>CM036756.1:41473397-42673397 GCA_020796225.1 Arion vulgaris | reverse complement strand
GCTGCCACGACATAGTGTCTGTGGGAGAAGGTTATTTTATAAACCTGCTTTGCTGCCACGACATAGTGTCTGTGGGAGAAGGTTATTTTATAAACCTGCTTTGCTGCCACGACATAGTGTCTGTGAGAGGTTATTTTATAAACCTGATTTGCTGCTTCGACATAGTGTCTGTTGGATAAGTTTGAATTATATACTCGCTTTGCTGCTTCGATATAGTGTCTGTGAAAGAAGGTTATTTTATAAACCTGCTTTGCTGCCTCGACATAGTGTCTGTGAGAGAAGTTTGAATTATAAACCTGCTTTGCTGCTTGGACATAGTGTCTGTAAGAGAAGTTTGAATTATACATCTGCTTTGCTGCCTCGACATAGTGTCTGCGAGAGAAGTGTGTATTATAAACCTGCTTTGCTGCCTCGACATAGTGTCTGTGAGAGAAGTGTGTATTATAAACCTGCTTTGCTGCCTCGACATAGTGTCTGTGAGGCAGACTTTACCTAGTTGTCAACACTAAATTAACAGATTCTTCTTCTTCTTCTTCTTCTTAAATGATCGCTAATTTGATGACTATACCGTTAGACGCGTTCTTATGATGAAGTCGACTGTTGTCTAGAGCTAATCTCTGGTGTCATGTAGTTTTGAATGTAGTGTTGTGTTGTAGTGCCACCATTCCTTTCTAGGGAGGACATACAGGTGACAGTCTTGCAGGAGATGTTCTGTGGTTTGATCAGCGGTGCCACAGGGACACGGAAAGGATGGGGACAATCGTAGTCTGTGTAGGTGTTTGTTCAGTCTGTTATGTCCTACCCTGAGTCGGAAGATGATAGTCTGTCCTTGTCTGTCGAGTGTGTTGTAGTCATCATTGGATGGTTTAGGTTCTTTTCTATGTCCAGAATTGCTCTGTTTTTCAAAGTATGTTATTTCGTTTTCTACTTGTTCACATTCTGCTATCTTTTTTGAAAATTTGTCTGCCTTCTTGTTACCTGGCACTACACAGTGCGATGGTAGCCACAGAAAAAAAAACCCATAAAAGAAAGGTGAGAAACAAGCCATATGCACAACAGTTATGATAAGAATATAAAAATCAACATAAATAATGTTGCAAGTTTAAAAACTACACAACATTGCAGAATTACACAAGCAAGCAAAATGTTAATCTTTACAATAGTGAAACCCCATCTAGAAAGCAAGAAAAAATCACTACAAGACAAAGATAAGAAAAATGATAGAAACAATAATCTTGGTGAAATAGCCATCAAAACAAAGTGACAACATTAAACAATCAAAACCAAAGAGAAAACGATTGTTTGAAAGTGAACCTGAACAAGCTGAGCAAGGATGAGTTAGACATGGCGCATACGGTGTGCCTCGGGATACTGTTTGTCACGTTGTAAATAATGCACGGTCCGACCTGAAACACAAAATTCATCATGCACAATAAGGTTAGTAATGTTAGTTGATATATATATATATAATTATAATTACTGGAAATTAATAATAGAATATGAATAAATAATGATGACATCATGAATATTGTAAGAGCAATATCTATCATTGAGAAATAAAATCAATTGAAAATGATGACATCAGGAATATTGTAAGAGCAATATCTATCATTGAGAAATAAAATCAATTGAAAATGATGACATCAGGAATATTGTAAGAGCAATATCTATCATTGAGAAATAAAATCAATTGAAAATGATGACATCAGGAATATTGTAAGAGCAATATCTATCATTGAGAAATAAAATCAATTGAAAATGATGACATCAGGAATATTGTAAGAGCAATATCTATCATTGAGAAATAAAATCAATTGAAAATGATGACATCAGGAATATTGTAAGAGCAATATCTATCATTGAGAAATAAAATCAATTGAAAATGATGACATCAGGAATATTGTAAGAGCAATATCTATCATTGAGAAATAAAATCAATTGAAAATGATGACATCAGGAATATTGTAAGAGCAATATCTATCATTGAGAAATAAAATCAATTGAAAATGATGACATCAGGAATATTGTAAGAGCAATATCTATCATTGAGAAATAAAATCAATTGAAAATGATGACAGTACAAGAAGACTAAGAATATAATCAGTCATTCAATTCATAAAATAACATCAGTTTAAATGATTTAGTCGCCTGAAAAGAATACCATGATATCGTCTACCAAAGAGAGTCGCATTGCAAAAATATAATAAATACAGAACAAGGGGAAGACTACGCAAAAGATAGAGTGAAGCATCAAAATCTACTACTTCTTCTTCTTAAACTCCCAGGAATTATGGGTTTTCACCCTTTTTCCTTTATTTGAGTGGGGAGAGTACCCGGCTTTCTTGCAGACCCAGAAACCTCCAACAACTCTAGGCGTGTAATGCTATGTCTTGCAGATCCAGAAACCTCCAACAACTAGGCGTGTAATGCTATGTCTTGCAGATCCAGAAACCTCCAACAACTCTAGGCGTGTAATGCTATGTCTTGCAGACCCAGAAACCTCCAACAACTCTAGGCGTGTAATGCTATGTCTTGCAGACCCAGAAACCTCCAACAACTCTAGGCGTGTAATGCTATGTCTTGCAGATCCATAAACCTCCAACAACTCTAGGCGTGTAATGCTATGCTTAGGGCTGCGGAGACTCCCTAAACAAGTAGGGTCTATTTCACCCCGACAGGAAAACCTACTTTAGAGAAATCAATATCAACTTACAAAGACAAGGCTCATGTATTATCCGTACATCTCCACTAACAGCTGACACGATACAATAGAGGAATAGATTAAGAACATTAACATATATAAAAACAAGAACGAAAATCCAGTCCTTCGAAACGAAATGTTACAGAAAGATCACACGAATACCATGGACAGAAAAAAAAGAAAGAACACTGATGTCCTGAAAGAAATAAATGTTAAAGAGAATTGGCTGATATACCATACAGAAAAATTAGATACTTTGGTCACATTAAGCGTCACGATGGCCTGGAAAGAACAATACTAGAGGGCAGGGTCCCAGGACGCAGAGGCAGACCAAGAAGAAGATGGCTACAAGGTATTAAAGAAACCATGAATATGACCATCGACGAAGTGGGTGAACTGGCTAGAGACAGAGTGAATTTCAGATGTGCTGCAAAGAGAGCAACGCCCTATAAAGGATACGCACCTTGATGATGAGCATATATAAAGATAACAAGTGAAATGGATTTGATATGTCATGAGAATGGGTCCTAATCAACTGCTTATATGTGCATACAATATTAGAGATTTGGTGTCAGAGCAATATGAAGATAGCAGAAAGTGGATACATCATATCAACGAGATACTAAAACAACATGGGCTTACAAAAACAATCACATAGTCCATCAGATAAAGCATTACCTCTGAAGTCGGAGGAGGCACGCCCGTACGGTGGTGGGAAGGGGGGGCACTGCTAATAAGGAAAGAAGGCTTACACGCAAAAATCAGCCAGAAGGCTACGACTACGTCTGAATTCATATCGGCCGAACGCAGAAGAAGATACAGTTTCAATTCATCAAGAAGTTTAACAGTAAGCGTTAACCAGGTAAGAGATGAGATATTCATTATATATAGATTAATGTTACCCAATCTGATTTAAAAAAAAAGAAAATTAACAATAATTTAAATAAGCGAATTATCAAGACAAGTTATTTATTAGTTACTGATAAACAGAACTGAATTAATTGTACACAGGGTATGCAACGTGATGATTTTTGTGAAGTTTCCATGTATCTTCTCAGCTGACCCTTCCTACCTGTGCCACATCTGACCCCCCAAATTACTACTAGCTTTTCTGCCTCATCAATTGACCTCATCATTCAACATGTGATCTTTGAATGACTACTGTGTATTTACCGTATTTCTTTTAATATCTCTACTTCAACAAAATGTCTCATAAAGAATAAATGAGATTTTGCTTAGACAAATCAAACAAGTTAAATACATTGGAACTCTAATGATATCAGATGCATAATGTTGGTAAGAAATAAAGAATATACCAGACACGAACTGCATTTAAGAAAATTAATGGCCATTATATGCAACAAATTGTTGTCTATGTCAGTCAGAGAGTTCTTCAGTGCTAAAGAGAGTCAATATTGATTATATATCGACGCGAGTCATGGGCAATAAATCAACACACAACAAAAACACTAGAGAACACAAAGATGTAGTTTCACAGAAGGATACAAAGAATACCATCGACTGATAATAGGACAAATTCTGTGTGCAGAAAGAGGTCAAAGCCCAGGGGAAAGTCGTAAGTGTTGTAAGAAAATAAGGTTCAAAGCATATTATCACAACAGGGAAAATCTATGAGAAATGAGAGACAGGACGACAGAGAAAGAGAGAAAGAGAGAAAGAGAGAGAGAGAGAGAGAGAGAAGATTGTGGGCAGTAAAACTGACTGGCATAAAAGAAAAAGTAACCATACACACACTGATAGTATGCACTAAGCACAGACGTTTGTGATGACTCCAGATCACTATGAAGAAGACCATGTTACCGCGAACTCCTGAGGGTCTAGGGAAGTAGATCCTCGCAAGACTTGAAGGTTTGAAGCTGTTACCAACTTTACTGTAGGCATCTGTAGCTTAAGCGGTAGTGAGCTTGATCACAACCCAGGGGTACCTGGTTCAAACACCGCGGCAGGCAATTTGGAAGCAAACTTGTTCGTCGTGGATTTTAACGAACTGTAAAAATAGACCTCACGTTCAGAAAGCAATGACAAACTACTGAAAGTATAAGTGGTGCCTAGAAAATCGACGACTAGTTTACTGTGGTTGATGACAAAGTTCTGTAACAGATATGCCAGGATTTTAATTCACCAACTTTACACAACACCCACTCAATTTGCAAGCAATCGTTCTCAAACTTTCCAAAAATGAACAGAGATTCTGACACAATAATTGCCCTGATTAATAATGTCAGACATTCACAACAAGGAAGTCGCATAAGTAATTAGTTTTGATGGAAACTGTATTTTTAAGTGCAAAGCTTCTATACACTCATAACACGGTGCTTAGTTATGAATGACAGAATATTGGGATTGAAGATTGTTGTGGCCAAAAAAGAATAGTACAACGTGTATGTGGGTAGGCTCATCAATCAAAATCGAACAGGTACAATAAGTCGCTGGAAGCTGTTGGAGATATTGCGATTGAAATCAGAGCACCTATGGACATGTCTGGAGCTCAATGAAGATATTCAAAACTGAAATTGACAGAATGTTATCTTCATAGTTAAATATTAGGGGTCTCTATGGCGAAGTGGTTAAGACGTTTACCTGTCATTATGAAGCTTGTGGGTTCGAATCTGGATCGACTCAATATGCAATTTTTTATCAGCTCCATAGGATTGTTGCTAGAGCTACGGAGTTCGTGCTTCGTGCAGCACTCTAGGTATATAGCGTGTTATTACTGCCAATAGGGACGGAACCATATTGTGAGACCTGGTGCAATGAAGACAATCCTACGCCTTTAGAGCCTTTTTTTACAGTTAATTATACTCGACAAAATATGAATTTCTAGAGACTTGTGAGAAACTACTTCAAATACAGATTAGATACATGCTTTAGAACATGATTTAGATACATGATTTAGAACATGATTTAGATACATGATTTAGAACATGATTTAGAACATGATTTAGAACATGATTTAGATACATGATTTAGAACATGATTTAGAACATGATTTAGATACATGATTTAGAACATGATTTAGATACATGATTTAGAACATGATTTAGATACATGATTTAGAACATGGTTTAGAACATGATTAAGAACATGGTTTAGAACATGATTTAGAACATGGTTTAGAACATGGTTTAGAACATGATTTAGAACATGGTTTAGAACATGATTTAGAACATGATTTAGAACATGATTTAGAACATGATTAGAACATGGTTTAGAGCATGATTTAGAACATGGTTTAGAACATGATTTAGAACATGATTAAGAACATGGTTTAGAACATGATTTAGAACAAGGTTTAGAGCATGATTTAGAACATGGTTTAGAACATGATTTAGAACATGATTAAGAACATGATTAAGAACATGATTTAGAACATGATTAGAACATGGTTTAGAACATGATTTAGAACATGGTTTAGAACATGATTTAGAACATGATTTAGAACATGGTTTAGAACATGATTTAGAACATGATTTAGAACATGATTTAGAACATGATTAGAACATGGTTTAGAGCATGATTTAGAACATGGTTTAGAACATGATTTAGAACATGATTAGAACATGGTTTAGAGCATGATTTAGAACATGGTTTAGAACATGCTTTAGAACATGATTTAGAACATGGTTTAGAACATGATTAAGAACATGGTTTAGAACATGATTAGATACATGCTTTAGACCATGGTTTAGAACATGATTTAGAACATGATTTAGATACATGATTTAGAACATGATTTAGATACATGATTTAGAACATGATTTAGATACATGATTTAGAACATGATTTAGAACATGATTTAGATACATGATTTAGAACATGATTTAGATACATGATTTAGAACATGATTTAGATACATGATTTAGAACATGGTTTAGAACATGATTAAGAACATGGTTTAGAACATGATTTAGAACATGGTTTAGAGCATGATTTAGAACATGGTTTAGAACATGATTTAGAACATGATTAAGAACATGATTAAGAACATGATTTAGAACATGATTAGAACATGGTTTAGAACATGGTTTAGAACATGGTTTAGAACATGATTTAGAACATGATTTAGAACATGGTTTAGAACATGATTTAGAACATGATTTAGAACATGATTTAGAACATGATTAGAACATGGTTTAGAGCATGATTTAGAACATGGTTTAGAACATGATTTAGAACATGATTAAGAACATGGTTTAGAACATGATTTAGAACATGGTTTAGAACATGATTTAGAACATGATTAAGAACATGATTAGAACATGGTTTAGAACATGATTTAGAACATGGTTTAGAACATGGTTTAGAACATGATTTAGAACATGATTAAGAACATGATTAAGAACATGATTTAGAACATGATTAGAACATGGTTTAGAACATGATTTAGAAGATGGTTTAGAACATGGTTTAGAACATGCTTTAGAACATGATTTAGATACATGATTAAGAACATGATTTAGAACATGATTAGAACATGGTTTATAACATGCTTTAGAACATGATTTAGATACATGATTAAGAACATGATTTAGAACATGATTAGAACATGGTTTAGAACATGGTTTAGAACATGGTTTAGAACATGATTAAGAACATGATTTAGAACATGATTTAGAACATGGTTTAGAACATGATTTGGAACATGATTTAGAACATGATTTAGAACATGATTAGAATATGGTTTAGAGCATGATTTAGAACATGGTTTAGAACATGATTTAGAACATGATTAAGAACATGGTTTAGAACATGATTTAGAACATGGTTTAGAGCATGATTTAGAACATGGTTTAGAACATGATTTAGAACATGATTAAGAACATGATTTAGAACATGATTAGAACATGGTTTAGAACATGATTTAGAACATGATTTAGAACATGGTTTAGAACATGGTTTAGAACATGCTTTAGAACATGATTTAGATACATGATTTAGAACATGGTTTAGAACATGATTAAGAACATGGTTTAGAACATGATTTAGAACATGGTTTAGAGCATGATTTAAAACATGGTTTAGAACATGATTTAGAACATGATTAAGAACATGATTAAGAACATGATTTAGAACATGATTAGAACATGGTTTAGAACATGATTTAGAACATGGTTTAGAACATGGTTTAGAACATGCTTTAGAACATGATTTAGATACATGATTTAGAACATGGTTTAGAACATGATTAAGAACATGGTTTAGAACATGATTTAGAACATGGTTTAGAGCATGATTTAAAACATGGTTTAGAACATGATTTAGAACATGATTAAGAACATGATTAAGAACATGATTTAGAACATGATTAGAACATGGTTTAGAACATGGTTTAGAACATGGTTTAGAACATGATTAAGAACATGATTTAGAACATGATTTAGAACATGGTTTAGAACATGATTTAGAACATGATTTAGAACATGATTTAGAACATGATTAGAACATGGTTTAGAGCATGATTTAGAACATGGTTTAGAACATGATTTAGAACATGATTAAGAACATGGTTTAGAACATGATTTAGAACATGGTTTAGAGCATGATTTAGAACATGGTTTAGAACATGATTTAGAACATGATTAAGAACATGATTTAGAACATGATTAGAACATGGTTTAGAACATGATTTAGAACATGATTTAGAACATGATTAAGAACATGATTTAGAACATGATTTAGAACATGATTAGAACATGGTTTAGAACATGGTTTAGAACATGGTTTAGAACATGATTAAGAACATGATTTAGAACATGATTTAGAACATGGTTTAGAACATGATTTGGAACATGATTTAGAACATGATTTAGAACATGATTAGAATATGGTTTAGAGCATGATTTAGAACATGGTTTAGAACATGATTTAGAACATGATTAAGAACATGGTTTAGAACATGATTTAGAACATGGTTTAGAGCATGATTTAGAACATGGTTTAGAACATGATTTAGAACATGATTAAGAACATGATTTAGAACATGATTAGAACATGGTTTAGAACATGATTTAGAACATGATTTAGAACATGGTTTAGAACATGGTTTAGAACATGCTTTAGAACATGATTTAGATACATGATTTAGAACATGGTTTAGAACATGATTAAGAACATGGTTTAGAACATGATTTAGAACATGGTTTAGAGCATGATTTAAAACATGGTTTAGAACATGATTTAGAACATGATTAAGAACATGATTAAGAACATGATTTAGAACATGATTAGAACATGGTTTAGAACATGATTTAGAACATGGTTTAGAACATGGTTTAGAACATGCTTTAGAACATGATTTAGATACATGATTTAGAACATGGTTTAGAACATGATTAAGAACATGGTTTAGAACATGATTTAGAACATGGTTTAGAGCATGATTTAAAACATGGTTTAGAACATGATTTAGAACATGATTAAGAACATGATTAAGAACATGATTTAGAACATGATTAGAACATGGTTTAGAACATGGTTTAGAACATGGTTTAGAACATGATTAAGAACATGATTTAGAACATGATTTAGAACATGGTTTAGAACATGATTTAGAACATGATTTAGAACATGATTTAGAACATGATTAGAACATGGTTTAGAGCATGATTTAGAACATGGTTTAGAACATGATTTAGAACATGATTAAGAACATGGTTTAGAACATGATTTAGAACATGGTTTAGAGCATGATTTAGAACATGGTTTAGAACATGATTTAGAACATGATTAAGAACATGATTTAGAACATGATTAGAACATGGTTTAGAACATGATTTAGAACATGATTTAGAACATGATTAAGAACATGATTTAGAACATGATTTAGAACATGATTTAGAACATGATTTAGATACATGGCTTAGAACATGATTAAGAACATGATTTAGAACATGATTTAGAACATGATTAAGAACATGATGTAGAAACATGATTAAGAACATGATGTAGAAACATGATTTAGAACATGATTTAGGCATACATTTAAAGCTTGGAATCTCTTAGAATACAAACCACACATTCAAAAGCACACACTTCCTACGCTTTATTACATAGAAACAACAAAGATAGACATAGAAAACAAATATGAAAGAATAACTAATAAGTAATATAGAAAAACAAAACAAAGAAATAACAAACTAATTTTCAATAAAACAAAAAAATGGAATCAATTGCTTTGAAAACGAATAAATAAAAAACAAAAACAAAGACAGAATAAAGAAAATGGCATAGATAATGATTTCAGAATTCTATCTGTCTGAGGTTTTAAAAAAATGTAATCTAAAGCACAGTTTGACATACTCAACAACAAAAATAAAATAATGTATGCTTGCAAGAAGAAAACTGATTATATTACATCTATATGCTATAGCTTATTATTGTGAGGCCTCAAGCACTCCCCAGTTAGACTTAGAGATTGGATTCAAACATCTAACGTATAATTGGTCACATTCCGAAACGGTGAAAATGGGCACCCAACTGTTAGAGCTAAGGGATAATTTAACCACCGAAGCTAATGGAAAGTGCTCTGAGACTGGTACTTTCATCATAGTAAAAATAACTGTGCACTTAATGAAGTGTCCCAATGCATTTAATCAATCCGGTCTTCATACTTGGATCTGTACTGTCTAGAAACATGCATATAGACATACATGAATATATGTTTATAGAATAGAAAGTGACAGATATTCTATAAATGTTTGAAATAACGAAACAGAGCAAATAAAGGTCACGTTTATCGAGAGGAAAGCTACTGTAATCTCTCTCTCTCTCTATATATATATACATATATAAGGGGACCCTCGCCAGTGCTACGGAGTATGTGCACTGCAGCTGAGATCTTCCTGTGTAAGAAAGAGATCGAAGAACATATGGTTACTCACCAAAGTGTAATGATGGTGGTCCTATCAAACTATATATATAAAGTTTAATGAAATTGTATGTATGTCTGTTGACATTAATTGAAGATATCTTGACATGCTACGGACTTGACATTTGGCAAAAGGGTAGCTGTCATAGATGGGAAGATGTAAAACTATAAAAACGGACTATTGGTTCGTTTCTATATCTAAATTCCAACTTAACAAAATGGTCATGAAAAGTTAAAAACCGAAAAATTGTATCAATGTTTTAACTCACTGGTCACATGTTAAAGCGATGAAGACGAATATTATTATAATGCATTTATGCACATTTGCTAAGAGGAACGTGCGGCTTAATTGATAAGTGAGCTGTCTACCATGTGGTAGACTCGCGTTCGATTTGTGGTAAGGTCAAGAATAAAAAAAACAACACATATAGTCACTATTCGATAAGTTTATAATCGGAATAAATTCAATTTCCAATTGTTATTGTAGCCGATATTGAGGAACGGCAATATTTCTTTAATATGCTCAGTCTCGTACTGTTTGGGCCTAAATATTTCTATCGAAATTAATGAAGTTAGTGATATACGGTTGGAGAATGATAAGAAAAGAAATGTGAAGGCTAGAAACTTGGAGACATATGGGGAAAAATTAGTTATTAGGCTTGACTACAGGCGTCGGAGGAGTGTTAAGACCGTTGAAGAGGAAAGTAATGAGGAACGACTTGGAAAATTAGCGGAAAAGGATAGCAAATGTAGCTTTAAAAGTGTTGAACATTCCAGTTCGAAGAACGGGTACATCTGCTATTACTTTATAACTGTTTACAACACTCAAAGCAAATAATGGTAGAAAGATACTACAGTTTTTTAAAGAAAAATGTCGTTAACACACACACACAAGTTTCAATCGTCATAATATATAATTAAAAATTACTTCCCAGCTCACACCAAATGGGGGTAAGATAAGAATAATGTGGAGCCAGGTATGAGGTATGTTCACCAGAGAGAGAAAGAGAAAAGAGAGAGAGAGAGAGAGAGTGAGAGAGATGTGTGTGAGAGAGTGAGAGAGAGAGAAAGAAAGGAGAGAGAGAAGAGAGAGAGAAAGAGGAACAGCAGGAATATTAAGCCAATTTTAGCTCCCGTAATTTCAGAACCTGGTGCCAGCTTCAAATGCCCGCCAGGGTACGAGACTCCTCCCCCCTTATAAATCAAGCGAACACTTCATCCACTGGTTTCTTTCCCACTGTGTATTGTATAACGTTTCACTTCTTTTTAAACAAACTAACACAATCTGGTTAGTGTGGGGCAATCAATAACAATGATGCTAGTCCATCACGGGTGATGATGACCACACAATAACAATACGATGGAGCAGAAATGTGTAATTGTCCACAAATATAGAGAATAATGAGAAGAAGAGGTTCGTAGTTAAACAATTGAACTAAATAATGCATACGTAAGGGTTATAGTTCACCCTCTGAAGTATTTGATAGTTTGAGGAAAGAATTGATGATGTCATCTCGAGGAAGTTAAGCTTCCAACTTCACCTCTTCAATGTAAAGAACGAGTGTCGCACTTTAGCGGTGTGAGCAGCTCTTATAATCGAGCGTCTATCGGTATATAAATTCACAACCAGGAAGCAAGGGCGTGCCTCGGCTTAGCTCTTCCTACACGCACACAAGAGCCCCGATAGCATCGTAATTAGTGCACTTGCTTTGTAGACTAGTGGTCTGAGGTTCCATTCCACAACTGAACCAGGTTTCTCTGGTCAACTAGGTCCCAATTTGATATCACAGAAACACTAGAAAGCAAAGTAGGCCAGTGTTTATTGTTTTTGTTCGTGAAATGGTTTGTGTGAAAATTGGTGCGGACAGAAAGGTGTGTTGTATTGTAGGAGTTAAGGAGACTAAAAGGAAAAAAAAGTGAATAACACGTTTTCATACCATGTGGCATATTGGGAATACAGTATTATTTTTTCTGAATTCTTTCTTACAGCCATGAATTATTCTTTGACCACAAGAACACAATTGGTGATGACACTATCAGAGAAGCTTTAATTTAATATAAAATAAATAATCAAACTATCAGAGAGGGTCACTTCATGTCTCTATAGTTATACATTTGTGTTCCAGACGAAAGTTAAATATTTATGACAAAACCCTTGTTTGACAGTGAAAGATCAATGTCTGATCTTGTAGATACCAATATATGACATATCTCTATAGCACATGACTGAACTATTTTCTATTGCATAAAGACGTCAGGTTAACGAGTTCCCATGTACTCACTAGTTTGATTGATTGATTGATTGATAGGACCATCATCATTGCACTTCAGTCCTCCGATCTCTTTCTTACACAGGAAGATCTCAGCTGCAGTGCACGAACTTTGTTATAAAGCATCACGTCGGAGACCCCTCGATGTAATTTTAAAGATGGTCAAGATATTTTTGTAGGAAGTTTATTCGTAATCTTTTTGAACCCTTTTGCTGTTACAAACTTTCTGAAGGCTGAGCTAAAAATAGCTACTCTTTGTTTCTAGGTCACAAACGTGAATGTACGCCTATAGCAGTGACAGTAGCAATGTATAAGGTGTTAACACGTCTTTAGCCCACAGAGGAGAGATAATAACAGACGTGTTAATGCGTCTTTAGAAGTGAATGGAAAAAATGTATAAATACTTTCTTAGCAGCTAAAAGGTTAATGAGTTTTTCCAGGAAGCGGCTTTCCAGCCTGCTCTTCTCGATTTTGAACTGCCGAGGGTTCTTTTACGTGTTCAAATTAAACACGAGACCTACGTTTTATCGTCCGTCTCCGATAGGACTAAGAACTCGATCTCACCTACATTGAGATCAGGGATCTCTTGAAAAATATCCAGATGGCTCCACGAGGGAGCAAACCTGGTACCTTTGGCACGAGATACAAACACCTAACCTGTACGCTACAGAGACACCCCCATCCCTTCCGAGAACACAGAGAAATAACAAACTAATATGCCAACCAAGAGTAAGTAGCGTGTCAATAATTAAGACATAAAAGGTAGGTAGTGATATATCAAGAGAAAGAAACTACAGCATAGGGTAGAAACCAAGACAAATAAACGTAGAGAACAGCAAGAAACATATGGAAATATCGTAAGCACAACACGCCTGGTGAGGTAGGCAGCTTCTGTATGATTACTTAATATTTCTGACAAACATCTTGTATGCCAGCGAAAGATCAATGTCTGGTCTTGTAGATACGAACAGCTGACACCATCTCTAGTACCTGACTGAACTCTTTTCTAGTCTGTCCATTTGCTTCACGATCAAAAACAACTTTTAATTATCGCTGCAACAAATATGAACATAATACTACCACTGTTTATTATTTTCCAGATCAAAAACAACTTTTATTTATCGATGCAACAAATATGAACATAATACTACCACTGTTCATTATTTTCCAGATCAAAAACAACTTTTATTTATCGATGCAACAAATATGAACATAATACTACCACTGTTGACGTCATCGTTGCAGTAAGACATGCACTTAAAGTCGTAATTCTGCAGGAAGTCTACGCAGATTAATTCAAGTGTTACTTCCAAGCCAGCGAGAGTTGGAAAATTACAAAAGATATAGTAAGTTAAATGCATTTGAAAATATATGTCTGCGAAAAATAATAAACATAAAATTCAGAATTCAGAAGTGATGAAATCAGAGAAATATCTGGGTTTTTTTTTAACAGGATGGAGATATGTTGTGTACACATTGAGAAGAAATGATCAAATAATGCTAAAGCAGGAACTGAAGTGGGTGGCAAAGGGTTCAAGAAAGAGAGGAAGCAGAAAGAAGCCCTGAAACGAACTTTGCTGAAAGAGGCAAGAAATATCGGACTCAGTTCCATGGAAGAGATTGAGCGTGTTGCCCAGGACAGAGCGGTATGGAGAAATTACTTGCATTCCCTATGTTACGTGGCGAAACACGTAATAACAAAGTACTTTAGTTTGACCAAATACAAAAACAATGACAATACACAGCAACGTTTCGACCAAAAGGCCTTTATCATTCGATCATCCTATGTAACGTATAACCGTTCGAGAGAAATATAATCATGCTATGCTGTCTGATGCGTTTGGATTCAATGATATAAATGATAGCACAACTCACAACCATCATTCGTCACTCGTTACTGATACCAAAAAGGAAGAAGAAATCTTATTCTGTCATCCCTCTTTATTTTTTGTTGTTCTACTACTTGTACCGCAAAGCGTTGTAAAGAAAAGGTATGTATAACTTTCTTTGGGTCACCAGGTGTGTAGCTTGGGGGTGTTGTCCTGATGCGTTTATTTAGTGTTTCTTGTATTCCATCTATTCATCTTTGTCTTGTAGATTGATGTTTTCACGTGATATGCTCGTGTTGCAGGTTGGTTTGGTGTCATTCTAACCAGGTAACTTAATGACATTCGTATATTATGTTTCTATTAACACGTTGACCCTATTCGGGAATGGGGAGGAAGGGGGAGGGCTCTGCTGCTAAGTGGTTAAGTCATTGCCTTGCAAGTCAAAGATCATGGGCTCGAATCCGGACCGCGCCGTTCTGTTTACGAGCGTCCCCCCGCCAGAGACCTCTAGGATTGTTGCCGGAGCTAAGCGGTTCGTGCTTTGTGCAAAACTCTCAGCAGGTGGAGGTGCAATGAAGTCAATCCTTCGGCTTTAAACTCTCCGCCCCCCTCCCCTTTTGGGACACTATTCTTGTTCTTAGCGTTTACTTGGATATTTTATTTCTTCTCGTGTTGTCTGCTGCATATGCACCAACAAATATGAAAGAATCTAACAGATATTTGCAAGTCAAAGTTTAACAAAATATGAAAGAATCTAACAGATATTTGCAAGTCAAAGTTTAACAAAATATGAAAGAATCTAATAGATATTTACGCCCGAGTGGTTACCGGGCCCAAATTTGGGGTGTAAAGAATAGAACCACTGTTACCTGCCAAGCATGTCGTAAGAGGCGACTAAGGAGGTTTGGCTGAAATCGGATGCACATGTCCTAAACGTGTAGAAGTCTATGCGTTTAGGGGCCTACCAAACCAATGTGCAACGTATACACGTTCTTGGCAAAGATCAAACATATTACAAAGAGTGATTAAAATTGGTCGTAAAGAACGAACGCGAAGAAGAAGAAGAAGAATAGATATTTGCAAGTCAAAGTTTAACAAAATATGAAAGAATCTAACAGATATTTGCAAGTCAAAGTTTAACAAAATATGAAAGAATCGAACAGATATTTGCAAGTCAAAGCTTAACAAAATATGAAAGAATCTAACAGATATTTGCAAGTCAAAGTTTAACAAAATATGAAAGAATCGAACAGATATTTGCAAGTCAAAGCTTAACAAAATATGATAGAATCTAACAGATATTTGCAAGTCAAAGTTTAACAAAATATGAAAGAATCGAACAGATATTTGCAAGTCAAAGCTTAACAAAATATGAAAGAATCGAACAGATATTTGCAAGTCAAAGCTTAACAAAATATGATAGAATCTAATAGATATTTGCAAGTCAAAGCTTAACAAAATATGATAGAATCTAATAGATATTTGCAAGTCAAAGTTTAACAAAATATGATAGAATCTAACAGATATTTGCAAGTCAAAGTTTAACAAAATATGAAAGAATCGAACAGATATTTGCAAGTCAAAGCAACAAAATATGAAAAATCGAACAGATATTTGCAAGTCAAAGCTTAACAAAATATGATAGAATCTAACAGATATTTGCAAGTCAAAGCTTAACAAAATATGATAGAATCTAATAGATATTTGCAAGTCAAAGTTTAACAAAATATGAAAGAATCGAACAGATATTTGCACGTCAAAGTTTAACAAAATATGATAGAATCTAACAGATATTTGCAAGTCAAAGTTTAACAAAATATGATAGAATCTAATAGATATTTGCAAGTCAAAGTTTAACAAAATATGAAAGAATCGAACAGATATTTGCAAGTCAAAGCTTAACAAAATATGATAGAATCTAATAGATATTTGCAAGTCAAAGTTTAACAAAATATGAAAGAATCGAACAGATATTTGCACGTCAAAGTTTAACAAAATATGAAAGAATCTAACAGATATTTGCAAGTCAAAGCTTAACAAAATATGATAGAATCTAATAGATATTTGCAAGTCAAAGCTTAACAAAATATGATAGAATCTAATAGATATTTGCAAGTCAAAGTTTAACAAAATATGACAAAATCTAACAGATATTTGCAAGTCAAAGCTTAACAAAATATGATAGAATCTAACAGATATTTGCAAGTCAAAGTTTAACAAAATATGACAGAATCTAACAGATATTTGCAAGTCAAAGTTTAACAAAATATGACAAAATCTAACAGATATTTGCAAGTCAAAGTTTAACAAAATATGAAAGAATCGAACAGATATTTGCAAGTCAAAGTTTAACAAAATATGAAAGAATCTAACAGATATTTGCAAGTCAAAGTTTAACAAAATATTAAAGAATCTAACAGATATTTGCAAGTCAAAGTTTAACAAAATATGACAGAGTCTAACAGATATTTGCAAGTCAAAGTTTAACAAAATATGACATAACCTAACAGATATTTGCAAGTCAACGTTTAACAAAATATGAAAAAATCTAACAGATATTTGCAAGTCAAAGCTTAACAAAATATGAAAGAATCTAACAGATATTTGCAAGTCAAAGTTTAACAAAATATGAAAGAATCTAACAGATATTTGCAAGTCAAAGTTTAACAAAATATGAAAGAATCTAACAGATATTTGCAAGTCAAAGCTTAACGAAATATGATAGAATCTAACAGACCGACGGGTTACGATGTCTATGACACCGAGCCGAAGAGCTGAAAGCTCAAGTGCTACTGGATCGGAAAAAATGCATGAGGATAGATATATATTTTCTTCCGATCCAGAAGCACTTGAGCTGAAAGCTCTTCGGCTCGGTGTCATGGACATCGTAACCCTTCGGCTCGGTGCCACGAACACCGTAAATCTGGGGAACCTGTAGCTTTTCTGCCAGTCCGTGGAGTTGAACCCGCACTTACAGAGGACTAGTCACCCGTAGTCCAAAGCGCTACGAACACGCTGGGCACGCGGGCGAGGATAGATATAAAGAAGGATCGCGAACAGGTAAATGTATTATCATTGTCATGTATCGTCTCCGCATCAAAAGTTTGACCTCCTATATTACCTGTCTCTTCACTTAATGTTTCGCTCTGTCAGGCTATAATTTATCCACTCCTTAATGTTTCCCTTCCACTTGTGTACATATACGTTTAAATTACAATTTATATATCGTTGTCTATCTAGAACTCACAAATATTCTCTATGGGAAATAAGTTTCGACTGTTCATCACAAATATAAAAGTTGGCTCTTAGATATGGCACATGACCAAGAATATCACATTCAAACTGCAGACATTCACTAACAGATGTCCTCACAGCATGCTCTGCACCAGATGGTCACAAGAGATAACAAATACAGACTTGTAGAAAATAACGGAATAGGAAGCAAAACAGTTGAAGGTTAAATAGAAAGTGGAATGAGATTAGAACCACTCTCATGCTACAACCGCGCAACATAACAAAAGATGTATTGGAGTGAAACCCACTGGGGAAGAGAAGAGTGTGGAGGCTTGTTTATATTTGTTATTTAGGACAGCGGTTCCCAAACTTTGCATTACCGCAGACCCCCTTTTAAATACAATTTGCTGTCGCGCACCCCCACAATTTTCTGAATCTTATTTCTCACTCTGTCTATTGGAAAACAGTATTAGTGCAGCGTCTGACCGAATGGATTAGGGCTCGGGCTGCAATGCGGGCAACCCGGGTTCAATCAACGGTAAGGCCAATGTGTTTTTTTCTGTCGGGGCATAAAGAGAAATCATAACCTGAACAGTTTTGCGGCGACTGTACTAACCATGCGACCATTAAATTCCACAAGCACATGTGCCCTCAGTCCTACACCGCCTAAAAAGTGGCAACGCCGACAGTAATGACAGTCTATTGGAAAGAATAGTTCGATAACTGTTGTTTACATCCAGATTTCCTTCTGTGTAAAATTGAGTTATGATTCAGATTTCCTTCTGTGTAAAATTGAGTTATGATTCAGATTTCCTTCTGTGTAAAATTGAGTTATGATTTGGCCTATCTCCAGCAGACATATTGATACTCAGTTTATATTATTCCTGTCAGAAAATACATGACGTGTTCGACATTACAGAATCATTTTTACTAAGAAATACAGGGGAGAAAATGCAGCGCTAGATTTAGACAAGATTACATAAACATGCATAATACAAGATGGATTTATATAAACAACAAAGTAGTGAGCACTTAACTGGAGAGAATAAGAAGTTTTAAGAACCCCAGGGGAAGCAAAGGAGTCAATGAATATTATCAATAAATATACAGTGTACAAGTATTAGAGGTTTCCAGAAAAAATAAATTATCAACCATAGGATTCTAGCCCCAAACTCTTATTTCTTACGGCCTTCATTGCCTAGGCTCACAGAGGAGCGTTTTTTAAGAATAACCAGCTAGCCAAACTATCAGAAAACTACAGACCTTCATAAATGGATGTTTACTTAGAAGAGGAACTGAGGTAGTATGATAAGATTACAAACGAGGAACTCAGAGAAAGAATTAAGCAGATAACAGTAGAGAAAGAGCTACGGAAGAGACGATGGTGATGGATATGACATACATTGAAACGACCGACCGGGAGCATTGCAAGACAGACACTGTTTTGGAATCCGCAGGGAAA
The DNA here is from genome assembly GCA_020796225.1 of Arion vulgaris. Classification (NCBI taxonomy): domain Eukaryota; kingdom Metazoa; phylum Mollusca; class Gastropoda; order Stylommatophora; family Arionidae; genus Arion; species Arion vulgaris. The sequence continues at coordinate 42,654,013 of CM036756.1, read as the reverse complement.
GAGGAGTAGGGGAAGGCCTAGACAGACCTGGATAAGAGAGCTGGAGGCTGATATTAAAAGGATAGGTAAAACAGGGAAAGTATTAGAAGGGATGACAAGAAAGAGGAAGATCTGGAAGAAGTTTGTTGAAGATCTGTGTTCCGTTATGAGTTGAAAAGTAAAGAACTAGCTAGCTCTAAAATAAAAATAAGCTTAACTAGCTTGTATATTTCTGTTGCCTTGCTTGACATATATTATGGAGAGCTATCTGGCGGTGTTCTTAAAACTACACGTATTGTAGAGCTAAACAATGGGTGCAGTAAGAAATAAGGATTTGTGGTTCGAATCCTGTGTTTGGTAATTATTTTTTTTCGGAAGCCTCTAATACTTATACACTGTTTATTTATTGATCATGGTAACTTAACTCAAACTTGAACTTTTTATATAAACAATCTCGATTGAAAATATATTGAAATTATGTGGGGGAAAACCAACAAAACATAGACTTTCTATATGGGTATGTTTGAAGCTTAGTTTGTTTGAAGGTTTCAATCCAACTGAAATAATTGAATAATTGCTATAAGTATGAAACGTGCTCGTGTGTGTTGCATGCATACACGCACACATGAATACACGCTCACATGCACACTAGCTTTACTTCCCAGCATCGCCTGGTATTAACGTTCTTGCATATACATTGTTTATTACATTCTATGTTACAGAAGAAAATAACAAAGTAATTGATATTTGAATTATAAAAAAAGGAAACTAATTTACTTCAGTGAATATTTGATGAAGAGCAGTTTTTTTGTCTTAAATCTTGACGTTCATGTCAACCATATGTTGATGCAGTAGTTGTTGTTAATTTAGTAATCTGTTCACATTCACTCGCACCATCAATCGATATGTGTGATAAGACATTGTCAACACCAATTTGTTGACTTTAGTTAACGTTAAGATATGTTGACGATACAGTGCTATTATCTACATCACAAAATGGCACAAAAGATTGATAAGGTCACTTTAAAAAATAGCGAAGATCAAAACCTGTATCTCAATACAATGAAAACGACGATATATACAACTTATAAACAGAATTGATGGCTAATATACATGTCAACGGTCACAAAATAGAAAGCGTCGACAACTTTGAGTGCCATGAGGCATTGATGATAAATGACAGGAATGCTATAAAAGAAATTAAAAGAAAGATGAGCAATGCTTTTCAAAAACTAAAAGAACTAACTAACCTATGGAAGGGAACTAACATAACAACAAAAATCTAGTGTTTGCTGCGTTTTCCAACTGGCAACATATGGTTGTGAGACATGGATAATTGACAAAGTGGCGGAGAAGATTAAATGGACAGAGAAAAGAATAAATGCTTTTGTTCTGCAACAGCTTGATATTAAAGAGAATTGGCTATTAAAGAACATAAAATCAAGGAAAAATAAATATTTCGGACACACCAAACGACGTGAGTGCGTAGAGAAGATAATTTTAGAGGGAATGGTGTCTGAAAGAAGAAAGAGAGGAAGTCTAGAAGACGATGGGTGCAAGATGTCATTGACGATCTGAGAATAACTGCTGCTGACGCCGGCCAACTTTCAAAGTACAGAGAGTTTTAAAGAACTTCTGTTATGGGAGCCAAGTTCCGGAAGGGATACTCTACTTGATGATGATGATGAAATGAAAGATAATATTGACAAATGTCTGACTTCCCTGTACGAGGGCAAATATTGGTTATTGGTTACTAAACTGACGTCATTGCACTCCGGGCAGACCCATAGATGCTCAGTCTCCCCAACAGATATCGAAGAGTATGCATACTGATGGTTCCTGTGGCTCGCTGATTAAACACACCTCTCACTCTGCCTCTCAGGCATCCAGTTCGACTTGAACAACGGGCAACTCCAAACTGCTTAAATCGCTTGATCGATTCAACATCGATTTTAGTGTCCTCATCCAACTGAGAGTCGCGAAGAGACTGAAGAATATCCCCTTATCCATCTTTAACTCCCCAACAATCGATGCTGTTGATGCAAGCCTGTCCGCTCTCTCATTACTGTAAACACCCGCATGCCCAGGACAGTATATCCACGTAAGCCGCTGGAGGTTAGAAACTTCTATAGACGACATCCACTCATACCGAAACCTGACCTGGATCTTGTGAAGCATCGACTGAGAGTCAGATACAACAACGGCCCCAGTAAATGAAGTCCCAGAAATCCAATGGAGGGCAGCAGTAACGGCCTCAACCTCCATCCTCATACTAGAAGTAGTTGTCCTGTATGCCCCACTTCGCTCTGCAACAACCCTACCATGCGCATTAGCCAAGAAACCCCAGCCGGATTTCTCACCACGTTGAACCGACCCATCGGTATATACAACAACATCATCATCCCTTGCATTATCTTCTATCAGCTGCTTAACTGCGAGATCAGCCTTCATGTTGAACGAGGGCAAATAAATGTATGCTAATCCGAGCGAGTTGACGCTAACCTGGCAGGAAGAAAGAGACAAACAAGATACCGACGAAAGATAGCGAGGTTAGGTAGAGGGTAGAGAGACAAGAACGAGAGAAGTAGGACTCAAACATGTCGGACAAAAACCAACATCGGTTCTCAGACACACTAATGAAGGACGAACTTTCCCGAGAGAGGCAAAAAATATCGGCTTCAATTCATGGAAGAGATTTAGCGATTTGCACAGGACAGAGCGGTATGGAGAAATTACTTGCATGCACTATGTAACGTACAACGATACAAAATGAATATCTATATATCTATAAGAATAAGTTGCAATACATTGTATGCATGTCTGTTGACGTTAATTGAAGATATCTGGACATCATACGGACTTGAAATTTGGCAAGAGGGTAGCTTCCATAGATTAGAAGATGTAAAAATTATAAAAATCGGATTTTTTGTTCGTCTCTAAATTCCAGCTTAACGAAATGGTCATGAAAAGCTAAAAACGGAGAAGTTGTATCCATGTTTACAAATTAACATGGACACTAGAATTTAGATTGACTGGCTCTCTATCCAAGCCGATTTGAGTTGTTATATTAGCTAGATCTTAGGGAGCAAATTTTCTAATCTCCAGAGGGTTATGTGGATCTACTGTCTTGTGCATGCGGGCGTTTGCGGCACAGTGAGATAGCAGACATGCTTGCATAAACATCATCGATTGTTGGGGAGTTGAAGATAAATAAGGAGGATGTTCTTCGGTCTCTTCGCGACTGCCTGTTGGATGAAGACACTAAAATAGATGTCGAATCGAACCAGCGATTTAAACAGTTTGGAGCTACACGTTGTACAAGTAGAAATGGATACATAGAAGTTGTTCGAATCCTGTGTTTGGTAAAAAAAATTGTCGGAAGCTCATAATACTTGTGTACTGACTATTTATTGATCATATTCATTGCTTCCGTTTCGTCCCCTGGGTTCTTACAAAAAACTCTTGTTCTCATCGATATCTGTTGGGGAAGACTGAGCACCTATGGGTCTCTCCGAAGTGCAATGACGTCAGTTTAGTAACCAATAACCAATAGAGAGTAAATTAACCTATTTCGCGACAAATCTCCTTCCTTCTTGAACCAGTATGCTTGCTAACTGCCCGCCAGCTGACAGATTATATATGTTTACTGTTTTCATTTCTCTCGGATTTCCATCCCTTGCTCCCATTAAGTGCTCAATGCAAATGAAATATGTTTTCCAGCCTCTCCTGTGGGACACATGCTTACAATCTAGTCCATTAGTTTAGTTAAGTCTCATAAGTCATTGTCGTACATAAAATATATATGCTGTCACACATTTTCAAGTTGTTAGTGTTTTTCAAGCCGATAGCGAAATCTAAAGAAGGGAAGTCTAAAGAAATAAATCTAGAACCAAAATTAGAATATTTAATCCTTTCGCTCTGTTGAGCTGTTATACTGGATCACAGTATTTTTCAAAATGTAGAAAACAAGTATTCTGGTTAACTTATTTAACATTTCAAAGCAAATTAGTCTGGAGATAACATTAATTACGGAGTGAAAAGGTTAAACAGTGCCGTATTCGCTCGGTAGAAGAAGTAGCAAATGATACGGGCCCGTGTTTCTGGAGGCCCCGCGCCTAGAGCAGAAAATGTTTAGCTTGTAAAACTATCAAACAAGTTTTGGATGACATCTCAAATAACATGGATCAAATGGTAGAGTGTCGTAATCAGTCGTACGGACTAGTTTCGCAGATGAGCAAGTTGGAAACGGGAATAATGACCATTTTATGGAACGGAATTCTAGAACTCTTGCAAGTAAAGAGCGTTTGTTTTCGACATTAAATCATTTAAAACGTGAGTTAAGTAACATAATGGGACAAGATCGTCTAAATAACCTCACTTTAATGAACATGCATTGAATTTAATTTACTTGAAGAAATTGATTTGTCTAGTGTTATCTCTAAATTTGCTGACATTAAATCGAGACAAGTTTGTAAAAGTTGTGTTTTATTTTATTATCATACAAAACCTAGGCCCTCTTGGTAACATTTGCTACAGGCTCCGCGCTGGCTTAATCCAGCATTGGGGTTAAATCTATTTAAAAATTAGAATATTTAAATCTAGAGCCAAAATTATAATATTTAATTTCAATGTTAAAGCGGTTCTGCTGTATGGACCAGAAACACGGACAATGATTACATCAATAACGCATAAATTGCAAACTTTCATCAACCGGTGTCGACACAGAATAGAGAGACTGAGGTAGTAGGATAGAGTCAGAAATGAGGAGCTTATGGAGAGAATATGTTTCCTATAATTTCTGTGGTGAAGAAAAGAAGCTGGATAGGACACACCTTGAGAAAACCTGAGGGAAATATAACAAAAGGCACTTTCCTGGAACCCGCGCAGACAAGAGAGAGGGGGTCTAAAAATATTTGGATAAAACATTTGGAGGCAGATGTTGACGCTATACAGAAGAGCTGGAAGGATCTGCAAGAGATTGCTGTTGGCATGAGATGGTCGAGGGCATATGCCCCACCAGGATTAAAAAAGGTACAGGAGGTAAAAGTGTGTGTGTTGCAAAGTCTAAGTTATGCAAATCTCTAAAAAAAAAGTAAAGACCACGTTTTCATACCATGTGGTATACTAAGGAGTATCGTGTTAGGCCCGTACTTGTTATTTTACCAACGACACATGATAGACGATGTTGTCAACATCATATTGGCTGATCGTCTGTACTTTCCCGTGTATCTCTGCTACCCAATTGAAGCTAGATCAAGTTGAGAGACATTGAGGTCAGGAAATAAATTGTAGACATCATGTATACCATAACATATGTAGGAGTGACGGAAAAAAATGGTTAGACAACGCACACAACGTTTATGAGAACGCAGAGAAGTTAATTATCACTTTGAGCCTACAACAGTAGAAGATCGGCACGAGGAAGGCAATAGGTAGATGGACATACACCATCAAAGAAATACTACGATGATATGGGTTCATATAAGCTCTGCAACACTCTTATCACAATGACAAGAACCTAAGCTTTCCACGACTATTTCCCTGTATAAGTAGCTAGACTAGATCATACTCGCAACGACACACAATTGTTGTAGTCCATGCATACCTAATACAAAACTATATTTACTACATTTCTAATGTCCCTATTGCTGCTATGAGTTGGCGCGTCACTAGCATGATAAACTCAGAATATGAACCAGTCCAGATCTGCATTATACGGTTTCCAAACTGATATATTTCATTAAGGGGTGTTTCGGTGTTCCTAAAACAATGTATCAAACTTTAAAAATAGAACAAGTCGAGACTTGAAGTTTGATCTGCAATCAGTTCTTTTCTACATAGCGTCGTCAGTTAAAATATTTAATGACATCATCTATTCGGTTTCAAGATTGTCCAATCTTTTCTTGCGCTTAATAAGTTTTTGTTATGCTATGTTTAATAGTATGTCTCGAAGATAATAAATAATATTGCACATTTGAGAGATATATACAATTCCGTTTCTAAAGAGAAGATAGAAATGGATGTAAATCCCAGATCATGCATCGGCATCGTGGTGCTAGCGGGTAAGGTGGTAAACAATCGCCAAGACACATCAGGCCCATGCTTCTCATAGACAGAAATTAAATGTTGAATAAAGGTAAACAGTATTCGTCAATTACTTCTGTATTTCTTTGTTTGTTGCATCTTATTTATTAAGTTTTTGTAATTTATTTAGGTTTTGTTTAGGTAAAAAAAAAACCAGCTTGTTTAAATGCACTTTTGTCTGTTCTAACCATCCGTCAACGAGCCAGAGATATAAAATAAATGTCATTTACCCACGAGTCATGTATGCCAGAAAAAGGTCAAAGATAGACATAGATATGTTGGCAGAAAACAACTCCTAAACATAACCCGAGTCAGTAATACTTCCGGCGTTGATAGACCATGTAGAAAGTATTACGAGTCTTAAAGTGGGGCAATACTCAAGGTTATTAGCAAAGAAATCAGTTATCTGTGTATGTTTTAAGATTAGAACGGACTAATTGCTGGCCACGGAGAGAGACATACATACAGACAAACAGATAAGTCATCGGAGAGAAGAATATCTGGGTGGAATTATTAAACAGAACGTCGGCTGAAATATGAAACAGTTATGTGGGGCACGACACGGTGATGGGTAGAGATAGTAGATGAGTTTGCAGAAGGTCTTAGCGCAGTAGTTCTCAAACGGTATACCCAGGCGCACCAGTGACATTCCTAAGTGAGCCCTAGGAAATCCCAGATAAGTGGTCGGCACCGCGGTGCCAGCGGCACAGTGGAAAAAAATCACCAAGACACATCAGGCCCATGCTTCTCGTAGGAAACATTTAAATGGTGAATAAAGGTGCGTAGCATTTTCCAACTACTTCTGTATTTCTTTGTATTTAGCATCTCATTTATTAAGTTTGTGTGTATAGTGAGCCTACGATTTTTTGTAGGACTTCAAAAGTGTGCCAGGACTTCCAACAATTTGAGAGCCACTGACTTATCGTGACCGCAATTTGGAAATATTACTTGCGTGGGGAGGAAAAGACTGATGTATGAGTGTGCGTGTACAAGAGAGAGAATGAGAGAGAGAGAGAGAGAGAGAGAGAAAGAGATACTTAGAGTTGAGTCCGTGTGTTGCCAGGGCTCGCAAGGGGAGCAAAGAATAGTAACACTGTGACCTACAAGGCATGTCGTAAGAGACGACTGAGGTAGGGTCTAGGGAAGCTACCCTAGTTAAAAAAACAAAGCGCAAAAAAAAAAGAAATCGGGTGTGCTGGCCTACTTGTAGGTGCATAACTGGCACAACGTACAATCGCTCTTAGGCTCAGATCACATACAAATCACAAATAGTGGTTAACAAGTGGTCGATATGAAGCATTTGAAGATGAAGTAGAATTACCTATGAAGTTTGTCCCGATTTAGAGAATCCAACAATGTTAAGAGAACACACTATTCTAACCATACAGTTCCGAAAATACCTTCAGTAATAAAGAATATATAAACGAACATGTGTGTTTTGTAAGCGTGTACCTCCTAATGTGTAAATATCAATCTTCAGAAGATTGACACGGGAAAGCAAAAACCAACACGAACAACGCTACTGAAAACATATTAGATTTCAGGAAACAGGATTTAAAAAAAAAAATAGAAATATCTAATGAAAATCTTGTAATCTCTGAAAGGCTGAAAAACATATCGAGTTTCTAGAAGCAACTAGTGACAATTTGTTGTGTGTTAATAATATTCGTGAGGACGTGTTAACATAATGCATAGAGCGTTCGATTATCGAATCCGACATGAGAAGGTTGTGAGTTCAATCCTACATTCAACGTTCTTCACGCGAAGAAAGGAACTGGCCATCCAGCACACTTGGACCTAGAAATTTAAAGTGACATGCATTTCATACCATAATGTCTGAACAAGCTACATGACATGAAAGAAGAATAAATGCGTGAGTAAACACCTCGAGGACAGGCTGATCTCAACAATAACTGGTGTGGTACAAGAACCATCATTATGTATTCTCTGCCCGCCTGCCTAGCGTGTTCGTAGCGCGTTGGACTGCGGGTGACTAGCCCTCTGTGAGTGCGGGTTCAATTCCGCGGGCTGGCAGAAAAGCCACAGGTTCCTTAAATTTACGGTGTTCGTGGCACCGAATCGAAGGGTTACGATGTCCATGGCACCGAGCCGAAGAGCTGAAAGCTCAAGTGCTTCTGGATCCAAAAAAAATGTATTCTCTACGTTAGCTGTTGTAAAAGAATCTTTGATAAAAATACATCTTTGATAAAAATCATTTTCGATTCTCCACAATGAGTTACTTCTTATTTTTGTATGTATTTGTTAGCCAATATGATCTGATACAATTAATGAAAGACTAGTTCTTAGGTTAATTTCAAGCATATGACTGGAGACGTGAACTGTGGCAACATAAGTCCGACTTGCTCAGACGGGAAATCTAAATTTCTTGTTTAATGGGGGTTTATTTTTGCATATGTTTGATAGAACACTGTAAGCTTTTTTGCAATTTACTCAATTCTATGAGTCCATGGTTATTTATTGAAGAAAAAATATTACAGTACGTATATTTCTTAGTGTTAAACTTAACTGTAACATAACACAAACTTGATTAAACATGTTGTATTGTTTTTAAAATGAATTAGTCTTTATAGAGCAATACTCCTCCCCATGAGGCCATTACCTTGTAGTGGTGGGGAGGCTTGCGTGCTACAATGATACAGTGAGCTATGACGGCGGGAACTTATGTTCCCGGAAGGGTTAACCAAGCCGGAAAGGTCACTGAGGAGGGGACAGACGAAGCATGGTCTCCTGGTCCTCCAGGTTGGGGGTTGGGCTTGGGACTAACGATCCCATCCTTTAAAAAAATTAAAGTTACGGAAACAACAGAGCAATACTAGAATGCGAGGATCACGCGACGGTTGTAGTCTTATGTCCTATAATCTTTACCTGAGCCTGCCGGCCTTATGTTATCGGAGGCCAGCCCCACGAGTGGAACCCACAAAGAAAAAGAAAATAGGGACGTCTTTAACAGATCTGGTGATAGAATAGCTTTGGGGGAAATGAAGGATGCTGAACTATCTTGGGAGGCTATAAATAAAACAGCCGAAGACCAGAGAAAGTGGAAACGAATAATCAAGTTCTTAGGATGAAAGTACGTGCACCGACAAACATACAAGACCACCTACATGTTTTTGCTGTAGTAAAATAAATGGTCCAGATGTGCTTTATAAACTACATCAAAATGACATACACATACTAGTAGTAAATATGTGTTCAGTTACACAATTGTCTCCAGCAGGTTTTATGAAATGCTGACAGTCTAGTCTAAATGTTTCTTTTTGTGTTGTTCAATATGCATGCTTGATAGAACCATATTATTTTGATGTTCTAGCGAATACAAGTTAGCACTCTCCCTGTGTCAGGAAGTGAAATATGTACCTTCAACTTCATCTAAGTGTTTTTTGCTGGGCACTATCTCTTGTGTATATATATTTCTTTTGAATTCCAGTGTGCTGATTGACTAATATGGTGATAGTTGCAATTATATGAGATGGGAATACATCTAACTAATGTGGTGATAGCTGAAATTACATGAGATGGGAATACATCTAACTAATGTGGTGATAACTGAAATTACACGAGATGGGAATACATCTAACTAATGTGGTGATAACTGCAATTACATGAGATGGGAATACATCTAACTAATGTGGTGATAGCTGAAATAACACGAGATGGGAATACATCTAACTAATGTGGTGATAACTGCAATTACATGAGATGGGAATACATCTAACTAATGTGGTGATAGCTGAAATAACACGAGATGGGAATACATCTAACTAATGTGGTGATAACTGCAATTACATGAGATGGGAATACTTCTAACTAATGTGGTGATAGCTGAAATTACACGAGATGGGTAGTCTTCTGAATCCGTAGGAAACTTTGCTGTGAATTCTTACAACCTCGAGGCATACTTAAAATGAAAGACTCCTCTAATCAGATTATATTTTTTATGTCTCTAACATGCTTGCCTGCGGCGGAGATCTTGTTGATCCCTCTTCAGTAGCCAGACGAGTCTGTTTCCAGAACGACCTGCGGAAAATGACTGAATCAATGTCTGGACCAATTTGTCTTCTAGCACTGATTCCTGATGTGACTCTTGCTCCTGTCTCTGCGTTTGATGGAGTAATAAATTCATGATTTACTGCGAGAGTACAGTAACGTGATAGCAGGTATTTCCATATTTCTCGTTTCCCTTTCCCATCCATATAACTTTATTTGTTCTAGGTCCGAGCACACATCCAAGTGCAATAATGATGGTACTATCAATTAATCAATCAATCATGTGTCATTGTCACAATTTTCTAGTTCATTTTTTCCCATTGATATTTCATTCTTTCGCTTCCAATCTGGGTTACATGTTAATGTTTGGTGTGTTAGACAACGGCTGTCCAACTCAGCGGCGCATGCGAGCACCTAGGGCCCGTGTAATACATTCCCAGCATCCTATTTCATTCTTTCGATTTCCAATCTGGGTTACATGTTAATGTTTGGTGTGTTAGACAAGGGCTGTCCAACTCAGCGGCGCATGCGAGCACCTAGGGCCCGTGTAATACATTCCCAGCACCCTATTTCATTCTTTCGCTTCCAATCTGGGTTACATGTTAATGTTTGGTGTGTTAGACAAGGGCTGTCCAACTCAGCGGCGCATGCGAGCACCTAGGGCCCGTGTAATACATTCCCAGCACCCTATTTCATTCGGACGATTTACACATTAATCATACTTTCAAAGAAGAGTAAAATATTTATAAATAGCAGTATGTTTCAGCTTTTTTTCGTAGTACGCCCATGGAAGGAACAGCGTGTGGCCGAGTGAATAAGAAAACACATATCTCTTAGTTATTAGTTAGTCGTAGTTATTAGATCATCACTGCACGTCGAACCAATTAGTCCATAAGTACTCCGATCTCCCCTTCAGTATGTCTCTCAGCGTTTGGCGACTAACGATCCCGGTTCATTGTTGGTTTACTATTCTTCTTTGTCTACCAGCATAGCTCAATGGAATTGCGTTCTATAGCTCTTGTATTGTTGTGTGTTATAGTGTTAATTATAGATCCATTTAAACATATATTTCTGAAAGGGAATATGTATTGTGTTTCTGTAAATAAAGATATGGAATTCAAATAATCGAGTGCCAATACCATTTGAAAGACTCAAACCCTCAATAACTATTTACAATTAACGTATTTAGCTACAAGGGAACAGGGGATAAACAGACAAGTCGACACACATAGACATAAAACATATATCGTTTGAGATTGTAAAATAAGAACTGTGAACACAAACTTGATTGACAGATCGGAAGCTAAGCCACGAACAACTAGACAATGTTAAGACAAAGAGACAGAATTAGATGGTTCGAGAGTGACGCTAATGTCAACAGCGACTAAATAATAACTGAGATATGTCTGTAAAAAGTCAAGATGGTTTAATAGTGTATTTAGGCTTAATCGTGGCCTCTGATAAACATACGACCTGCGGGTTCAGGTATAAATTCTAAAAAATAAGACCACAACTGTCGGGTAATCCTCGACATTACAGTATTGTTGTATAAAGACTAATTCATTTGAAAAACAACACATGATGCTAAATCAAGGTTATATTATGTTACAAGTTAAATTTAACATTAAGGAATATCAGTTTTATTAAAACTTTTCACCAGTAAATAACCACAAACACATATAATTGAGTAAAATTTGCAAATAAGCATTCAGTATTCTATCAAACTTGTACAAAAACCAGTCCCCTTCTAACAGGAATTTCCGATTTGTCGGCTAAGTTATCCGGTCTTATGTTACCGGGGTCTGCGGCTTAACCCCTAAGGCAGCGCTGTCCAACGCGAAGTTAAATGTCAACCAATCAATCAATCCTCTTCCGCAATCCAAAGTTGGCTTTAATGACAACCCTACAAGTTGTTTTTTCCTTGCCCTGACAGTATACTCTGTCAGACCATTGCTTGCCCACTTCCTGATGTTGCCATTCCAATATTTACAGGCAGATAAAATGTCAGATGATGATAGAGACATGTGCAACTTGACCAAGAAACTGGTTAACACATCAATCATCCTTGTCAGACAGCGATAATCATAGGAGGATCTCCCTCCTCAGTGGTGGCTCGTGCTCACTTTGGTTGGTGGGGCCAGACACACATTTTCGGACAAATCATAGTTTTAGATTAGGTTATATTTTAATTTATAAAATAATAAATACACGTTACACATTATTTTTGTTGGGATCCAGCCCCATTGGCCCCTAATGACGAGCCGCCACTGTCCCTCCTGTTAATTGGTGGCAAGATACCGGCCAGAGTCCTCCTCAATCGCTTAATCGATCATGTAAAATAGGACTTACTCCCTAGTTTCAACGAATCATAGACAGAGAGTACACATTATATAAAAAAAACCGTTACAAACAATCATGGACAAAGTGCAAGTTATAAGATAAATTTTAACCAAGCTAATAAATAAAATATTTTTTGCATGTTTAAAATCTATTTTAATATTTTCAAAATATTTTTGTCGTTTCTAAATTACGATTAATTTGCAACTATTTTCACAAATTTCCATGTTTCCTGATTAATATACAAGATGTTTGAGATCTTGCTATTTATTTTGGTTTTTTTTAAAGCTATCAATACCGTTTTGAGCTGCATATCTTCAGATTGTTTATTTTTCTTCCATTAATGTTTATTCTTGGTAGTCCTTTGATTCGTCCACAGATAATCTCTGTAATTATGTAAAGCTCTACTGAGCTTTTTTGATAAATATTTATAAAGAAAACCAATTCCTTATAGCTACTAGGCTTTACTAATGATTATTGAAATAACAACGGAACATATTACATGAAACAAAATAAAAACAAAGGAATACATGCAGAAATCACTACATGACATTTGTGATGAAGAATGTTTAATGAAGACATCAGGAAAAAAAGGGGGTGGAACAACAATACTGAACTTTATCAAGAAACAACAAATTAAATGATTCGACCACATACGCAGATTACCATCATACAGTGCACGTCAAAGAGCAATGTTACTCCGATACAATGGATGCAAAGCAAGGCCGACCACGAAAAAGATGGACCTCAGAGATAGCAGAGGCGACGAAAAACACTATTTATAAAGCGCACAAAAGGGCTCGTTCTAGAAATCTCTTCTTATCCTGACACTGTGAGGCGAAACAGGATTGGAGAAAAGAAGAACACAATTTCAGACACAGCTGAATCATTGAAGAAGAAACAGAACAAGGTGAAGAAGAAGAAGAACACAATTTCAGACACAGCTGGAACATTGAAGAAGAAACAGAACAAGGTGAAGAAGAAGAAGAACACAATTTCAGACACAGCTGGAACATTGAAGAAGAAACAGAACAAGGTGAAGAAGAAGAAGAACACAATTTCAGACACAGCTGGAACATTGAAGAAGAAACAGAACAAGGTGAAGAAGAAGAAGAACACAATTTCAGACACAGCTGGAACATTGAAGAAGAAACAGAACAAGGTGAAGAAGAAGAAGAACACAATTTCAGACACAGCTGAATCATTGAAGAAGAAACAGAACAAGGTGAAGAAGAAGAAGAACACAATTTCAGACACAGCTGGATCATTGAAGAAGAAACAGAACAAGGTGAAGAAGAAGAAGAACACAATTTCAGACACAGCTGGAACATTGAAGAAGAAACAGAACAAGGTGAAGAAGAAGAAGAACACAATTTCAGACACAGCTGGAACATTGAAGAAGAAACAGAACAAGGTGAAGAAAAAGAAGAACAAAAGAGAATTGTTTGAGCTAAACTTCAAGTTAAACGTGAGATCATGTCACTAATGAAACTAACAGTGCAGACTTCCACCTAGAGCATAGATTCCCAAACTTCTACGGTCAACCGCCTACTTTGCACAACATACATTTTGTAACGCCCCTCCACATTATAACAGTTTGCCAACGCCCCCTAGCGCATATATACATGCTCTATTTTCTCTTTGACATAGAAAATTGATATATATTTCTGTAATACATGGTCAATTTTCAAATGATTATATGCATTAAATAGAAAATTGATGAAAAATTGGATCATGTAAGACAGGCATAAGATAAATTAAAATGCAGAATTCAAATTTGAAATGATTATTCAATCGCAAAATCATAAAAATAATTTATTTTAAAATATTTATTATTAATTTCTTTTTTTAGGAGCCACCTACTCCTAATCGCCTGAACACCCCCAAATTCTTCTGAACCCACTATCGTCTCCTCCCCCACATACGCATAGCAAAAAACAAAAAAAAAAAAACTTGCTCACTGAGTATCGGCAAAATGGGCATGTATCAATATCCAGTATTCAATTCAAAAATGCATATAGCAGCGATTCAAATACCAGCAGTAATTATCAAAGTGTTAAAAGTCATGGTAATTTGGTAGAGTAATATAATGTCACGATTGCCTTCAAATAGTATACCCCAAGAGGCAACGATATACAGAGTAAATGGAAATAGGGAGAAAAGACGTCTATGCACGTGATGGAATTATGGAATAGCAGAGTCCATGAACACCCACATCTATATACGAAATGTATACAAAGGTAGGGTCTTCTCACGCACCCTGGAACTTCATCTCGATACCTCTGAGAAAGTATAATATAAAACAGACGTGATAAGATGAGTATAATGTCGTGATTGGTAGATTATAGAAGTGCGTAAAACGTTCGTTTGTCGAATAGAACGCAAAAATGGGTGTTGGTTCACGTTCCGCAACCGACATTCCCCAAGCGAGGAAAGGAACTTGTACTCCTACCTTCTGCACACTTGGGTTTAGAAATAGGAAGTGAAAAGTACCTCACTGAAGCGTGTGATGAACAGTGAAGACTGATATGGTCGCCATTAGTTCCACTGCATGAAAACTCTTTGAAGATCTAGGCACCCTAAAGTGGATCAATATCTTTCTTGAAACATATTTAAGGTGACGTGTAAAAGCAAAGGAAGGATGGAAATATCATAAGATAAGCAAAGTCTATGGGAAATTTTCATTTTTTATTCAATATAATGTCGCAGTAACGAAAAGTACTGAAAGTCATACAATAAAAACGTGGACATTTGAATGCCAGGTAGCCAGTTCTTATACCCACTACTTTCTCTTCCATTACTCAGTGAACCAGACACCGATTTACATCTAGTCGACAGGAATTCTCTGAACCAGGGAAGAGGGAATATAACCTGTATCTTCCTATTTCCCTACAACATCTCTAACATCTCATAGCAGAGTTGGAACATCTAGCCTATGAGAGAGGTTCTGCTCAGGAAAAAAAGCTATTGGATGATGATATGTTATTCACAAGGATATTACGAGTTTTGCCCTTCTTTCCTATATGTTAATCACTTGAGCTTGTATTATCAATTTCATGTAGGTCTTATTCAAGCAAATCTTAGTATCTTTACCATAAGACGAGTCTTTATAGGAAATAGTTATGAAATATGAGAGACTTTTTCTGTCTGTTATCGTCACATTTATGAAATATGAAGACTTTTTCTGTCTTTTATCGTCACATTTATGAAATATGAAGACTTTTTCTGTCTTTTATCGTCACACTGTTACCGGATTGTTTCCCAGTGTCATGGTTTTCCTTTTTTGTCTTGCGCTGTGCTAGTGACTTTGGTGATATATATTTTTGTTTTATGACAGTGTTCTGCTATTCATCTCTTTGTGGTCAGCCTCTCGCCCTCTTTCCTGATGTTCTGTTTGTAGAAGGCTTTGTATACAGTGGAGTTTGATGTTCTGTTTGTAGAAGACTTTGTATACAGTGGAGTTTGATGTTCTGTTTGTATAATGCTTTGTATACAGTGGAGTTTGATGTTCTGTTTGTATAATGCTTTGTATACAGTGGAGTTTGATGTTCTGTTTGTATAATGCTTTGTATACAATGGAGTTTGATGTTCTGTTTGTATAATGCTTTGTATACAGTGGAGTTTGATGTTCTGTTTGTAGAAGACTTTGTATACAGTGGAGTTTGATGTTCTGTTTGTATAATGCTTTGTATACAGTGGAGTTTGATGTTCTGTTTGTATAATGCTTTGTATACAGTGGAGTTTGATGTTCTGTTTGTATAATGCTTTGTATACAGTGGAGTTTGATGTTCTGTTTGTATAATGCTTTGTATACAGTGGAGTTTGATGTTCTGTTTGTATAAGGCTTTGTATACAGTGGAGTTTGATGTTCTGTTTGTATAAGGCTTTGTATACAGTGGAGTTTGGTTGCATTCTTATTAAGTAACCGAACAACTTCCTTATTTATATATGAAATATTGATGAACATAGCAAATGTTAGAAATTAGCAGCTGACATAGTTACACAAATGTCATGGCTTCTGAATGAAAGGAGCATGACAAATAAATCAATACTACCGGCAAATTCATCAGCTACTGTACACGTCAAACACTGAATTATGGAGGATTGCATGATTTGATTACATGATCTTTAATCTATATGGTCAACTCCAAGCATGGGTGCCCATTACCACGCTTCATTGATAGATGTAAGTGTGTCATGCAGCATAGACAAAGAAAATTGGGAGATGTTGGATACAAACAGGCAAACATGGATAGCGGTTGTGTGGGATGGCTCAAAAAGAAAGAAAAAATACCATCACATATGGAGAAAAAAGAGAGCGATGAGAATATGTATTATCTCAGTTTATCAACGGAGAGAAAGTAGAAAATGTGAACAGTTTTGAATATCTTGGTTCACTGCTAACAACAGATAGAAATGGGATGACGGAAATTAAAAGAAGAATAAACATGGCTTTACAAAATATTGAACAACTAGAAACAGTATGGAACGGAACTGATAAGAAAAGAAAGATCAGAATACTAAGAGCATGCATTTTCCCGGTGGCAACGTATGGGTGTGAAGCATGGACATTTAATAAAGCAGTGGAAAAACATATATGTGCTTTTGAATATAAGTGTTACAAAATAGTCCTCAGTATATCTTGGACAGAGAAGAGAACAAATAGATCTATCCAGAAAGAAGTCAAAATCAAAGAAAACTGGCTGATGCTACAAATAAGAAAGAAACAAGGTATTTTGGACATATAAAAAGACATGAAGGCTGGAGAAGACCATCTGGAAGGAGGCATACCGGCAAAGAGAAGAGGAAGACCACGGAGAATATGGATTCAGGATGTAACTGATGGTTTGAACATGACGGCTGCAGAGGCAGGACATCTGGCATATGAGACAGAGAAATTCCGGAGAACTGTTGGGGTGGCAAAGTTCTGCTCAGGACAAGCTACTTGATGATGATGTTCATCTCAGTATCCAGTTTCACCAGGTGTGTCAAAGATAGCCTCTCCAGAATAGGCCCTTATAGTCACAAAAGACGTGATTCATCACAGGGCAAACTACGTGACGCCAAAAACTATTGTCTCCTGACACAAAGAGGTCAATGAGGATGATGAAACGAACTGAAAGTAGTCAGTTAGTTAGCTAGACTGCGCTGACCAAGACCCTACCACACCTCCACGAGATGGACCTGAAAACAAGACTAGATTCTGGCTAAGTTGGTAGGGATCGAAGGAGAGCTACTCTGGTATAGATAGAGGTGTGGATGCATGCATGGCTGTTATCAGATCTGATCGCAATACAGACGGTGAGAATCTCAGTGAATGCGCCTATACGTCTCTCCAGTCCGATAAGAAGTAAAATCGAAAGCCAATATAAATCTGATGTCCGTGTGATTACCGGGGTCTGCATTCGAGGTAAAGAATAGAACCACAATTATCTACCCCATGCCACAAGCGGCGAATGAGGAAGTTTGGCGTGGGATTAGCTACCCCACCCTGTAAAAACACATAGCTAAAAAAACATCCACAATCGGGGGTATGAGAGCTTGCAAGGCTTTGGTAGGGGACCTATGCCTCCATGGGGTCGAAGGGTTGAAGAAGAAGTTAGCTAGTCCAATTTTCTTTCTAGGCTTGTTTGTCCCATGTTTGAAACCCACAGGCCCAAGTGAGATCCTTTCCAACCACAAACTACTATCAGGTCGACACAGTCTTCATTGAGTTTCAGAGCAATATTGAGAAGTAAAAAAAGACGGTGCAATCTTAACCACATCAATCATCGAGTGTCGCTTGTCAAAGAATAATAAAGCATCTTAACACTGTTATTACGAACACAAATACTATATTGTAGGAAACAGAGCTCTTTACCTTTTTTATTTTCCCATGAATGGAAATCTGCAGATTTAAGGTGTTATAAAGACCAAGAATTGACTTCACTGTGCTGGGTTTTCCAACATGGAGCGGTCCCTCTACGCAGAAATAGCACAACAACTGCCAAGAATATTGCGCAAAGTACAAACCCTATAACCCCTCCAACAATCCTAGAGATTTATGAAAGAAATGCACCCGTGAACCTGACGACCCAGACACGATTCGAACTCACAACTTTCTAACTTAAGGCAAACGGTTTGATCACTTTCCTGCCGAGACCCCCGAAAATGTTTACCAACATATAGTGTTTCCAATCGATTATTTTTCCACGTCTTAGGTTGAAAGTGGCGTGCCTCGACCACATAGAGGCGTAATCCATCATCGGACAGACATACATATCAAAGTACCTACCACATCCGACGTTGCATGTAATCTCTTCTTATCCTAACGCTGTGAGTCAATTCAGGATTAGGGAAAGAAAAATATGTTTCTTCTTTCTCCTCTTCTTCCTCCTCTTCTTCCTATTCAATGATCGAGCAGCTCTTGGACTCTTGCCATTCAGCTCAATGCTATGTAGTACTTATGTTTTATATTGTGGATTTTCTAACCATCTCGGACAGGAGGCATACATTTGACTACCCTAACACTAGTGTACACGGGATTTCTCTGCGTTGCTCAAAGATACATCAATCAAGGCAGAGTACACTGTACTCATTCCCACCACCAAACTGTCTTTTGTTAATACCAAGTTCTACTACAATCTAGACACTGGTCCATCTGTTCAGTACAAGAAGATCATCCTGTCCTGAGCACTGCACCTTTACGATGGATGTCAGTTGTCAGATATTGCATATATTTGTTCTCTATCATCAGGTCTAGCCAGTATCATTCTGACTTCTTTCCAACCACAGTGCGTCTTTGTATTTTGTTTAAAAAAGGTCAACTTGTACTGGTAGTCTACTGGCAAGTTATTTCAAAACGAAAACCGCAATATAAAGTAACACATTTGCTAAGTTATACTGTAGCTCGCCCGTGCGTTACCGAGGCTCGCAAGGGGAGCAACAAATATTAAAACTGCGACCTACAAGACATGTCGTAAGAGGCGACTGAGGTAAGGGCCTAGGGCCTAGGAAGCTACCTAATAAATAAAACGCGGCGCAGAAATAGAATTTGCTGGTCTACTTGTAGGCGCATAACTGGTACAATGTACAATCACTCTTAGGCTCGGATCACATACAAATCATAAATAGTGATTAACAAGTGGTCGATATGGAGATAAGAAGAATAATACTTTAGCATAGTGCCATATCCTCTGCTTCTTCTGCGTTCCCCCGCTGTAAATTCAAGCGCAGTCGGTCGTCTGGTATGGTGTTTCTGATTGATTTGTGCGTGAATACCTACTTTCTTTATTATCAGTGTACCCCACCATACAGGCGTCTCTTCTCTGACTTCAGATCTAAAGGTGCCAGATCTGTTTGATCCTATGGGAGATTGTCAGGGCTGACTATTTCTCGCACAGTTTAATCAGTTTCATCTACGACTACACATCGTCTCTTGTCACCAATTATCAGTAACGCCTTTAATGTTCGTATAACTTCTAAGTACATGTGATAGTTAAACAGAAGATGTATGTCTGGATATTTATATCTACGTGATTCGCACATTTTCTTAGCGTGTTCGCATCTAAGTTCATGACCTCATAGACATAGACTTGTAACAACGAGTAAAGTGTTTGCTTATGTGATACACGTTATTTATGTACAATGTTAAATGTGGCGAGAAGTTGTTAGATATTTTATAAGTTAGTGAAAGCTGTGTTGCATATTTGTTTATACAGTTGTGTTCTGTGAGATAAATATTTGAGTACAGAACATACCAGAATCTTCTATGTATGTTTGACAAATCTGATTTAATGGATTTATTTTAAAATGTTCAAGCAGATATAAAAGATTAAAATGTAGAAGCAAACAAATGTAAAAGATTAAAATGTAGAAGCAAATAAAATGTAAAAGATTATAATAGAGATGCAAGCAGATGTAAAAGATTATAAAAGAGAAGCAAGCAGATATAAAAGATTAAAATGTAGAAGCAAGCAGATGTAAAAGATCATAATGTAGAAGCAAATAAAATGTAAAAGATTATAATGTAGAAGTAAACAAATGTAAAAGATTATAATGGAGAAGCAAATAAAATGTAAAAGATTATAATGTAGAAGTAAACAAATGTAAAAGATTATAATGTAGAAGTAAACAAATGTAAAAGATTATAATGGAGAAGCAAATAAAATGTAAAAGATTATAAATGTAGAAGCAAATAAAATGTAAAAGATTATAATAGAGAAACAAACAAAGGTAAAATGGTTTATCGTCCAAGTATTGACTGCATTGCAGCAGATATCCACAATATAACTCAAACACTTTCAACAGAAATGACACTCTAAATGCCGAAAGTATTGTACAAAGCACGAACTTCGTAGCTCAAATGGTCAAATGGATTTGAGCGCGGCTACCATGCTAGATACCCTGGTTCAATTATAAGGACAAAGAATGTTTTCTGTCAGAGGTATAAAGAAAAATCCTAACGAGCAGTTCCGGGACAACTGCACTAGCAATGCGGCCATTAAATTTCACAGGCCCATACCCCACCCCCTATGTCCCACACCGCCCTGAAAAGTGGTATTACAGACAGTAATGACAGATATAAGAAATGAGGAAATTAGAACAGTCGGAACAACACCTGCTATTAGATTTATTGAAAAACAGAGACTCAATTGGTTTGGACACTTGGTCAGAATGAACCAGAATACACCAGTTGCAGAATATACAATTCTGTACAACCTGAAAATGTAATCACCAAGAGGAAGGGGCAGACCAATAAAAGATGGGTTGATGGAGTTACAGACATCTTAAAACTCTACAATACCACAACATATCAAGCGATCGAGAGCGCATTATCTCGGAAATCGATAATCAGTTAAATCTGCTACGCATAGTGGAGAAAAAACGCAGAGAAGGACAAAAGAAAGAAGAAAGAATGACAGATTTATTTTTAATTTTGTTTTAAAGTAATTTTATAGGAAATTATTTCTAACATTACAACATATGCATAAAGTATGAATCAAAATGAACCTGTGCGAGAAATAGTCAGCTCTGACAACTTTACAATGTGTTGCCTACAAATATGCTGGAGATCCTGGCAGGTAAAGTCAGTTCTTACTTTACAAGAAACAGACGGTCGATTTGAACGCTGCTGGCACCAGAGACATAACAGAATAAACAATACTGGCAGGCCTACACAAACTCGTATACTTCTTCACCATATCCCTTCCTCTCTTCCTTCTCAAAATTACACATACTAAAGATGAGAACAGATATACACAGTGTCGACAGCAAACTTTCTTACTGTACAATAAAGTATTTCCTTTATACTCTCTTCTCTTCCTCTTGTATATACAACTCTCCTATATATTTTCTGTCTATGTTTAATAGCGTAACTTTTTACTGTTATTGTTTGAACGACATTAACATGGACAAACAACGCCCACCCTTAATGATACGATTAGATGGCATAATTTATAATGCTTATCTTGACTCTAGCGGTACTAGAGATAATTATGCATGCAAGCTAGGGATATAATTTTGCTTCTCTATACAGACGCCCATGCTTTGTCTATGAATATAAAACTATAATTTTAAATGACAACTACAGAGACGCACATGTTTTGTCCATGGATATTAAACTATAATTCTACACGATGACTGCAGACGCCCATATTCTATTCTGTCCATGAATATTAAACTATAATTCTACATGATAACTGCAGAACGCCCATTTTCTGTCCATGAATATTAAACTATAATTCTACAAAACAACAACATACGCCCATGTTCTGTCCATGAATATAAAACTATAATTCTACGTAGATTACTTTTCCATTTCACATCCTTCTTGTTACAATACCTCTGTTCTCGTTTATTTTTATTCTCAGTCATATACTTAAAAATTTCAAATCCAATTTCGTTATTTCTGATCATTTCCGAGTTTGAAACCAATGACACTAATGACACATCACTGGTATCATGAGTTCAGTTGCCGAGAAGCTCAATGTCCTAAAATTCATCATGAAAATTACAGACTAATCCTCTTATCCGTATGTCCACTTTTATGAGGTAGCAATGTTGACATTTTCACAATCGATCATCCGTTTCTATTGGCAAAGATCCCCTTCCCCATTTCCTCCTTTTGTCGATGTTTGTGGTTATACACAGTACACAGTGAACATAGAACATAGAACATTTGGTTTTTGTTCTAGACAGAATAGCGGCGCGGGAAGAGTCGGCGCGGGAAGAGTCAGTCTCATTATGTTAAAAACAATGTAGCAGATATATCGTGTAAGGTGAATCGAGTCATCAATTAGTAATGTGCACTACAATTCAATTAGTAATGTGCACTACAATTCAATTAGTAATGTGCACTACAATTCAATTAGTAATGTGCACTACAATTCAATTAGTAATGTGCACTACATAATATATCTTAAAGAAGGAAATATATTTATGTATGTGTGTGCGTGTGTGTTTGTTTCATTTGTTAAATAAGAACAAGGAGTTTTTGTAAGAACCCCAGAGAAAGTAACGGAAGCAATGAATATGATAAATATAGACAGCGTACACGTATTAGGAGGTTCCGGAAAAACAAATGACCAAACACAGGATTCGAACCATTTACCCTTATTTCTTACGGCACCTATTGAGCAGTACGAGCGTTCTTACGAACACAACCAGTGAGCCATTAACAAAATGGCTTTACTGAGGAGTGCCTTTCATAAACGCTTCTTTTTAGCTAGACACAGAATAATCAGGTATGTTTCATTTGTTAATTTCACGAGAAACTGTAGAATAACTACGATAACATAGTGGTAGCTATGTAATGTATTCTCTCTTTCTATCTAGCCTATGACGCCCCTGGTGATTAGGGCAACAACAAATCCATATCATTCTTCCATATTCTTGACCTCCTCTGTATTGTGTTCTATGTACAATTCATTTCTTTCAGTTCTTGTTCTACTGTTCTCACCCAGGTCGTTTTGCGCATTTTCCGTTTTAGTTTACCCACCGATGTCCATCTCAGTGCAGTTGTCGTGATTGAGTCTCATGAACATCGCATTCTTGATCCATCTCCAGCGTCTTTTATGGATGATGGTCCTCATGTTCTCTTGTTAAGACTACGCAAGCAGTTCTTGGTTAGAGATAGTTTTTGACGAGAAAACGTGTAAAATCTTTTGCAGACAAGTTTTATGGAAGGTGGAGAGTTTGGACATATCTTGTTTTATCATTCTACAACATTTTATTGTTTGTTTCATCACAGTTTCAGAATTACTGAAGCCGACAAGTACGTTCTAGAAATATACTAAAGATGTTCAGTCAGTCACGTTACAAAACAAACTGATAGTACACCGGTGTTTTCCTAGTTCAAAAAAGATCGTAGAAGGGGGAGTGCTAAGTGAGAGTGAGAGATTACAGACACAGAGAAACATCAATACAAAGAGACAGAGCATGTGCGTGTGTGTAAGTGAACGAACGCGTGAGATAGTATATACGAGAGAGAATGTGTGAAAGTAATATTATACTTGCACAGCAAGCAGTGAATTCTTATATTTCATGTTTGTTGACCTACACGCTCTAATCGTAGACTCCGATAACCATAAGGCAAGCGGGCTCAATCGTAGACTCCGATAACTATAAGGCAAGCGGGCTCAATCGTAGACTCCGATAACTATAAGGCAAGCGGGCTCAATCGTAGACTCCGATAACCATAAGGCAAGCGGGCTCAGGTAACAATTCTAGGAAATAAGACTACATCCGTCGTGGGACCTCGCATTCCAGTAGTGTTGTATAAAGAAGTATATTAATTTTAAAATCAACACAACATACTAAATTAAGGTTTTATTATGTTACAAGTTTAACAATAAGGAATATCAGTATTATGACTATTTTTCACCAATAAATAACCATAGACTCATAGAATTGAGCAAAATTGCAAAACAAAAAACCTGCAGTGTTCTAGTTATATCAAACATATACAAAAACCAGCCCGCAACTTAAGATTAGGCCAGATTTTCCACGGCCAGTTATGTGGCCCAATATTAGAGTTTGCTGTAGCAATAATATAACCAAAAAGGCTGGTCCTTAGATTAAAAGTGGCGTGTCCCGGCTTAAAGAGATCCAAGTCCCTTACGTAACTAACAAACAAAGAGAATATATGAGTAAATGTGTGCAAGATAGATGGCATCAAGTTCGGATCTCACAGAGGGATATGTCTTCTCACAGCAACAAGCAAATAGCAAATTCTCTCACAGATGGATATGTCTTCTCACAGCAACAAGCAAATAGCAAATTCTCTCACAGAGGGATATGTCTTCTCACAGCAACAAGCACATACCAAGTTCTCTCACAGAGGGATATGTCTTCTCACAGCAACAAACACATACCAAGTTCTCTCACAGAGGGATATGTCTTCTCACAGCAACAAGCACATACCAAGTTCTCTCACAGAGGGATATGTCTTCTCACAGCAACAAGCACATACCAAGCTCTCTCACAGAGGGATATGAGTTCTCACAGCAACAAACACATACCAAGTTCTCTCACAGAGGGATATGTCTTCTCACAGCAACAAGCACATACCAAGTTCTCTCACAGAGGGATATGTCTTCTCACAGCAACAAGCACATACCAAGTTCTCTCACAGAGGGATATGTCTTCTCACAGCAACAAGCACATACCAAGTTCTCTCACAGAGGGATATGTCTTCTCACAGCAACAAGCACATACCAAGTTCTCTCACAGAGGGATATGTCTTCTGACAGCAACAAGTACATACCAAGTTCTCTCACAGCAACAAGCACATACCAAGTTCTCTCACAGAGGGATATGTCTTCTCACAGCAACAAGCACATACCAAGTTCTCTCACAGAGGGATATGTCTTCTCACAGCAACAAGTACATATCAAGTTCTCTCACAGCAACAAGTACATATCAAGTTCTCTCACAGCAACAAGTACATATCAAGTTCTCTCACAGCAACAAGTACATACCAGGTTCTCTCCCAGCAACAAGCACATACCAAGTTCTCTCACAGAGGGATATGTCTTCTCACAGCAACAAGTACATACCATATTCTCTCACAGCAACAAGCACATCCAAATTCTCTCACGAGAGGATATGTCTTCTTACAGCAACAAGTACATACCAAGTTCTCTCACAGCATCAAGCACATACCAAGTTCTCTCACAGAGGGATATGTCTTCTCACAGCAACAAGCACATTCCAAGTTCTCTCACAGAGGGATATGTCTTCTCACAGCAACAAGTACATACCAAGTTCTCTCACAGCAACAAGTACATACCAAGTTCTCTCACAGCAACAAGTACATATCAAGTTCTCTCACAGCAACATGTACATATCAAGTTCTCTCACAGCAACAAGTACATACCAAGTTCTCTCCCAGCAACAAGCACATACCAAGTTCTCTCACAGAGGGATATGTCTTCTCACAGCAACAAGTACATACCATATTCTCTCACAGCAACAAGCACATACCAAGTTCTCTCACAGAGGGATATGTCTTCTCACAGCAACAAGTACATACCAAGTTCTCTCACAGCAACAAGCACATACCAAGTTCTCTCACAGAGGGATATGTCTTCTCACAGCAACAAGCACATACCAAGTTCTCTCACAGAGGGATATGTCTTCTCACAGCAACAAGTACATACCAAGTTCTCTCACAGCAACAAGTACATACCAAGTTCTCTCACAGCAACAAGTACATACCTAGTTCTCTCACAGCAACAAGCACATACCAAGTTCTCTCACAGCAACAAGTACATATCAAGTTCTCTCACAGCAACAAGTACATACCAAGTTCTCTCACAGCAACAAGTACATACCAAGTTCTCTCACAGCAACAAGTACATACCAAGTTCTCTCACAGCAACAAGTACATACCAAGTTCTCTCACAGCAACAAGTACATACCAAGTTCTCTCACAGCAACAAGTACATACCAAGTTCTCTCACAGCAACAAGTACATACCAAGTTCTCTCACAGCAACAAGTACATACCAAGTTCTCTCACAGCAACAAGTACATACCAAGTTCTCTCACAGCAACAAGTACATATCAAGTTCTCTCACAGCAACAAGTACATACCAAGTTCTCTCATAGCAACAAGTACATATCAAGTTCTCTCACAGCAACAAGTACATATCAAGTTCTCTCACAGCAACAAGTACATATCAAGTTCTCTCACAGCAACAAGTACATAACAAGTTCTCTCACAGCAACAAGTACATACCAAGTTCTCTCACAGCAACAAGTACATATCAAGTTTTCTCACAGCAACAAGTACATATCAAGTTCTCTCACAGCAACAAGTACATATCAAGTTCTCTCACAGCAACAAGTACATATCAAGTTCTCTCACAGCAACAAGTACATATCAAGTTCTCTCACAGCAACAAGTACATACCAAGTTCTCTCACAGCAACAAGTACATATCAAGTTCTCTCACAGCAACAAGTACATATCAAGTTCTCTCACAGCAACAAGTACATATCAAGTTCTCTCACAGCAACAAGTACATACCAAGTTCTCTCACAGCAACAAGTACATATCAAGTTCTCTCACAGCAACAAGTACATATCAAGTTCTCTCACAGCAACAAGTACATATCAAGTTCTCTCACAGCAACAAGTACATACCAAGTTCTCTCACAGCAACAAGTACATACCAAGTTCTCTCACAGCAACAAGTACATATCAAGTTCTCTCACAGCAACAAGTACATATCAAGTTCTCTCACAGCAACAAGTACATATCAAGTTCTCTCACAGCAACAAGTACATATCAAGTTCTCTCACAGCAACAAGTACATACCAAGTTCTCTCACAGCAACAAGTACATACCAAGTTCTCTCACAGCAACAAGTACATACCAAGTTCTCTCACAGCAACAAGTACATACCAAGTTCTCTCACAGCAAACAAGTACATATCATATTCTCTAGTGAAAAATGAAAATTGTGACGTTTTCGACAGGACATCACCATCAAACAAAGTAAACGAGTTGTTGATTTTCTATACACCACTTATACGTTCAGTATTTTGCCATTTCTTTCTGAACGGTGAGGTCTATTTATACTCTTCATAAATATCCACGAGAACAATTTTGCTTCTAAACTACCCGCCGCGGTGTTTGAACCACACGTACTCTTGGGTTCTGATCCAGCTCACTACCGCTAAGCCACAGACAAAGGAGGCTATACGCCAATGTTCTGTCACCCTGTATCAACCCATTTCAATGATACTTGCCATTTAGGAGCTTACGATGTCCAGGTCACAGCCATCCGATCATGTTCCTCGCATGATCGCAGTCGATCTGCTCTGGAGAATCGGTGGATTTCTTTGTATGGTACCTTGCAACCACATGGGCTCAATGTATTACATTCCTATGCTTCTTAGTACTTTCTCTTCCCATGCCTTGTAATCTATATGGGTATATGTTGCATGTATTCCAAGTTATATATTTACTAGATTTGTCATTGTTTCTCTTCCGTTCTATTTCTAGTTTTTATGTGTGTTTTTGTGTTACATTTATTTCGTTATTCGTTTTATTCCCAGATTTTCATTAGAAACGTTTGTATTTGGTGGTCCATTTGTTTTTTAAATTTGTCACTCCTGTTGTTCGTTTGTTTGATAAAGGCCTTGTTGGTCGAAACGTTGCTGTATTTTGTCATTGTTTTTATAATTTGTAAAACTACAGTACTTTGTGATTACGTGTTTAGCCACAGACAGCACATTATCTAACAGTTTGGATGTTACAGAAAAGCACTATATATATATATATATATATATATATATATATACAAAAAAAACACGACCACGGCTTTCAACTTCTGAACAAAATGTAGGTATTTTTTTTTCGCTTCTCTTAAGTGCATATAAAATTTCAGTTCTCAAAACTAGCCATGATCTCATGACAGTAGAGAACAGTATTACGATCCAGTCATCAACATTTAACACCCGCGTCTCCAGTCAACGGACAACTTTGCTTATCTTGTCAGCCTCCTATCCAGATCGGCAAACACAGATTCTGAGGTCAACAATAGGATATCCAAAGCCAGAGCTGCGTTCCGAAGGTTACGTGTCACTGTGTGGGAACGGAAGGGGATAAGCATAGTCACAAAGCTGAAAGTTTACCAGGCCATAGTGCTAACCATGCTGCTGTACGCAAGCGAAACATGGACAGTGTATAGCAGACACGCAAGAAAATTAAACCATTTCCACACAAGTTGTCTACGCAAAATACTAAAACTAAACTGGCAGGACAAAATTCCAGACAGCGAAGTCCTCACAAGAGCAAAGATCCCAAGCGTCAACACCCTGTTGCAGAAGGCCCAATTGAGATGGGTCGGTCACTTTGCTCGAATGCCTGATAAACGCATCCCAAAACAGTTGATGCATGGCGAGCTTGAAGGGGCAGACGTTTAGCTGGTGGACAGAAAAAACGCTTTAAAGACACTCTTAAGTGTCTCTGAAATCCTTCGATATAGACAATACGTGCTAGGAATCTCTTGCGCAGGATCGTAAATGTGGCGCTGTAACAACAAAAGAGGAACCCGAATAGCTGAGAATCATCGTATTGTTGAGTCACAGAGAAAACGAGCAGCGCGAAAAGACAGAGCACACAACACGCACATGTCTAACCTTGATCATGTATGCCCCACCTGTGGTCGGGGATTATGTTCTAGGATTGGACTCTACAGTCACCTCCGCACACACCAGAGAGGTGCAACAGCACACGTCTGAGATTGTTGTCATCATCGCTTGCGATGGACGGCTATTATTATAGCAATAAAACAGAACAACACAGCTAAGCGATATATCAATCAATCAATCAATCAAGTGCCATGTCTGCCGGCGTAGGCGATCATGTCTCTCCACAACTCTCTTTCCTTCGTGCAGGTAATCAGTTCTGACGTTGATCTTTTGTCGAACTACAATGTCAGACCATCCAACATCTTCTCACCATGTCTTCTATGATATCTCCTTCCATGAATTTTACCCGTTGTCAGCATATGTTCTAAACCTCCTCTTCACATTACATGTCCGAAGAACCTTGTTCTTCTCTGATTCTTATTCTTTTGATAAGGTTTCTTTGTGCAGCCTGATTTATAACCTCATCATTTATTTTTCTTCGCTGTCCATGAAATTTTCAGCATTCTTCTGTAAAACCACATCTCTATGGCTTCCGATTACCTTATTGATTGTTTGTTCATTGTCCATGATTCGCTGCCATACAGAAGTATTGGATCAATACAGCACTGGATGGAGTACTCGTTTCCGCAGTGTCATTGGTAGTGAATTCACGCATAGTGTGTTTTCAATTTCATAAAAGCTGTTTTCTCTTGAGCTATTCTAGTCCTAATCTCTGTTTTACATCTTCCATATGATGTTAGGATTCTATATTAGCCATCTATATCAGCCGTAAAATAAAACCAGGAGAATGTTAAATTATCAAGAAAACAAAAATATAATATATAATTTGTGGTTAGACACATTCATCCCCTAAAGATCGCATCACCTGGTCTATAAACGTGTACTTAAGAAGATAGAGGTTATCAACAATTGTCTGTGATGCTACAAGGTGCACACATGCTGCATGTGCACCTGTCCGTGTGTTGCCAGGGCTCGCAAAAGGAGCAAAGAATAGTAACACTGTGACCTACAAGGCATGTCGTAAGAGGCGACTGAGGAAGGGGCATTGGGAAGCTACCCTAGTAAATGAAAAGTCTTGAAGAAATGGAATGTGCTAGCTCACTTTCAGGCGCATAACTGACACAACGTACAATCGTTCTTAGGCTCAGATCACATACCAATCATAAAGAGTGGTTAACAAGTGGTCGACATGGAGCGTTCGGAGCAGAATAAGAAGCTGCAAGTGCAATGTGCCCTCGGTGAGTCATCGGTCGGTTGCATGCTCTTTAAAATATGCAGTCTCCAGAATCAAGTTTCAGTTTCAGTTTGGAATATCTTCATTGCACTCCGAACATGTCCATAGGTGCTCCAATCTCCTTCGCAATATCTCCAACAGCGTCCAGCCACTGACCGTACCAGTTTGATTTTGATTGATAAGCCTACTCATATACCTATTGTGCTGTTCATTTCTTGCTACTCCAATCTTCAATCCCAGCTCTTGCAATGTAACAATTGATGGGGATTGGTTTAAATGAACATCCTCTTTGCGGCCAAACTATAGTTGTCTATGTAGCGTAGAGGCTAGGTGCTCGCCGTTCGTTCCAATGGTACTCCGTTCGATCCCTTGTGGAGCCATCGATATATCTTTCCAGACAGTCCCTGATCTCAGTGAAGGGGAAATCTAGTCCTACCATTTCTGCGAGAATGTATGGAGCCATATGAGGACACCTGGAGCAATGAAGCCAATTCTTCGTTTTTAGAGTTGTACATACTGAGGGTGTTACTTGTTTCATCATTGTATATAGCGAATATGTTGATTGTTTACTTAGTCTTTCCTCTTCTAGTCTGTTTGCCCTCAGAGCTGATGATATCTCTAAAACAACAAAACAGATCCGGGTTATCCCAGTGTTGAACAGAAGTTCGGGAGCAGGTGACCGAGTCAAGATGAGGTTATGATTAAGTTGAAGAACATGAGGTGGGTGGGATCGACACATGGTGGTATCGTTACTACGAAAAAACAATTTCGCGTATTTCATGAGAAAAAGTAGAAAAAAAAATGTTTTAGATAAATATATATGGAATGTAGAGATTCCCATCTGAACCAGAGACATGCAAATTTGGTTGGACAATGTACTTCTTCTTCGTTTGTCGTCACACTGTTGCCCAGTGTCGTGGTTTTCTGTTTTTGTCTCGCGCTGTTTTTTGTGGTTTGGGTGATTATTATTTTGCTCTTTGACAGGATTCTGTTATGTCATCTAACCATCTTTTTCGTGATCTGCCTCTCGCCTTCTTCCTTGATGTTCTCTTCCTCTCGCCTTCTTCCTTGATGTTCTCTTCCTCTCGCCTTCTTCCTTGATGTTCTCTTCCTCTCGCCTTCTTCCTTGATGTTCTGTTGTAGAAGACTGTATAATGTGGAGTTTGAATGCATTCTATTAAATTGACAAACAACTTCATTCTTTGTTTCTCAATGTAATTTAAGGTTATGTGCCAACTTTCTTTCTTATGCTGATGTTGGTGACTGTCCTTTCTGGTGTTATTGGTAACACCCTCAACTATCCCCAATAAAATAATCTTAAAAAGTGAGTCATTGCTCACTGTATTTTCTAGTGTTGTTGGTAACTTTTCGCAGGCCAATGTACTATCCGTGCATAATATAATGAGAATCTCTGAAAGACGCTTACAAGACGTAGACAATTAATAATATATTTGCTAAATTACAGCATGTTTTAGAAATCATATGTGTCTCATTGAATAATCCATAAACTGCCCGTGTGTTGCAGGGGCCCGCAAGGAAGCAAAGAATAGTACCACTGTGACCTACAAGGCATGTCGTAAGAGGCGACTGATGTAGGACCCAGGAAAGCTACACTAGTAAATAAAAAAAACTTTGCATAAACCAGATGTGCTGGCCTACTTGTAAGCGCATAACTGGAACAAAGTACGATCGCTCTCAGGCTCAGATCACATACAAATCAGAGTGGTTAACCAGTGGTCATTGTGGAGCGTTCGAAGAAGAAAAATCCAGAAATTGGAAGTACAGCAAGTTTGCATCCTTTCCCAATAAACATTTTACAGTTAAAACTAAAAAATAATGCGAAATGTAATAGGATTGATATGGCAAATGGTGGACAAATGGTGGATATACAATTCTCAAACTCAGACGCGCAGATTTAACGTAGAAATCGGATATACCAGGCCTAAGGAAGCAATTAAACTGTGGCAAACAACGTACTTACGGTCTCTGCTGCAAATCAAGCACAGATAAGAAACAGATAACAAACAGATAACAAACAGATAACAAACAGATAACAAACAGTGATTAACAAAGGGTTGGTGTTGTTGTAGAGTGCCAAGGTAAGAAGAAAAAAAGAAGTAAGAGATGATAACCAGATGATTCCGTTATCATTTCAAATAGTATCAGCTGATTAGAACAGTTAATCTTATCATTTAAATATCACAATGTAGAAGATACATTTTATTCAGAATTAATGACAAGAATACTTACATTATGTTCTTTGGTTAACAAGATGGGAAGCAACAGTTACCATCAATAACCAAGAAATTAGAATGTTATAATATTTGAATTTCTTGAAGATGTAAATTTTCTAAGGACATATATTTTTACTATGTCAATATTGAATCATTTAAACAATCATGAATGAAAAAATCAAATATTACTATGTCAATATTGAATCATTTAAACAATCATGAATGAAAAAATCAAATATTACTATGTCAATATTGAATCATTTAAACAATCATGAATGAAAAAATCAAATATTACTATGTCAATATTGAATCATTTAAACAATCATGACTGAAGAAATCAAATATTACTATGTCAATATTGAATCATTTAAACAATCATGAATGAAGAAATCAAATATTACTATGTCAATATTGAATCATTGAAACAATCATGATTG
This sequence comes from Arion vulgaris, assembly GCA_020796225.1. Taxonomy (NCBI): domain Eukaryota; kingdom Metazoa; phylum Mollusca; class Gastropoda; order Stylommatophora; family Arionidae; genus Arion; species Arion vulgaris. The sequence goes on along the minus strand of CM036756.1, from coordinate 42,621,060 downwards.
AAGAAATCAAATATTACTATGTCAATATTGAATCATTTAAACAATCATGACTGAAGAAATCAAATATTACTATGTCAATATTGAATCATTTAAACAATCATGACTGAAGAAATCAAATATTACTATGTCAATATTGAATCATTGAAACAATCATGATTGAAGAAATCAAATATTACTATGTCAATATTGAATCATTTAAACAATCATGAATGAAGAAATCAAATATTACTATGTCAATATTGAATCATTGAAACAATCATGATTGAAGAAATCAAATATTACTATGTCAATATTGAATCATTTAAACAATCATGACTGAAGAAATCAAATATTACTATGTCAATATTGAATCATTGAAACAATCATGATTGAAGAAATCAAATATTACTATGTCAATATTGAATCATTGAAACAATCATGAATGAACAAGTCAAATATTTTGAACCCGTCCGTGTGTTGTCAGGGATTGCAAGGGAGCAAAGAAAAGTAACACTGCAAACTACAAGGCATGTCTTAAGAAAAGTAACACTGCAAACTACAAGGCATGTCTTAAGGAAAGTAACACTGCAAACTACAAGGCATGTCTTAAGAAAAGTAACACTGCAAACTACAAGGCATGTCTTAAGAAAAGTAACACTGCAAACTACAAGGCATGTCTTAAGAACAGTAACACTGCAAACTACAAGGCATGTCTTAAGAAAAGTAACACTGCAAACTACAAGGCATGTCTTAAGGAAAGTAACACTGCAAACTACAAGGCATGTCTTAAGAAAAGTAACACTGCAAACTACAAGGCATGTCTTAAGAAAAGTAACACTGCAAACTACAAGGCATGTCTTAAGAAAAGTAACACTGCAAACTACAAGGCATGTCTTAAGAAAAGTAACACTGCAAACTACAAGGCATGTCTTAAGAAAAGTAACACTGCAAACTACAAGGCATGTCTTAAGAAAAGTAACACTGCAAACTACAAGGCATGTCTTAAGAAAAGTAACACTGCAAACTACAAGGCATGTCTTAAGAAAAGTAACACTGCAAACTACAAGGCATGTCTTAAGAAAAGTAACACTGCAAACTACAAGGCATGTCTTAAGGAAAGTAACACTGCAAACTACAAGGCATGTCTTAAGGAAAGTAACACTGCAAACTACAAGGCATGTCTTAAGGAAAGTAACACTGCAAACTACAAGGCATGTCTTAAGAAAAGTAACACTGCAAACTACAAGGCATGTCTTAAGAAAAGTAACACTGCAAACTACAAGGCATGTCTTAAGAGGCGACTGAGGTAGGGGCCTAGGGAAACTACCCTAGAAAATAAAAGGCGTCGCAGAAATCAGATTTGCTGGTATACGTGTAGGTGCACAACTGGCACAACGTACAATCGCGCTTAGGCTCAGATCACAGAGAGTGGTTTAATAAGTGGTTCATATGGAGCTTTCAAAGAAGAAGAAGAAGAAGAATATTTTGAAACAAAATAATATATAATAGAACAAGATGATAAATAGACATCATACATGACCTGACCATCTGGAAATATTATGTCTCGGACTGTAATAGTTTGTTCACATTAAACGTCACATTCATTTAGACAGTAATAATGGAGGGACATGGCTCCTGGAAGACCACGGACAGGACAGTCAAGACGACGAAGGAAGACCACGGACAGGACAGTCAAGACGACGAAGGCAGACCACGGACAGGACAGTCAAGACGACGAAGGCAGACCACGGACAGGACAGTCAAGACGACGAAGGAAGACCACGGACAGGACAGTCAAGACGACGAAGGCAGACCACGGACAGGACAGTCAAGACGACGAAGGCATCAAGGGCACAGTAAACACGACGAGTGAGCGTCTGTAGCTTAAGCGGTAGCGAAGTCGTTCACTTTCCAAGCGTACCTGGTTCAAACTTCGCGGTCGGCATATTTGGAAGAAAATTAGTTCCTTGGATTTTACGAAAGATAAATATAGACCTCACCGTTTAGAAGGCAATGGCAATGTACTGAACGTATAGTATAAGATAAATATAGACCTCACCGTTTAGAAAGCAATGGCAAAGTACTAAACGTATAGTATAAGATAAATATAGACATCACCGTTTAGAAAGCAATGGCAAAGTACTAAACGTATAGTATAAGATAAATATAGACATCACCGTTTAGAAAGCAATGGCAAAGTACTAAACGTATAGTATAAGATAAATATAGACCTCACCGTTTAGAAAGCAATGGCAAAGTTCTAAACGTATAGTATAAGATAAATATAGACCTCACCGTTTAGAAAGCAATGGCAAAGTTCTAAACGTATAGTATAAGTAGGGCCCAGAAAATCGACGAATCGTTTACCGTTTTTGATGATTAAGTCATGTAAAGGATACTTCACGATTTTCATTTTCAAACACGACGATAGCAGAAACGTGAGATCTAATATTTCAGACGGATTGTGATGCCAGCAACTCTCAAGGAATTAAGGGCACAGTAAACACGACGATAGCAGAAACGTGAGATATAGAATTTTCAGACGGGATGTGAAGCCAGCTACTTCTGATAAGTGATTTACTACATTAAGAGAGATTCGCAGTAAAAATCGTCTTAGCTTGATAAAGGTCTTTTGGTCTAAACGTTGCGTGTGTATTGTTCTTCTTGCCTTCACCTGCTATGAATTCAGGTGTAGTCAGGATGTCTGGTATAGCGCTCCTGATTGATTTTTGCGTGAAGGCCTGCATTCCCTTTTCATCAGTGTCCCTCTCCATACAGGTCGTATCATACCATCTCAGTCGATCTATTCTACATAAACATCCATTTATGAATGTCTGTAGTTTGCTGGTGGTGTCTTTTGTTGTCTTCCATGTTTTCGAGCCATAGAACAGCACTGACTTCACATTTAATTGAAAGATTATCAGCTTTGTGTTTGTTTTGATCTCCTTTGACTTCCATATCTTACTCAATGCAATAAAGTTTCCCCTTGCTTTTTCCTTGCGTTTCCTCTTGCGTTTCATAACACAACCCGGAGTAGTCACATAGAATAAGTTGATTGCAGAAGAAGAAGGAGGAGCGAGAGCGAGTACTTTACCTTGATGCTACATACACCCAACAACAACATTCGATTAATGGCTACAAATAAAAAGTTGGGCATAGACTGTGAAAGTGTTAAATAAAGTACATACTTATTAAATCACACGAATATGTGAAAAAAATTAGATAAATGGAACGATAAATAAAAAGAGTACTACATATACAATGATCGTTCAAATAACATACACAGTGTTCCAAGTTTTGAAATGTCATAGCTGTGAAAGTTTTTATCAAAACACAATATGTGAGACGATTGTAAACACAATAATCATTCTACAATATGGCACGTTTTATACAAACTTCAGTATATTACGGAATCAGCTCTCAAACATAAGTATATTGTGGAATCAGCTCTCAAACATAAGATAATACCATGGAATCAGCTCTCAAACATCAGTTAATACCATGCAATCAGCTCTCAAACATAAGATAAAACCGTGCCTACAATATAATCTATCTACAATAAGACAAAACAATAAAGATTAACTAAAATAACCAATAGAGACACAATGAAAATGAAAGAAAATTGTGGCATATCCTTTACAATACTTTGTCATTAACCACAGTAAACTAGTCGTCGATTTTCTGGACACCACTTATACGATCAGTAGTTTGCCATTGCTTTCTGAAGGGTATGGTTTATTTTTACCATTTGTAAAAATCTACGGGAACGAATTTGATTCCAAATTGCCCTCCGCAGAGTTTGAACCAGGTACGTATGGGTTGTAATCGAGCTCACTACAGACGCCCACGTAGAAACAACAGAATATTAAATGTGTTTGAAGAAACTTGAGATGGTTACATTCAAGAATACACTATCAACCAACTAGAATATTAAATGTGTTTGAAGAAACTTGAGATGGTTACATTCAAGAATACTCTATCAACCAACTAGAATATTAAATGTGTTTGAAGAAACTTGAGATGGTTACATTCAAGAATACTCTATCGACCAACTAGAATAGCCATATTCTAGTTAATACCTTTGGGATTCACTAGATTATAAGTTTCTAAAATATAATTACAATTATACAGAAAAACCACACAGAACGAGTTCGTCTAAATATATTTTGTTACGTTTACATAATAACTACTATAAGTACATTTCGTCTGTTTAAAACAAGCTTGTTATATACATGGCCATTAGCTATTAGAAGTACATTTCGTGTGTTTCAAACAAACTTTCTAGATGAATATATATGGTTACTATAAGACAAGGGTCTGTCTTCAATAAAACCAAGAGATATAGCATAGTTTATCGTAACTCCATGAGCAATGAGACATCTTTGGTGAATATATATTTGCGCATTGTGCATAATAACCATTGAGAGTGGGGGTTAACTTATGTTATGTTATGTTATGCGATCGACGTCATGGCACATTGGGCATTCCCATTCGTGCTCTGTCCTCCGCTGCAGCAGCCATCCCAAAGTCCATTTGCTCACCTTACCCATGAGAAGTTGATTACTATATCTTCTCTCTCTACCACGAAGACGACACTGTCTGGCATGTCCAAACTTAACGCCTAATTCTCGAACTCGTTCTAGTGTCTGAGACTTGCCCATGTCACATAATTGAGAGCGTACCGCATTGATGATATCGGCTCTGTCCATACTTCTGCCCGTTTGAGTCAGGGCATTGTTTGCAAGAAAGTCAGCACGTTCGTTGCCCTGCACTCCAGCATGTCCAGGTGTGTACAGCCAAGTCATTTTCTTGAGATGTGATCTCCGAATGCTGTCCACCCATTCCACACGCATACTTCCAGATTCAATCATTTGAAGCATATTCATCGAATCTGATATGATAATATAACTATAAACATAAATGTAATTTGCTCCACATAGTGGAAACAGAATAAGAGACATTGAACCATCTGATTCAAACGGAAGGTAAGCATATACTTCTTCTTCTTCGAACGCTCCATATCGACCACTTGTTAACCACTCTCTGTAATTTGTATGTGATCTGAGTCTGAGAGTGATTGTACGTTGTGCCAGTTATGCGCCTACAAGTAGGCCATCCCATCCGATTTCTGCAACGCATTTTGTTTACTAGGGTAGCTTCCCTAGGTCCTACATCAGTCGCCTATTACGACACGCCTTGTAGGTCGCAGTGGTACTATTCTTTGCTTCCCTTGCGGGTCCTGGTACCACACAGACGTAAGCATAGACAAACCAGAGGAATCTGTTTACAGAGTAGAGAAGAAGATGGCTACTGTATTTGAAGATAAACAACGCATGTTTGTGCACCATGTTCTAAGACGTTGATAAAGAGAACTGTTAAGGACAATTTATTTTAGAAAGCTCTGGATGGAGTAGCGGGAAAAACGAGACAAAGAAGCGGTAAAAATACGAGATATACACTCCACAAGATATGAAGATCAAAAACCACTGACTTATCAACAATGTCTCGGATCGTAAAGTATTTCAATCCTTTTTAAACGCAAAGTGGTCTAAAAGAAAATAATAATGAAGGGCATTGTTCCTGTAGGACTTATGATGCAGTAGACGACCAAGACGATGGTGGAAGCAACACTTAACTTTACTACAGAGAGTTCTCAACCAATGACAAAAAGTCAACAAGATAATTGATAATTTTAAAAAAATACAGGAAAGGAAAATGTAGGGAATCGTGAAAACACATAAGGAAAATCATATATATATATATTATTTCTGTACTGATGTTTATACCCTGTTAACAACAGGTGCTAAAGTGCAAGTGTAAACATCAGGTAAATGTCACTGAGAACACTGACACTAAACCTGTTGGAAATAACAGAATGTTGCAACGTGAACTATGTACTGTGAATGTTGCAAAGTAAACTATGTACTGCGAATGTTGCAAAGTAAACTATGTACTGTGAATGTTGCAAAGTAAACTATGTACTGTGAATGTTGCAACGTGAACTATGTACTGCGAATGTTGCAAAGTAAACTATATACTGTGAATGTTGCAAAGACCATGATGAAGATCAGATGTAAAGATCATGTGCAATGAAATATTAACTAACCACGATGCGAATGAGCATGTCAAATCGCTGAAGTATATACTTCATAAACATTTTTACCAAGTTTCATCGACCACACATATCACTTGTTTGTTTGTTTGTTTGTTTGTTTGTGTACGTTCTTCTTCACCATTTTGATCATTCTTATTGTGATATATAAAGTCTTTGCCAAGAACGATTAGAGCGTTGCGCCTCTGTTAGACCCCTACTGGATTAGGACAAACGCATCGAAAAAAGTTTTCGGCCTAATATATCACCTTGTTAATACCGAGTTCAATCTGAGACAAAGAAGGAAGTTACAACACTAAAAGGCATACTATTTTCTCTTTTTTGATTCTGTGTATAAATACTGATGAGAATTCCATGGACTGTTAAAATGACTAATGTTGAGGTGTTGAATGCGGTCAAGACACAAAGAAAGTTTATCATCAATATCAGAAAGAGACAGTCATCATTTTTCGGGTATGTAATGAAGGGAAGTTTAGAACACATTGTAACATCCGGTAAAATTGAGGGTGGACGAGACAGAGGAAGACATAGATAGAAAATTGTGGATAGTCTGACTTCATGGCAACGGTAGAGCGTCAACATCTACGATGATAGCAAACATCAGAGATAGAAATTTGGGGAGATCCCTGTGATCATCGCCGTGCATCGAAATGGTCGCCTACGCTAGCCGGCACAGCCCCTGGTGATGATGTATAAATTCTACTTTAAGTGTTAATAAAACGACAACAAAGAAAACACCTAGTGTTAAATGCACAAGATTGCCAACATATTTTTTTGGGGGTAAAATTACAAATATAAAACACGGATTAGAAATGTGGTAAGTAAAATAAATGTCAACCCGAGCACCATGCGATGTACCTGGAAAGTGATCGGGGATAACAAAGTCGTTTGTTGTTGGGCAGAGTTAAGACCTTGATTGTTCCCATTGGACCTGAAATTGTTCCACATGAATGGAAAAGTGAAGTCGTTATCAAAATATACAAAAAAGTGAATGTTGATTAATGAAAGGTGAAAGTGATTGTACGAGTTATGCTAATTTACTTAATGAGTGACATGTGTAATATATAAGTTAAGATGTCAATCAGTGGTGGAAGTCCTGGTTGATTATCTTCTTCTTAAAGCTCCATATCGACCACTTGTTAAATCACTCTTTGTGATTTGTATGTGATCTGAGTATAAGAGCGATTATACGTTATGTCAGTTATGTGCCTACAGGTAGGCCAGCACATCCGATTTCTGCGACGCATTTTATATACTAGGGTAGCTTTTCTAGGCCCCTACCTCAGTTGCCTCTTACGACATGCCTTGTAGGACACAGTGTTACTATTCTTTGATCCCATTGAGAGCCCCAGCAACACACGGACGACAGATGGAAGTCCTGGTAGATGATATCTTGTCTGAATATATGGCATTTTTCCTCTTTTCAGGAGCCGGTCATTTGGCAAGTACGAGTCTCTTATCTCGTAATTTACCATGAGAGCTTGTTTTTCTTGTATATGTGAGAAATTGTATATGTGAGACTGAGTTTTCGCTTGTCTCTCTCAGTTTTCGCTCGTCTCTCTCAGTTTTCGCTTGTCTCTCTCAGTTTTCGCTTGTCTCTCTCAGTTTTCGCTTGTCTCTCTCAGTTTTCGCTTGTCTTCCAGTTCATCCCTCTTTTCAAAAGAATCTGCGCTCTAGCCTAGGCAGTTGATATGGGGAATGTGCCTTGTCTAAATAAGCTAAATGATATAGATATAACAAAGTAAACCTTCTTATTCAGTTTTGAAACGTAGCGCTGTAATGTTAATTGTGGCAATTAAATATTATAACATCAAATGGAAACAAAAGAAAAATTAAAGAAAACTTGTAATATTTGACGCTTTTGTCCGCATTGTCCAAAAGGACCTTTTCATTCAGCTGAAAGTCTCTGCGTCAGAGCACTGGCACAGCAGCTAAGACAGTGCTTCTGAATTTTTCCAATTCCACAAATTCGGGAATTAATTTTGGGGAAATCAATGGTAGGAGAAAATAAACCATGAATACATCTAGCACAATGTAATTATATTTCATCTATTGTGCAGCAATAAAAACATTACATACGCTAGAATATTGGTTGACAGATGAAGTAGATATAACAACTGATTGATACATATGTACAGATAAATGGACAACGAAATATGTACTAAGTTTTATACACGGAATATCATCAATGTCTAAATAAATAAAATGAGAACATTCTATAAATAACTAATCAATAAATGAATGGCAGGTTTTTCTAGGAATGGGAGTCGTCTATAGAGGTTTACAACCTTTAGAGACTCACATGAATATACTGTCCTGGTCATGCAGGTGTTTGCTGCAAAGATATATCGGACATGCTTGCAAAGCACTGATTGTTGAAGAGTTTATGATGGATAAGATGGAAGTTCTTTTGTCTCTTGGCGCCAACTGTTGGATGAGGATACTAGACGTTGAATCAATAGAGCGACTTAGGGAGTTTGGAATTTCACGTTGCACAAATAGAGATGGCTGCTTGAAGGGCAAAAAGAGAGAAGTGTGTTTAACCAGTGAGACACAGGAACCATTAGTATGCATACCCTTCGAAATCCGTTGGAGGAGACTGAGCACCTGTTGGTCTGCCTGGAGTGTTGGGACGTCAGTTCATTAACCAATACTCAATAAATATGAAGATGGAATCAATCATTCAACTAATCAATAAGTATGATTATGAGATAAATAATTCCAATACTCAATAAATATGAAGATGAAATCAATCGTTCAACTAATCAATAAATATGCAGATGAGATCAAGAAATCACATCACCTTGATGACGTATTAGCTGAGAGAACAATGATTTAACATTAACACAAACAAGACATGGATAATTCAGCCATCAAATCAGATTAGAATGATCTGTATACATCTAAAAACACAATCAATGAATAGTAACAGATGTGTATACTTGATCAAGACTGTTTATGAAATGAGTGTGTTCAAATATACATAGAATCAAGAGAAACACACAATAAAAGATACACAACTAGATTAAATACATTCGTCTGAAATCTACAGCAAACGTGTGGTTGAAACACAGTTATATAAGAGAAAAAAAGTGATCATACATTTATAATTATTTCAAAAGTGAGAAAAGTTATGAAAAATTCTTAACATAAAATACTGTTATTACAGATATTTGGTAGTATATGATGAGATAAACATCAAACATGGACAATGGAATCAACTGTTGTTACTGTCTGTAATACAGCTTTTTAAGGGCGATGTAGGACAGATGTCACAGAGCCTGAGACGGCATGAGATTACGAAAATTTCGAAACTATTAACGCTGTAACTATCGATACGCTCTCGTATCATTGTATAGACATAGAACACATACAAATAATTCTTTTCAGAACGATCTTGCTGAATCTATACTAAACAAAACAAACTCATATATAATATAGGCACAATAATAATGAAATATCATTGTTTGCGTCCAATATAATCAAGAGAACCATGACACTGGGCAACAACCCGGTAGCAGTGTGACGACAAAAGAGGAAGATAATCAAGACACCACACACACACACAAACACGCACATATTTCTTTTATTTTATTATTAATAAATGTACTCAACATTGAAGAATGGAGTAATACTAGATGGATTCTTCTTAAACTAGAATACTTATTATTATGTTGGCTTGAACGCGGATATATTTTTGTTCTACTTGGCTATCACCAATTCCAAATCAAAATAAGCTAACAGACAGAGAGAATGTAATAGTTGATTAAACCCCACGAAGAAGAAGAAGATAACAATGCTGCAAAAGATGGCTTGTAATCCAACCACATTATATTCTATGTGTGAGATAGAAGGTATCAGCTACCACAAACACTCACATAAGAATTCAATACACCGTGCCCTGTAATCCTATCTTCAATGTTCTGTCATTTTTCCTATCTTCAATGTTCTATCATTTTTTCCTATCTTCATTCTATCATTTTTCCTATCTTCATTCTATCATTTTTTCCTATCTTCATTCTATCATTTTTCCTATCTTTAATGTTCTATCATTTTTCCTATCTTCAATGTTCTATCATTTTTTCCTATCTTCATTCTATCATTTTTCCTATCTTCAATGTTCTGTCATTTTTCCTATCTTCAATGTTCTATCATTTTTTCCTATCTTCATTCTATCATTTTTCCTATCTTCAATGTTCTATCATTTTTTCCTATCTTCATTCTATCATTTTTCCTACCTTCAATGTCATATCATATTTCTCCTATCTTCAATGTTCTATCATTTTTCCTACCTTCAATGTCATATCACTTTTTCCTACCTTCAATGTAATATCACTTTTCCTATCTTCAATGTCATATCACTTTTCCTATCTTCAATGTTCTATCATTTTCCTACCTTCAATGTTCTATCATTTTCCCTATCTTCATTCTATCATTTTCCTACCTTCAATGTCATATCATTTTTCCTACCTTCAATGTCATATCATTTTTTCCTACCTTCAATGTTCTATCATTTTTCCCTATCTTCATTCTATCATTTTTCCTACCTTCAATATCATATTATTTTTTCCTATCTTCAATGTTCTATCATTTTTCCCTATCTTCATTCTATCATTTTTCCTACCTTCAATATCATATCATTTTTCCTATCTTCAATGTTCTATCATTTTTTTCTATCTTCAATCAATGCCCTATCATTATCTAATTTTCTCATTTTCTGAACGAATTTCGTTAATACAATAACAATATTGAACCCTACCATCACACCATCTGCAAGTAACACGACCAAGCAACGTTTTTATATTTCCCTTCTGTTGCCATCGTTGCTATTTATTGTTGCGATTCATACTAGAAAAACTACTTCTTTGAAGATAATTGCATCTATCAACTTCGTTGCATATGTTCTGTGTTTTTTCTATCTTCTCCTTATATTTATTCAATGGGATAAATGATATAGTTATCGAATAGTTCATACAAGTTTACTTCCTACTCGCGTTACCAATTCATAGGAACGTATGCGTTGTTTATAGCGTTACCATGGTTTCGTTAACATAGGAACGTATGCGTTGTTTATAGAGTTTCCATAGTTTCATTAACATAGGAACGTATGCGTTGTTTATAGAGTTTCCATAGTTTCATTAACATAGGAACGTATGCGTTGTTTATAGAGTTTCCATAGTTTCATTAACATAGGAACGTATGCGTTGTTTATAGAGTTTCCATAGTTTCGTTAACATAGGAACGTATGCGTTGTTTATAGAGTTTCCATAGTTTCGTTAACATAGGAACGTATGCGTTGTTTATAGAGTTTCCATAGTTTCGTTAACATAGGAACGTATGCGTTGTTTATAGAGTTTCCATAGTTTCATTAACATAGGAACGTATGCGTTGTTTATGGCGTTTCCATGGTTTCGTTAACATAGGAACGTGCGGATATGATGACACTAGTTCCTAGTAAAACAGGTTAATGTGCTAAAATGGGCATGAGCCAGCATCGTTATAATCAATAATACATGACATCAATCTACAGTAAGAGTCTAAGTGGTACTATAAAGTGAGGTTTTATGTTCGTAAAATCAATCTACAGTAAGAGTCTAAGTGGTACTATAAAGTGAAGTTTAATGTTCGTAAAATCAATCTACAATAAGAGTCTTAGTGGTACTATAAAGTGAAGTTTAATGTTCGTAAAATCAATCTACAATAAAAGTTTAAGTGGTACTATAAAGTGAAGTTTAATGTTCGTAAAATCAATCTACAATAACAGTCTAAGTGGTACCATAAAGTGAAGTTTTATGTTCGTAAAATCAATCTACAATAAAAGTTTAAGTGGCACTATAAAGTGAAGTTTTATGTTCGTAAAATCAGTAACTATCACGAGTTTCGAATTACTCGTTAATATATGCTGCCCTCCACCGAGTATGGTCGGGTTGGGCTTGGGGCTGGCTAAATAACTTGAGGCATCAGGTAAATAACTTTGGCTGCAGAATCATATGAACGAGTATGAGTTAGTTGAGGGCCTATGCCTCAACTGGGGGTGTGAAAAGCAAGAGGGGGTATATCTGCTGCCCTGCTATTGTTTAATGCGGAACACACTTTCCTATTGTTCTATTTCAATATTGCGCATTGCCTGGCAGCAACAAACAGAGAAAAACTAACATATCCAAACTCAACATAAACACACTGTTTGACTTAGCTCAAAGATTACACCAAATGTTAAGTATGAGCAACACATACAGAGAAAAACTAACATATCCAAACTCAACGTAAACACACTGTTTGACTTTGCTCAAAGATTACACCAAATGTTAAGTATGAGCAACACACATAGAAAAATTCACATATCCAAACTCAACATAAACACACTGTTTGACTTAGCCCAAAGATTATACTAAATGTTAAACACTTGCTTTAAACACTGGAGCTTATGTGAATGTATTTAGCATAAATAAAAACAGTATCCGGACGGATTTTGTTCACATATGAATGAAATAAGTGTGGGTTCGTTTTTAGTCGACCCTAACTTACATACATTATCCACCCTTTATTATGTAAAATAAGTAACAGTTTTGTTACAAACAAAAATTCTTACATTGTAGATAAGAAATTATAATTATGAAATCGGGTTTTGTTTTGGTCAGGACATCAACAACAAAATATTACCGTTTCATAAACAAGAAGAGATATGTTTTTCCCACCAAGAAGTGAGCAAGAACATGGAATAAAATGTATACAAAAAGTGAGCATAAGCCAACACTAAAGAAACAATAATTGTATAGGACAATATAGTACAGTAAGGCATACGGGTATATGTGAAAATAATTAAGACAGACATATATATATATATATATATATATATATATATATATATATATATATATATATATATGTGTGATGTTCTCACTTAAAGAATGTGATGAAATATCAAATACTTACCATCACTGATGACATAGTTGGGTGTCTGACATAGTATTTCCTTGTATCCCTCTCGAAAAGCAGGAGAACGAAATGCGTATATGATTGGGTTACACATTGAGCTTAAGTAGAGGAACATATACGCCTGGTGTTGGAGAAGAGAAACAATAAGAAACTATTAGTAAAACAATTCAATGAAATGTCATTTATGCGTTGTGTTTATTTATATAATAAACATTATATCATGTATAATAAAAAGTTCAGTAAAGAGCTTGTTTTTGTGTCATGTGTTATGTTCGGGACACAGAGAGCCACACAGAAAAAGTATAACGAGTACAAAGCAAGAGGAATACCAAGCAAAAGATGAAGCGACGGCATCAAGAACAGCCTAAGGAAAATGAAATATCAGCTTACAAAGTGACTGAAAACAAGCACATATAAAATCACTACGTCTCCCTCCATATAAAAATTCTATAAAGAAGTAAATGGTGGAAGAGAAGAAGAGAAGTAATATTCGGGTGCATGGTATTAGGTCTGTATTTTTTCTTTATCTGGCGGTACACTATGGGTTTATGAGTTTAGGTACATGTGTACCGATGACAATGAGAGAGCGGCAAGGCTGGCTGGCTCTGTCACCATATCAGGGCGGTCGGCAATGGATAGAGCTGACATTCTGAACGTCCTCACAGAGTGTGGTCGCAAAGAGGACTTTTATCTAGAGAAAACCACGTCAACAGCTAGATTGCAAAAGCTAGGATTGAAGATTGTCTTAAATCAACTTCCATCTGGTAGGTTTAGTCGCTAGACAGAGTTGGAGATATTGCAATGGAGATCAGAGCACATGAGGACTAGTCCTGAATACAATGAAGATATTTCATACTGAGACGTGGAGACACTATAGGTGACGTGGCCGCCTTTAAATACCAGTGTTCCCCAGGCACCCAATTGGGACAGAGCCAACATGAGAGCTACTGCGGCTCGGGAAAAAAAATCAAAATTCAACTGGGGTGTGTGAAACTGGGACCATGCGTTTATAAAATAAGTACACCAACCACTGATCTATCACGGCTGTCATAACATGTATACCTACATTAGTTAGTTAGTTTGTTCCTTTCGTGCCAAAGGCGGCACATAGGACAGAGGTTTTAGATCTCCATGTGATACGGTTCTTTGCTAGCAGTTGCAGATCTTGTATGGTTTTACATCCCAATAGTTTACTTTCTTGTTGGATGGTTCTTCGAAGAGTGGTCTTTGGTCTTCCACGTTTTCTTTTCCCAACTGGTGACCACATAAGGACTTGTCGATTTAGTCTCTTTTCGTCTGATCTAAGAACATGACCTAAATATTTCCACCTTCGTTTCCTTATAATATTTGATACGGGTTGTTGGTGTGTTCTATCTCTCACTGTGTTGTTAGAAACGAAATCACTCCATTTGACTTTTAATAATTTTCGTAGACATTTATTCTCAAAGCTGTCCAGTTTCTTATCAATTTTCTTTGTTGATTTCCAACTTTCACAACCGTAGGTCAGTACAGGAATCACACATGACCTAAATAATTTAACTTTTGTGCATATACTAAGGTCTTGAGATTGCCAGATATTCGTTAATTTAGTGAAGGCACTAGCTGCTATAGCAATATGAGAGTTTATTTCTTTCATTGTGTCTCCGTTGTTTGACACTTCCATTAGTACTGCTACTATAACGATCCCCGAGGTAGTACTAGTTTTCACTATTGATCCTTGAGTATTACAACAGTGTAGTGCGTACTTGCGACTTCAGGTAGGTGCCTTTCCAGTTGACCTGTTCTGATGGGGTACGTTTGTATAAATTTCTTTCAAATCCACGAGAACTGCTTAACTAAATTTGGTGGTGGGTGTAATGCACTCAAACTGAAAGTCTTCTACGTTGTAGGGAACTTTGTTGTGAACTTCATAAAATATCAAAGTTATGCTAAAAATGAAACAAAAAATGAAATTTTTCCTAGCCCACAAGTAAATATCTTCAGCGGATATACCACAGCGGATATTACGTCGATCCTCTGTGACGAAGTGGTCAGACTATCTGACTTGTGTTCCGAGGGTCCCGGGCTCGAATCATGACCTCGACTTGAGGTTTACGAATGTATTTTTTTTCAGAGATCCCTAGGATTTTGATGGAGCTACAGAGCTCGTGGTTTGTGCAGGTGACGTGTCATTTCTTCGGTGAGGAACCAACCTATATGTGGATACCTGACGCAATAAAATCAATTTGTGGCATTTAAACGTCTTTTAAAAGACTTTATGCCCGAGTGGTTACGGGGTCCAAATTTGGGATGTAAAGAATAGAACCACTGTTACCTGTTACTCATGTCGTAAGAGGCGACTAAGGAGGTTCGGCTGAAATCGGATGCACGTGTCCTAAACGTGTAGACGTCTATGCGTTTAAGGGCCTACCAAACCAACGTGAAACGTTTACACGTTCTTGGCAAAGATCAAACATATCACAAAGAATGGTTAAAATTGGTTTTTAAAGAATCAAACGCAAAGAAGATGAAGAAAAGACTTTACCAGAACACCACACGAAGATGTGAAGTAAAGAAGTGTCTTTTCCGACCCTCACAAACTAGCGCCTCTAAGTCTTACTACACGTACTAATCATAACTATAAAATATATTTTCTACAGCAGTCGACATGGCACATAATGATAACGTATAATATAAGTATCCGTAGCTCCCGGTAGCAATCGTACCGGAACTTACGTCCAAACCTATGGTAAGCTAGCTAGTCCCCAACTCGAATCAAGAACGAACATTCCCGATGATCTCTTCGACTCTAAATGCTAACCGTGACTACGCTTACATACATATTGTTCTTATCTAGAAACTAACGAGCTCATCATCATCAGGTTCTGTGTCGGCTGGCGCAGGCGATCATGGATCCCCACAAATCTCTGTCCCTGGTATTTGCTATCATCTCAGATCTTGACGCTCTTCCGTGTCATGAAATCAGGCTTTCTAAAATTGTCTCTCTCTGTCTCCCGACGACTCATCTCCCTCTAATTTTACCGGTTGTCACAGTGTGTTCTACACATCTCCTAACGAGATATTTTAACGAGATATTTTAACGAGATATTTTAACGAGATATTTTAACGAGATATTCTAACGAGATATTATGTGCTATTAAAGCAAGAGCAGATGTCTGTAATAAAACTACGGAGATTCTTGCACTCGTTGATCAGCACTCCACTCCAGGTGATATCATTTACACCGATGGTTCTGTCAGGCGCGGAACCAGATCATCGTGGGCTTATACAGCTTAACGAAACGGTAGCACACATAATGAAGACTGCGGCGCTTCCGAGACAACAACATCGATCATGACTATGGAGGCTCATGGGTGGCTGAGCAACAAGTAACCCATACGATTATCATGTCAGACTCGATGAATATGCTTCAAAGGATTGAAGCTGCAAGTCTGCTCGTGGAATGGGTGGACAGCATTCAGAGATCACATCTCAAGAAAATGACTTGGCTGTACACATTTGGACATGCTGAATTGTGCATATTAACGAGCGTGCTGACTTTCTTGCATACAATGCCCCGATTCAAGTGGGCAGAAGTATGGACAGAGCCGATATCATAAATACGATATTTATGTGATATGGGCGAGTCTCAGACACTGGAACGAGTCTGAAAATTAGGAGTGAAGTTTGGACATGCCAGACAGTGTCGTCTTCGTGGTAGAGTGAGAAGGTATACTAATCAACTTTTCATGGATACCATGAGCAAATGGACTTTGGGATGGCTGCTGCAGCGGAGGACAGAGCACGAATGGGAATACCCTATGTGCCATGACGTGGATCGCATCACATAATATAACATAAAACTGCACATTCTGCAGGCATCCACTTCCCAAATAATTTATATGAATCAAATGATTTATAGCGTGTGCAGTGGGAACACAACAAAGTATTGCCAAGTCAACGTTTATGATAAACAAAGGCATTCAGAATAATAAACTAATGCAGATTTATAATTGATTCACGCAAATAGCATATTTGTTACGCTAGTTACATTTGATTGAATGCCGAAGAGCGTGGACGATTGTTTCTGCTTTATCTTTGTGTGTGTAGATGTTTCGAAACTTGCTCTCAATCAAATATGTTGTTGTCCTTCCTAGTTCCCACTCCCGAGATTGTCAAAACTATCCATTACCTTCTCTCTTCTCTTGGGGTCTCTGTGGCGGAGAGGTTAGGTGCACGACCCTCGTTTCCAAGGTACTAGGTTCGCTCCCTCGTGGAGCAATCGAAATATATTTTTCTAGAGCTCCATTGCATTGGAGGTGAGGGCTCCACTATGAAACAAGATGAAACATAGATAGTACTATTAAAAAAAAAAAAAATTAGCGTACGCTTTTCAGACTTAAGAGTATGAAGTGTCTGTCGATTCATATTTCTAGACCCTAGTGTGCATGAGGAAGGTGGGCCACTTACTTTTCCCAAGTGTGGAACGTCGAGTGTGGGATTGAGCCGATAATCCTCTAGGGTTCCAGTCGATAGGGAAAGACTTATACATTACGCTAATCCATCCCACCATAGATAGTTGGCTGAAGGATTGAAAATATAAATGAAAATCGTGGCATATCCTTTGCCGGACTTAGCCATCAACAACAGTAAACGTGGCGTCAATTTTCTAGGCACCACTTACACGTTCAGTAGTTTGCCATTGCTTTATGAACGGTGAGGTCTATTTTTGCTTTATGTAAAAATCCCACGGAAACGAATTTGTTTCCAAACTGCTTGCCGCGGAGTTTGAACCAGGTTGTGATCGAGCTCACTACCGCTTAAGCTACAGACACCCACGGCTGAAAATTACGATATTCTTTTTCTCCTTCATTCGTCCTGATCTGGCCAATATCGTTTGATACATTAGATCTCACTTTACAACCATGCCGTTATATCTGCGTCTATCGTTTGATACATTAGATCTCACTTTACAACGATGCCGTTATATCTGCGTCATTCGGAAAGAAGCATTCATAATCAGCAAGGGATTTATGGAATCGAATTTCAAACTAAAGGTTCTTTTTTTCTTCTTGTCCACACTTATTATCTCATCAACTGTTTCTAGATTTCTGATTGTGGGATTGATATGTGCGTGCGCACACGCACTCACACACATACAGATTGACTGACATCCCCATATATATATATATATATATATATACTCCTCTAGTACCGTCAGTGGAGGCTCGTGATCGTTTTTATTGGTAGGGCCAGACACAAATTTTCGGGTAAATTATAGCTTTGGGTTAGGTTATATTTTAATTTGTTAAATAATAAATACACGTACACATTATTTTTGGTGGGGCCGGCCCCTCTGGCCCTTAATGACGAGCCTCCATTGAGTACGGGTATATGTTACATGGGGCCTGCAAATAATTTGGCAGTACCACTCTGTCATGGGCAACTTGCTCAATCTCTTCCATGGAACTGGGACCGATATTTCTTACCTCAATCAGCAAAGTTCGTTTTAGGGTCTCCTTATGCCGTCCTCTCGTTCTTGAACTCTCTGCATCACACTTCAATGCCTGCTTTGATATTCTTTGATAATTTCTCCTGAAGGTGTGTCCAACATATCTCCATCTTCTTCTTCTTATAACAGTTGTTACTAGTGGTTGATCAGACACTTCTAACGTCTCCTGAATTCGTTCCATTTTAACACAGACAGACAGTAATTGGTTACCAATGCTGTCTTGACAGCAGACTTATATATACTTAGTCTATTAATGAAATGGGAGAAGGATAATCATGCTGACGATTCCTGTAACTAGGTGGTTAAATTTACTTTTCATCCATCCTTTTAGGTGTCCCTGCCTTCATCGACCCCCAGACTCGACACCAAATTCCCACAATCTAATTATAGCATCTTCATCGATTCCCATTTCACCATTCCATACATCAACGACACGGAACGTAAATGTATTCACCGTATTCATAGCCAATATCCACTGCTATTAGCGCTTAAGAATCGCAGTACCAGGCAAGATAGATACCTAACTTACTCATAGCAAATATCTCTTCAATATTAGCGCTTATGTATCACATTACTAGGTAACATAGTTACAATTACCAGGTAACATAGTTACAATTACTAGGTATAATGGATCGGGTTAGAGCAGCGATTTCCAAAGTGGGCGGTACCGTCCTTCCCCCACCCCAGTGGGCGCTGAAGCTTTCTAAGGAGGAGGGGCGATAGTTGGTTCAGAAGAATTTGGGTGGTGTTCAGGTGATTAGGAGTCGGTAGCTCCTTAAAGAATAAATTAGTAATAAATATTTTTAAACAAATTATTTTCGTGATTTTGTGATCAAATACAATTTGAATTCTGCATTTTAATTCATCTTATGCCCGTCTTACACGATCCATTTTTTCATCAATTTTCTATTTCATGCACATAATCATTTGAAAATTGACAATGAATGACAGAAATATATATATAAATTTGGTTTCTATGTCAAAGAAAATAGAACATGTATATATGTCGGATGGGGGCGTTGGCAAACTGTTATAATGTGGAGGGGGGCGTTACAAAATTAATGTTGTGCAAAGTGGGTAGTGGGACGAAAAAGTTTGAGAATCTATGAGTTAGAGTCTACACGATAGGGTAACCAGCTCCAAACCGAGCCCTACCTTAGTCGTTACAAGAGACGACATGCTTTGCAATTTGTAGTGTTACTAATTGCTGCTTCCCTTGCGGGCTCCGGCAACAAACAGGCAGTATATAACACTAACACGCTTGAAATTAACAGTAAAAACAGGCAGTATATAACACTAACACGCTTGAAATTAACAGTAAAAACAGGCAGTATATAACACTAACACGCTTGAAATTAACAGTAAAAACAGGCAGTATATAACACTAACACGCTTGAAATTAACAGTAAAAACAGGCAGTATATAACACTAACACGCTTGAAATTAACAGTAAAAACAGGCAGTATATAACACTAACACGCTTGAAATTAACAGTAAAAACAGGCAGTATATAACACTAACACGCTTGAAATTAACAGTAAAAACAGGCAGTATATAACACTAACACGCTTGAAATTAACAGTAAAAACAGGCAGTATATAACACTAACACGCTTGAAATTAACAGTAAAAACAGGCAGTATATAACACTAACACGCTTGAAATTAACAGTAAAAACAGGCAGTATATAACACTAACACGCTTGAAATTAACAGTAAAAACAGGCAGTATATAACACTAACACGCTTGAAATTAACAGTAAAAACAGGCAGTATATAACACTAACACGCTTGAAATTAACAGTAACAAACAGGCAGTATATAACACTAACACGCTTGAAATTAACAGTAAAAACAGGCAGTATATAACACTAACACGCTTGAAATTAACAGTAAAAACAGGCAGTATATAACACTAACACGCTTGAAATTAACAGTAAAAACAGGCAGTATATAACACTAACACGCTTGAAATTAACAGTAAAAACAGGCAGTATATAACACTAACACGCTTGAAATTAACAGTAAAAACAGGCAGTATATAACACTAACACGCTTGAAATTAACAGTAAAAACAGGCAGTATATAACACTAACACGCTTGAAATTAACAGTAAAAACAGGCAGTATATAACACTAACACGCTTGAAATTAACAGTAAAAACAGGCAGTATATAACACTAACACGCTTGAAATTAACAGTAAAAACAGGCAGTATATAACACTAACACGCTTGAAATTAACAGTAAAAACAGGCAGTATATAACACTAACACGCTTGAAATTAACAGTAAAAACAGGCAGTATATAACACTAACACGCTTGAAATTAACAGTAAAAACAGGCAGTATATAACACTAACACGCTTGAAATTAACAGTAAAAACAGGCAGTATATAACACTAACACGCTTGAAATTAACAGTAAAAACAGGCAGTATATAACACTAACACGCTTGAAATTAACAGTAAAAACAGGCAGTATATAACACTAACACGCTTGAAATTAACAGTAAAAACAGGCAGTATATAACACTAACACGCTTGAAATTAACAGTAAAAACAGGCAGTATATAACACTAACACGCTTGAAATTAACAGTAAAAACAGGCAGTATATAACACTAACACGCTTGAAATTAACAGTAAAAACAGGCAGTATATAACACTAACACGCTTGAAATTAACAGTAAAAACAGGCAGTATATAACACTAACACGCTTGAAATTAACAGTAAAAACAGGCAGTATATAACACTAACACGCTTGAAATTAACAGTAAAAACAGGCAGTATATAACACTAACACGCTTGAAATTAACAGTAAAAACAGGCAGTATATAACACTAACACGCTTGAAATTAACAGTAAAAACAGGCAGTATATAACACTAACACGCTTGAAATTAACAGTAAAAACAGGCAGTATATAACACTAACACGCTTGAAATTAACAGTAAAAACAGGCAGTATATAACACTAACACGCTTGAAATTAACAGTAAAAACAGGCAGTATATAACACTAACACGCTTGAAATTAACAGTAAAAACAGGCAGTATATAACACTAACACGCTTGAAATTAACAGTAAAAACAGGCAGTATATAACACTAACACGCTTGAAATTAACAGTAAAAACAGGCAGTATATAACACTAACACGCTTGAAATTAACAGTAAAAACAGGCAGTATATAACACTAACACGCTTGAAATTAACAGTAAAAACAGGCAGTATATAACACTAACACGCTTGAAATTAACAGTAAAAACAGGCAGTATATAACACTAACACGCTTGAAATTAACAGTAAAAACAGGCAGTATATAACACTAACACGCTTGAAATTAACAGTAAAAACAGGCAGTATATAACACTAACACGCTTGAAATTAACAGTAAAAACAGGCAGTATATAACACTAACACGCTTGAAATTAACAGTAAAAACAGGCAGTATATAACACTAACACGCTTGAAATTAACAGTAAAAACAGGCAGTATATAACACTAACACGCTTGAAATTAACAGTAAAAACAGGCAGTATATAACACTAACACGCTTGAAATTAACAGTAAAAACAGGCAGTATATAACACTAACACGCTTGAAATTAACAGTAAAAACAGGCAGTATATAACACTAACACGCTTGAAATTAACAGTAAAAAACAGGCAGTATATAACACTAACACGCTTGAAATTAACAGTAAAAACAGGCAGTATATAACACTAACACGCTTGAAATTAACAGTAAAAACAGGCAGTATATAACACTAACACGCTTGAAATTAACAGTAAAAACAGGCAGTATATAACACTAACACGCTTGAAATTAACAGTAAAAACAGGCAGTATATAACACTAACACGCTTGAAATTAACAGTAAAAACAGGCAGTATATAACACTAACACGCTTGAAATTAACAGTAAAAAGACGGTGTATAAACTAACAGCTTTAACGTAAAAAGAGCGGTGATACAGAAGGTAGAAAGTACTGTTCCAAGTACTTGAACATTAATTAGATTCATAAGATTTCAATTAACTATTTGCTGATTGTTTTATGAGTATCATCATCATGTGCTCCGGTGATAACCATGAGTGCTCGATGTCTTTCTTCACAGGAGATCTCAGCTGCAGTGCACGAACCTGAGCACTGGCGAGGCCCCTGATGTAATTTGGAGGTGGTGAAGATATTTTGTAGGAATTTATTGTTAACTTTTTTCTAATTAATTTTGCCCGGGTAGCAGCTTTCCAGCCTGCTCTTCTCCATTTTGAACTGCCAAGGGTTCTTTTACGTGCTCAAATTGAACAAGGGACATACGTTTTATCGTCTGTCTCTTATTGGACTAGGAACTCGATCTCACCTACATTTAGATCAGGGATCTCTGCAAAACTATCCCAATGGCTCCAAGAGGGAGAGAATCGGTTATCTTTGGCACGAGAGACGAGCACGGAACCTCTACACTACAGAGTCTTACTTACCATTAACTAATGCTTAATTTATATACAACTTGTGGACAGTTCACAAAATCTATCCCTAACTGAACAACGACAAAGGAAAATAAAGGCACCACTCGTTAGGCTCCAAATTTATATAAAAGAATTTAGCATGACCTCATCCAATTTTAAAACCCCCCAAAAATAAAAAAAAAATAGAAATATTAGCGAGATTTTCTCTGACAAATGTGGCAAAAATGTATATCCATTTTCCTAAGCCGTATTTTAATGTCAGCCATCGCATCCCATTAACAGAGAAATGCTCATAATAGCAATCATATCACTTGTCTGATCTAGAAGTTAGTCTCTCTGGATCTGCATAAATCCTACTTTTTTATATTACTTATTCTCAAAATGGTCATCTTCTTCTGCTGCTTCTTATTCTTCTTCTGCTTTTTTCTTCTTCTTCGTCTTCAATGATTCAGCACTCATCATGTTAGAATATCAGCTAGCAATATCTAGATGCGTTTGTAAGTTGTTTTATTTCACAAATGTCTCATTTTTCTGAATGACGTGAGTCAGTTCTGACGGCTTCTGTATACCCACAAGTGCAGGTTTCAGTATGAGTGAATGTCGTCTATAGAAGTTTCTAACCTTCAGAGGCATATGTGGATCTACTGTCCGGGGTATGCATGTGTTTGCGGTAATGAGAGAGCGGATAGGTTTGCATCAACATCATCGATTGTTGGGGGGTTGAAGCTTGATAGGGAGGATGTTATTCGGTCTCTTCGCGATTAAGCCGAGGCACTCTAATTTCAACCTAAGGACGAGCCTTGTATCAGAGCGTGTAAGTCAACATAGAATTTATTAGCTGACAAAACTAACATTAATATACAGGTATATTAGACTCCCGAGAAAAACACATTCCAGACACTCAAATTGAACTATGACTCTTATTTCTAAACACCATCTTCCGCATAGCAATGAGCCGAGATTTGTTTTTCCCAGGAGTAAAATATACCTGCGTATATTAAGTTTGTATCTTGGCACCCAGTAACATATGACTACAGGTGGTGGTATAGTCTGTCCATTAATTCGTGAGCACGTTTGAAATTGATTTTCTCGAAAACTACCTGTTGGATCTCAGTGATTTTTGCATGCAGCCTTAGAATATCCATGACGCTAAAATAAAGCTAACCAGTAGTCCATAGATGCTACGGATTTTGCACATCGGCGAATTCCTTTGATCTTTTATGACAATTGCAAATACGGGGGCTCAAATTTTAGATTTTACAGTAATCCCTAGAATTTGTCCATGTCAATTCTATTCATAGGTGTATCTCCATATTAACTTGATAGGTCAAGTAATTAAGTGTGTTGCCCTTTATGTTCAATCGTGAACTTGGATACAATATGCAACAGTTAGTCCTCCCTTCGGTCACCATTAGACCCCAGGGTGTCTTAACTTCACCACAAATTGTATGATGGTAGACGTATTTGGATATGGAAATGTATACGTTGCTATTTCTCAGTCTGTAATCAAAATATGATTTGTATCATCCCGAATCTGACGATTCCATGAGGTTGATAATTGTTACTGGCTGGACAAATTGTAATCCATCTCGGTGCCAGTACTCGTCTTCCTCTCGGAGCACATGTTCAACACACTTCTTCCAGAACTGCATGTCTATCATTGAGAAGGACTCACGTGTCAGAACTTCAACATCACACATTTTAAACGTCCTGTTCTGTTCGGCAACTTGCCCTTTACTTTAGCCCAGACAAGCTCTATCGGATTGAGATGAGCATGATATGGAGGTAGTCGCAAAGACGTGTGGCCGTATTCCGCAATGATTTTGTCAATATGAAACACCTTTGTCTTATTTGTCATCCTCACCAGGTGCAACAACTCGGGTTTCAAATATGTATCATCGAAGCTGACATTTTCCTTAGCAAGCCAAGTCCTAATTTGATCTTTTGTATTTGATGCAGTTGGTACTTTGTCTTCCGCTGATACTGCGTTGTGATAGGATGCATTATCCATTACCTAGCATGATGGTCTGTTTAGAATTGGAAGTAGATCTTTCTCCATCCAGTGCCTGAAAATATGTCCATTCATTTCTGTGTGGTAGTCCCTACCGTCGGTACTTTTGATTGGAAAATAAGTCCAGCGTCATGGACAAGACCTTCTTCACTACTTCCTGCATGTGTTAGTATAATACGCTGGCCTTTACTGCTTGGTATTTTTCTTTTCTGTTCACCGTCTACTGATTGCCATTCTTTAGCATTGGTGTGTTGAGCATTGACCCAGGATTCGTCCAAATATACAATATCATAGCCTTGCCTCCGCCGCTAACGGATCTGCCTCAGGTATTTACTTCGGGCAGCAATTAAATGTGGCTTTTCACAAATAATATTCCTGCCGCCTATAGTTTTTCTGAAGGTGAAGCCGGCGGCTCTTACAATTTTTCATAGAGTACTTTTAGAAATGTCTATGCTGCAATCTGATTGCAGTTTTAATTTCAGTTTCCTGAGAGTAACAAGTTGATTTGTCGCAAACATTTTCAAGAGCTCCCGTCTTATGACATCTATGTCAAAGTCGTCAATTGATCTTTTCCTTCCTTGCTTGACATTAGTGCACTTTGTGTCCTGTTTAATCCATCGGAAAAGGATTCTCTATTCAGACCAAGCGCAAGTTGCGTTCGTTTCTCAGGGTTATGAATATCGCAATATAGATGGCCTCTCTTAGATTCCCTACGGAAGTGTTGGTATAGTAAAACTGTAACCTTCTGCATTGTTATAAATGTGCACTTCAGACTCATTATGAATGTGATATCAATGTCAGTTTTGATAAGCCAACAAATATTATACAATAGCTTCATACAAATAGCGAGATACGCCTATAACTTTACAACGGTATCCCAATTATAACGTCATATGCTTTCCGCTTTCAAAGTCGACTGGGTTAGGTGCACGGGATTTCGTGAAATTGTTGTATACTCACGATATTTCAATGTTACCATAATGTATTTTTAGAACAACGCGTCTGTGTACCGTAGATCTGTTACTATTGTGTACAATCCGGTGAGGTTGATTTTAATATAACCTGAAGAAGAAATATTTCAAACTACATCAAATTTTCTTGGAAAAAAATATTTCTCTAGCGTCATGAATATTCTAAGGCTGCTTGCAAAATATCACTGAGATCCAACAGGTAGTTTTCAAGAAAATCAATTTCAAACGTGCTCACGAATTAATGGACAGACTATAGTGGTGGTTTCTATGGTTACTTATTTTCATGCTTTCTGGCTTCGGTGATTTCCCTTTGAGTTCAAAGAGAACTCTGTATTTACCTGTTCTCATATTCGAAGTTATCTAAGTATGATGTGTTTGTATGCGTATTTATGTGTGTGTCTGGACATACACACGCGAATGAAGGGAGTCTGTAGCTAAGTGGTTAGGCCGTTACCTTGCGGTTCGAAGATCGAGTGTTTGAATCCGGACCCCTCCATTCTGTTCACGTGTGCATTTTCTCCATTTAACTCGTAGTGGACCAAACACCACACTACGTGCCTTTGGGTTGGACATCTTTTTACCACGAGCCACACTACGTGCCTTTGGGTTGGACATCTTTTTACCACGAACCACACTACGTGCATTTGGGTTGGGCATCTTTTTACCACGAGCCACACGAAAGGGCGTTTTTAATTCTAAAAACATATGGCTTGTAAAAAAAAGGCTTTTGCCCTGGAGGGATGTTTAGTGAGCTACGGAATTCATACTTTGTGGAGGTGGCTTGTCATTTCTACGGATAGGGCCCGAGCGATATGAGGTAAAGATGGATGCAGTGAAGTAAATCATTCGGCTTTATACCAGTTTATACACACTACTCGAGTCTGTATTTGTCCTAACATTGTTTGAGAGAGGGTCTTATATGATTTCCAATGTTGTAGGATTGATGTGTTTAAGAGATGCATTAAAAAATATGGCATATGATTGTTGATAAACTCTGCTTCAACCTTAAACATTGTTAGTATTAATTCGCCCGTGTGGTGCCGGGGTCCACAAGGAAAACAAAGAATAGTACCACCGCGACCTATAAGGCATGTCGTAAGAGGCGACTGAGGTAGGGCCTAGGGAAGCTACCTAGTAAATAAAAAGCATCGCATAAATCCGATGTGCTGGCCTACTTATAGGCGCATAACTTTCACAACGTACAATAGCTCTTAGGCTCAGATCACATACAACTATACAGAGTGATTAACAAGTGGTCGTCGATATGGAGCGTTCGAAGAAAAAGAAGAAGAAGAAGAAAACCCACAGACAGGTTGTCAAAAGAAGAAGAAAACCCACAGACAGATTGTCAAAAGAAGAAGAAAACCCACAGACAGGTTGCCAAAAGAAGAAGAAAACCCACAGACAGGTTGTCAAAAGAAGAAGAAAACCCACAGACAGGTTGTCAAAAGAAGAAGAAAACCCACAGACAGGTTGTCAAAACAAGAAGAAAACCCACAGACAGGTTGTCAAAAGAAGAAGAAAACCCACAGACAGGTTGTCAAAAGAAGAAGAAGAAAACCCACAGACAGGTTGTCAAAAGAAGAAGAAAACCCACAGACAGGTTGTCAAAAGAAGAAGAAAACCCACAGACAGGTTGTCAAAAGAAGAAGAAAACCCACAGACAGGTTGTCAAAAGAAGAAGAAAACCCACAGACAGGTTGTCAAAAGAAGAAGAAAACCCACAGACAGGTTGTCAAAAGAAGAAGAAAACCCACAGACAGGTTGTCAAAAGAAGAAGAAAACCCACAGACAGGTTGTCAAAAGAAGAAGAAGAAGAAGAAAACCCACAGACAGATTGTCAAAAGAAGAAGAAAACCCACAGACAGATTGTCAAAAGAAGAAGAAAACCCACAGACAGGTTGTCAAAAGAAGAAGAAAACCCACAGACAGGTTGTCAAAAGAAGAAGAAGAAGAAGAAGAAAACCCACAGACAGGTTGTCAAAAGAAGAAGAAGAAAACCCACAGACAGGTTGTCAAAAGAAGAAGAAGAAGAAAACCCACAGACAGATTGTCAAAAGAAGAAGAAGAAGAAGAAAACCCACAGACAGATTGTCAAAAGAAGAAGAAGAAAACCCACAGACAGATTGTCAAAAGAAGAAGAAAAAGAAGAAAACCAACAGACAGATTGTCAAAAGAAGAAGAAGAAAACCCACAGACAGATTGTCAAAAGAAGAATAAGAAGAAGAAAACCCACAGACAGATTGTCAAAAGAAGAAGAAGAAAACCCACAGACAGGTTGTCAAAAGAAGAAGAAGAAAACCCACAGACAGGTTGTCAAAAGAAGAAGAAGAAAACCCACAGACAGGTTGTCAAAAGAAGAAGAAAAACCACAGACAGGTTGTCAAAAGAAGAAGAAAACCCACAGACAGATTGTCAAAAGAAGAAGAAGAAGAAGAAAACCCACAGACAGATTGTCAAAAGAAGAAGAAGAAGAAGAAAACCCACTGACAGATTGTCAAAAGAAGAAGAAGAAGAAGAAGAAAACCCACAGACAGATTGTCAAAAGAAGAAGAAGAAGAAGAAAACCCACAGACAGGTTGTCAAAAGAAGAAGAAAACCCACAGACAGGTTGTCAAAAGAAGAAGAAGAAAACCCACAGACAGATTGTCAAAAGAAGAAGAAAACCCACAGACAGGTTGTCAAAAGAAGAAGAAAACCCACAGACAGGTTGTCAAAAGAAGAAGAAGAAAACCCACAGACAGGTTGTCAAAAGAAGAAGAAAACCCACAGACAGGTTGTCAAAAGAAGAAGAAAACCCACAGACAGGTTGTCAAAAGAAGAAGAAAACCCACAGACAGGTTGTCAAAAGAAGAAGAAAACCCACAGACAGGTTGTCAAAAGAAGAAGAAAACCCACAGACAGGTTGTCAAAAGAAGAAGAAAACCCACAGACAGGTTGTCAAAAGAAGAAGAAAACCCACAGACAGGTTGTCAAAAGAAGAAGAAAACCCACAGACAGGTTGTCAAAAGAAGAAGAAAACCCACAGACAGGTTGTCAAAAAGAAGAAGAAGAAGAAAACCCACAGACAGATTGTCAAAAGAAGAAGAAAACCGACAGACAGATTGTCAAAAGAAGAAGAAAACCCACAGACAGGTTGTCAAAAGAAGAAGAAGAAAACCCACAGACAGGTTGTCAAAAGAAGAAGAAGAAGAAGAAAACCCACAGACAGGTTGTCAAAAGAAGAAGAAGAAAACCCACAGACAGGTTGTCAAAAGAAGAAGAAGAAAACCCACAGACAGATTGTCAAAAGAAGAAGAAGAAGAAGAAAACCCACAGACAGATTGTCAAAAGAAGAAGAAGAAAACCCACAGACAGATTGTCAAAAGAAGAAGAAGAAGAAGAAAACCCACAGACAGATTGTCAAAAGAAGAAGAAGAAGAAAACCCACAGACAGGTTGTCAAAAGAAGAAGAAAACCCACAGACAGATTATCAAAAGAAGAATAAGAAGAAGAAAACCCACAGACAGATTGTCAAAAGAAGAAGAAGAAAACCCACAGACAGGTTGTCAAAAGAAGAAGAAGAAAACCCACAGACAGGTTGTCAAAAGAAGAAGAAGAAAACCCACAGACAGGTTGTCAAAAGAAGAAGAAGAAAACCCACAAACAGGTTGTCAAAAGAAGAAGAAAACCCACAGACAGATTGTCAAAAGAAAAAGAAGAAGAAGAAGAAAACCCACAGACAGATTGTCAAAAGAAGAAGAAGAAGAAGAAAACCCACAGACAGATTGTCAAAAGAAGAAGAAGAAGAAGAAGAAAACCCACAGACAGATTGTCAAAAGAAGAAGAAGAAGAAGAAGAAAACCCACAGACAGGTTGTCAAAAGAAGAAGAAAACCCACAGACAGGTTGTCAAAAGAAGAAGAAAACCCACAGACAGATTGTCAAAAGAAGAAGAAGAAGAAGAAAACCCACAGACAGGTTGTCAAAAGAAGAAGAAAACAAACCCACAGACAGGTTGTCAAAAGAAGAAGAAGAAGAAGAAAACCCACAGACAGATTGTCAAAAGAAGAAGAAGAAAACCCACATACAGATTGTCAAAAGAAGAAGAAGAAGAAGAAAACCCACAGACAGATTGTCAAAAGAAGAAGAAGAAAACCCACAGACAGATTGTCAAAAGAAGAAGAAGAAGAAGAAAACCCACAGACAGATTGTCAAAAGAAGAAGAAGAAAACACACAGACAGGTTTTCAAAAGAAGATGAAGAAAACCCACAGACAGATTGTCAAAAGAAGAAGAAGAAAACCCACAGACAGGTTGTCAAAAGAAGAAGAAAACCCACAGACAGGTTGTCAAAAGAAGAAGAAAACCCACAGACAGATTGTCAAAAGAAGAAGAAAACCCACAGACAGGTTGTCAAAAGAAGAAGAAGAAAACCCACAGACAGGTTGTCAAAAGAAGAAGAAAACCCACAGACAGATTGTCAAAAGAAGAAGAAGAAAACCCACAGACAGATTGTCAAAAGAAGAAGAAGAAAACCCACAGACAGGTTGTCAAAAGAAGAAGAAAACCCACAGACAGGTTGTCAAAAGAAGAAGAAAACCCACAGACAGGTTGTCAAAAGAAGAAGAAAACCCACAGACAGGTTGTCAAAAGAAGAAGAAAACCCACAGACAGGTTGTCAAAAGAAGAAGAAAAACCACAGACAGGTTGTCAAAAGAAGAAGAAAACCCACAGACAGGTTGTCAAAAGAAGAAGAAAACCCACAGACAGGTTGTCAAAAGAAGAAGAAAACCCACAGACAGGTTGTCAAAAGAAGAAGAAGAAGAAGAAGAAAACCCACAGACAGATTGTCAAAAGAAGAAGAAAACCCACAGACAGATTGTCAAAAGAAGAAAAAAACCCACAGACAGGTTGTCAAAAGAAGAAGAAAACCCACAGACAGGTTGTCAAAAGAAGAAGAAGAAGAAGAAGAAAACCCACAGACAGGTTGTCAAAAGAAGAAGAAGAAAACCCACAGACAGGTTGTCAAAAGAAGAAGAAGAAAACCCACAGACAGATTGTCAAAAGAAGAAGAAGAAGAAGAAAACCCACAGACAGATTGTCAAAAGAAGAAGAAGAAGAAAACCCACAGACAGATTGTCAAAAGAAGAAGATGAAGAAGAAAACCCACAGACAGATTGTAAAAAGAAGAAGAAGAAAACCCACAGACAGGTTGTCAAAAGAAGAAGAAAACCCACAGACAGATTATCAAAAGAAGAATAAGAAGAAGAAAACCCACAGACAGATTGTCAAAAGAAGAAGAAGAAAACCCACAGACAGGTTGTCAAAAGAAGAAGAAGAAAACCCACAGACAGGTTGTCAAAAGAAGAAGAAGAAGAAAACCCACAGACAGGTTGTCAAAAGAAGAAGAAGAAAACCCACAGACAGGTTGTCAAAAGAAGAAGAAAACCCACAGACAGATTGTCAAAAGAAGAAGAAGAAGAAGAAAACCCACAGACAGATTGTCAAAAGAAGAAGAAGAAAACCCACAGACAGATTGTCAAAAGAAGAAGAAGAAGAAGAAGAAAACCCACAGACAGATTGTCAAAAGAAGAAGAAGAAGAAAACCCACAGACAGGTTGTCAAAAGAAGAAGAAAACCCACAGACAGGTTGTCAAAAGAAGAAGAAAACCCACAGACAGATTGTCAAAAGAAGAAGAAGAAGAAGAAGAAAACCCACAGACAGGTTGTCAAAAGAAGAAGAAAACCCACAGACAGGTTGTCAAAAGAAGAAGAAGAAGAAGAAGAAAACCCACAGACAGATTGTCAAAAGAAGAAGAAGAAAACCCACATACAGATTGTCAAAAGAAGAAGAAGAAGAAGAAAACCCACAGACAGATTGTCAAAAGAAGAAGAAGAAAACCCACAGACAGATTGTCAAAAGAAGAAGAAGAAGAAGAAGAAAACCCACAGACAGATTGTCAAAAGAAGAAGAAGAAAACCCACAGACAGGTTGTCAAAAGAAGATGAAGAAAACCCACAGACAGATTGTCAAAAGAAGAAGAAGAAAACCCACAGACAGGTTGTCAAAAGAAGAAGAAAACCCACAGACAGGTTGTCAAAAGAAGAAGAAAACCCACAGACAGATTGTCAAAAGAAGAAGAAAACCCACAGACAGGTTGTCAAAAGAAGAAGAAGAAAACCCACAGACAGGTTGTCAAAAGAAGAAGAAAACCCACAGACAGATTGTCAAAAGAAGAAGAAGAAAACCCACAGACAGATTGTCAAAAGAAGAAGAAGAAAACCCACAGACAGGTTGTCAAAAGAAGAAGAAGAAAACCCACAGACAGATTGTCAAAAGAAGAAGAAGAAAACCCACAGACAGGTTGTCAAAAGAAGAAGAAAACCCACAGACAGATTGTCAAAAGAAGAAGAAGAAAACCCACAGACAGATTGTCAAAAGAAGAAGAAGAAAACCCACAGACAGA
Organism: Arion vulgaris; assembly: GCA_020796225.1. Taxonomy (NCBI): domain Eukaryota; kingdom Metazoa; phylum Mollusca; class Gastropoda; order Stylommatophora; family Arionidae; genus Arion; species Arion vulgaris. Next base: position 42,588,654 of record CM036756.1, on the reverse strand, counting down.
TTGTCAAAAGAAGAAGAAGAAAACCCACAGACAGATTGTCAAAAGAAGAAGAAGAAGAAGAAGAAAACCCACAGACAGATTGTCAAAAGAAGAAGAAGAAAACCCACAGACAGGTTTTCAAAAGAAGAAAAAAACCCACAGACAGGTTGTCAAAAGAAGAAGAAAACCCACAGACAGATTGTCAAAAGAAGAAGAAGAAGAAAACCCACAGATAGATTGTCAAAAGAAGAAGAAGAAGAAGAAAACCCACAGACAGATTGTCAAAAGAAGAAGAAGAAGAAAACCCACAGACAGGTTGTCAAAAGAAGAAGAAAACCCACAGACAGATTGTCAAAAGAAGAAGAAAACCCACAGACAGGTTGTCAAAAGAAGAAGAAGAAAAAAACCCACAGACAGGTTGTCAAAAGAAGAAGAAAACCCACAGACAGGTTGTCAAAAGAAGAAGAAAACCCACAGACAGGTTGTCAAAAGAAGAAGAAGAAGAAGAAGAAAACCCACAGACAGATTGTCAAAAGAAGAAGAAAACCCACAGACAGATTGTCAAAAGAAGAAGAAGAAGAAGAAGAAAACCCACAGACAGGTTGTCAAAAGAAGAAGAAAACCCACAGACAGATTGTCAAAAGAAGAAGAAGAAAACCCACAGACAGATTGTCAAAAGAAGAAGAAGAAGAAAACCCACAGACAGATTGTCAAAAGAAGAAGAAAACCCACAGACAGATTGTCAAAAGAAGAAGAAAACCCACAGACAGATTGTCAAAAGAAGAAGAAGAAGAAGAAGAAAACCCACAGACAGGTTGTCAAAAGAAGAAGAAGAAGAAGAAAACCCACAGACAGATTGTCAAAAGAAGAAGAAGAAGAAGAAGAAAACCCACAGACAGATTGTCAAAAGAAGAAGAAAACCCACAGACAGATTGTCAAAAGAAGAAGAAAACCCACAGACAGATTGTCAAAAGAAGAAGAAGAAGAATAAAACCCACAGACAGATTGTCAAAAGAAGAAGAAAACCCACAGACAGATTGTCAAAAGAAGAAGAAAACCCACAGACAGATTGTCAAAAGAAGAAGAAGAAGAAGAAGAAAACCCACAGACAGATTGTCAAAAGAAGAAGAAGAAGAAGAAGAAAACCCACAGACAGATTGTCAAAAGAAGAAGAAAACCCACAGACAGATTGTCAAAAGAAGAAGAAAACCCACAGACAGATTGTCAAAAGAAGAAGAAGAAGAAAACCCACAGACAGATTGTCAAAAGAAGAAGAAAACCCACAGACAGATTGTCAAAAGAAGAAGAAAACCCACAGACAGATTGTCAAAAGAAGAAGAAGAAGAAGAAGAAGAAGAAAACCCACAGACAGGTTGTCAAAAGAAGAAGAAAACCCACAGACAGATTGTCAAAAGAAGAAGAAAACCCACAGACAGATTGTCAAAAGAAGAAGAAGAAGAAGAAGAAAACCCACAGACAGATTGTCAAAAGAAGAAGAAGAAGAAGAAAACCCACAGACAGGTTGTCAAAAGAAGAAGAAAACCCACAGACAGGTTGTCAAAAGAACTCCAACAAACATTTGTTACACTGACTTCACAGGGATAATATAATTTGACAAAGGATATATCCTGATCTCAGTTTAGACGAGATCGAGTTCCTAGTCCTATCGGAGACGGACAATAAAACGTAGGTCCAGTGTTAAATTTGAGCACGTAAAAGAACCTTTGGCAGTTCAAAATCGAGATGAGCAGGCTGGAAAGCTGCCGCCCGGGCAAAATTCATTATATCGATTACAAAAAATCTCTACAGAATATTTCACCATCTTCTAAATTACATCGGGTACCTTCGCATGTGCTACGGAGTTCATGCACTGTCCCTGAGATCTTACTGTGTAAGAAAGAGATCTCGGAGCACACATGGTTACTCACTGAAGTGCAATGATGATGATCCTATCAATAAATTAACCAAGCAGTCAATCAAACAAGAGAATTTCAGAAGGGGCGTATGTTTATTTCTATTTCATATTCTGACTTCACTGGGATAAGATAATGTCACAAGGGATAAAGAATGAAGTAATGTGGCCACTTAATAAGAATGCATCCAACACTTCACAGTATACAGAGTCTTCTACAACAGAACATCGGGAAAGAAGGCAAGAAGAAGACCACGAAAAAGATGATTAGATGGCATAGCAGAATCCTGTGAAAGAGCAAAATAACAATCACACAAGCCACCAGAATAGCGCAAGACAAAAACAGAAAACCACGACACTGGGCAACAACCCGGTAGCAGTGTGACGACAAAAGAAAGAAGAAGTAGTCTGACTTCACTAGGATAAGAGAACTTCACAAGGGACATATTCTTATTCCTGTTTTCTAGATTGAGCTAAAGAGGAAGAAACCAATAAAGTATACAAAATAAAAAAGGAGAGATTCCGAACTGAAGAACGAGATTCTCCGGCACCATAAATCATTATCATGGCATCGATTATCTACACGTAGCACACGTTTTAATATGAACATTTGGCAGATCTGACGTCAGTAAAAAAGCAGGATTCTCTCCATTGAGTTGATTATGTTTATTTTATATGTGTATGGTGGCAATTATGCCAGCATACATATAAAGACAAAAGTATAAGGAATTTTTTTTTTATTTATTCGTTTGCCCGTTTTGAATTCAGACGTAGTTATGGCGCCAAATATGACGCCTCCGATTGATTTTTACGAGAAACTTGCTTTTCTTTTTTCCTACCCGATTGATAATTAACCTGGTATACAAGAATTCTCCATAACTTAGTCTTGCGGACATTTATTTGCCATAATCTAGTTCTAATAACACTATATCATGTAACTGTTCTCACATATTCATGTCTCATTAGATATGATTTCATTGTGAAGTTTTACTTCTTGCTAGTTTGAAACATGATAATTTAAGTGACATTTAACATATTTCCATTTTAAGGCTTTTTCTTTTGGAGTCTGCTAATGAGATTTCGTGGTTTCACAGCACCCACCTCCTACAACTCGTTCATCATCTGTTCTTCCTTCTCTCGCCTTCTTGTCTTCTCTGATGAATTCCAGGACATTGAATTCTCTTCAGGTCCGTGTGGTGCCGAGGTCCGCAAGGGAAGCAACGAATAGTACCACTGCAACCTACAAGGCATGTCGTAAGAGGCGACTTATGTAGGACATAGGAAACTACCGTAGTAAATAAAAAGCATCGCAGAAATCGGATGTGATGGCCTAATTGTATGCGCATAACTGGCACAACGTAAATCGCTCTTAGGCTCAGATCACATACAAATCACAAAGAGTGGTTAACAAGTGGTCGATAACAAGCGTTAGAGGAAGAAGAAGAATGTCTTGTTGTATTGTCAGTGTATATTCTGAGGACGTGTTTTTATCCATCTCAGCTTTATCTCTCTGTCATATGCAGCAGTACTAGTTTTATGCTGTTGTTACTCTCTTTCAGATGTCTATTTTGGTTATTACTACTTTCAGGCTAAGAGCACCACAGTCATCAAGGCAAACATCTTTATTTAGTTCTATCCCAAACATGCAGGAGGTAGGATGGTCAATTCATTTCTTCACTTGTGGAACGTCGATAGGAAAAAAGAGCTCGCAATATATCAGTTGGTATGAATATGGGTTCCATAATAAAATAAAACGTACATGCGTAAAACCTGTGGAAATCCGATAGAGAAGTTGCAATTCATTAATTGTCACTGGCCTCACAGCAAGTGGTTCGGACTACAGTTTTCCTGAAAATATTACACTTGTAGGATCTAATCTTCAAGTAACTCTAAAGTCGACGAAGACTCGCCTGCATGGTGGGGGACACCAGTCAAATGGTGTAAGCAGGTGTTCAAGCAAAAATCAGTCAAAAGCGTCATGCCAGGCGAAATGGCCAACGCGTGAATTCACAGCGGACTCACGCAGAAAAAGAAAATAAAACGTCCAGTAGCCTTTTCAGACCTATGGGTATGAAGTTAGTGTCACTACATGTTTCTAATATCTAGTGTACAGGAAGCAATGACAAACTACTGAAAGTATAAGTGATGCGTAGAAAATCGACGACTCGTTTACTGTGGTTCATGGTGACGTCATGTAAAGGATATGCCATGACTTTTGTTCAGTGTACAGGAGGAATGAGAGTCAATGCCAACCTAATGATACTACATCTAATACATTCAGGGAATTACATCGTGAGTGTCTGTATAAGATCACACATCGCCTAGTGGGATTGAACCTACAACCCTCTTACGGGCTCTATACTTTCACTTACTATATTGATATCAATACATACACATACATTCAGGGAATTACACCGTGAGTGTCTGTATTAGATCACACGTGACATAGCGTAGTCTTCCGTCAGTCCCTATATTTGCCAGACTTCTGTTATTTATTAAGTTCAAACAAGCTATCCTATTTGTAAGTAGTCAAACGTGCTTTCTTGAGTATTTAATGATCTTTGGAGTAGACAGTAAAAGCTACTGATGGCAGCAAAATCTAAAGTATGTACAGCAAAACAATGGCAGTGGAAAATTAAGATACATATTCGCTTTACAGGTAGAGTTACAAAACGTGTAATAATGGTAGTTTGACTAGTAAGTGTTAAAATGTGATCCTTCAGTAGCATGTCCCTTACATAACTCTGCTGATGGTTCCTGTGGTTCGCTGGTTACATACACTCGTCTCTCTACCACACAGAGATCCAGTTCTGTTTGTAAAACGTGAAATTTCAAACTTCTTAAACCAGTGAATAGATACAACATCGATTTTAGTGTCCTCATACAATAAGAAGTCACCAGAAGACCGAAGAACATCCCTCTAAGCTCATCGATGATCAATGAATGATGTCAATGCAAGCCTGTCTGATCTCTCATTGCCGCAAACACCAGCATGTCCAGTAGATCCACATGAGCTTCTGATTGGTGGAAATCTCTATATAAGCATTCCCCCTTACCTCAACCTGCCATTATAAATCTCCGAAGCACCGACTAAAAGTTAGATACAACAAAGACCCCAGTAAACGGAGTCCTAGAGAGCCACTGCAGTGCAACAGTAACGGCTTCAGCCTTTATCCTCACACAGGAACTAGTAGTAATGAGCACCTGAATAGCGGCGACTGCACTAGCCATGTAGCCATTAAATTCCCCATGCTCTCGGCCGACCTGCCCTACCCGCCCTAAAAAGCGGTACCACAGACAGTATCGACAATCATCATTGCACTTCGGTGAGTAACCATGTGTGCTCCGATTTCTTTTTAAAACAGGAAGATCCCAGCTGCATTGCACGAACTCCGTAGCACCGGAGAGGGTTATCGATGTAATTTTTATGATAGGAATTTCATTTTTAATCTCTTCTAATAAACTTTGCCCGTGGCAGCGGCTTTCCAGTCTGTTCTTCTCGATTTTGAACTGCCAAAGGTTTCTTTTCTGTGCTCAAATTGAATACGGGACCTACGTTTGATCGTCTGTCTCCGAAAGGACTAGGAACTCAATCTCACCTACACTGAGATCAGGGGACTCTGGATAAATATCCAGATGGCGTCACGAGGAAGCGAACCTTGTACCTTTGGCACAAGAGAACAAACACCTAACCTCTACGTCACAGAGACCACTCTCTATAATGTAACATGAATTACAGCCAAACATACAGAGATTATCACTTTTTCTGTTTATTTAAAAAATAACATACAAGATTAGCATAGAAAAGAACCCGGAACTTGACTGCTCAAACATCAACATTGTTCATGGTAAGATATAGCAGTATCAGGGGAACCACCCGTAGACAACATTTTCAAGTTGTATCCAATGATGTAGGTATCAACAATTATTCGTTGCTATATCAGTTTTATGTAAACCGTAAACATTTATTCAAAGAAAACCTATCAAGATTTAAATATATTTTTGTAATATGGAATCTAGATTATTTCTGTAATTTTTCTCTCTCTCATTTTGCAGAGAAATTGGTTAGTTTATATCGACAACTTGGCACAGACGAATGTTTCATGTCTATCTTATCACTATTCTAACATTAAATATATAGGATGAAGACAAAATATGTCAGTTACATCATCATCAAATAGCTTGTCCTGAGCAGAACGTTGCTATCCCAACAGTCCTCCAGAATTTCTCTCTATCATAAGCCAGATGTCCTGCCTCTGCAGCTGTCATGTTCAAACCATCAGTTACATCCTGAATCCATCTTCTCCGTGGTCTTCCTCTTCTTCTCCTTGCCGGTATGCCTCCTTCTATGATGGTCCTGTCCAGCCCTTTATGTCTTTTTATATGTCAAAAATATCTCAATTTTCTCTTTCTTATTTATAGCATAAGCCAGTTTTCTTCGATTTTGAGTTATTTCTGGATAGATCTATTTGTTCTCTTCTCTGTCCAAGATATACGAAGGACTCTTCTGTAACACTAATATTCAAGCCAGTTATATACTGTACAAAAACAGCGCATTTTGTAGGAAAATATATCCGTAAACATCTGCATCTCTGGGATTCTGTGGCGTAGAGGTTAGATGCTAGTCTCTCGTGCTACATGTATCAGGTTCGCTTCCTCGTGGAGTCATCTGGATATTTCCCCAGAGATCCCTGATCTCCGTGTAGGTGAGATCGAGTTCCTAATCCTATCGGAGATGGACGATAAAACGTCGATCCCGTGTTCAATTTGAGTACGTAACAGAAACCTTGGCAGTTCAAAGAGGAAGTCTAGGCTGACACAAATCACTTTTATATTTCGACCAGTTCGCATAGATGTAAAGGGAAATCATTTTGTCGATATGTTTGCTTGGCTACTGTGGGAAGCGGACTAACATTTGACAAAGCTGATATTCTAAACGCATTAGGGAGACACTGCGTGCAAACGGTTTAAACGAATAGAATGAGGGTGAATCTGTAACCCTATCCACACTGCAAGAATATTAAATCAAAAATGTGTGTAGCCAGACAACAGTGCTATACTGGAAGTCAAAGAAGAATAGTAAACCAACACAGAATTGATGCCGTTAGTGGTCCCACACGCTAAGATTCATACTGAGGAAGAGATCGGAGCACTTATGGACAAACCAGCAGTTTACCCCTTCATCGCACGGGGATTTAGTTTAAATCTATTTGTAAAGTTTCCTTAAAGAAACATGCCACTTTGCTTCAAAATCGGCTTCTTCCCCATTAAAAACAATACGTTTTCTCTCCATACATCGGCCAGTAAAATCTGATACAACAGAATTTCCGTTCCTGTGAAAGTTGACACATAACAATTTATAATGTCCCTTATTTCGATTGCCAGTAAATCCTGATACAACAGAATTCCCGTGAAAGTTGAATTTAGATTAAATCTAGTTGTAATATTTCACCCCTTTTACATTTATTATCCTTTTATGCTGATCTTCCGAGCCCACATACACTTTCCTTCATTTCGATTGCCAGTAAAACCTGATACAATGGAATTCCCGTGAAAGTTGAAAAATAACAATTGGCAAATTAAGTTTATTCAGAATTTATTCAGTATTAACTTATCGATGTGTTAAAAAAAACGAAATTGGCCCAAACGTGAATCGAGCGCCTGTACCGCATGTCTACTGCAGTGTAGGCAGACACGTTATCAACTACAATACAGAAACCTATAAATAAATGTGTTTAAAATACGTTATAATAATAGTCACGTTATCATAGCATTTTATCCACCAGGACTTGAGCGGAAAGTAATAATTTGGTTGTAATATCTTTGTCAAAGTCTGTATGTAGTCTGCTGTGACATTCGTCCCTTTTTTGTATTGTTTGCTTAATAAAGGCCTTGTTGGTCGAAACGTTGCTGTGTATTGTCATTGTTTTGTATTTTGTAAAACTACCGTATTTTGTGATTGCGCGTTTCGCCGAAAGTAACAACATGATCACGTGACCGAGAACGTCGTGAAAAAATGGATATATATTTTCGGCGATTTCTACGCAGAATGACCATGTGCGTTAAATTGGAATATGGTTATAGAAAGGAACAAATAGTTAAGTTGGATCATTTTTACCTCTTCGTATTTCTGAAAGAGCTACCTTCCTACCAAATTTAAAGTCCGTAGGATGTCCAGATATCTCCAAACAATTGAGACAGACATACACTGTAATTCAACTGATTCATATATATTTAAAGATTGGTTAGATGTGCAGTGTTGATGATCTGTCGACTAATCTAACTAAACTACAGTAGTCCCGACCAGTATCAGACAACAGTCAGCATCAAACACAAATAACCGACATAGATCGTTAAGATAGGGATAGTAACAATAACATTTCTTTAATAAACTGCGTTTATAATAATATTATTTTTTAGATGAAATTGCTAATATTTTAGACGTAATTAACAACAACAATATAAGCCGACATCAGCCGAGGGAATTTGTTGTGACTATTTTTGCCTAAACATTTAAAATGTGTTTTCGCTATCAACAAACATCATTAGTGAATTTATTTCCGAAATTATTAATTTTTATAACGCAATTTGAGTCCGGAACATTTTTGTAAAGCAATTATAATCACAGAGGATATACATGGAATAAATCTGACAAAACCACACGCCTCCTTGCAGGAAATAAGACTTACTTGGCTCAGAGCCGAAATCTTCGACTTGATAAGATATTATATTATTATTGTATTCCTCTCGTACTGTTATATGTTACATATGACCTACAAATAATTTATCCGTACCGCTCTATCATGGGAATCTCGTTAAATCTCTTCGATGGAATTGAGTCCGATATATCTGGCCTCTCTCAGTTAATCTCGTATATAGATAGGATATGTTATTTTATTATTATCATCATCATCAAGGTGCGTATCCTTTATAGGACGTTGCTCTCTTTGCAGCACATCTGAAATTCACTGTCTCTTGTCAGTTCACCCACTTCTTCGATGGTCATGTTCATGGTTTGTTATTATTATACCTTTTCATTATATTTTTATACCTTTTCATTATATTTTTATACCTTTTCAGAGGAGCATCTGGCCGAATGGATTAGAGCGTGGCTCCCATGCGAGAGATCCGTGTTCAATTCACGGTAAGGCCAAGAATTTTTCTGTTGTGGGCATAAATGAAAAATCCTAATCTGAACAGCTTCGTGGCGACTGCACTAGTCATGCGGCATATATTAAATGCTAAATGCTCCCGTTCCACCCGTCCTACACCGCACTAACAAGCGGTACTACAGACAGTACCGACGACCTTTTCATTCTCAATGAGACATAGAGTTACAGGGTATCCATACAATTTAAATTCATTTTCTAATTCATCTTTTCTAGTGGATAATAAATTGTTCCTAATACAATGTCAGTGTCTCGGGAGCGCAACTTTCGTGACATTATGTATCTGGGGAGAATTTGTTCAGCAAATGGAAGAATAGCTAATGAAATCCAAAATAGATGCAATAAAGCAAATCAAATAATAGAACAAATGGCGCCATTTTTAAAATGCAAGTATGCTACCACTAACATTAAAAAGAGCGTTACACAACATGATCATTCTTCTATATTATGCTATCAGTGTTAAACATGGACGTTGACATAAAAAAATATAAGAAAACTAGTCACAATAGAGATGAAATATCTAGGCTGAATTCTGGGAGTATCAAGAAGACACCGGTTGAGAAATAAAGACGTCATGAAAAAAGTGAGTATAACATCGGTACTGAACCATCAAAAAGCAACAAACTAAATGGTTTGGCCACATAATCAGGTTACCAACAAGACAGTGTACTTCAAGGGCAATGCTGTTCAGAGACATTAGATACAAGGCAAAAGCAAAAAGCAACAAACTAAATGGTTTGGCCACATAATCAGGTTACCAACAGACAGTGTACTTCAAGGGCAATGCTGTTCAGAGACATTAGATACAAGGCAAAAGGCCGTACATGCAAAAAGGAGGACCACATCAAAAATAAATGCAATGAAAGACACCATGTACAAAGCGTACACAAGATTCAGATCTAAAATTCGCTTATTATCATGACACTTATTAGATGTGTGGAGAAACATTGTTCAATAAGACACACATTTGTCTAGTTGGGTGTTATAAACCATTTAGCAAAGCAAAATCCAACTTTATTGTACTACGTCTACTGAGTTTTACTTTAGCATGGTGTTAGACCTGATAAGTCACAGAGAAGAAAGTCAGAATTGAAAATCCAACTTTATTGTACTACGTCCACTGAGTTATACTTTAGCATGGTGTTAGACCTGATAAGTCACAGAGAAGAAAGTCAGAATTGACTTCTGCCATCAATTTATCATAGCAGCTCCGAAATCTTAAGTTCTATTAATGTTCACTCGCTCGAGTGGTTACCGGGGCCCAAATTTTGGGATGGAAAGAATAGAACCACTGTTAGCTGCCACGCATGTCGTAAGAGGCCACATAATCAGGTATTTAATCCTGTTGTAGCAAAGATGGCGATTTTTAATATCGGATCGGACATCAATAATTATATTTTATTTTATTTTAAAGCTAATATTGATCCGATTTCGAAACTAAGGAGGTTTGGCTGAAATCAGATGCACGTGTCCTAAATGTGTAGAAGTCTATACGTTTAGGGGCCTACAAACCAATGTGCAACGTATACACGTTCTTGGCAAAGATCAAACATATCACAAAGAGTGATTAAAATTGGTCGTAAAGAAGAATTAGAATGAGTTCACTTTAAACTGTTTTAGGGTATTTACAGCAATGAGAGAGCGAACAGGCTTGTATCAACAGTATCGATTGTTGGGGAGTTGAAGATGGATAAGGGGAACGTTCTTCGATCTCTTCGCGACTGCCTGTTGGATGAAGACACTAAAAGAGATGTAGAATTGATCCACAGATTTAAGCAGTTTGGAGTTACCCATTGTACAGGTAGAACTGGATGCTAGAGGGGAAGAGCGAGGAGTGTGTTTAACCAGCGAGCCACAGGAGTCATCAGTATGCATACTCTTCGATCTTTGTTGGGGCGAGACTGATCACCGAGCACGTGGGTCTTCCCGGAATGCAATGACGTCAGTTTAGTAATCAATAATCAATGTCTTAAGTGATGAGCTGTCTTAAGTGATAAGCTGTCAGTAACTTCTCTACTAGTCGTCATCTTGTGTTTCTTTTTATCCAAATATTGCTGGATTTTTGTCATCATGTGAGTTAACTATTCTTCGCTTATTATCATTCTCTCTCGAGCATTCAGTTTTCGTAGAAATAAGGGGGAGATTAGTGTCAACAAAATGTATCGTATTTAATTATTATTTAAAAAAAAAAAGTAGACTTTCATTTCTGTAACTTCTTCTTCTTCTGCGATTTACTTCTGCTATTAGACAATTCCGATATAGGTCATGAAGAGGGTGGTGCGCTTGAGGTCTTCAACTGTCTCACATAGTTTGTTTTGTAGGGTTGTTTCTGTTGGCCAGATTTCTATTCTCACACTGCTCAGGCTAGGGCAATCTTGCAGGATGTGTCTGGGAAACTGCTTTGGTGCTTGACATCTGCAGACAGCCGAGTCACTGAGCCCCATTCTATGGGCCATTTCTGTAACTTTCTGTGGTATTTTTTATATTTTACTTTGAAAATAAATCAGTTGATTGTTTTTAAAAATAAACGTAATTTATTAGTTTCCATAAGCCATGATCCGCTTTATATGACGCAGACAAAATATTCATAGTTTACTTTTAAAAGAATGGAAAATATTTGGTGGGAAAAAATTAATGGTGAAAGAAAATAGAACATCAAACACAACAAAATATTTTAGAGAAAAAAATAATACTGTAGATGCAGGAGTGAAAGTGTTTCAAACATAAAACTGCTTTAAAAAAACACCATTTGAAACGGTGAATTTCTTTTTAAAAAAATATATAAGGTTGACAGATGGTTTCCAAATGTTAGCGTTCCAATTTTGTGCAAGGTCATTAACATGCTTTTTCGCTTACTAATTACAGACGAAACAAATCTGGTGTATCTTTATCGAGAATCTAATAAGAATAATTTTACCAGTAAATTCATGTGTTTCTAGGGCTGAAGAAAAGTCGTTATTCGCTTGAGTGGCGTGAAGATTCTAATTGTCCATATACTTATGAATTTAAACAATACTGCAGTCCGCGTGTGTTCGTAGCGCGTTGGACTGCGGGTGACAAGCCCTCTGTGAGTGCGGGTTCAATTCCGCGGGCTAGCAGAAAAGCCACAGGTTTTCCAGATTTACGGTGTTCGTGGCACCGAACCGAAATGTTACGATGTCCATGGCACCGAGCCGAAGAGCTGAAAGCTCAGGTGCTTCTGGATCGGGAAAAAACCACAAAAACAATACTGAGGCGTCAAGTTTCGGATTGTCCATATACGTATGGATATAAAACATGCAGTGACGTGAAGATTCTAATTGTGAAGATTTTAATTGTCCATATACGTATGGAGTTAAACCATACTGTGGCGTCACGACTCTAATTGTCAGTATTTGTATATATTTCAATTATACTGTGGTGTCGTACCATCCTTCTTCTATACGTTTCCAAACGAACAGAGAGTTGCTACTTATCATTAACATTTATAATAGTTTTCGTGGTCACGGATAACGAAGTTAATAACACTTTGCTCTGTGTTAATAACACTGCGCAAATTCCGGGGTTCGATGTCAACTTGGCCACACAAAATTAAGGAGTTCTCGGTGTACACACGGTACACAGTTGGGCTACAAGAGGTTCTCATCTATTTACTTGGCGATCTAAATTACAAGTACTTCTGGAGTTGGAGTACTGCTCAACTGAATGGCGAAGGGCATTGCCCCTATTAGGCGTCATGAATTCATAGTGGCGAACGAAAAACAAAATTATTTTTTTAAATTTTCCGACCCAGAAGCACTTGAGCTTTCAGATCTTCGGCTCGGTGCCATGGACATCGTAACCCTTCGGTTTGGTGCCACGAACACCGTAAATCTGGAAAACCTGTGGTTTTTTTGCCAGCCGTTGGAATTGAACCGCACTCACAGGGAACTTGTCACCCATCGTCCAACGCGTTACGAACACGCTGGGCAGGTGGGTAAAAAACAAATATATATATATACTAGCTAATTAACCCGGCTCCGCAAAGGTGAAAGTTGTTATTAATCCTTGATGAGGAATTGGGTAAGCCTTTCCAAAAGATGTCCTCAAATAGCAGGAATTGTATTTTCTGATATTTTTTAAGAAGTGTTTTGTATCGGATATGTCGTCGTTAAACGATTTTAACGGTTCAAGTGATTCTTGTAATGCTTCACGTCTAATCAAAGTAGCGTTTTCGCATTCTTCCTAATTATTTTCAAATTTCTATAGTGTAGTTTGAAACAGAAAAGTGAAGCTGTAATGATATGAAAATTATACATTCTGCGCAAATCAGCGCAAACGGAAAAACGCAACGCAACTAATGGTACGTTAAGGGACGTAATCCATGCCTATGTTGTAGAGTCCATCTGGCAATTTTTGGATTATATCCCTTCGACTATTAAACTTTCCTAACCGAGTGTCCTGTTGTAGCAAAGATGGCGATTTTTAATATCGGATCGGACATCAAGAATTATATTTTATTTTATTTTAAAGCTAATATTGATCCGATTTCGAAACTATTTCTTTAGCTGATCTAAATTTAGCCCGAAAAATATTTGTAGGAAATATGGTGAATTTTGGGATGTAAACTGAGGCGATGTATACCCGGACACACATCGGACACTAAGATTTATATATAGAGATATTAATTTTCCAATTCAGCGTTCATAATGTAATAAGGTTTCAAACAGAATGTCAGCCTTTCCTTGCAGTTTGTGTTACAAATACACTTCTATGGATTTGGGTCGTCAAAACCCTAATAATATGGTTAAATTTTGTTTCAAAAGATACATATTTGTACATATAGGTTACCGATAAGATGATAATAAAAGAAATATCCACTTTACAGTATCCCATCTATTGCGTTGTACTGTAGCATAGTGTCAGATCTGATTGGCTATGAAAAGTTAGCCAGAGCTTGCTCATGATCTCCAATGTGGAGAACAATAGATGTTATTCGTGTATCTGATATTACTCCTGAAAGTGTCTACAGATCCATGGGTTTTAATCCATATCGTGATGTCAAGACTGGATATTTCAAATAATAATAATAGATAGATTGATTGGATCATCATCACTGCACTTCGGTAAATAATCTTGTGCTCTACGATCTCTTTCGTACAAAGGAAAATATCAGCGGCAGAGCATGAACTACATAGCACCGGCTAGGGTCCCCGGTATAATTCTAAAGATTGTGACAATATTTGTAAGAATCTTATTGTAATTTATTTATCGTCCGTCTCCCATAGAACTAGAAACTCGATCTTATCAACAATGGGAACAGGAATCAGAAGAAATATTCAGATCGCTTCACGGGGGGAACGAACCGAGAACGTTTAGAGCAAGAGGCAAGCATCTTATCACCACGAAGCAGAGACCCCACGCTCCAAATAATAAAAACAATAATTGGTTATTGGTTACTGAACCGACGTCATGTCACTCCGGCAGATCCATAGTTGCTCCAGGAAGACCCATAGGTGCTCCAGGAAGACCCATAGGTGCTCCAGGCAGACCCATAGGTGCTCCAGGCAGACCCATAGGTGCTCCAGGCAGACCCATAGGTGCTCCGTCTCCCCCAAAAGATATCGACGGATATACATACTGATTGTCCATGCAACTCGTTAGTTAAACACAATCATCTTATCTGCCCTTATGGCATAAAGCTTTAAATGTACAACAGGTAGTAATAATAATAATATAAATCATACAGGAAACACCACAGTGCAATATCAAATAAACAACAATTAAACAAGTCCACCAATTCAAGTATTTGGGAACATTCATAACATCCGATAGAATATAACAACGGAGATACGGAGTAGTATAGCTCACGTGAAAACAGCTATCATGAAAATAAAAAAAACATAGTGTGTATGTGTGTGTGAATTCACTACCAAAGATACTGCGTAAAAGTGTTCTCCGGGGCTATATTGAACCAATACGTATGGATGGCAGCGAATCATAGACAATGAACAATCGATAAGATCCTTAGAAGCGACAGGGATGAGGCTTGACAAAATTGTGCTGAAAATCACATGAGCAGTGAATAAATCAAATGATAAGGTTTCAAAAGAGACCTGCACACAAAGAAACCCGATCAAAAGAGACCTGCACACAAAGAAACCCGATCAAAAGAGACCTGCACACAAAGAAACCCGATCAAAAGGAATAAGAATCAGGCAATCAATGTTCTTTAGGCATATAATGCGAAGAGGAGGTTTAGAACATTTGGGGAAATGAAAATTGTGGTATATCCTTTACAGAACGTAGCCATCAACCACAGTAAGCGAGTCTTTGATTTTCTAGGCACCACTTATACGTTCAGTAGTTTGCCATTGCTTTCTGAACGGTGAGGTCTACTTTACCTTTGTTGTAAAAATCCCACGGAAACGAATTTGCTTCCAAACTTGCCAACCGTTGGGTTTGAACCAGGTACGCTTGGTTTTGTGATCAAGCTCACTACTGCTTGAGCTACATACGCTAACGCATTTGGGGACAACCACAGCCAGGCTCTAGCACAGGCCAGACAACTAGCCGGGTATTCACTGACCTAGATAAGAAAAGGGATCTGGAAATTACAGATGTTTGATAGAACACTGCAAGCTTTTTTACAATTTTACTCAATTCGGTGAGTCTATTGTTATTTATTGGTGAAAAATATTGATAATATTGATATTCCTTATTGTTAAACTTAACTTGTTGCATAATATGACTTCGAGTTAGCATTTTGTGTTGATTTTAAAATGAATTCGTCTATATACACCAATACTGGAATGCGAGGTCACGTGGTGTAGTTGGGGTCTGATTTCCCACAATTCTTACCTGAGCCCGAAGGCCCAGTAGTTTATAGTTGGCTCTGGGACAACTGGTAAAATACAGGGAAGGTGAGATCGTAGAAGACAGAGAGAGAAGATATTGGATGGTTTGACATTGTGATTCGAAAAAACCGAGATTATAACTTATTAACTGCACTAGAGAGATTGCATAATAATAATAATAATAATAAAAACATTGAATATCTTACCAAAGGATTGATGAAACTTGGGAAATGATGCTTGTCCTGTTTTATTGTAACGTATGTTGCATAAAGATGGTACGGTAGAACCACAATCATAAATGTGGCTAAAACAATGAACAGTGTCACTGTTACTTTCTTCTGCTGGGACAAGATGAAGTCCTCCTCCACTGTGGAATTAGTTCGCAGTCTCTGGGAGTGTTTCTTGATCTCCATGAACATTCGTGTGTAGCAGAACACGAGAATACTGTCGAGGAAAAAAGGGATGGATATAACGATGATGCATATTTGATAACTTGCAGGTTTTTAATTCAAGTAACACATGATGATGATTATAACATGAAAGCAGTTATGATGAAGCGAACACACACATTTAATAACCCACAGGTGTGATAATTCAGGATGTTATCAACTGAGCACTTAATCAATAAATATATAATATATGTGTAACTTTCAACATTTTACAGAAAAAGAATTACATGAAACTAAGACAAACATAAAAGGAAAATGGAATGAGGTAAGCGAGACTGTGTTGAAGATTCCAGAAAGTTTCAAAATGCTCAAGATGTAATTTTCAAGATGGTGAACATTTTTTTTGTCTGAATTATATATTAGATTTGTATAGTTTTTTTTTTCGTTAGATCGTTCATCTCGACCATTTTGACCATTCTTATAATGGTGATATAAACAGTCTTGGTCAAAAACGGTTAGAACGTTCCGCCCGTTATGTTCTACTAGTGTATGACAGGCGCATCCGAGACAGAAGTTGTCGGCCTTAGATTTTTTTAATTGAATTTTACTTATATCGTCGATAAGAACATACAACCACCTTCTAATTGGTCGACTTCTCGATGCGAGAGGTGGTTGAGGTTTCTGTGGATAAATGGTTACGCTGTTTATCTTGCGTTCCAACGGTCGTACCTTCGAATCAGAGCAGCAACGTTCTGTTAACAAATGCATTTTCTAGGAGATCCCTTGAATTGCTGCCAGAGCTCCGGAGTTCGGGATTGTGCAATACTCTCGGCAGGTGGCGTGCCATTTCTGCTGAAAGTGAACAAGTCACATGAGGAAACCCGATGCAATTAAATCAGTCCAACTTCTGCAACTATGACCGTTGATTGATTTTCGTGTGGATTTTGCCATTATATATTTTGTAAAAACATCAGTGACTATCAATATGTGTTTAAAATTGTTTATCCTCCTGTGTAATTGGACAAAGTGCATCGTTAACATTTCTAGAGTGTGGGGGAGAAGGGGGTGGTTTGTAGTCACTTTACTATCCACATGATCCTATAATTTGCTTTGTTAGTTTATCAATATAAGGAAAGACTGCAGTTAAACTATGTAGCAATAGCAAAACACGCAAAAACAAAGTATTGTAGTTTTACAAAGTACAACAACAATAACAATACACAGCAACGTTTCCATCAGTAGGTCTTTATCAAGCAAAGGATACACCAGAAGAGAAGAAATGCACTTCTTAAACGACAGAATTAACATATTTACAATAAAATAATAAATCCCTTCTTCTTCTTCTTTTGTCGTCACACTGCTACCGGGTTGTTGCCCAGTGTCGTCACACTGTTACCGGGTTGTTGACCAGTGTCGTGGTTTTCTGTTTTTGTCTTGCGCTGTTCTGGTGGCTTGTGTGATTGTTATCTTTGCTCTTTCACAGGATTCTGCTACGCCATCTAACCATCTTTTCCGTGGTCTTCCTCTTGCCTTCTTTCCCGATGTTTTGTAGAAGACTCTGTATACTGTGGTTCTTGGATGCATTCTTATTAAGTGGCCAAACCACTTCATTCTTTGTTTATCTATGTAATTCAAGCACGGTTTTGTGCCAACTTTCTTTCTTATGCTGATGTTGGTGGTTCTGTCTTTTCTTGTGTTATTGGTAACTTTTCGCAGGCAACACATTTCACTTGTAGTTATTTGTTGTGACTGCGCTTTGCTCAATGTCTATGTTTGGCTCTGGTAACACAAAGTAGGTATAAAAATGCTGTTGATCAACTGTTGTTTAGCTGCCTGTGAAATTTTGGGTGCCTTAACAATGGGGCTAGCTGGTATGTTACAGCATTTGCTTTTTGCACTCTAGCCTCTATCTCTCCATCTAGTCTTCCGTCTTCTGTGAATATGCTTCCTAAGTATTTGAATTCTTTCACTTGGTTTATTTTAGTGCCATTGACATGGATGTCTAGATTATTATGTTTTCTTCCCATAATAATTATTTCTGTTTTAGTGTTGTTGATTTTCATGTCATGATTTATACAATTTTTGTTCAAGGTGTCAATATGATGTTGTAGATCTTGTTTATTTTAATGTATCAGGCACTGATCATCTGCAAAACGTAGTTTCTTTATTTCATCATTATCTGAATTTGGCTCTTGAGTTATTTTATCCATATATGCAATAAGAGTAGTGTTGAGAGGACACAACCTTGTCTAACACCTGATGTAATGGAGAACCAGTCGGTAATTCCTTCTGTTGTTCTTACTGTACTCTTTCTATATTCTATCTTGATATAAGGCCATGATATTACCTAATAGTTGTCCCTGGACGCCATATTCTTCAAAGATCTTCCATAATTTGCACCTATTTACTCTATCAAATGCCTTTTCTTGGTCTATAAATATAAGTTGTTTACTTTGATTGTATTCAATTGTTTGTTCGCAGATCTGTCTTAGTGTAAATATTGCGTCTGTGCAGCTCTTACCCTCCTAAACCCAAACTGGCTATTGCTTAACTGGGGCTCTAATATATGTCTTGCTCTTCGCTCCAATATTTTTGCAAACATTTTTCCTATATGGCTCAAAGAGAGATACCTTGTATGTTTCACACTCTCTTCTGTCTCCTTTGTTCTTCCATACTGGGACTATAATAGCTCTCTGCCAGTCATCTGGAGCTTCTTGTGTCTCACAGGCTATGTTAAAAATTCTGGTCAGCCATGTTATTGCTGTTGTTCTACATGCAAGTAACATTTCTGTTGTTATACTATCTAACCCTGCTGCCTTTTTTATTTTGTTTTGTTTTAGTGCCATTTCAACTTCGGATTCTAAAATGTTCAATTGTTGGTATTTTCCATGTTTCCTTTGAAATGTTTCTATACCTTGTGTTTCGCAGTTTAACAGTTCCGTAAAATATTCTTTCCATCTGTCTTTTAATAGTTTTGCTGTTGGTAAGAGGTTTCCTAGACTTGTTATTTATAATGGTGACTGGATTGCATTGTTCTTCTCTTAGCCTCATTGCATTGATGCTTCTGTAAAATTTTCTTGGTGCCTTAGTGCATAGTTCCGCTAAATGTTCTCCATACTTTGCCCAAGATTCTGATTTTGATGACTTTACTTTATTTTTACTATTCATTCTTGCTGTTCTGTATTTGGTGTAGTCTTCATCTAATTTTGACTTTTGCCACCTGTGAAAACATTTTTTCTTTTCTTGTATATACCTTTTAACTTCTTCATTCCACCATGCTGTGTGCTTTCTGTGCTTATTTAACTTTTAAGTCCACAATTTTCTTTCACTATATCCATGATATTTGTTTTGAAGATTTGCCATTCTTTATTTATGTTGCTTACTCCCTCTAGGGTGTTAAAAGCTGATGTAACTGCTCCTTCAATTTGATTTCCACCGTGTGTTTGCAGCCCCAATGATAATTCGAAAGTTGCCAGGTACACATTGAGTTGTATTTATTTACTATTTAAATCGGTTCTGACTAGCTCGTCCTACGTCACATTTGTTCATCGCCCCTTCCGCACTACAATTACACACCGTCACACAACCTTGACCTATACTACGTCATAACTGAACCTTCTCATTTCCATACATATATGCCAGATTAGCTCCATTCACGGGCTGCTTTTAAGTTGAACACCCTGTAGTTTCATTATTATTTAGCTTTTCAATATCTATTATTTCAATTTGTTGAGTTGTACTCCTGTCGTGTTTTCTAATTGGTTTTTGTAGAAATAGTACCACTGGTCTATGATCAGAGTCTAATATTGCATTTGGGATGGCTCTAGCGTTTGTATTCTCCATCTTTCACTCTTTTTTGCTAATATAAAGTCGATCTGTGATGCTTGATTAATATTATTCCATTTATACCAGGTCAATATCTGGCTTCTCCTATGTTGGTAAAATGTATTGGTGATAAATAAATCATGTTCTGCACATATATTAAGCAGGTGTTCCCGTTGCTGTTGCATTTCGTTGTTGTGTCGCTGAATGGTCCTAGATGTGTCTCCCATGGTGTTCTTCGCTCGCCAACTCTTCCGTTAAAATCTTCCATAATATATATGTTGTCAGTGTTGTTGACTTTACTAATGTTTTCACTTAATTCGTCGAAAAATGTTGTTCTTTCTTCTTCACTATATGAGTCATTGCATGGTGCATAAATCTGTATGTAAGTTACTTTCCTCTTACCTTGCGATGTTCTGATACGGCTGATTCGTTCTGATGTATACTCTATTTCTAATATAAATTTTGCTGCAGTAGGGGCAATAATGAACCCGACTCCATGTTTGTTGTTTTCGCCTGGTTGTGTTCCTCGCCATGAAATATGAAATCGTTATGTATTTTCTTAATACCCTGTCCTTTTCTTCTAGTGTCGGCTACTCACATGATTGTGATTTTATGTTGGATCATATATTCTACTATCTCTGTTTTTTATCACCTAATCCACTAATATTAATAAATCCCTAATAGTACTAAAATGAAAATATGTGACTAAAAACAAAATAATTGCGAAAAACTAGGAATGGAAGAAGAAGATAAACAATACATGTGTTGGTTTAGACAGATTACATATGTTACAAGTACCACAAATATCTTTTACATCTTCTAACATTGTCTTCCAGAAATAGTGTTTATATATTCGTATTCTTTGCGATCTGTTTCATATGCCCGTCTAAAACTATGAGATGGGTTGCCTATATGAAGCTGTATGTCAACTGGAGTTTTTTCGTGAGTTCCCCATACCTTGCTCTGTAAGCTTCGTTCATGAGGCCACGTTTCGTTTCGTTGGTGTATGTATGTTGGACATGACTGCATGATGTGCTCTCCAACAGATAATATGGAGAGAGAGAGAGCTGAATTTACAGATAAACAAGCTCTCAGAACACAACGCAATTATTCTCCAGTGGATACCAGCTTTCAGGATGTATTGCCATCATTTTATCCCTTCCTTGATATCCGATTTTATTAATAGATTCTGATATTCCTTTTTTTTAAAATAGTATGCTACGACGTATTATTAGCTGATCAATTGTTTGGGTTTCAGATTTTATAGTTTTTTAAAATGTACAGTATGGAAGCTATGACGTCATTCGACAGGAAACGGACACCAGAACAGATTAACTGTACCCGGGAGATAGAGTTGTTGAGAGAAATGATCGGCAAGTACGGCACCTGATTGATTTTATTGCCTTTAGAAAAAAAAATGTTCCCGGTACCATAGCATGTTGGAATTTATAGGCCATGATTGTGTATTTTCTTGTTGATAAGGAGTCTGCTTCGATAATACATCTATAATTGGTTTGAATTCTGAATCCTCTAGTTGCACTTTACAAAATTGAAGTTAAGTTTCTATGAGCCACATTGTCAATGCTCTTTGATTTAGTTCTGAAATATGTTGTAGGTTAATGGGTATAGCGTGAACAGAACGGCGTGACGCAGTTCGCATTCGGGACTCATGGACAAGGCTTAACCACAGAGACCACCGGCTTAACCAGAGATCACCGGCTGAACCACTTAACCATAGAGATCGCCGGCGTAACCATTTAACCACAGAGATCGCCGGCTTAACCACTTAACCACCGAGATCACTGGCTTAACCAGAGATCATGGACTTAACCACTTAAACACGGAGGTCACTGGCTGAACCACTTAACCACAGAGATTAGCCCCTGTGAGTGCGGGTTCTTCTTCTTCTTGCGTTCGTTCTTTACGACCAATTTTAATCACTCTTTATGATATGTTTGATCTTTGCCAAGAACGTGTATACGTTGCACATTGGTTTGTAGGCCCCTAAACGAATAGACTTCTACACGTTTAGGACATGTGCATCCGATTTCAGCTAAACCTCCTTAGTCGCCTCTTACGACATGCGTGGCAGGTAACAGTGGCTCTATTCTTTACACCACAAATATTTGGGCCCCGGTAACCACTCGGGCGGAGTGCGGGTTCAATTCCGCGGGCTGACAGAAAAGCCACAGGTTCTCCAGATTCACGGTGTTCGTGGCACCGAACCGAAGGGTTACGATGTCCATGGCACCGAGCCGAATAGCTGAAAGCTCAAGAGCTTCTGGATCGGTTAAAAAAAAACCAAAAAAACCCCCACAGAGATCGCTGTCTTCACTTGAATCTTTTAACATGATCTTTTCCATGTGAAATGTTGTGATATGTAATCCGAATTTCTATTCATTATCCATTGAATGCTTCGTAATTGAAAACTGACACTTGTTTAAGTCATCTCTGTTCAATCACTCCTTATTTTGCTTTTCACATGTAAGTGTTAATGTCGTTGATATGCACGTACCTCTACTTTTTCTCATAAAAGGTAATCTCTACATTTTTGATCATTGATCATTTAAATTTCAGTTCTAATTAATAAATTACTGGTTATGCTTTTCCCGCTGTTTCTGAGTGTTCTACGCGTATATGCTATTACGTTTGTTATGTCATTTTGAGTTGGTTCCATTACATCTCCTTATCCATTAGAGAGTTCAACTTCTAATATGAATGGTAAATTGAGATCATGAAATCCTAAAAGTTTAGAAATTGGTCTTTCATGTCTTTCAAATGTAAGAATATGATATTGTATTCGTTATTCTAAACATATAGTGTCTTATTTCTATTTTTGCGTCACCAGTGTGCCGTTGGAGTCCACATGGGGAGCACAGAATAGTAACACTGCGACCTA
Source organism: Arion vulgaris (assembly GCA_020796225.1). Taxonomy (NCBI): domain Eukaryota; kingdom Metazoa; phylum Mollusca; class Gastropoda; order Stylommatophora; family Arionidae; genus Arion; species Arion vulgaris. The sequence continues at coordinate 42,565,666 of CM036756.1, read as the reverse complement.
CAAGGCATATCGTAAGAGGCGACTGAGGTAGGAGCCTAGGGGAACTACTCTTGTAAATAAAAAGCGTCGCAGAAATCGGATGTGCTGGCCTACCTTTAGGCGCAAAACTGGTCCAACTCACAATCGCTCTTAGGCCCGGATCATATACAAAGAACAAAGAGTGGTTAATAATTGGTCGATATGGAGCGTTCAAAGAAGAACAACAAATATTCTTGTGTTGTTTATTTGTGTGTTGAGAAATAATGTTGGTACTCTTGTATTTACTAGCTGGTGTATCGGTTTGAGGATGTTTACGAATTGTGGTATGAATTTTCTACAGTAGTTAGTTAGTCTCAAAAATATTTGCAATTCTATCATGTTTTTATTTGTTTTAATTTATGTTTATTGCTGATATTTTCTTGTTTTGTGTTTGGAATTCCTTCTTTGGAAATTGTATGTCCTAAAAAATCGACATGTTCTCTATAAAAATCATATTTATTAGGGTTTAGTTTTAGTACTATAGTCTTTAGCCATTGGTACCCTTATTTAATTTAGTGAGTTGGTAGTCAAAATTTGATAAAAATATCAAGATTTCTTCAATATAGACAAGCATCACTTGAAACATGAGATCAGGTATGACACTTTGCATGTGTCGTTCAAATGAACCCGTCGAGTTGGATGATAATCCCATTGCTATTCGAGTGCATTTTGCTGGTAAACGAACTTTTCTGAGAGAGGCAAGAAATATCGGTCTCAGTTCCATGGAGGAGATTGAGCGAGTTGCCCAGGACAGAGCGGTATGGAGATATTGCTTGCAGGCCCTATGTAACGTTTAATGGTACGAAAGGAATTATTATTACTATTCGAGTGTATTCAAATAACCCGAAAGGTGTACACAAGTCTGTTTTTCCTTATCTTTCTCAGTCATAGTTACTTAGCAATATCCACTTGTTAAATCTAATGTGAAAAACAGTTTTCCACTTCCCAGAGAGTCTAGACAATTACCGAATGGGGTAAGAAGGTATGCGTCTTTCCTTGCATGAACATTTCATTACCTGCAATTGACACATAATCGCAAGGACCAGTATTTTTTTTTTCTAGCCAATACAACTAGAGCTGCCCATGAACTGAACCGTTTTCTGATGATTTGCTTATTCAATAGATTTGCGATTTGGGACTTATTTGTAGAAAGCTAACTGTATCCTTTTATAAGCTAACTTTATATGTAGTAAGTTATTTTGTACCTGTACGTTATGTTATGGTAGTAAGTTATGTTGTACGTGTGCGTTATGTTATGGTAGTATCCAGTGGCAGCTCGTGATCATTTTTGTTGGTGGGGCCAGACAGATATTTTGGAAAAATCATGGTTTCGGTTAGGATATATTTTAATTTACAAAATAATAAATACACGTTACATTTTATTTTTGGTGGGGCCCGGCCCCACTGGCCCCTAATGACGAGCTACCACTGGTAGTATGTTATGTTGTACATCACTGCATGCCGTCCGCGAAAAATTCATTAGAAAAGATTAAAAATAAAATTCCTACAAAATATCTACACCATCTTCAATATTACATCATGATCCTGGCCGGTGCTACGGAGTTCGTGCACTGCCGTTGAGTTCTTCCTGTGTAAGAAAGAGATCGGGGCACACATGGTTACTCACCGAAGTGCAATGATGATGTTCATATCAATCAATCAATTAATGTTACGCTGTATAGTTATTGTATGTTTCACCCTGTCTGTGTAACCCTTTTTTGTATCATTGTTAGTAAATATATATTCATATTTTGTTAATTTAGTTTTTAAGTTATGTAGTTGTTTTTTATTACAATTTATTCTCTCTAAATTTATATTTTGTAAAATACTAGAGCTGTTGTTGGAATATGTTATTTTGTGTGTTTGTTCCACTAAACTACATTTCACTTCTATTGTTGATATGACCGATGTATTTCGGTTTTTTAATGTTGAATGAATGGTACCAACCGCATATCTTGTGATAATGCTACATCTTCACTTGTTTAAGTTTATTATTTGTTAAGTAGTTAGCATGTCCCTTGCGTTTGCGGAACGTTGTTTTCATTACCTCATGCAGGACAAACTCTGTCCATAATAAGTTCTACCTCCTCTTCTAGAGTCATGTTCAAGATTTCTTTGATGTCATGCTGCCACATTCATCTTGGTCGTCCCTTGCCTCGTACTTCAAGAACCATGCCTTCCATTACCGTTCCCTCCAAACCACTGTGACTTTTAAAGTTGCCAAAATATTTCATCTTCCGGGACATGATATTATTCATGAGCCAATGCTCCTCGATATGCAGGTCCTGTAGAATGTCTGTTTTTTCTCTTATCTGTCTAGGATGTTCAAAGAACTTTTCTGTAACACCTTGTTTCAAAAGATTCAATTTTGATCTTTAATGTTTGTGTTACGGTCCACGATTCACATCAATATGTTGCCACAGGGAGTATGCATGTTCTCAGACGTCTTACTTATTATTTGTACTTATTATTTATTATTGAAGATTGTAGTTATTGTGTTACAACACAGTAGTCCTCTATTATCATGAGATTTGTTAGGTTCAAAAATGTTTACTACTATTTTAGTGTTTTGGTGTGTTATATTTTTAGAGTTAGTACATTATGGGGTACGTCTATTTTAACTGTTAATCAACTTGATCACACACAACCCAAGCAAATCTGGTTCAAACAAACTCCGTCACGGCCAGTTTGGAAGCATATTCATTCCCGTCGATTTTTACGAAATGTTAAAAATAGACCTCAGCGTTCAGAAAGCAATGACTAAATTCTGAACGTCTAAGTGGTGCCTAGAAAATCGACGACTCGTTTACTGCAGTTGATGGCCAACAACACCAGAAAAGACAGAATCACCAACATAAACATAAGAAAGAATGTTGGTACATAACCTTGCTTGAATTACATTGAGAAAAAGAATGAAGTGGTTTGGCCACTTAATAAGAATGCATCCAAACTCCACAGTATACAGAGTCTTCTACAACGGAACATCGGGAAAGAAGGCAAGAGGAAGACCACGGAAAAGATGGTTAGATGGCGTAGCAGAATCCTGTGAAAGAACAAAAATAACAATCACACAAGCCACCAGAACAGCACAAGACAAAAACAGAAAACCACGACACTGGGCAACAACCCTATAGCAGTGTGACGACTCTGGGCAACAACCCTATAGCAGTGTGACGACACTGGGCAACAACCCTATAGCAGTGTGACGACACTGGGCAACAACCCTATAGCAGTGTGACGACACTGGGCAACAACCCTATAGCAGTGTGACGACACTGGGCAACAACCCTATAGCAGTGTGACGACACTGGGCAACAACCCTATAGCAGTGTGATGACACTGGGCAACAACCCAATAGCAGTGTGACGACACTGAGCAACAACCAAATAGCAGTGTGACGACACTGGGCAACAACCCTATAGCAGTGTGACGACACTGGGCAACAACCCTATAGCAGTGTGACGACACTGGACAACAACCCTATAGCAGTGTGACGACACTGGGCAACAACCCTATAGCAGTGTGACGACACTGGGCAACAACCCTATAGCAGTGCGACGACACTGGGCAACAACCCTACAGCAGTGTGACGACACTGGGCAACAACCCTATAGCAGTGTGACGACACTGGGCAACAACCCTATAGCAGTGTGACGACACTGGGCAACAACCCTATAGCAGTGTGACGACACTGGGCAACAACCCTATAGCAGTGTGACGACACTGGGCAACAACCCTATAGCAGTGTGACGACACTGGGCAACAACCCTATAGCAGTGTGACGACACTGGGCAACAACCCTATAGCAGTGTGACGACAAAAGAAGAAGAACAAGATAAAGATAGCTACGTCCTGTAAAGGATACGACACGATTTTCATTTCCCTCTTATGAACTACTTATGAACTACTTATGAACTACTTATGAACTACTTATTTACCATATGGGGTAAAACCTGTTACAATAAAGTGAATGCTTCATCTTTACGACGTTTAGATGTCATTTTCTAATATATATCCGACATGGCTTTACAAAATATTAAACAACTAAAACAGTATTTAATGGAACTGAAAGGAATACAGAGATCAGAATACTAAGATCATGCACAATTCCAGTGTCAAGGTATGGGCGTAAAGCATGGACATTTAACAGAGCATTGGAAAAACACACGTTTTTGAATAGAAGTGTTATAAAAGAGTCATCCGTATATCATGGACAGAAAAGAGAACAAATAGATCTACCCCGAAAGAGCTCAAAATCAAAGAAAACTGATGCTACAATTAAGAATGAGAAAATTTAAATATTTTGGACATATAATGAGGCATGACGGGCTGGAGAAGACCATTATGGAAGGATACATCACAGCAAAGAGGAGAAGAGGAAGACTACAGAGGAAATCGATTCAGGATGTAACTGATGGTTTGAGCATGGTGGGACATCAAGCCTTTGAGAGAGAAATATTTCAAAGGACCGTTAGGGTGGCAAAGTTCTGCTCAGGACTTTGATAATGATATCGACAGTCTATGCTAAAAATCTATGTTGGTGTCTCCAGTGCCGGATTAGGCTAGCGCTTGGCCCGTAGCAAATTTTAGCGCGGGGCCCTAGGTTTTGTATGATAATAAAATAAAACACAACTTTTACAAACAAACTTTTCTTGATTTAATGTGAGCAAATTTAGAGATAATACTAGACAAATCAATTTCTCTAAGTAAATTACTTTCAATGTTCATTAAGGTGAGGTTATTTAGACGATCTTGTCCCATCATGTTCCTTAACTCACTTTTTATACACTTTAATGTTGAAAAAGAACGTTCTCCGCTGCAGTTAGTAATCATTAAAAACTAGTAAATTCGTAAGACTGTTTCTACATTTGGGAAACACGACTCTAATAAATTTTCCATTATAAGTTTATAAAATTGCAGTTCTAGAGCCTCATGCTTTTCGTTGCAAATAGCAGCAGCTACATTAGTTTTAAGAAGTTCAGTGAGCTGCATAAGTTCGTCGCCTAGGCTTTCTTCCAAATCCTCTTGGTAAGAGCTGACAATATTTGGAGTTCTTTTCAAGATCTCTTCCTCTGTAATAGATTTTAACTGCCGGAGTATTCCAAATACACCAGTCACTCTATGGTACAGCCTAAATCAATAACTTTTCAAACAAAACAGAACAGTTGTCCTTTAGTTTCTGTATAACACAACCAATCTTTCACGTGAGTTTTGTTTGTTGGTGTATGTGTGTATGTGAAAACGACTTTCGACAAAATCGTGGATTGTTTGAAGTTGTTTGGCCATTCACCAATATCGTTTGAGTACATTTTACTTTCGTTGTGTTTTTGGCTTGTAGATGATGTTGCTACATTAGAAGCATGTGCTGTGCTTTCTGCCTCTCTTGGCTTGAAGATGATATGGCTAAATTGGGAGGACTTGTACATTCGATTTCAGTTTGTCTTGTGAAAAATGTGGCTAAATCGTGAAGAGTTGCTGATCTTAATGGTAATATTGGTAATGATGATTCTTCTATAGCACTGCCTTCATCTACTACTACACAGTAGGACACGTCTTCTGTATTTTCTGCTTCGATTTCGTTGGATTTAGCACCATCACACACGACATTTAAAAATTCAGACAGCTTGCGTGTTTTTGATATAACATCTGGTTATTTTTTCCATTTTCATCTTTCACATAGGCGCGGGGCCCCCTAGAAGCGCGGGGCCCGTAGCATTTGCTACTTCTGCTACTAGGCTAATCCGGCTCTGGGTGTCTCTATCTCTTTGCCTCATAGCGTTTAAAACGGATAACTCGTATGCAGACCTATTATCTCCATACATTTCTACACATTTTTCTAAAAGGGCTCTTGGATCTCGCTTAATACTATTATGAATCATTAATGTCTTTTTTAACATCCGTCGTTACATTGCTCCAAATGAAGTCTTATCTATCGTTAATTCCTACCTAGGGAGCTGTTGCGTCATCTATTTCTAAACTGTCTGGCAAAATCTTCGACTTGAGAGCTGTACCTCTCTCTGAAGCTATCTTTTTAATGTGTGTATAAATGAGATACTGTATCTTTTGTTATTGCAAATTGATGTCTGCTATTCTGTTGGGACCACTGATTTCTGTGTTTGTTTCATCCATAGTTTTATTCTTTCTCCAGTTTTTGATGGTCATTATTATTGATTACTAAAGTTTCTAAAGCCGAAAGATTGACTTTATTGCACCGGGTTTTATCCCATATGCATCGGTCCCTATCTGCAGAAATGACACGCCATCTGTAGAGAGTACTGCACAAAGCTCGAACTACGTAGCTCCGGCAACAATCCTAGAGGACTTTGGAAAAAATACACTTTGCGAGCATTGAAACTCATGGCAATATCCTAACTGCTTAGCCACAGATACACCCTATGTTTAAATATTTTAATAGTAAATTCATACCGCTGAAGCTACAGAAGCACACAAGTCTGAGCTATACTAGGCTATAATGTAAAAATACCATGAGTTAACTCGAAGGGAATATAACATAAATGGCTCATTCCAACAGGGAAAATGAAAAATGTGCGAAGTTTCGCAATACACCGAGAAGAGATTAGGAGGCAGAGCTTAACGATATAAGGAGAGTTGGATGGATTTGCAAGAGCTAAAGATAGGAAGAGCGAGGGTTGATTGAGGATCTATGCCAAATCTGAATTTAAAAGACATAAAAGATAGAAAAATCTTCACGAGGCCGGATTAAGACTTTTACAGATCATAAGCGGTCTACATCGTGTATTTTGCGCCTGATTTTGTACCCAGCAGATTTGGGGCCGGCGATGAGCGTCTGTAGCATAAGCGGTAGTGAACTCGATCCCAACCCAATCGTACCTAGTTCAAACTCCGCGGTGGGCAAGTTTGAAGCAAATTATTTCCCCTTGGATTTTTACGAAAGATAACAATATATCTCATCGTTCAGAAAGCAATTGGCAAACTACCGAGCGAATAATAAATAATAATTCCTCTCGTACCATTATACGTTACATAGGGCCTGCAAGCAATTTCTCCATACCGCACTATCCTGGGCAACTCGCTCAATCTCCTTCATGAAACTGAGACCGATACTTCTTGTCTCTCTCAGCAAAGTTCGTTTCAGGGTCTCTTTAGGTCGTCCTCTCTTTCTTAAACCCTTTGAATCCAACTCCAATGCCTGCTTTGATATTCGTTAATCATTTCTCCTCAAGGTGTGTCCAACATATCTCCATCTTTTCTTTCCTATAACAGATGTTACTTGTGGTTGACCAGACATTTCTCTGATTTCGTCACTTCTGAATTCGTTCCATTGTATATTCATTATTTTTCGCAGACATCTTTTTCAAATGCATTCAACTTGCTTTCTATATCTTTAGTCATTTTCCAACTCTGCTGGCATATGTTAGGATTGATACAACATTTGAATTGAAAATTCTTAATTTAGTTTTAATCTCTATATATAATCCTTAGTGTCTGATGTATGTCCCCCAATACACGGCTTCAGTTTAGATCCAATATTCACCATATTTCGAACAAATATTTTTCGGGCTAAATTTAGATCAGCTAAAGAAACAGTTTCAAAATCGGATCAATATTAGCTTTAAAATTAAATTAAATCGAATTCCTGATGTCCAATCCGACATTTAAGTCCGCCATCTTGGTTACAACAAAACACGTGGTTAAGAAAGCTTAACACTCAAAGGGATATAATCCAAATTTGCCAGATGACCTCTACAAGATGGCCCGTACAACCACGTTACCACTGGCATATAAATCTAACGACATTTTCAATCATTGGAGACCTTATGGGCTAGCTCATTCAAGTGAGATCTTTTCAGGAGACCTGTAGTCCGCACGACTTGCCGTGAAGCCAGTGACATTTAGGGAAGTTCTACTTCTCTAACGGATTTCTCGCCGTTTTGTGCCTGTGGCGAGGTCGTTCCTTTTCATCGTATAATAAACATGCGATCTTTTTGGATCTTTCTAATACCGATCTTATTTACAAAAATACACCATTAGTTGCGTTGCGTTTTTCCGTTTGCGTTGATTTGCACAGAATGTATAATTTTCATATCATTACAGCTTCACTTTTCTGTTTCAAACTACACTATAGAAATTTGAAAATAATTAGGAAGAATGCGTAAACGCTACTTTGATTAGACGTGAAGCATTACAAGAATCACTCGAACCGTTAAAATCGTTTAACGACGACATAGCCGATTCAAACCACTTCTTAAAAAAAAATTTTTTAAATGCATGCTATTAGACGACATCTTTTGGGAAGGCTTACCCAATTCCTCATCAAGGTTTAATAACAACTTTCACACGTACGGAACCTGGTTAATTAGCTAGTACTATAAACTGCAGTTCCATATTTTATTTAGACTTTTAAAAGTTGATGGGGCTTTGCCAATTCCTATTATAATTTCTTTTTAACATTTCTTGTGCAATAAAAACTGCTACATAAATAGGTGAAATGCTTTGTTATTTCTATCATTTTAGATTCCAGGGTGATATTTGCATTACTTGCCATAGGTTTCTTCATTATATTTGTTTTTCATAGCTTATCTGCAGTCCAACTTTTGATGCTATAGATTGCAGCTAAGCTATGAAAAAAGAAATATAATGTATATGCTGAACGTATAAGTGGTGCCTACAAATCGATGACTCATTTACTGTTGTTGAAGGCTAAGTCCAAAAACGGAAATGTCACGATTTTCATTCAAACCTCACTTAAGAAGTGCAAACAGTGAAAATAAATAATCTACACCAGCGGCAAACTTTGACCGCGAGGTCCAAAGCTAACGACCCTGACTCGCATAGAAGGATGGACTCCAGGAGGTCAGTTTTTTAATGCATTAACTTTTTTTATTATTTTTGTTTTGTCTGCGACTTATGGAGGTAACTAGGATAAAGATTATTTAGAAACCGGATGTGCTGACCTACGGTTACGTAGGCGCATACCTGGCACAATGAACTCACGCTCTCACGAACTAACGACAAATTACATACGGATAATAAATAGTGACAACAAGCGGTTGATGTTGAGCGAACGAAGAAGCACAGACCATACATAAGCACTTACAAGACTTGCGTGCCTCGATAATATAATTCAAAATATACTGAACGGGAGATCCAACTAGACGTGAGTTTCGGTGGAAGTGGCAGCTTATCATCATCAAATAGCTTGTCCTTAGCAAAACTTTGCCACCCCTAATAGTCCTTCGAAATTCTTCTCTCTCTCATATGTGTCAGATGTCCCATCTATGCATTTGTCCCGCTGAAATCATCAGTTCCATCCTGAATCCATCTTTTACGTGGCCTTTCTCTTCTCCTCTTTGCCACGGTACCTCCTTTCATAATGATCGTCTCCAACCCTTCGTGTCTTTTCCTATTTCCAAAATACTAACATTTCCTCATTCTTATTTTAACATCAGACATTTTTCTTTAATTTTGAGAACTTTTTAAATACATCTATTTGTTCTCTTTTCTGTCCATGATATACGGAGGCATCTTCTGTAACAGTTTTATTCAAAATCACATAAATGTTTTCCCACTGCCTTGTTAAATGTGAATGCTTCACACCCACACATTGCCACTGGGAACATGCATGCTCAAAGTATTACATTTTCGTTTTCATATCAGTTCAATTCCATATTGTTTTTTGCTGTTTAATTTACGTGGCAGCTAACAGGTTCTAGTTTGATTGCTTTTTCAAGATTATTGAATACTAATAACATCTATTATTACTATTTTTTTTCTATTTTTCTTATTGAATATATATATATATTGATTGCTTGCTTGATAGACCATCATCATTGCACTTCAGTGAGTAACCATGCGCGCTCCGATCACTTTCTTTCACATGAAGATCTCAGCTGCAGTGCACGAACTCAGTAGCACCGGCGAGGGTCCCCGATATGATTTTGAAGATGGTGAACATATTTTAGTAGGAATTTATTTAAAAAAATCTTTTCTAAATGAATTTTTCTCGGGCAGCGGCTTTCTAGCCTGCTCTTCTCGATTTTGAAATACCAAGGTTTCTTTTACGTGCTCAAATTGAACACGAGACCTACGCTTTAGCGTTTGTCTCCGATAGGACTAGGAACTCGATCTCACCTACACTGAGATCAGAGATTTCTGGCAAAATATCCAGATGGCTTCACGAGGGAGCAAACCTGGTACCTTTGGTAATAGAGACGAACACCTAACCTGTACGCCACATAGAAACTTTCATATATATAAATCTTAAACAATATTATATCACGGAAAAGAAGTATTTCAGGGACGTTAAACTAGATCCAGACTGAGATAGGGGTTTGGAGAGAACAGTAACGGAAGGCATGGTTCCTGGAGGTAGAGACAAGGGAAGAACCAAGACGAAGGTGACAGAAGGACATCAAATAAATCTCGAAAACGAGGTCAAAAGAGACGAGAGATACATACTAGACACAGAGAGTATTTCAGGCAGGCTGTGATGAAAGCTATGTTCTGCAAGCAACATTGCTACTTGATGATATATATATATCATATTTATTATAAGAGCGTTGAGAGCGTCTGACCGAATGGATTAGAGCGTGGTGGCTTCCATGTGGGAGACCCGTGTTCAATCCACTGTAAGGTCAAGAATTTGTTTCTGTCGGGGGCATAAAAGAAAAATCCCAACCCAAACAGCTTCGCGACGACTGCCCTAGTTATGCGGCCATTAAATTCTTCAGGCTTTCGTTCCACTTGTCCTACATCGTCCTAAAAAACGATACCCCAGGCAATAACGATACCCTAGGCAATAACGATACCCCAGGCAATAACGATCCCCAGGCAATAACGATAGCTGTTTTACTTTTTTATGAGAGCCCCTTTTTGTGGAACCTGGTTCAGCTACACCATTCTGCACCATATAAAAAAAAGCATATGATATAAATCTCGTCATAAAAAATCTGTGATGCCCTCTCTTTCATGATGCCCTAAACATACGCTTATTTTGTGTTTAATGGTTAATCCTCAACCCTGTATCTTCATACTGATATCTTACTTTGAAAAATATATATAACCACATGTGCTTGTGTATAAGTTCAGTCATCCTGTACATGTTGAGATTAGCCATGATGTTCTAGAAGTGATGTCAACAAACGTGAATGGGGTATCATTAAATGCCGATCTTACAGGTGTAGATAAACATCCGTTCGTTCACACAGCTTCAGGTAACTGATGTTCTCTTGCGGTTTTGTTCGGACATATAGTGAGCAACGACTCACTTTCTAAGATTATTTTACTGGGGATAGTTGAGGGTGTTACCAATAACACCAGAAAGGACAGTCACCAACATCAGCATAAGAAAGAAAATTGGCACAGAACCTTGCTTGAATTACACTGAGAAACAAAGAATGAAGTGGTTTGGCTACTTAATAAGAATGCATTCAAACTCCACAGTATACAAAGTTTTCTACAACAGAACATCAGGAAAGAAGGCGAGAGGAAGACCACGAAAAAGATGGTTAGATATCATAACAGAATCCTGTGAAAGAGCAAAAATAACAATCACCTAAGTCACCAGAACAGCGCAAGACAAAAACAGAAAACCACGACACTGGTCAACAATCCGGTAGCAGTGTGACGACAAATGAAGAAAGAAGAAGAAGTTGAGGGTGGATGGCGAAGAAGAGGACAAAGGAAATTATGGATTGATAACACCAAGAGCTGGTCAGGGCACGACTTGTCCACACTTGTTCGAAAATAAATAAAAAAGAACTATTGCAGGTTTTTTGTGCTGATGTCTTCATTGTGAACTCCTACCACCCTAGTGGGTTATACGACTTTGTATTCTGTTAGAATGTGCCTACATTGGAACATTCAGTCAGGAGGTACAGATAAGGACATTAACGTCAAGATTATGAAAGGACAAGTTTTTACTCTCCTTCGCACAGTGTGGAAATCTACTGCCATCTCCACTGAAACAAAGCTCAGAACGTTCAGCCTAAATGTGAAATCTGTCTTAGTGTCTGGCTCGGAAACGTGGCTAGTCACTAATTTAAATAAGATACAGATCTTTGTCAACAGATGTCTTCGGCATATTCTCAGACTGAGATGGTATGTCAGAGTTAAAAACACAGGTTTTTGGATAAGAACAGAACTGGAACGTTCGATGACCCTGGTTAATAAGGAGAAAATGACGATGGGTAGGGCATACCCTGTGGAAGACACAGCCAAGTGTCACGAGGGAAACAATTGAGTGAAACACGCAAGGAAAATGGAAGAGGACGTCCCAAATAGACTTGGAGATTAACTTTTGATGAGGAACTAAATTACTCTGAACTATTTTGGGAAGCCATTAAGAAAACAGCCAGAAACCGGAAAAGTGGAAAACAACTGTTGAGGTCCTATGCCCCACGAGAGGCAGAGAGGAATAAGTGAGTAGGTAATTGTATTTTTTTGCTCCTGTTATTTACTATTTTCCGTACCATATCGTTAGATTATTAGATTCGCTATTCAGATCTCCTGTCAACTACTTTCTTCCGTTCTCATCATCTGTTCCTTCTTCATTTTTCACACAACGTGACACTATCATGAAGAATTGAACATCAAATTGAATGAATTCAGAAGAAGTGATAAAGTCAGAGAAATGTCTGGTTAACCACTAGTAACAACTGTTATAATAGGGAGAAGATTGAGATGACACACATTGAGAAGAAATGATCAAAACATATCAAAGCAGACATTGAAGTGAGATGCAAAGGGTTTAAGAAAGAAAGGACGACCTAAGGAGACCCTGAATCGAACTTTGCTGAGAGAGGCAAAAAATATCGGTTTCAGTTTCATGGAAGAGATTGAGCGAGTTGCCCAGGATAGAGCGGTATGGAGAAATTACTTGCAGGCCTATGTAACGTATACCGGTACGAGAGGAATTATTATTATTTATTATTATTTATTATGAAGAATAACGCATCTAATAATATACAACTCATCTTGACTTGTTTTATTACGATTATATTTGAAGTGAAATTATACCTGTTAATTTTCAGCAATTTAAAAAAATGTATTTGACAAGTTTGTACTAATTCTTCTAACGCTGTATAAAACTGAAGAAGGAGAATCTTTCACATTCTTTTCCTTTCTATTCAATAACCCATCGGTGCTTGAGCTCTTACCATTCCGTTCAATATCAAGTATTGTGCATCCTCATCATTATCAAGTAGCGTGTTCTTCTGGCAAAATAGTCCTGAAAAAAACTATTCTGTGCAAGATGCCTGACGTCAGCAGCAGTCATTCTCAGCTCGTCAATGACATCCTGCGCCCATCGTTGTCTAGGTCTTCCTCTCGCTCTTCTGCCAGGTACCGTTTCTTCTAGAATTATCTTCTCCGGGCACACATGTTGTTTAATGTGTTCGAAATATTGAATTGTCCTTGTTGTTATGTTCTTTAATAGCCAACTCTCTTTAATATCAAGCTGTTGCAGAACAGAAGCATTTGTTCTATTCGTTGTCCATGATATTATAAGTACTCTTCTGTAACATTTTCATTCAAAGGCATTGATGATTTTCTCCAGGGCCCTGCTATGATACAGAGAGGCGGCCGCATCAGGTGGTATCATAGGGAAGGGGGCAGCATAAGCAGCGAAATCACAATTGAAGGTTATTTGAAAGAAAAAACATTTAAGGGCGGCATTTCATAGACTTGCACCATACTGAGAAAAAATACCGCTCGGCCCTGATCTCCTCTGTTGCTTTGTCAATGGCCTATATATCACACCATACATTGTCAAAGGGAAAACACAGGTATTGTGCATAGCATAGAAGAAATTGGGCATCTAGATTTTCTACCTATTCCGGACAGGAACAAGAATTGAACTTTCCTACTACTATGAGAACTTCTATTCTGCTTAATGAGGTAGCAGTGAAGGTAAGGTTCAATGTGCTTATTCCTGTCACCAGTTTGCATGTTAATCATGCTCAACGCTACTGTACTCTAAGCAGGTGCCGAAATGTTCAAGGCAAGAGAAGAATCACGCCCTGATTGACTGCAGAGAATACATTAAACAATATAAGAAAGAAACAGTCATCATTTTTCGGGCATGTGACGAGTGGAGGAGGCTTAGAACACATTGTGACAACCGGTAAAATCGAGGGTAGACGAGAAAGAGGAAGACAGAGAGAGAAAAATTTGATAGCTTGACTTCATGGCACGGTAGAGCGTCAACATCTGAGTTGATAGCAAATACCAAAGACAGAGGTTTGTGGAGATCAATAAACGCCTACGCCAGCCGGCACGGCACCTGATGATGAAGATGATTGACTGCACTTTTACGATGAATGTATATCACATTGCACGATACATCTTGCGCAGAAAATTGAGCTAATTTTACTTGGAAGCTTCGCATTTCGTGTTCTTTTTTTTTGTCTTTCGCTTCATTTAAAACGGTTTGCGCGGTTCCGTATTTTGCAAATGCCGATACAGTACATTCGCTTTCAGGACTTATTTGTTAGCGGCTGCTACTATATTTCCTCTTCCCTGACCCGTCCCACAAGGAAGCACTGAATCTCTCTGACATCAATTACTGGTCATGTTTAACCTCACAGCATGGAATAAAGTCAACAAGAGAACTGAAAACATATAAATAAAGCTAAGTGTAAAGTGTTTTTGAAGATCCACTATCGTCTATCTCATTTGGAATCGCACACAACAGTTAGAAGTAAATCTTTCTTTTCTTCTTTTTTTGCTAATTCTATTTGTCTCAAAGCGTCAGGATAAGAAGAGATGTATAGAACAGGCTTTTGTGTGCTCCTCTTAAATAGTGTTTTTTTCTCGCCTCTGTTATCACTGAGGTCCACCTTTTGCCTGAACGGCCTTTTGCTTAGTATCCACTGTATCGGAGTAACATTGCTCTTTGAAGCACACTGTCTGTTAGTAATCTGCTTATGTGACCAAACCATTTAATTTGTTGTTTCTTTATGAAGTTCAGTACTGATGTTGTACCCACTTTTTCCCTGATGTCTTCATTTCTAAACTGGTCTCTTCTTGATACTCCCAGTATTCTGCGTAGACATTTCATCTCTGTGGTGGCGAACTTTCTTCTATTGTTTAATGTCAGTGTCCAGGTTTGACACTGATAGCATAATGTTGAGTGAGATATATAATTTGTTGTACAAATCGATACTCAGAAACAAATAACAAGAATTTATGCTAACATCACGAATATTCAATATTCTAACTTTGGAATTTATGCTAACATCACGAATATTAAATATTCTAACTTTGGAATTTATGCTAACATCACGAATATTAAATATTCTAACTTTGGAATTTATGCTAACATCACGAATATTAAATATTCTAACTTTGGAATTTATGCTAACATCACGAATATTAAATATTCTAACTTTGGAATTTATGCTAACATCACGAATATTAAATATTCTAACTTTGTCACGGAAGATACAAACACAATCACAACAACTTCTTCTTCTCCCTTTGTTGTCACACTGCTACCGGGTTGTTGCCCAGTGTCGTCACACTGCTACCGGGTTGTTGCCCAGTGTCGTCACACTGCTACCGGGTTGTTGCCCAGTGTCGTCACACTGCTACCGGGTTGTTGCCCAGTGTCGTCACACTGCTACCGGGTTGTTGCCCAGTGTCGTCACACTGCTACCGGGTTGTTGCCCAGTGTCGTCACACTGCTACCGGGTTGTTGCCCAGTGTCGTCACACTGCTACCGGGTTGTTGCCCAGTGTCGTCACACTGCTACCGGGTTGTTGCCCAGTGTCGTCACACTGCTACCGGGTTGTTGCCCAGTGTCGTCACACTGCTACCGGGTTGTTGCCCAGTGTCGTCACACTGCTACCGGGTTGTTGCCCAGTGTCGTCACACTGCTACCGGGTTGCTGCCCAGTGTCGTGGTTTTCTGTTTTTGTCTTGCGCTGTTCTGGTGGCTTGTGTGATTGTTATCTTTGCTCTTTCACAGGATTCTGCTACGCTATCTAACTATCTTTTCCGTGGTCTTCCTCTTGCCTTCTTTCCCGATGTTCTGTTGTAGAAGACTCTGTATAATGTGGAGTTTGCATTCTTATTAAGTGGCCAAACCACTTCATTCTTTGTTTCTCTATGTAATTCAAGCACGGTTTTGTGCCAACTTTCTTTCTTATGCAGATGTTGGTGATTTAACTTTCTTTTCTTGTGTTGTTGGTAACTTTTCGCAGGCAACGCATTTCACATGTAGTTATTTTTGTAACTGCGCTTTGCTCAATGTCTATGTTTGGCTCTGGTAACACAAAGTAGGTATAAAAATGCTGTTGATCATCTGTTGCTTTGCTGCCTGTGAAATTTTTGGGTGCCTTAACAATGGGGCTAGCTGGTAGGTTACAGCATTTGCTTTTTTGCACTCCAGCCTCTATCTCTCTATCTAGTTTTCTGTCTCACAACAACTAACAGAAACAAAATACGTAATAGAAGAAAGTAGAGTGCACGTAGTATAATTCACATTTCTATAGAACTAGAATGGCAAATGTGTTTATGTAGCTTAAGAGGTAGTGAGCTGGATCACAAGCAAGCGTACCTGGTTCAAACTCCGCGGTAGGCAGTTTGGAAGCAAATTCTTTTTCGAAGATTTTTAGGAACGGTAAAAATAGACCTCACTGTTCATAAAGCAATGACAAACTACTGAGCGTATAAGTGGTGCCTAGAAAATCGACGACTTCTTTACTGTGGTTGATGGCTAAGTCTTATAAAAGATATGCCACGATTTTCATGTTCAGAATGACCTATGATGAGCAAAATAGAAAGGTTGAAATGAAGGTACCGATTTATTGAACATCGAGATCAATGATACAACACAATGAAGAGTGGGCTGATGACGTAATGGAATCATAAGGATGTCATGCGATCTTCATTCTTCTTTAACGGTCCAGCAACGCTCTTGCTCATCGGTCTAGTCTAATGAAATGTAGGCATAACATTAAAGTACTGTGGTGTTTATGGATTTTCTATCATCCATTAAACTAGGATGCATAATCAACTTACCATCTATAAAATAGGGACTGATTGAAATCTGCACTATACGGATGCCAAGCTAAGAAATTTCATGTACGGGGTATCAATTATTACATAACGTCTGTTTTCTCATACTCTAGGATACTGATGTCATAAGACCCAAGTTTCTAGTTTCAACTGTGGTGTGCTAAATAAGTGTGGTTCACAAAAAAGGAACTGATCAGAGCTCTGTCGCTGCAAACAAATTAATAATGATTTCGTTGACTGTAGTTTAGTTAGACCGGGACTGGAAGACCATCACCCATTTTATTCTGTGATTCTGAATTATCTTATATCATTTTCTGTTTGTTGAATGTTGTACAAAATAGACATGACATGTAAGAAATGAATTAACGATCAGAGCTATGTTCGTGCACACACACACACACACACAAAGTAAAATATTGTGTTGAACACATGATCCGAACCAATTCAACGGAGATATTTGACGAATATTTTTGTGTGTTTTAATTTAATGACTATGCTTCTTTGAGAATAACATGACGGCACAAGAGACAGAACATTTGTAAACTTTTTCTTCTTCTGCGAGCACACCATATCGGACACTTGTTAACCACTCTGTGGTTTGTTTGTGAATAGAGCGGTGCGATTGTACGCTGTGCCTGTAATGAGCTACAAGTATACTGTGACATCCTGCACTGTGTCATCCCGCATTTTACCGTTCTTAAAAATCCACGGAAAAGAATTTGCTTCCAAATAAAATCCCACACATACGATATCTGCGACGCTTTTTATTTACTAGGTAGCTTCCTAGGTCGTACATCAATCGCCTCTTACGACATGCCTTGTAGGTTGCAGTAGGTACTATTCCTTGTTTCACTTGCGGGCACCAGCACTACATGGAGGTGTTAAACACATGATCCGAAACAATTCAAAGAAGATATTTGATGAATCTTTGTTTTGAATATCTTAATCTATTGACTGCTTCTTTGATAATGACATGATTCGAAACAATTCACAGAAGATATTTGATGAATCTTTGTTTTGAATATCTTAATCTAATGACTATGCTTCTTTGATAATGACATGATCCGAAACAATTCACAGAAGATATTTGATAAATCTTTGTTTTGAATATCTTAATCTAATGACTATGCTTCTTTGATAATGACATGATCCGAAACAATTCACAGAAGATATTTGATAAATCTTTGTTTTGAATATCTTAATCTATTGACTATGCTTCTTTGATAATGACATGATTCGAAACAATTCACAGAAGATATTTGATAAATCTTTGTTTTGAATATCTTAATCTATTGACTATGCTTCTTTGATAATGACATGATTCGAAACAATTCACAGAAGATATTTGATAAATCTTTGTTTTGAATATCTTAATCTAATGACTATGCTTCTTTGATAATGACATGATCCGAAACAATTCACAGAAGATATTTGATAAATCTTTGTTTTGAATATCTTAATCTAATGACTATGCTTCTTTGATAATGACATGATCCGAAACAATTCACAGAAGATATTTGATAAATCTTTGTTTTGAATATCTTAATCTAATGACTGCTTCTTTGATAATGACATGATCCGAAACAATTCACAGAAGATATTTGATAAATCTTTGTTTTGAATATCTTAATCTAATGACTGCTTCTTTGATAATGACATGATCCGAAACAATTCACAGAAGATATTTGATGAATCTTTGTTTTGAATATCTTAATCTATTGACTGCTTCTTTGATAATGACATGATCCGAAACAATTCACAGAAGATATTTGATGAATCTTTGTTTTGAATATCTTAATCTAATGACTATGCTTCTTTGATAATGACATGATCCGAAACAATTCACAGAAGATATTTGATGAATCTTTGTTTTGAATATCTTAATCTAATGACTATGCTTCTTTGATAATGACATGATTCGAAACAATTCACAGAAGATATTTGATGAATCTTTGTTTTGAATATCTTAATCTATTGACTGCTTCTTTGATAATGACATGATCCGAAACAATTCACAGAAGATATTTGATAAATCTTTGTTTTGAATATCTTAATCTAATGACTATGCTTCTTTGATAATGACATGATCCGAAACAATTCACAGAAGATATTTGATAAATCTTTGTTTTGAATATCTTAATCTATTGACTGCTTCTTTGATAATGACATGATCCGAAACAATTCACAGAAGATATTTGATAAATCTTTGTTTTGAATATCTTAATCTAATGACTATGCTTCTTTGATAATGACATGATCCGAAACAATTCACAGAAGATATTTGATGAATCTTTGTTTTGAATATCTTAATCTATTGACTGCTTCTTTGATAATGACATGATTCGAAACAATTCACAGAAGATATTTGATGAATCTTTGTTTTGAATATCTTAATCTAATGACTATGCTTCTTTGATAATGACATGATCCGAAACAATTCACAGAAGATATTTGATAAATCTTTGTTTTGAATATCTTAATCTAATGACTATGCTTCTTTGATAATGACATGATTCGAAACAATTCACAGAAGATATTTGATAAATCTTTGTTTTGAATATCTTAATCTATTGACTATGCTTCTTTGATAATGACATGACAATACAAGAGACCAAACATTTATAATCTTCTTCATCTTGTTCGAGCGCTCAATATCGAGACTTGTTAACCACTCTTTGTGATTTGTTTACGATCAGAGCGGCGCTATTGTACGTTGTGCCAGTTATGCGCCTACAAGTAGAGGCCAGCACATCAGATTTCTGAGACGCTTTTTATTTACTAGGGTAGATTCTCTAGACCCCTACCTCGGTTGCCTCTTACGACATGCCTTGCAGGTCGCAGTTTACTATTCTCTGCTTCCATTGCGGGGATTTTTAATCAATAATGATGTCATGAAAATCGTGGCATATCCTTTACAAGACATCGCCATCAACAACAGTAAACGAGTCGTCAATTGTTTAGGCACCACCTATATGTTCAATAGTTTGCCATTGCTTTTTGAATGGAGATGTCTGTTTTTACCGTTCATAACCTTCCACGCAAATAAATTTGCGTCTAAAATGCCAGAGTTTGAACCAGGTAACTTGGATTGTGATCGAGTTCGCTACCGCTTAAGAGTACTGAAATTCTCAACTTTCTTATCTCTCAATAAAATTAGTTGATACATAGCAGTTACTACTAGAATGGTTTCAAATGAAAATTTATATATTTTTCGCTATATATCTCTACCGCTTAAGCTACATACGCTCACTACTGATATAAACCTTAGGTACAAAAGCCTAGGTGATAGTGACTCGGTCTATTAACCTCAACGTACTGAGTTCGAATCACGCTGCGGACAGTGTGGTTGCAAATTGTTTCGCATGGATTTTTACAAAAGAGCGATGGCACCACCCGTTCAGAAAGCAATGGCGAACTACTGGACGTAATAATGCCTAGAAAAATATCACAAACAGCATTAAAAGCTGGGGTTGATTCGCAAAGTCCTGTAAAGGATATGCAATTAACTTTTTTTCTATAAAAAGTTAGTTATTTATGACAGAATGTACCACATGATAACTAATATTTAAAAAAATTAAATATATACGCGACAGTCTATAATCAATGCAGATATGACATTTGTTCGGTTCCGATTTACAATTATTCCATGCATATTTATATACGAGTACATAACAAATATTGCCAACACATCTTAATTATATCCTTTTCTTTGTTTTACGTTCCTAATTGTCCTTATTATATGTAATATTATTCATAAATTGCATGTAGACAGACGGTTAAATACCACGTGTGTGTTCTAGTTCAGTGCTAATTAAGTAGTAGTTGCTTTGGGTTATAATATTAACCATAATAATATTTGTTTGTGTGTGTATCTGAGTGAGCTGGATCACAATGCAAGCGTGGAAATAAAAATCTTGGCATATCCTTTACAGGACGTAGCCATCAATCGCAGTCAACGAGTGCTTGATTTTCTAGGCACCACTTATACGTTCAGTAGTTTGCCATTGCTTGAACGGTGAGGTCTATTTTACCTTTTTTGTAAAATCCTCATAAACGAATTTGCTTCTAAACTTGCCGACCGTGGGTTTGTGATCCAGCTCACTACCGCTTGAGCTACAGACGCTCACAAGCGTATCTGATTCAAACTCCGCGGCA
The DNA here is from genome assembly GCA_020796225.1 of Arion vulgaris. Lineage (NCBI taxonomy): Eukaryota > Metazoa > Mollusca > Gastropoda > Stylommatophora > Arionidae > Arion > Arion vulgaris. The sequence continues at coordinate 42,544,493 of CM036756.1, read as the reverse complement.
GGCAGTTTGGACGCAAATTTGTCTGCGTGGATTTTTACAAATGGTAAAAATAGACCTCACCGTTCAGAAAGCAATTCCAAACTACTGAACGTATTAGTCGTGCCTAGAAAATCAACAACTCGTTTAATGTGGTTGATGGCAAAGTCCAGTCAAGGATATGCCAAGATTTTCATTTTGAATGGTCTTTTTTAGAGATTACCGTTGAATACAAAGTGTGCTCGCCTCTTGTTTCAAACGTACTCGGTCGCTTCCTCGTGAAGCCATCTGGATCCTTTTCCAGAGATCCCTGATCCCAGTGTATGTGAGATCGAGTTCCTAGTCCTATCGGAGATGGACGATAAAGCGTAGGTCCCGTGTTCAAGTTGAGCAGGTAAAAGAACCGTTGGCAGTACAAAATCTAGATTAGCAGACTGGAAAGCCGCTGCCCAGACAAAGTTCATTAGAAAGATTAAATAATAAAAAATGCCTACACAATATGTTCACCATCTTCTAAATTACTCAATCAGTCAATCCTGCCTTCCTTATGATATTAACCGTAATTTTGTGCAGAGATTACATTTGAATACAAGTAATATTAATAATAAATTAAAGTCACCACTGAAATATACTGTTAAATGAAATTAGTCGTTGAATCAATTCCGACTTAATTTCATCCAGAATGACATCACCAACACATTCAATGATGTAGTTTGGAATTATGTTCAGAGGTTCCTTTAAACGCCCTTTTCTGATTTTATCTGAGCAGATGACGCTCATCAGCCCGGGAGGGCAGGTTGTCTAAAGGGTCGCTGCCCTGAAAGAAAATAGCAACCTGCTGCCTTGTGGGTTTTGGCTGGGGACAGCAAAAGGCTAACGGAGAGCGAACCCAGTAAACGCTGGTTGAAACCGAACTCACCACCGAAGGATAAGCACTTGAGCTCCAATAGGTACTGAAGCCTGTGCACATACATTCCGTTCTCGATGTTTGGCTGCTTATGTATCACAATAGAATGATAAAAGCGGCTTAAGAACGATCGAGAGAGAGAGAGAATGATTTTATGGCCTCTGGAAATTTAACTCAGATTAACTTTAATGTCTGAACTCTTTGGGAATAGGCTAGTCCTGCAAGTACATTGACCGCATGCTCCTGCATGCACGTCTACATCAAATTATGGTATTTATGCAAAGAAGTTGCACAAAACATACACAAAAACTACAAATTATGGCGTAGACAAAAACTTGTACAAAACATACTCACATATACTTTCATATAAACATCCAAACCATGCGCTTAAATCGAGAACCTAAACAAAACGAAATCTCACTTGCACATACACAGACATACACCCATACACATCTTGTACTTACGCAGCAGGTATATACATGACAGACATACACCCATACACATCTTGTACTTACGCAGCAGGTATATACATCACAGACATAGACCCATACACATCTTGTACTTACGCAGCAGGTATATACATCACAGACATAGACCCATACACATCTTGTACTTACGCAGCAGGTATATACATCACAGACATAGACCCATAGACATCTTGTACTTACGCAGCAGGTATATACATCACAGACATAGACCCATAGACATCTTGTACTTACGCAGCAGGTATATACATCACAGACATAGACCCATACACATCTTGTACTTACGCAGCAGGTATATACATCACAGACATAGACCCATACACATCTTGTACTTACGCAGCAGGTATATACATCACAGACATAGACCCATACACATCTTGTACTTACGCAGCAGGTATATACATCACAGACATAGACCCATACACATCTTGTACTTACGCAGCAGGTATATACATCACAGACATAGACCCATACACATCTTGTACTTACGCAGCAGGTATATACATGACTGTTAAGTGTAGTAGTCCGTGGATGATGAAGGGGATCACTGTGCTGGGATATTTGGGTCCACACTGAGAGGTTCCAGGTTTATATTCAACAACCAGAAACCCCATGTTGAGGGTAGAACAAAACGCAGCCCAAAGCCAGGCTGCTAGCATCATAGCGATGATGTGTCTCAGTTTGAGGGGGTTACTCAACGGCCGTACTATGGAGAAGTACTTATGTATACTAATGTACATCAGAGTATGAAATGAAGTGATCAAACAAAAGCTAGTCATCCATCCATTGAGCATACACAACCCATTGCCGAATATCCAGTCGTTTTGAATCAGAGTGGTGATTGAAAACGGTTCCACAAAAAGTCCGACCAACAGATCCGTTACTGCCAAATTTAGTAAGAATAAATTAGTACGAGTTCGCATCCCTCTGTGCCGGATTATCACCATCAAAACCATGCTGTTTCCCACTATAGTACAGAATGCTGAGACCGACATGATACAGGCAAGAACCACAGAGAACTCGAAGCTCCATTTAGGGTTAAAGTCATCTGTTTCATTTTTACCTGTGCTGTTGTTGCTAAAGTTATCGTTTGAAAGTGTTAAATTCTCCATTTAAGTATATCCAGATCGTGGTATGATGGATGTGGAGACCAAACAAGGAGATAGCAGTATCCAGTGACCAAAGTTCAGCATATATATATATATATCCGCTACTCTTGCCAAAACTTTGATACTTGACTTTGATAACCTCCTGTATAATAAAGCACCTGCAATATAAATAAATGTTTATTGTTATCACAAATCATAACATAATTTTTGAAAGTGGGCATTGAGGAGGAAGGGAGGGGGTGGGGTGGCGCCGATAACGAAATTGATAACACGCATCGCTAGTAATCACGCAACGGGCTAATTCAGGGGCTCGATGCCATCTTGGGCCCTACAAAAATGTTGGGTGTGCACACGGTATGCAGTTGTACTACAGGTGTCCTGATCCTTTTCTTGGGGATCTAAATTACTGGTGCCTCATTAGTCAGAGTAAGGTTCTCCTGAATAGCGAGATCAGTTAATTTTAAATTTAAAAAAAAGGAATCAAAGCAGAAATCAAGAATATACTTCCTCCAAGGTAACGCTATCAAAGATTGAGAAATAATTGTTGAAAAAACTTACCAAACGGAACATAGATCATGTGATAATGAAGACGAGAAAGGGTTTGACTGCGATAAGGGTAATGACTGCGGCGAATTGTGAGCAGCGCCATCTTCATCTTTTATACCATCTCTGGTCCTTTCTGTACTTGAGTATTCTCTGGCGATGCTGACTCTCAGTCATAGTCAGTAGAACGACTGAAAAGAATATAGAACGAGGCGATGCACATCATACTTGGGTGCACTAAAGACATATCGTCCAGGCGATGCGCTATCTTCTTGACTATCCTACTATAGAAGAGAGAACATTGATGAGCCGTGCACGAGCATACCTTCGAGTCAATGCTGACATACAACATCCTCTGCACATGAAAATAAGGAGATAAAAAGGAAATAGATTAAAAAGAGGAACATCTTGGATGGGTCAGGCCGATGACTGTATTGAACAGGTGTGCACAGTTGAAGACATTGAACCCGGCGGTGAAGAATGGATACTAGTGCCAACAGGACTCAATACATCATTTTCGGTATGCATCAAAAAAGACAATCCACTTGTTGTGGAGGCAGAAGTTCAGACATTCATTTCTGAGAACTCATCTGAGAATGATGTAATCATTTATACGGATGGTTCGGTGATTCGACATGTGCGAATCCGTTTGCTTTCACTGCTCAGGTCGGATTGGATGTTGTGAAGGAAGACAGGGGTGTTTTGCCGTGACTACGAGCAGTCTCACTATGGAAATCATGGCGTTAACTAAGGCAATGGTCTGGCTGAAATCACAGACTATTATCCATGCACGTTTTCACAGTGACTCAATGAGTATGCTCATGAAGATTGAAACAGGATGGGCTAGGAGACATTGGATGGAGTCGTTGTGGAGGTCTAAGCTGACAAAGATCTGGTTTTTTTGTGTGCCAGGGCATGCAAGTGTAAGGGGGAATGAACGCGCGGTTAAGCTTGCAGATATGGCTGCTGTACAAATCGGGTGAGCAATGAACCAGGCTGATATTATAAATTTCCTAAGTGAGAGAGGAAGTGTACATGATTCAAGTAATAGTGGTGAATCTGCAACACTAAACAGACAGCAAGAATTCCAAGTCAAGTGTGGTGCAGCTAGACAACAACACTATACTGTTTGACATAATGTCAATATTGATGTAGACTGCCGTAAAACTATGTAGAATGGCGAAGTACGTAATAACAAAGTACTGTAGTTTTACAAAATACAAAGACAAAAGTGACGAATATCACAGAACACTACATATAGACTTTGACAAAGATATTACAACTCTACTTAAAAATGACAGTTGTAATGACATATTTTAACCGTTGTAATATATGTCTCACAGTCTATATATAGTGTTCTGTGACATTCGTCACTTTTGTTGTCTTGTTTGCTTGATAAAGGCCTTTTGGTCGAAACGTTGCTATGTATTGTCATTGTACTGGTAGACAAAGAAGAATAGTAAACCAACAAAGAACCGGGGTCGTTAGTCGCCACATGCTGAGAGACATACTGAGGGGGAGCACTTATGGACTAATTGGTTCGACGTGCAGTGATGATGATCCGACGAATAAACTAAACTAAAACTAAACTGATGGTAAGAAAAGATGGGAATGATCTGGAAGGAACTAAAATGGCTTGCTAAAGATAGATCTGGTTGGAGGAAATTTGTTGATATCTTATGTTTCAAGGGGAGTTAAGAGAAGAAGGAGGTCCTGGTGATAACTTCTGATAAGTTGTTGATAGTTTACCTCTTGGTGTTTTATTTAACTTGCATCGATTTCTGTCTCTTTATTTACATACATATTTCAACAGTGTTATTTATCTCTGTAAGTCCACACTATTATATTGATCGAAGTTTTATATCAGAGAAGAGAAAAAATACAAAGACACAACCCTACAAGACCTGCATATCGAGGAAGACATCCTACAAGACCTGCATATCGAGGAAGACATCCTATAAGACCTGCATATCGAGGAAGACATCCTACAAGACCTGCATATCGAGGAGCATTGGCTCGTAAATAACATCATGTACCAGAAGATGAAATATTTTGGCCAGCTTAAACGTCACAGTGGTTTTAAAAGAACGGTAATGGAAGGCATGGTTCCTGGAGTACGAGACAGGGGACGACCAAGACGAAGATGGCAGCAGGACATCAAAGAAACCTAGAACATAACGCTGGAAGAGATGGGAAAGCTTGCTAGTGACAGATAATTTTTGCAGGCGGGCTGTGATGAAAATGACGCTCCGCAAAGGACATGCTACTATCTGAGACTTCAAGTTTTTTATATGGCCTTATTGTTCTTAAGATAAACTTTAGTTTAGAATGTTTTATTCCACCTATTGCCATACACTATTCCCTCTACTATATAAAAGATATATAAAAAAATTAATAAATTCCCATCTTTTATATAAAAAAGTTAACAGGTTGCCTTCTTCTAGATCATAAATTCCCAAACTTTTTCGTTCCACCGCCCACTATTCACGACATAAACTTTGTAACGCCCCCTCTCTCTATTATAACAGTTTGCCAGCGCCCTCCCCAAATATATATATATATATATATATATATATATATACATGCTCTATTTTCACTTTGATATATAAAATGGATATATATTTCTGTCATACATGGTCAATTTTCAAATGATTATATACATGAAATAGAAAATTGATGCAAAAATGGATCGTGTAAGATGGACATAAGATGAATTAAAATGGAAAATTCAATTTTTTAATGATATTATTCAAAAGAAAAATCAAGAAAAAACTCCCTTCACATCCTTCTGAACCCACCATCGCCCCCTAGGAAGGCTTCAGCGCCCACAGGGGGGCGGACCGCCCACTTTGGGAAACACTGTTCTAGACACCAAAAAAAAAGTTAAAAGTTAAAACGATCGTTAAGTGTATACAAAAGAAAAAACAAGATTAATAACAACTAAAACAGTGGTCCACCAAACTGTTACCAACATTGGCAACGAGATGAGTTAAAAATAATTGTATAATACCATCATAATTAGCGGCATAAATATCAAGCAGCTAATGAGTGGACAATCATGATGACGGAGATGATGTGCCTTAGAAGTGCTGCGGCTGTGAAAATAACGAAACGAAATTAGAAATGAAGAAATCAGAATAAGACTGACTGTGAAACTAGTCATGCAATTCATAATGAACAAAGATTAATTGGTTTGGACACCTGACAAGAATGCTGTGGTATCGAATATCATAGAGAACTTTCTTTCTTTCTTTCTTTTGTCCTTCACTGCTTTTTTGCCGCTAGGCGTAGCAGGTTTAACTGATGATCGGTTTCCGAGATAATGCACGCTCGGTCGCTTGATATGGTGTGGTATTGTGGAGTTTTAAGATGTCTGTAACTCCATCAACCCATCTTTTTCTTGGTCTTGATGATTCCATTTTCAGGTTGTACGCTCTTGCAACTGGTGTATTCGGGTTCATTCTGACCAAGTGGCCAAACCATTTGAGTCTCTGTTTTTCAATAAATCTAATAGCAGGTGTTGTTCCGACTGTTCTTCTAATTTCTCATTTCTTATATGGTCTCCTCTTGTTTTATTTACTGCTTTCCTCAGGCATCTCATTTCGCATGTGGTAATTTTCCTTTCTTGTTCTTTTGTCAGTGCCCATGTTTGGCTCTGGTAGCACAGTGTTGGTATAAAGATTGAATTTATAATCTGTCTTTTAGTCACTACTGGAATAGCTGGGTGTTTCAAAGAGAACACCACTGAAAAATTATAACGAGTATAGAGAAGAAGGAAGACCACGCAAAAGATAGAGCGACGGCATCAAGAACAGACTAAGAAAATGAATATCAGCTTATAAATTGCATTATAACAAGCACACACAAGATCACTACACATCCCCCAACATTATATAAAGAATTAAATGGTGGAAAAGGAGGAGAGAAAACCATCATAATTAACAAATCAGCAACGAAAATTATATAAAAACAAAAACACTGCAAGAATTACGCACAGGTAGCAAAAAAACACATCAATTTGAAGACATCACTTAAGAATGCAGGTCAATCAAGCTTCACCGCAGGGTTTCAAAGTAATTATCCTAATGTAGGGCAAGAGTACGTCTAAGAGGAACATGGTTGGCATCACGTAATCTTAAAGTTATTTATTTCTGACCAAAACAGCCACGGATACGAGAAACCTTATGTCTTCACTCATCTCATGGCCACACAACTGTATAATATACACGTTTATGTAAAAAATATAAGTAATAAAGTTGTAGTAGAGGATAATATGGAGGTTGATATTAAAAGGATAGGTAAAACTTGGAACGAGTTGAAAGGGATGGCATGAGAGAGGAAGAGCTGGAAGAAATTTGTTGAAGACCTGTGCTCCGCTGGGAGTTGAAACGTGAAGAAGAAGAAGAGGATAATCAAAGCCTTAATTGAGAACATTAACCATTGGTTCTCTCTCTCTCTCTCTCTCTCTCTCCCATGTGATACACCCTGACGCTTAGGCAGCTACAAATGCATATCATTTTTCTGTATTCTTGGCCTTTCTCTGTTTATTATTCATTTGAGGATCATCTTCATCGCACATGTCCATAATTGCTCCGATCTTCTCCCAAAGCATGTATTTCAGTGTGTTCAGGCTAACAACTCCCGTTGTGTGTTGATTGATGTATCTACTGGGTTTTCTCTGTTGGTTTTCTCGCCTTGCCGCACCACCTATCGGTATGCACAACTTGCGCAACCGAGATGGAGAATGCCCTTTATCTTCTTCGATGAAATCTTCAGAGTGTATGTTTTCTCTTAGATCGTTGATGATGTCGTTTTTGTCCATAGAAGACCCATTCTCGATCGTAGCATTGCCCGCTAGTGCATCCGCTCTCTCATTGCCCTTCACCCCATCATGACCCGGGACAAAGTTGAAGGTGGACTTTCTCTGTACTGTGTTCCAGCTATGATTCATTTCTTTCAGTTCTTGTTCTACTGTTCTCCTCCAGGTCGTGTTGGGTCTTTTACATTTTCTTTCACCCTCTGGTGTCCATCTCAGTGCAGTTTTCGTGACAGAATTATACTACATGTGTTTCACATGTCCAATCCATCTTCAGCTTCTCTTTTTGGATGATGGTACTCATATTCTGTTGTTGACAGCATGCAAAAAAAACCCGTTGATTTCTACATAGTTTAATTACACTATATGTAGCAGATTCAAACGTCGTTAACAATGTCATATAACTGTCTAGACAAATTCATGACTGCTTACAAGTTAATGTATAAGTAAGCTTTTCACACAACGAGAAATCAATAGTATTGGCCGATTAGTTAAATACATAGTGTGGGTCATCATCAAAGTGCGTATCTTTTATAGGACGTTGCTCTCTTTGCAGCACATATGAAATTCGATATGTCTCTAGCCAGTTCACCCACTTCGTCGACGGTCATATTAATGGTATCTTTAATATCCTGTAGCTATCTTCTTCTTGCTCTGCCTCTGCGTCATAGGACCCTGCCCTCTAATATTGTTCTTTCCTGGCCATCGTGACGTTTTATGTGACCAAAGTATCTAATTTTTCTGTATAGTATCTTGTTTATCAGCCAATTGTCTTTAGCATTCAGTTTTTTCAGGACATCAGTGTTCTGCATCAAGTTCTTGGCAACCTACAATCGGTAGTTTGCCATTGATTTCTGATTGGTTCTGGCCACTAAAACATAATAATCTCTGTTGAGCCCTGAGCCCGATACCAGACTGTTACAGCTCTCGCCTTCAAAGCCGTTGTTGATATAGTATGTACAGGTACATGCACACAATATATTACGTTTTTTATGTCAAGCATAGGATAGCATCAAAAATATCTTGAAAGTAACTGTGTTTCTATTTAATGTTTTAGTTCGTGTGGTAATTTGCAGGAAAATGTATTCTGCCAGAATGGTTTGTCAGGTGGCTAGCGTATTGTAAGAGTTAACTGGTTGAATCAATCCTATGAAGCTTGGAATTGATGTACTAACTACAACCGTCTAAACACAAACTTTCGAAACTCTACACATGACATCTCAACACATTACTGAATACTGGCACAAGGACGATATGCTCTTTAATACTACATCCTTGAGGAATTTGAACACAGCAAAACCCTGACCCAAATAAAAATGTTAAATTACAGTAAATAACGACACTGTTATTTTCTAGTGGCAAGTTGTCGGTGACAGTTAACAAGAATACCATAACGATGGACAGTTAAGCAAATAATTTGGACCCGTGGCCCCTTCGATAACATAACATAACTGAGCCGGAGGGCTCAGGTAAAACATTCTAGGAAATAAGATCACAACCATCACATGACCTCGCACTCCAGTATTGTTGTATACAGACGAATTCATAAAAAAACACATGCTAAATCAAGGTTATATTATGCAACAAGTTAAGTTTAAAGCTAAGGAATATCAGTATTATTAACATACTAAATCAAGGTTATATTATGCAACAAGTTAAGTTTAAAGCTAAGGAATATCAGTATTATTAACATACTAAATCAAGGTTATATTATGCAACAAGTTAAGTTTAAAGCTAAGGAATATCAGTATTATTAACATGCTAAATCAAGGTTATATTATGTAACAAGTTAAGTTTAAAGCTAAGGAATATCAGTATTATTAACATACTAAATCAAGGTTATATTATGTAACAAGTTAAGTTTAAAGCTAAGGAATATCAGTATTATTAACATACTAAATCAAGGTTATATTATGTAACAAGTTAAGTTTAAAGCTAAGGAATATCAGTATTATTAACATACTAAATCAAGGTTATATTATGTAACAAGTTAAGTTTAAAGCTAAGGAATATCAGTATTATTAACATACTAAATCAAGGTTATATTATGTAACAAGTTAAGTTTAAAGCTAAGGAATATCAGTATTATTAACATACTAAATCAAGGTTATATTATGTAACAAGTTAAGTTTAAAGCTAAGGAATATCAGTATTATTAACATACTAAATCAAGGTTATATTATGCAACAAGTTAAGTTTAAAGCTAAGGAATATCAGTATTATTAACATACTAAATCAAGGTTATATTATGTAACAAGTTAAGTTTAAAGCTAAGGAATATCAGTATTATTAACATACTAAATCAAGGTTATATTATGCAACAAGTTAAGTTTAAAGCTAAGGAATATCAGTATTATTAACATACTAAATCAAGGTTATATTATGTAACAAGTTAAGTTTAAAGCTAAGGAATATCAGTATTATTAATATACTAAATCAAGGTTATATTATGCAACAAGTTAAGTTTAAAGCTAAGGAATATCAGTATTATTAACATACTAAATCAAGGTTATATTATGCAACAAGTTAAGTTTAAAGCTAAGGAATATCAGTATTATTAACATACTAAATCAAGGTTATATTATGTAACAAGTTAAGTTTAAAGCTAAGGAATATCAGTATTATTAACATACTAAATCAAGGTTATATTATGCAACAAGTTAAGTTTAAAGCTAAGGAATATCAGTATTATTAACATACTAAATCAAGGTTATATTATGCAACAAGTTAAGTTTAAAGCTAAGGAATATCAGTATTATTAACATACTAAATCAAGGTTATATTATGCAACAAGTTAAGTTTAAAGCTAAGGAATATCAGTATTATTAACATACTAAATCAAGGTTATATTATGTAACAAGTTAAGTTTAAAGCTAAGGAATATCAGTATTATTAACATACTAAATCAAGGTTATATTATGCAACAAGTTAAGTTTAAAGCTAAGGAATATCAGTATTATTAACATACTAAATCAAGGTTATATTATGCAACAAGTTAAGTTTAAAGCTAAGGAATATCAGTATTATTAACATACTAAATCAAGGTTATATTATGCAACAAGTTAAGTTTAAAGCTAAGGAATATCAGTATTATTAACATACTAAATCAAGGTTATATTATGCAACAAGTTAAGTTTAAAGCTAAGGAATATCAGTATTATTAACATACTAAATCAAGGTTATATTATGCAACAAGTTAAGTTTAAAGCTAAGGAATATCAGTATTATTAACATACTAAATCAAGGTTATATTATGCAACAAGTTAAGTTTAAAGCTAAGGAATATCAGTATTATTAACATACTAAATCAAGGTTATATTATGTAACAAGTTAAGTTTAAAGCTAAGGAATATCAGTATTATTAACATACTAAATCAAGGTTATATTATGCAACAAGTTAAGTTTAAAGCTAAGGAATATCAGTATTATTAACATACTAAATCAAGGTTATATTATGCAACAAGTTAAGTTTAAAGCTAAGGAATATCAGTATTATTAACATACTAAATCAAGGTTATATTATGTAACAAGTTAAGTTTAAAGCTAAGGAATATCAGTATTATTAACATACTAAATCAAGGTTATATTATGTAACAAGTTAAGTTTAAAGCTAAGGAATATCAGTATTATTAACATACTAAATCAAGGTTATATTATGTAACAAGTTAAGTTTAAAGCTAAGGAATATCAGTATTATTAACATACTAAATCAAGGTTATATTATGCAACAAGTTAAGTTTAAAGCTAAGGAATATCAGTATTATTAACATACTAAATCAAGGTTATATTATGTAACAAGTTAAGTTTAAAGCTAAGGAATATCAGTATTATTAACATACTAAATCAAGGTTATATTATGTAACAAGTTAAGTTTAAAGCTAAGGAATATCAGTATTATTAATATTTTTCGTCTCTAAATAACCAGGAACTCATCATCATCATCATCATCAAGTAGCTTGTCCCTTCCGGAACCTGACTCCCAAGACAGCAGTCCTAAAAAAACTCTGTTTTGTGCAAGTTGGTGGCGTCAGAATGGACTCACAGAATTGAGTAAAATTGCAAAAAGCTTATAGTGTTCTATAAAACATATACAAAATCAACCACCCATTAAACAGGAATGTTGGTTTCCCGTCTGAGCTAGTCGACGTTACGTTACCGAGGGCCACGGTGGAGCTATGTTGCGACAACTGCAAGACCAAGTTGATGAAGATTAGAAAGATTAGATCGCCCGAGTGGTTACCAGGACCCAAATTTGGGGTATAAAGAATAGAACCACGGTTACCTGCCACACATGTCGTAAGAAGCGACTAAGGAGGTTTGGCTGAAATCGGATGCACATTTCCTAAACGTGTAGAATATGCGTTTAGGGGCCTGCAAACCAATGTGCAACGTATACACGTTCTTGGCAAAGATCAAACATATCACAAAGAGTGATTAAAATTGGTCGTAAAGAACGAACGCAAAGAAGAAGAAGATGACCTAAGTAGTTTCCTTGAAAAGCAAAGTACTTGATGCTAAAACTACACGACAAAGATACTATGTGTGTTATTTGTTATAAGTTTCCATAGCCTTTTCAGACCGTAGTGTATGAAGTACCTTTCACTTCGTATTTCTAGCCCTAGTGTACAGGAGACTGGATGGACAATTCCTTTTCTCACGTGTGGAACGTCAAGTGTGGGATTTAACCTACAACTCTCTTGAGTCCGAGTGGATAGGTGAAAGCTTACGCATTGTGCCAATCCGTTCCACATAGTGTGATTACACCCTCAAATCTTATATAAAATATAAATGTTATGTCACGATGTTACTAAGAAAAGTGGCATTATAGCTATAATAATTCATGTAAAAAAATGAAACACGAGATCACGCGACGATTGTGGTCATATTTATTAGAATTTTTACTTGAGCCCACCGGCCGTATGTTATCGGAAGCCATGGTTTCAGCCATGTTAAAAGTGTAAAATATAATAGACACCTAGCAATGTTTAAAGTCATAGAATGGAATAGGGGTCTTTGTGGCGAAGTGGCTAGTGCGTTTGCATGTCTTTTTGAAGGTTGTGAGTTCGAATCCAGACCGAGTCATGTGTGAAATTTATTCGTAAGATCCCTAGCATTTCTGTCGGAGCTAAGGAGTTTGTGCTTTGTGCAACATTCTCGGCAGATAGCCTGCCATTTTGCAAGACAGGGAGAAGCTATATGGGGAAACTCGGTGCAATGAAGACAATCCTTCGCCGTTAGACCCTTTTAGAAAGGAATGGTTTTTTTTAAAAACAAAAACATTAATCAAGTCCTCAAGAATGTAAACGAAAATCATATGGTGGAGTAGCTACGAATGCAGTTAATTGATGAATGACAGGAGTGAACATCAAGTGATTGGTTAACTTACAACGTACGCCAGTGTGTATTCATCAGGCGATGAAACACGATGTCACAAATCAAACACAATACCACAGGTTAAACACAATACCACAGGTCAAACACAATACCACAGGTCAAACACAATACCACAGGTCAAACACAATACCACAGGTTAAACACAATACCACAGGTTAAACACAATATCACAGGTTAAACACAATACCACAGGTTAAACACAATACCACAGGTTAACCCATTCGCCTTTCAGAACCGATATACTGGCTCGAGGTATACTTTAAGATGACGCAAAGACAGTATGACGGCTAATTCAGTATGCGTTGAAATATAATTGCGTCCAGTAATGAAACAATTTTACGGAGTGAAATGCTTAAATATGAGACCACAAACCAAACACCAGACCACAAACCAAACACGAGACCACAAACCAAACACCAGACCACAAACCAAACACCAGACCACAAACCAAACATGAGACCACAAGCCAAACACGAGACCACAAGCCAAACACGAGACCACAAACCAAACACCAGACCACAAACCAAACACCAGACCACAAACCAAACATGAGACCACAAGCCAAACATGAGACCACAAACCAAACATGAGACCACAAACCAAACACGAGACCACAAACCAAACACCAGACCACAAACCAAACACGAGACCACAAACCAAACATGAGACCACAAACCAAACACGAGACCACAAACCAAACATGAGACCACAAACCAAACACGAGACCACAAACCAAACATGAGACCACAAACCAAACACGAGACCACAAGCCAAACACGAGACCACAAACCAAACACGAGACCACAAGCCAAACACGAGACCACAAGCCAAACACGAGACCACAAGCCAAACACGAGACCACAAGCCAAACACGAGACCACAAACCAAACACGAGACCACAATTCTAGTTTTGCTGAAATTAAAATCCGAAAGTTGCTTAGTTAAAATGTTTAAGTGTAGTGAGCTTACGATGTTTCACAGCTTGTCAGAACTTCTTCCTGCTGTCCGACAAGAGCAGTTATTTTCTTCTACCAAATTCGTTTATTTTGTTTTGTTTATAAGAGAACCGCTGCATTCTAGTGTACACTTCTCTAGTGTAAATAAAGAGCGAATAATCCTTAATAGATCACATTGAGGACAGAACCAGTAGCTTAAAAGTAATGTCGATTCAACTTATTCACTGTGATAGTAAGTTAAGTTCATTTAGTTTATATTTGTTTAAAAATCAATTTTTATACGTTTTACATAATCTAAATTATGGAAACTACACCAGAAGCGAGTTTTTCCGTTCGTAGCATAATGAGGAAGTATGTTAAACATTTAAAAACAGAGAATACACTTTCAAGATATCCCAAACCAGGAAATAAGTTGGGATGTTTCAATACAAGTTTTTCAAAGAAAAATATCACGAAATAATGAGGTTTTTTCCAAAAACATTGCCTGTCTTTCAATGCTTCCAGTCGATCTTCTCAATGTGTGTCCTATCCATCGCCAGCGTCTCTTCCTTAGCTCTTTCTCCGAGAGAGATAGAACTATGGAGAGACATGGTCGAGGTAAAACAGGATTGGAGAAAAGAAAGACAAGTGTACTAAATATAGTTTTACGTCGGCAGTAATAGCAAACACATCTGATCAAAAACTAGCTTTCTCTGAGTTTCTCGTTTGTAATCTTATCATACCATCTCAGTCCCTCTATTATACGTAAACATCCATTTATGAAGGTCTGTAGTTTTCTGGTGGTTTCTTTTGTTGTCTTCCATGTTTATGAGCCAGAGAACAGCATTGATTTCACATATGATTGAAAGATTCCCAGCTTTGTGTTTGTTTTGATCTCATTTGACTTCTATTTGAAGCCCGCAGGGAAAGACGTGCAGGGGAAGGCCTAGACATACCTGGAGAAGAGATCTGGAGACTGATATGAAAAGGATAGTTAAAACATGGGAAGAATTGGAAGGGATGGCAGGAGAGATGAAGAGCTGGAAGAAGTTTGTTGAAGACTTATGCTCCGTTGGGAGTTGAAAAAGAAGATGAGATTTTTAAAGATGCCTGCACACAATGTAACCTGATCAAAGAAATGAAAATCAAACAATCAATGTTCTGTGGGTACATAATGCAAAAGAAACATATGTTGACAACGAGTAAAACACAGGGAAGAAGATTTCGTGGAAGGTAGAGGGAGATGATGTTGGATGGTCAGACATCGTAATTCGACAAGAGATTGACGACAGAACATCAATTGTGCCAGAGAGAAATATATATATATATATAGAGCTGTGGAGAGACATGGTCGTGTGCGCCTGTAGGCATGGTACTTGATCGATTGATCAATTATCGCGACTGAATAACAAATCAGCAATAAAAGTAGGTTGGGTGTTCTGTGAATATTTTTTGTGCATCTATCTTTTTCTTCTTTTGTCGTCCCTACTGTTACCGGAATGTTGTCCAGTGTCGTGTTTTTCTGTTGTTATCTTACACTGCCTGTGCATCTATCACTTCAACCAAATGTATAGCGTTCACATAGTTATGAATTATAGCAAAAATAATATGAAAACACGAAGCTAGCTTTACAAATTACAACCGAACACCAAATCGTTGTGTCGACCAACAGGACATGTTGTTATTGTGGAACCCCAGGATGTATGAGTTTTCACTATTTGTCCTATAGTACGTGGGGGAGAGTAACCGGCTTTAATTTCAGATCCAAAACCCACACAACTCTAGGCGTGTCGTGCTATGCTTAGTGTTGCGGAGACGCCTACTCAGGTAGGTTCTATTGGTCATCATTGCAGTATTCTCTCATTTCTAGCGCAGTAGAAGCTCTTAAAATATCACTTATTGATCACATCGAGAATGTGATTATAGTCCTGAGAGTCACTTCCGCGAGTGCTCTAGAACAACCGCTCGTTGACCACTCTTTGTGACCTATGTGCCAACGGGACATCAATTTGTGTTTAACTGTATATTTTTCAAGATATTCTATAATTTGACTGTTTATCATTTCCGAGTACTGTGTTGTGCTGGTTCCTATGATGTTCTTGCCAATTATTTTTAAAGTGTCTTTTTGATCAAATTCTATTTTTCTTGTATGTCAAGACCTTTTAAAAAAAAAATGCTTGAAATCTATTCTTAATTTCCGCTGTAAATTCGTTGACAATATTTTTATTTTCTTCAGAAGGTCAATATTGAAATATGCAATTTGTGCTTTGGAATGCACATATACTTTGATGAGTTGGAGCAGTAGTTGTGTTACTGGAATTAATGAACATCTTGCATATCATTTTCACAGGACGTCGCTATCAATCACAGTAAACAACTATAGCTGATTTTATAGGCACCCCGTATACGTTTAGTAGTTTGCCATTGCTTTCTGAACGATGAGTTTATGTTTTTACCGCTCGTAAAAATCCACGACAACAAATTTGCTTCCAAAACTGCCAACCGCGATGTTTGAACCAGGTACTTTTGGGTTGTGATCGAGCTAACAACCGCTAGGCCACAGACGCCCACTAGATGTCGTGTTACCACTAAATGATAAATCGATGTCCAAATCTGCCGGTCTACTTTACTTCTCAGAGCTGTTATGTTAATAAATTGATGCTAGATCGTCAACCTGTTGGGTCTGGTTGAGCCCTCTTTCTCTAGGGCTCAAACCGAGACCATCCGTCCAGGAAACAAGTACACAAAACACTGCTATTGCTGCCTTCAAATCTATTGATAGTCTGTCAATATATTACTGTCCATAAGATCAACATTCACATTCGCAGTGTATGGCAGAAAGCAGATGAGCTTGTGGAATTTAATGTCCGCATGGCTAGTGCGGTCGTCGAGAAACTATTCAGGTTAGGATGTTTTCTTTCTGCCTTCGACAGAAAAAACTCATTGGCCTTACCGTGGATTGAACTTGGGTCTCTCACATGGGAGCCACGCTCTAATCCATTCGACCAGATGTTCAACTATTCAAATATAGACCTCCTAAAGTTAGTGATATACTTCCTTCAATATAAGTCATGAGTCATGAAACATGTTTTTGTGTATCTCTGATCTCTATCTTCAATGTTTAATCTGTTCACAAAAATCTATATCGGATATTCTATTAAGATTGTCTCTAAGTGTGGATGATTCATTATTGTCTATTTTGTAGATATCTTTCCCCGTCTCTGTGTTGGTATATACATCGGTGTCTTCCGATAGGAAGTCAGCTATGTGTCATCCTCATCAAGTAGCATACCCCTTGTAAATATTCCGCTTTCATCACAGCCTGTTTGAAAACCTCACTGTCTCTAGCAAGTTCCCGCGCCTCTTCATTTTTCTAACGCCAGCTGTGTTTAAAAAAACCCCATAAAAACAATTTATAGTGGAAAAACAACTAAAGACGTTTTCTACTTAGTTCACACTACACCAATTACTTATTAAACCACTTTTTGTGATGAGTATGATATGTGAACCTTAGCATTGGCTCTAGTCACAATGTTACATACAAACCTAGTCGAAATATCTAAGGATTCAGTCTAGTCAAAATATGACACTATTCTAGACACAATATCCTAGTATTCACACTAGTCAAAATATGACACTATCCTAGACAAAATATCCTAGGATTGACTCTAGTCAAGATATGACATTATCCTAGAGAAAATATTCTAGGATTGATTCTGTTCAAAATATTACATTATTCCAGACAAAATATCCTAGTATTGACACTAGTCAAGATATGACACTATCCTAGACAAAATATCATAGTAATGACACTAGTCAAGATATGACACTATCCTAGACAAAATATCATAGAATTGACTCTAGTCAAGATATGACTTATTAGTTTTAGTTTAGTTTAGTTTAGTCGTCAGATCATCATCATTGCACATCGAACCAATTAGTCTATAAGTTCTCCTGTCTCCGTATAAGGGCCAATCAATGATATTTTATATATGTCTTTAGGATCTACTCATGACATCGGTTTGCCGTGTTTCGTCTAACTAATTCTCTAACAATTTTGAAACTATCACGATAATTGACACTAATATCAGAAGTGAACCCATACCTTAGTGCACACAAACTGTATTTGTGATGTTTCTACAATTTTCAAGTCAATTTCAACGTTAAGTGGAAAACTAAAGTCTAGATTTAACGAAGTGTAAACAGTGAAATTTGCTTTACAAGAGTGTGTGCGTGTGTGGGGATTTCTTTTTTCTAACTGTGGTTTTTTTTTAAAGCTGCACCGCTTCCAAATCGTTGGTGTGTAGTATCGTAGAGTGACAAGACTGGGTATTTACATGTGGTAAATACTAGTACGGCTTCATTGAAATGTACAATTTGTTCTATATGAGTCAGAGACACATGGAGTATGACAATGTAATATATTAAAAGATTGCGGGTTATCAAAAATAAGTGCCTTTCATTTGAGTCTTAGTGTGCATTGATTCAACAAAGTTAGTAAAGTGTCAGAGAAAGCAGGTCAGGCTCACATGGAGCAGGATATTTGAAGAAGGTGGAGATGGATTATATTCTGCGGTGTGGAAGTAAGACGATTGCCTCTAGCTCCAAAGTTACTAGGCTCGTTCCTCGCGTAGAACGATCAGGATATTTTTCTAGACATTCCCTGATCTCAATGTAGGCGAGATCTAGTTGCTAGTTCTATCGGAGACGGACGATAAAACGTAGGTCTCGTGTACAAATTGAACACATAAAAGAACCTTTGTCTTGACAGTTTAAAATTGATAAGAGTACGATGTAAAGCCGCTGCTCGAGCAACATTAATTAAAATATATTAAAATAAAACTCCCACAAACAGCTTCACCATCTTCAAAGTTACATAGGGGACCTTCGCCGGTGTTACGAAGTTTGTGCACTGCCGCTCAGATCTTTCTGTGTAAGAAAGAAATCGGAGCATACATGTTTATTGACTGAAGTGGGGTGATAATGGTACTATCACTCAATCAACACACTAATCAAGTTTCTAACTAGGATTATCAGACAATAACTACTACGGAAACCACAGGGAACGAGAGAAGAGGATAGGACAAAACACAGACGGAGAAGAGATATGGAAGGTGATATTAAAAGAACAGGGAATAGATGTAGATAACATGAGATACTTACACAGATAGAAATGAGATTAGAAGGTTATTTGATAGTATGTGTACCCCTCAGGATGATAATCGGAGGAGAAATACTAATATTAGCTGTTAAGTACACTTAAATCGTACATAGCAGATTATTAATTAATTGACAACCTCAAAGGAATTTCAAAGTGTATTTAACCAGCGAGCGACATGAACCATAAGCATGCATATCCTTCGACATGTACTTAGAGAGACTGAGCATGTATACGTCTGACCGGACTGATATGATATCACTCTGTTACTAATAATCAATAAAATACGGGCAGATTCATTGCTCGCTGGTTAAACAAACTTCTCAATCTGTCCCTCATGCGTCCAGTAATGCCTACACAACATGTGTCTCCACGTTTCCTACAAAGTTCTTACCTTCTGCCTTGCAGGTCGGCCGGGGACAGCCAAAGTCTTACGGAGAGCGAACCCAGTAAACGCTTTCTAAAACCGGACACATCGCCGAAGGACAAGCACCAGAGCTCCAAATGGTGCTGAAGATGTGACGAAACACACTCATGCTAAGGCTGCATTAATCAGATTTCCACATGAGTGAGATTTATGGGAAGGTCTGGTACATCAGTCTAAGCGGTGATCGCGAGAGAGAGAGTACAACGTTCTTTAAATTTAACATAAATTGTCGTGGCACATTCAACGAGTTAGCTTGGCAACCAAAGGACATCCTCTATACATCTTCAACTACCTTATGATCAGTGCTAATGATGTAAGTCTGCCTTTCTCATTACCGCGAACACCCGCATGCCCAGGTCAGTATATCTATGTAAGTCACAGGAAGGTTGGAAGCCTCAATATACGACACTCACATAACAAAACCTGCAGTTTTCGATCTTCGGAAGTATTGGCTTAAAGACGAACACAATAATGGCCAAAGCAAACGGAATCTACGAAAATCATTGAAAGGGTACCAGTAACATTCTCGACCAACATTCTCAACCAACATTCTCGTAATACATTGTCAGAGCTCATAATATTTCTTCAAGCGCACGACTACCCGCTTGTGAGTACCTTGCGGTCTCCCGGGGTGGGGTCAGCGGACCTAGTTTGGGAAACGCTATGATAGAGCATTCCCCAAATGCATCTCATGATGTAAGTATTAATTTACGTACAGAGATGATGGAACGGATATTAGAATTGTGCATGCCCCCGATATATCAACATAAATAAATAACACTGGTAGAACATCGAATTCTGATTCAAAAATCTATCGGCTAAATTTTGTACATCTCATTTTTATACAACCCAAATCTATAGCCTTTTAGATTTATTGTATTCTTCTTCTTCTTCTTCATCCCTAGGGAGCCATAGGTCAACAACCAAGGTCTCCAAACCCTCCTATCCAATGCCATCTTTTCCAGATCGCTTCACTCTCATCCCATCTTCTTGTATTTCGTCTCCAACTCCCGTCTCCAGGTGTTCATGTGTCTTCTTCCTCGGGTGGCGAGATATTAATATCCTCGGCTGTGATTTCTGTAGCTAGGTTTTTTTTGTTACGGGAAGTAGTAGCTAGCCTCACGCCCGATCTTCTTCGTCTCCCCATACGACATACGTAATTCTATTCTTTACACGCCTAATTTAGACCCCTGTAACCACTCAGGTGTAGATTTGTTTTAACAAAATGTAAAGCCCGTCTGCCCAGCGTGTTCGTAGCGCGTTGGACTACGGGTGACTATCCCTCTGTGTGTGCGGGTTCAATTCCGCGGATGGCAGAAAAAGCCACAGATTCCCCAGATTTACGGTGTTCGGGCACCGAACCGAAGGGTTACGATGTCCATGGCACCGAGCCGAAGAGCTGAAAAAGCTCAAGTGCTTCTGGATCGGAAAACAAACAAACAACAAAATGTAATTATTATTAAATGCATTTCACTGAGAAATACACAAACATAGACATATAGAACATAGAACAATAGAACGCATAGAACAATATACATATCAACTAGCTTGCTATTTGTATATTTTAATATCTTACAGAGCTCACTAGGTGTGAAATGACATGCTTGAGGAAGGCGACGTGGATCATCAGGAAGAATAGACTACGAAACGAGGACATCAGAAATAGAGAGAGCAGAACTTCATGCACCGAATACATTGAGAGACGACAAATACAGTGGTTTGGATATTTAATGAGAATGAAATACAACCAACC
Source organism: Arion vulgaris (assembly GCA_020796225.1). Classification (NCBI taxonomy): domain Eukaryota; kingdom Metazoa; phylum Mollusca; class Gastropoda; order Stylommatophora; family Arionidae; genus Arion; species Arion vulgaris. The sequence goes on along the minus strand of CM036756.1, from coordinate 42,522,990 downwards.
ACCAATAACAGCATACAATAAAAAGTGATCAGGTACTACAGCCAAGGAAAGACCAAGAAAAGATGGTTAGACAATATCAAGACCACACTAAATAAACACAGATATAACACAACAGGAGCGACATCTGGCCCTTCAACGCAAATTAAAGCTCCCACCCTTACGCTTAACGGCAAGAGTGGACAACCAATTCCATCATCGACCTGGGGAAATAAATAGACAATAGCTTGTTTTACATGCAGGACGAAATGCAAATAGAAGAAATATGGATTTAATGATGAACTCTAAATGGAGATATGGAAGAATGAAGATAATGCATCAGATGAAGAAAATATCTATATTGAGAGAAAGAAGAGAAATAGATTTTAGAGAAATACGTACGATGGTAACATACGTGTGAGAGATCAAGAGAATGAGAGAGAGAGAGAAGAAACGAGAGAGAGACACAGGAAGAGGGAAACCCTATCCAAAACACATTAAAAAGCCGTTATTTTTGAAAGTTGAATTATACGTCTGAGTTATGTAGTTGAGCACTGATAATTGATGCCGTCCAAATACAATTTAGTTAATGAATGGATGCAGCAGATAGTCTAAGTCTAGTGCACTGCTTAGGAAAATAACGAATAAGCTACCGCAGACCTATTACTTGATAATAGTAAGCAATTTTGCCCGAGTGGTTACCGGGGCCCAAATTTGGGGTGTAAAGAATAGAACCACTGTTACCTGCCACGCATGTCGTAAGAGGCGACTAAGAGGTTTGACTGAAATCGGATTGCATGTGTCCTAAGTGTGAAGAAGTCAACCTGCTGCCTTGCAGGACGGCTGGGGACAGCCAAAGACTAATGGAGAGCGAACCCAGTAAACGCTGGCTGAATCCGGACACATCACCGAAGGATAAACACCAGAGCTCCAAATGGCGCTGAAGATGTGACGAAACCCACCCATGCTAAGGTTGCATGAATCAGATTTCCACATGAATAAATTTATGGAGAGATCTGGTACATCAGTCTTTTAGGTGATCGCGAGAGAGAGAGATAGAGAGAAACAATGACCTTCTGCATATCTTTCTGTTCATCCCCTTTCCAGCACGTCATTTTCCCCTTTAGGTACCAGTAAAGTTCATGTCTTGTTATATCGTCCGGTTTTTTCCTGACTTTACACACACACACACAGTAGCTTGGCAAAGGATGAACAATTTTATTCCACCCACGACGCCCATGTGTTACCGAGGCCCTCAGGGGCAGCAAAGAGTAGTACCACTGCGACCTACAAGGCATGTCGTAAGAGGCGACTAAGGTAGAGGCCTAGGAAGCTACCCTAGTAAATAAAAAAGCATCGCAGAAATCGGGTGTGCTGGCCTACTTGTATGCGCATAACTGACACAACGCACAATCACTCTTAGGCTCAGATCACATACAAATCACAACGAGTGGTTAACAAGTGGTCGATATATAGAGTTCAAAGAAGAAAGAATTACACCCACAAGATGATAGTTAGAGGTGAAAAACGGTATCACTTCTTTCAAAAATATGAGACTAACAGATAAAACAAACACACTGGCAACATGTAAACAGACAGTTATAGAGACTAAAATATTATGTTCAGAGAGAATTTGGTTGAAAACATTGAACATAAATTTGTCATAACAACATCTGTTCCCCTGCCAAATGTATTTTAGGTTCATATAAACGATATTACACAAAACGACAGCGAAATGGAAAACAAGTTAGCAACTAATAAATCGTGGAATGCATGCGCTAGCAGCACAGTAAATTTACGAGTACTTGGATGCATTTGGGATAAAGAACATCAAGGAAAGACAACACAACCAACAGAAAAACATTATAAATTGCTACATTTTGTGATCAATTGATGCAAATCAAAGGAAACACGTATGTGCAAATCTTTTCTGAATAAGGGGAGATAATACGATGTCTATGAGGATGATCCAAAACTAAGGTAAACAACTCGTTTAGTAAGATTCCATAGTTTCATAAACAGCGAAGAAAGTGAATGATAAGATTTTAGTTTAGGTCTGCACAAAAAGAAACATAATCAAAAGAATAAGAATCAGACGGGCTGTTATTCGGTCACTTAATGCAAAGAGAAGGTTTGGAACATTTGGTGACAGCGGGTAAAAACTCTGGGAATGAGAGATCGTGGAAGACAGAGAAAGATGTTTGATATTCCGACATTGTGGTTCGACAACAGATCGACGTTAGGACTGATTAGATTCACCAGGCAGGGAGAGTTGTTGAGAGACATGATCACCTACGCCAGCACCAATGACACTTGATTAATTCAGCAAGATACCGAAGACTGCGTAGAGAGAGATCAGAATGCATAATCTGAAGAATACACAGCTACGATTGGAGAACAGTGGTTCTAGTAGAACAGAAGAACAGTAGAACAGAAGAACAGTAGAACAGAAGCAAGTGCATCTGCTTCGTAAGCACGAGATCATCATAATCATCAAATAGCTTGTCCTGAGCAGAACATTGCCACCCTAACAGTCCTTCGGAATTTCTCTCTCTCATAAGCTAGATGGCCCACCCCTGCAGCAGTTAGGCTTAAATTATAAGCTACACCCTAAACCATCTTCACAGTGGTCTTCCTCTTCTCCCCATTGCTGGGAAGCCTCCTTCCATAATGGTCTTCTCCAACCCTTCGTGTCTCTTTATATGTCCAAAATACTTCAATTCGCTCATTCTTATTTGTAGCATCAGCCAGTTTTCTTTGATTTTGAGTTCTTTCTGTACAGATCGATTTGTTCTCTTTTATGTCCATGATATATGGATGATTCTTATGTAACACTTTTATTCAAAAGCACATATATGCTTTGTTAAATGTCCATGCTTCACACACATACGTTGTCACAGGATATATATATGCTTTGTTAAATGCCCATGCTTCACACACATACGTTGTCACAGGATATATATATGCTTTGTTAAATGTCCATGCTTCACACACATACGTTGTCACAGGATATATATATGCTTTGTTAAATGCCCATGCTTCACACACATACGTTGTCACAGGATATATGCATGGTCTTAATATTATTATCGTTGTTTTCCTATTATATACATTCCAGACTGCTTTTAAGTTGTTTAATTTTTGTTGTTGTTGTAAAGCCATCTTTGTTCTTCTTTGGAAACTCGAGATCCCAAAGTGAAATTCTTCGGTTGGAGTGGGAGTTTATTCGACGGTAACACTTATTAAGTTGATCCAGACTGATTTGGGTACCAGTGAAACCTGAGAGGTAAAGACTGTTAACTTCATATTGAGCACATCAAGCGCACTGTGTGTGTGCAGTTGAAAAAAACCGTGACATTTCCTTTACAGGACATCTCAATCAACCGCGGTAAACGAGTCGTATATTTTTTAGGCACTACTTATACGTTCAGTATTTTGCTATTGCTTTCTGAACGGTGAAGTCTCTTTTTACCGTTCGTAAAAATCTGCGAACACGAATATGTTTTCCAAATTGTGCCGCAGGGTTTGAACGAGGTACGCTTGTGTTGTGATCGAGTTGACTATTGCTTATGCTACAGACGCCCACTTGTGCAGTTAGTTAGTTAAAGAGAAATGCGTCCATTACTCCGATGACTCTAATACACCACATGGTATGAAAACTGGTTCTTTACTTAACTATTATAAAGAATGCAGAACATAAAATAAAACTCGAACCAGCTGAAATCGAACTTGTTTAGATTGCCCTGTTGCTCTGCATCTTTCTTAATTATATTTATCTCTGGTTAAGGTCAGTAATCTTTCAGAGTCATATATTTGTTCCTTCATCATTTAATCCTTGTAGTTCGTGTGTATATATCTAATTAATCTGAGTCGTTTAATCATCATGTAATCCTTGTAGTTCATGTATATATATCTCTAACTAATATGAGTTGTCTATATGAGAATTCCAACCTACAAACCTTTATATGTCATTTTATTCCATGATTTTAAAAAAATTTGCAAAAAGGTTTAATTATTTCGAGTGCACGTAGAAAAACATAAGAATTTAGAAAAAATGTTCTCCAAAATAAATATTTTAAACATAACAGTGGATCACATTTCCAAAGTGAAAATATTGTCTATAAATATTGTAATCGAGCTAGAGCATACGAGCTAATTGAAAACGCTGGTAAAAATTTTGTTAAAATGTTCGACAGAAATACTTATTTTTGGCAGAGAAGTTGTCAGATTTATTAAAGCATACCAAATGTTACAAAAATCATATTTGATCTGTGATACTGAAGTAGCAAACTGGCTTCGCTCTAACCAACCAATTAGATCTACTTTTAAACCACTAAAAATGTTGTAGACAACAACAAATTATAATAATACAAAAATATCCCGTAGTCTTTATAGACATTAGGGTAAGAAGTGCTTGTTACTTCACATTTCCAAATCCTAGTGTACAGAAGGTAGGAGGATCAATTCCTTTTCTCATATATGGAAGATCGAGTGTCGGATTGAAGGTACATTCTTCTTATGTCCGAGTCGATAAACGATATATTATGCATTACGTTAATACGTTCCACTGTTGTAGACAGCGCATTTATTTACTAGTGTACAGAAGGTAGGAGGATCAATTCCTTTTCTCATATATGGAAGATCAAGTGTGGAATTGAAGTTACATTCTTCTTATGTCCGAGTCGATAAACGAAAGATTATGTATTACGCTAATACGTTCCACTGTTGTAGACAGGGCTATATACGGAAATCTACAGAACTGAGGTGGTCAGACTAGACTAGATCTGGAGATAACCGTGGGTAGGCTGCTGTGTTCCAAGTAAACTGACGTTTAAGGGACAAAGAAACATGTGTATAGTATCACATAAGTAAGCCTAAATTTAGTTAAATATTAAATTGTTGTAGACAAATCTACTTTGAAATCTGGATTTTGTGTTGACGTTATCTTGTTGAGTTGTGTGTCTGCTTGAGAAAGTATATAGTTTGAACGGTCTTACATACAAACATTCTCATCCGTTTTTTTTAGATGCGACGTCTTCTCACTGTTCTTCTACAAAGTAACATATCTACAGACTGATGACAAAGTGAATTACATATCCTTTATATGGCTTTGTGAATCAACCCCCAGCTTTTTAACGCTGTTTGTGATATTCTAGGCATTATTACGTTCAGTAGTTTGCCATTGCTTTCCGAACAGGTGGTGTCATCGTCCTTTTGTAAACATCCACGCGAAACAATTTGCAACCAAACTGTCCGCGGCGTGATTAGAACTCAGAACGTCGGGGTTAATAGACCGAGTCCACTATCCCCTAAGCCACAGACGCCACCACATACTAATGAACATCTTTAATATTTAAAATTAATAATAAGACGCTGAAAGACATACTGAGGAATAGATCAGAGCACTTATTGACTAATTGGTTCGATGTGTAGCGATGATGATCCGACGACTAAGCTGAACTAAACTTTAATTTCTCTGGTAATCAAAGAAGAATAGTAAACCAACATAGAACCGGTGTCGTTAGTCGCAACACGCTAAGAGACATACTGAGGAGTAAATCGGAGCACTAACGGACTAATTGTTTCCAAGTGCATTGAGGATGATCCGACGGCTAAATTTAATTTAATTTCTCTGGTAGAGAAAGAAGAACAGTAAAGGAACAAAGAACTGGTTTTGTTAGTCGCAACACGCTGAGACATATTGAGGAGTAGATCGGATCACTTATGGACTAATTGTTTCCAAGTGCATTGAGGATGATTATCCGACGACTAAACTAAACCAAACTTTAATTTCTTACATCATACCTCCACCATTCCTTGTTATCAATGGACAAAGATATTCAAAACTGTTCACATCAATAGACATAGATTGGAAAGAGATGATAGTTTTATCATATTTAGATTCATTGCTCACCAGAGGCGGAAATATTATAAAGGAGATAAACATGAGAATGAACACGCCCTGCAGAAATAAAAAGAACTAAAAATCTATGGAAGAAACTAAAGAAAAGATAAAACTTACATTTTTTTAATGAAATCTTTTTCTCACAGCAACTTATGTCTATGAGGCATGGATTATACTCCTAAAACAGTTGAATAAAACGCCTTTGAATGCAATTGCCACAGAAGAATATTAGAATATCATTGACCAGAAAATTGAACAGGTATATCTTTTACATGACTTAGACATCAGCCAAAGTAACAGAATAGTTGATTTTCTAGGCACCATTTAAAGGTTCAGTAGTTTTTCATTGCTTTCTGAACGGTGAGGGTTATTTTTATCTTTCGTAAAAATCCCACGGAAACGAATTTGCTTCCAAACTGACTGCCGGGGAGTTTGAACCAGGTACGTGGTTGTGATCGAGCTCACTACCGGGCTTAAGTTACTGACCCTCACACATTTTCAAAATGATATCTTTTTCTCAATAGCAATGTATGTCTATGAGGCATAGGTTACTGATCAAACAGTGGGAAAATGTCTTTGAATGTAAGTGTCTTTGATTGAGAGCAGACAATGGAACAAATATGTCTATCTTACAACAGCTAAAATTGAAGAGAAGTGTTTGATGAAAAAAAAGAGAGAAAAATAATAAAAATGATTGATTAATTGATAAGACCATCATCATTGCACTTCGGTGAGTAACCATGTGTGCTCATATCTCTTTCTTACGCAGGAAGATCTTAGTTGCAGTGCACAAACTCCGCAGCACCGGCGAGGATCCCCGATGTAATTTTGAAGATGGTGAAGATATTTTTATAAGAATTTTATTTGTAATAAGAGAAATGAAATACTTTGGACATGAAAAACGATATGATTATCTAGAGAAGATCGTACTGGGGGGTATGATACCGGGCTGACGAAATGGAAGGAAGATCAAGGAGAAGATGTGTGTGCAATGTATCATAGACGTGCTGCGTATGATGACATAGACACCTCACGCAGGACATGGATGCATTTGGAGCTGCTATCATTGGAGTCAAATTCCCACAGGGTCAAGCTAGATCAGCGTTTCTCAAAGTGGGCGGTTCCGCCCCCTGTAGGCGCTGAAGCGTTATATGGGGACCTAGTGGGTTCAGAAGAATTTGAGAGTGTTCAGGCGATTAGGGGTCGGTGGCTCCTTAAGGAAGAAATAAATAATAAATATTTTTAAATAAATTATTTTCGTGATTTTACGATAGAATAATCATTACAAATTTGAATTCTGCATTTTAATTCATCTTATGCCCGTCTTTCACAGTTCATTTTTTCATCAATTTTCTGCTTCATGCGTAGAATCATTTGAAAATTGACAATGTATGACAGAAATATATATCAACTTTCTATGTCAGAGAAAATAGAGCATGCATATATGTGGGAGGGGCAAACTGTTATAATGTGGAAGGGGGTGTTACAAAGTTTATGTTGTACAAAGTGGGCAGTGGGCCGAAAAAGTTTGAGAATCTATGAGCTAGATGTTGATATTAAACAGATACATGGGCAGAATGCAACCTTGTCTGATTAATTCTTTTATATCAAAACTCAATTTGATGTAGGTTCGTCCACTTAATCTCACGGCTGCCATCTGTTCACTATATAGTGCTATTATAAAATATCTAAAGGGTCTCTCTCTCTCGTGATCACCCTTAGACTGATGTACCAGATTTTCCCATAAATCTCATGCATGTGAAAATCTGATTCATGCAGCCTTAGCGTGGGTGGGTTTCATCTTCAGCGCTATTTGGAGCTCTGGTGCTTATACTTCGGCGATGTGTCCGGTTTCAGCCAGCGTTTACTGGGTTCGATCTCCGTCAGCCTTTGGCTGTCCCCAGTCGACCTGCAAGGCAGCAGGTTTATAAAGGGTCTAATGGGGAAGGATTGACTTCATTGCGCCGGGGTTTCCTTATATTGTTCCAACCCTGTCGGCAGAAATGCTGAGAGTGTTGTACAAAGCACAAACTGCGTAGCTCCAGCAACAATTCTAGGGATCTCATGCAAAATTGATCACAGGCGTGGTGTAACAAGACTGCGAAGAAGATGCCAAAGAGAGCGGGGGCAAGGACACAGCACTGTTTGACTCCATTCTTAACCTCGAAGATATCAAAATATATTCTTCTTGCCCGTTTGCCCGTTTAAACTGTTATATATATTTAAGGTCGCCAGCACATGCACAACAGTTAGTTCCTATTTATCCCCTTTGTTTTGTTTTATCTTTTCATCACAACTTTTAGAGCTTAAATAAGATGGTAGGTGTAGCTCAAAGTAAGTGAGGACAATAGTATGTGCAGTCACCCAAAGTGAGAATCTCTGTGAATGTGGTGTACGTCTCTCCTGTCCGATGAAAAGTAAATTCCCCGTGTGTTACCTGAACCCGAATTCGGGGTAAAGAATAGAACCACTATTACCTACCACATCCCGCAAGCGACGAATGCGGAGGTTTGTCGTGGGATTAGCTACCCCACCCAGTAAAAACATACAGCTACAAAAATGACAACCAGAGTTACAAGAGCTTGCAAGGCATTGGTTGAGGACCTATGCCTCCTTGGCGGCGGTGGGGTTTAGGACAGAGTGTGTGTGTGTGTGTGTGCGTGTGTGTGTGTCACCCAAAGCTGACAATAGATAACAGGACTTTGAGCTGGGGAAAAATTAGGTATCACACCGGAGTTACTATGGAAGTGATCTCAACCTAAATACAGAGATATCGATGCTATTCCGTTTTTGTTGTTGTTTTTATAATATTTTTTCAAGCTAACGAATATGATATATTATTGTTACATTGTCTGTTATGTTAAGTCTATAAACATTCTTAACAACTTGCCTCTACCCTTGCTATCATTTGACACATAACAAGGAAGAAATAAATCACTATAACAAATCTGACTAATGACAACACAAACAAAACAGAGTCCAACATGAAAGGTTGTTTTGGTTTTTTTAAAAGTGACAATAATAAACTAAACACACAAGATACATAACTTATGATTGTGAAAGGATAACAAAAATGATAGTCTTAGCTCTGACATATTCATTTCACATGCAAAGTATCTTCTTTGAAGCAATCATGTTGAAAATTTATGACGATTTTCTTGAAGCTCATTCCGTCTGATTCTGTTTTTTACATTTAAGAACTGTTCATCGCGAAGGATTAAGGTACCAACTGTAGGCGTGTGTAGCTGCAAATCTTTGATTGAGTGAGGAGGTGACTTTAAAGTTCACTTCTAGGATGCAGTTTCCTTTCACGGATCATACATTATACATAAGTCCAGACAGAATAGATTATCGGATATTCAGCTAAGACTAATGTAGTAGTGTCCACTTGATGGCTGCCAAAGGGTGGGAGCTTTCATAAAGTCAATATAATAATTCCTCTCGTACCGTTATACGTTACATAGGGCCTGCAAGTAATTTCTCCATACCGCTCTATCCTGGGCAACTCGCTCAATCTCCTCCATAGAACTGAGACCGATATTTCCTGCCTCTCTCAGCAAAGTTCGTTTCAGGGTCTCCTTAGGTCGACCTCTCTTTCTTGAACCCTTTGCATCCCAATTCAATTTCTGCTTTGATATTCGTTGATCATTTCTCCTCAAGGTGTGTCCAACATATCTCCATCTTCTCTTTCTTATAACAGTTGTCACTAGTGGTTGACCAGACATGTCTCTGATTTCATAAATTCTCCTGAATTCGTTCCATTTTATATTCATTATTTTTCGCAGACATCTATTTTCAAATGCATTCAACTTGCTTTCTATATCTTTAGTCATTTTCCAACTCTCACTAGCATATGTTAGGATTCATACAATATTTGAATTGAAAATTCGTAATTTAGTTTTAATACCATATAACTTGCAGTTCCATATTTTATTTAGATTTTTAAAAGCTGATGTTGCTTTGCCAATTCGTATCATAATTTCTTTTTAACATTTCCTGTGCAATCAAAATTGCTACCCAAATAGGTGAACTGCTCTGTTATTTTTGTCCTTTTAGATTCCAGTGTGATATCTGTGTTACTCGCCATAGCTGTCTTCATTATATTTGTTTTTTCATAGCTTATCTGCAGTCCAACTTTTGATGCTATATGCTAAAGTCAATATGCAATACTTAAATACATATAAACAAATTCCATGCAGTTCTCATTCGAAAGAATGATGACGCTCGTGGCTTGCACGTTCAACCGTACTGGGTCTACTCGTTTTAGAACTTCCGGGTAGGGTGTAATAATTTAAACATAAATATATATTTTCAAGTTCATTATACATGATCAGTGTTGGACAAATGAGCATTGCGTACTCTGTCTTTTTGGACAAGTGTTTTTTTTACCGCATACCAGAGCAGTACGCCGCTTCTCATCTATGCGAGTTCCTCTTGTAATACTACAGCGTTACATTTAGCAATTTTGTGCTAGAGACTCGTTGTGTTTACATACCTACATTTTAAGAGACTAAGAGTTGTCTTTGAAGCATTGTTTCTGTTCAATGTCTTATATATAGACCTAAGTTACAGTTAAATGGTAGCTAGCGATTTGAACACTGTCCATGGCATAGGGAGACATGCCATATCCACTGATACAAGGATGGATAGAACTAAATCATAAAATTAAAATTCGAACATAAATGACAAAATATTTTATAAACAAGAACATCAGGCACTGTTTTTAGACACCATCAATAGACTTGAGACATTCTTCATCATCATCATCATCAACAAGTAGCCTGTCCTTCCGGAACCTGGCTCCATGATAGCACCCCGAAATCTCTCTGTTCTGTGCAAGTTGACCGGCGTTAGCAGCAGGCATTCTCAGATCGTCAAAGACATCTTGCACCCATCGTCTTCTAGGTCTTCCTTTCATTCTTCTTCCAGGCACCATTCCCTCCAAAATTATCTTCTCTAGGCACTCATGTCGTTTGGTGTGTCTGAAACTCAGACATTAATGGATAACATTTATTGTTGAAGTAGTTTTGTTTTTGTTCGCTCACTATCAATTCCGGTGTAGTCATGGCACATCTGACTGATGTTTGCGTGAAGACGTGTTTTTCTTATCACAAGTGTTCTTCGCTATTTAAGAGGGTCTTACTCCGACTTCAGGGGTACTTGTAATTTAGATACCCAAGTAAAGGCTCGAGATCTCATGTAGTCATCCGATTACGGTATGCACGTTGACAATGTGAGAGTGGACATGCTTGCATTAACAGCATTGATTATCGGGGAGTTGAAGATGGATAAGGGGGACTTGATTCGGTCTCTTCGCGACTGCCTGTTGGATGAAGACACTAAAATAGATGTTGACTCGATCCAGCGATTTAAGGAGTTTAGAGTTACCATTGTACCAAGTTTTTGCCCGAGGGACAAAGTGAGCAGTGTGTTTAACCAACTAATTACAGGAACCATCAGTATGTATACCCTTCGACATCTGTTAGGGGAGAATGTGCACCTTAGGGTCTGCCCGGAGTGCAATGACGCATGTTACGCAACCAATAGTACAAGAGTAGTTTACTTAATAACTCCAACAAATGGCAACGTTAACCGCAAGCCTCATTCAGGGATACTACAATAGACATCCACAACGTAATACAGCTATAACAGGCATACGGACAGTAGGATAAATATAATATAAATGGTCGTGTCTTTGAATACTGCGTTCATGCAATATTTATTTTAGCTTATATAACAAATGTTTACCCACTGATTTCCAATGCAGAATTACACATCGAACAAGCGAGCGCACACACACATGCACATATGCACTTCCTTGGAACACTTAAAGATAAAGAATAAATGTAAATTGGCTAAGTTATCGTCAAGCATAGTATAGAGTGGTTTTTGTGTGTGCCTGTGTTTACATTTCCCCACGAAGAAAACACATCTAAAAGGTGGATCTCACACAATGTATATACAAAACATAAAATCAGACATAATCGTACATCTCCGTGTAGCAACAATAGCAATCAAATGAGCATGTATTTAAAGTGTTTTCACCTCAAATGTTGTTTATATATTTCTGGATATTGTCATGTATAAATATTTGTGGGCGCAGCAAATGAGTATCATGTGATTGTCTTATAGTATTAAGCTGTTAAGGCGGGAGACCCACCCAGAACAAGGGTTGTATTTTTTTTTAATTCACAGAAAAAAACTAACAAAGATATTGTCATACAATTTGGCCACCTGTTGCAAAAGACATTGTTTTCGATGATAAACAGCATGTAGTGTATGCACTGTAGTTAGTTATTTAAAAATAAATAATTTTCTTGTTAATATATTGTTAACCCCCTGCATCGGGGAGAGGATTTCACAAATATAAGAAGTTCAAAGAATGCCAAACTGGCATATGATGTACATATCATCCATAGTTATAGCGTGAATCTTCAGTTTTTGTCTAAACTATATATAAGCAGAGATATTGCTGCTCTAATTTGATTTTTTCTTTATTAGGAAGGGTTACATTACAAAATCCATATCTACAAAACTAATTGAGTTAGACATGTTTTAGAGGTTCACGCTATAACTATGGGTGATATGTACATCATATGCAAGTTTGGCCTTCTTTGAATTTCTAATATTTTGTGAAATCCTCTCCCCGATGCAGGTTTTTTTTACAACATATTTTCAAGAAAATTAATTATTTTTTAAAATATCTAACTACAGTGCATACACTAATCATTATGTATCATCGAAAACAGTGCCTTTTGCAACAGGTGGCCAAATTGTATGACAATATCTTTGTTAGTTTTTTTTCTGTGAATTTAAAAAAAATACAACACTTGTTCTGGGTGGGTCTCCCTTAAGTTAATTCTTGTATATACTTGACAACACCACAGTACGGACAATACTCTTACTCTTTCTTTTCCGAAGGGCTGGCTTCATTGCACCGGGTTTTCCCCATATGGCTCGGTCCCTCTCCACAGAAATGGTACGCCACCTGCCGAGAGTATCGAACAAAGCACGAACTCCGTAGCTCCATTAACAATCCTATAGGTCTCTTGAAAAAAATGCACTTGTGAACAGAACGGCGCGATCCGGTTTCGAACCCACGACCTTCGACTCGCAAGGCCTTAACCAGTTAATAACTACAGGCTCTGATAGTCTTCCCAATATCATATTTCCAGTTCATACAAAAGTTTAGCCGAATAAGCCAAATTCATAGTGTTCTCTTACCGAAATGGGGGGCTGAGGCAGAGGAGGGAGGTAGTTGTCTGTTCATTACCGCAACCGATAAGAAGTGAAGAAAGAAATTTGCCACACTATCTTCTGCATACTTGGTGACAAAAATGTGTAGTGACAGGCACATTATAAAGTAAAGTCTACAAGACATTACGGAGCAATTTCATTTTAATTTATACAGGGTGCTCAAGATAAAAGCAGCATCATCATGGGAATCAATCTGGCATATGTGTTTGAAAATGAGAAGGATTCAATTATGACGTAGAATAGGTCAAGTGAGGAGCAAGTCTTTGTGTGATGGTGTGTAATTATTCTGTGGGAAAGGGCGATGGACAAATGTGACGAAGGACGAGCTAATCAGAACCGGTTTAAACAGTAAAGAGACAAAACGCAATACCTACCTGAGAAATTTTCATTTGTCAATGGGGCTGCTTTTATCTTGAACACCCTATACAAAAGACATGAAAACTTATAGTCTTCGTACCTCTTGGATTCCCTGAAAGGAGTTAATTCTTATTTTTCATATTTGTTGGCCTACACGCTCTGATATAACCAATAATGTTCGCCTTTGATTGAAAGGGCGTGTCTCGGCTTAAAGAGGCTTTAATCCTCTACTTAACAAACAAACAATATAGTCTTCGTATCCTTCAATTTCTTGCTAAACACAATTATTCCACACCATATCCAGATGTTGTCTGGCGTCGCGTAGCTCTGTTATCTTCTCATGTACAATCAGCAATATTATCAGATTTGGAAGCGTTGGCTATTAATACACTTGGCATGTTTGTCAAGTCGCAAGCAACTGCTTCTTGCTAAACTATGAAAATACGATTTCTAGACCACTAACATAAAGAACTAAAAAAACCAAGTAGTGTGTATATAGGAAACTCATGAAATAATTTACAGGGACTCCCAATGTTTACATATGATAAAATCAACTCATTTTCAAAATGGTATATATATTTTTGAATTAGGTACGTGCGCCCGTGTGGCGCCAGGGCTCGCAAGGGAAGCACCGAATAGTACCACTGCGACCTACAAGACATGCCGTAAGAGGTGACTGATGTAGGACCTAGGGAAACTATGCTATAAATAAGAACATTGCAGAAAACGGATGTGTTAGCATACTTGTAGGCACATAAGTGGCACAATGTACAATCGCTCAGGCTCAGATCACATACAAATCACACAGAGTGGTTAACAATTGGTCGATATGAAGCGTTGGAAGAAGAATTAAGAACGAAAATGTAAACTTGAATGTAAAGATTATATGAAAAAATGTAAACTTGAATGTAAAGATTATATGAAAAAATGTAAACTTGAATGTAAAAATTATATGAAAAAATGTAAACTTGAATGTAAAGATTATATGAAAAAATGTAAACTTGAATGTAAAGATTATATGAAAAAATGTAAACTTGAATGTAAAGATTATATGAAAAAATGTAAACTTGAATGTAAAGATTATATGAAAAAATGTAAACTTGAATGTAAAGATTATATGAAAAAATGTAAACTTGAATGTAAAGATTATATGAAAAAATGTAAACTTGAATGTAAAGATTATATGAAAAAATGTAAACGAAGAAAGGAAAGGACCATCTCCAATACATATGCTAAGATCTAATAGCGCTGTCCAAAGCGACATTCGCGTGTACCATGGCGCCCTGTTTTACTTCGTCGGTTTTAGCGTTAACCAGATTTCAGGAGAAGAAACAATTTTTCAGTTTTTTTCCCCTTAGCTTTTTAAACATGAAAGTCATGTTTTTGTAGTTTATTTTATTTTTTAACCATTATTCAGCCGCCTAGCCTGACTTTTTCCTGTACTAACATTACTGTTGTTATTATTACAGTAGTAGTATTGCAGAGGAGTGCCCAAAGAAGATAATCTTGGAGAGAATGGTGCCTGGACAAAGTATGAGAGAAAGAGCTAGAAGAAGATGGGTGCAATATGTCATAGACGATCTGAGAATGACGTGTTGCTGATGCCGGTCAACTTGCACATAATTCAGAGAGATTTCAGGACTGTTGTCATGGGAGCCAAGTTCCAGAAGGGACAAGCTACTTTATCATGACGATAAGTATTGCAATCTTGATATTGCGCCCGCGTTTCCACAACTATCATTCAGATGCCCCGTATTAAATAAAAACGTGTCATAGCACTAATATGACATGTAACAAACACTTAAAGACCCTACAGGAGTATATGATATGGGCAAATGTTCGACTTCTTTGCATTCGTTCTTATCAGCCATGTTAATCACTTTTTGTGTTCTGTGTAGCTTGCGACGAGAAAGAGTATATATTAAGCTTCAGTTCATAGACTCATATGTATTTAGGACAGGCACTTTCGATAATGTCGGCCTAGATATGGAAAAATACTATTATGGTATAAATAGTATGCATGCAAGGAGTTGAGATTTGGTGATGTTAGTCTCGAAAGATAATAGGTTTACGCTCGTGCATGGATTTGTATGGTATAAATAGTATGCATGCAAGGAGTTGAGATTTGGTGTGACTTGTGACTTACTCTTTCAACGCTTTATATCTTCAAGCTTTCATCGGTCGGGGAAACAGTGTTCAGATTGTTTTATATTAGTCAGCTATCTTAGCCTGAATTTGATTAGTTTTCATATCAGTGTTCAAGTCATGTTTGATACAAAAAAGAGGTATTTACTGACAGCAAACTGGACACGGTGAAATCAACATCGTTTTGACTCCAAGGGGGAGAAGAAAGTGTCATATATGTACTTATACCATTTCAGTAGATAGTGGATTTCGAGATGTCCATAAAATTTGAATGTCGACGTAGTGAATTTTCAATTTGCAACACTAGGGAATCAACCGTACGTACCGAGCAATGAACATATACACGCTAGTGCGTAAAGTAATCATACTGTATTTGTACTTGGCCAGTAGAAATGCTACAACAAAAGATTAAACTAACGATCAGACATTTTTTTAAAACTTGCGGTTTCCAGAGTTGGGAAGAAAAATACAAGTATCTCATAGAACATGTCGTAAAAAGCGAGTCAGTGATTGAACGTGGGAAAAATTGCTTATGAACACAAGGAGTCCATAGTGAAAGGTCATCATCATCATCAGGTGCCGTGCCGGCTGGCGTAGGCGATCATGGATCTCCACAAATCTCTGTCGTTGGTGTTTGCTATCAACTCAGATGTTGACGCTCTACCGTGCCATGAAGTCAGGCTATCCAACATTTTCTCTCTGTCTTCCCTTGTCTCGTCTACCCTCGATGTTACCGGTTGTCACAATGTGTTCTAAACCTCCTCCTCATCACATGCCCGAAAAATGATGACTGCCTCTATCTTATATTGATGATAAGCTTTCTCCGTGTCTTGATCTCATTCAGCACCTCAACATTAGTCATTTTAGCAGTCCATGGGATTCTCATCATTCTTCTATAAAACCAAATTTCTGTGGCCCTCAGAGATTTTTCGATCTGTGTGTTCATTGTCCATGACTCGCATCCGTATGTCAGTATTGGTTCTATGTAGCACTGCATAACTCGCATTCTGATCGGGATTGACAAGGACGTTGCAGATAATGCTTCTCATTTTCAGGAATGATGTTTTCGCTTGTCCTATTCTGCTCTTTATTTCTGATCGGCATCTACCATCTGATGTTACCAGGACTCCGAGGTATTTAAATTGCTGCACTTGTCTTAGATCAGTCCCATTTACTGTGATGGTGCATTTTGGCAAAATCTGCTTTTTTCAAATATTATCATAACTTCTGTCTTCTTAATATTCAAACTGAGTCCTTTGTTGTTACTTTCTGTCACAACCTTATCACCTAATTTCTGTAGCTCCATTTCATATAGTGAAAGGTAGAAGATTGAATTAAGCGGATGTTTTTGTGTCTATTTTATAAGAAATTAATTAAGAGCTACGAAAATTGATGATAATTATAACAGACTAAAAAAACTATCAATGAACAACAAATATATCCAATACTTTCAGTGAGTCATCTAAATAGAATATGTAACGAATAAAGCATTTCAAAATTATCACTCAATCAAAATTATTTTACAATATTTACCAGTTTTCTTAAAACAAGATGGGTTCTTGTTGTGATATTATATTGAACGGATCAAAACGCACAGTTAGATATAGCCTGTATTTGAAACAATATGTTTTATATTCAATTTATTTCGTTCGTCCGCTATAAACTGAGACGTAGTCATGGTGTCTAATTTGGCGCATCTGACTGATTTCTGAGTGCATGCTTGCTTTCCTTATTAGCAGTGTCCCTAACCATTCAGGGTAACCATAGTCCAACTTAAGAAGTATTTGTAATTTAGATACTCAAGTAAAGATTGCTCAACAAAATCTGGAAAACAAAAGGACTAAATTTTAGGACAAAACTTTAAATATATAGAAGTAATGTACTGGAAGTGCTATTATACAGTAGTGAATGCTGGAAGATGACTCAACACATAATACACAAGTTGGAGACATTTCAGAATAAATGTTTAGGAAGAATCCTATACATTTTCTGGCCAAATTCCATAACAAATGAGGAGTTTTTGAAACGAACGGACTGTGTATCTTTGGAGACCATCATTACAAGATGAAGATGGAGGTGGATTGGACATGGATGTTGTATGCCAGTAGGCACATTGGCTAAGACAGCTCACAGATGGACAGCGGATGGGAAGAGAAGGCATGGTCGTCCAAAAGAAACATTGAGAAGAAATGTGGAGAGAGAGTTGAAGGAGTGTGGCCTGACGTGGGAGACGGTTGATAGAAAGGCAGCAGAGCGGCAACATGTGAAAGCCTTATGTGTAAATCGGGACACGAAGAGAATATAGATATAATCCAACCACCTACCATGTGAACACCGAGATTTGTATATTTGGCTAATCTAGCTTGAAATACCAGCATCTCAACGGCACTTTGTTCACTATCGCAGATTATGTTGCTAATCTAGCTTGAAATACCTGCATCTCATTGGCACTTTGTCACTATCGCAGATTATGTTGCTAATCTAGCTTGAAATACCTGCATCTCAATGGCACTTTGTCACTATCGCAGATTATGTTGCTAATCTAGCTTGAAATACCTGCATCTCAATGGCACTTTGTTCACTATCGCAGATTATTATCAACTTTTCTATCAGCGACGCCTTTTTAAAAAAAGAACGGGCATAATTACAAAACAAAGACACCCATGTGGTGCCGGGGCCCCCTAGGGAAGCAAAGAATAGTACCACTGCGACCTACAATGCATGTCGTAAGAGGTGCTTAATATAGGCACTAGGGTGCTACCTAGTAAATAAAAAGCATCGCAGAAATCGGATGTTCTCGCCTACTTGTAGGCGCATGTCACAACGTACAATCGCTCCTAGGCTCAGATTCCATACAAATCACACAGAGTGGTTGACAGGTGGTCGATATTGAGCGTTCGAAGAAGAAGATACAAAGAAATCACAGAAACATTTAAGTAAAAAAATGTTCACCTTAGTGTACATACAAAAAATATTCACATTAGTGTACACAAAAAAATATTCACATTAGTGTACATACAAAAAATGTTCACCTTAGTGTACACAAAAAAAATGTTCACCTTAGTGTACACAAAAAAACAACTCAGTATGCTTACAGTTCTGTTCCACGAATGTCTCTAAATATACCAACAACGCAAGCAAGGGTAGAACGTCAAAGTTTTGACTGTATTCTTCAATATAACGTTGAAATATACACTTTCTAAGTCACAAAACTGTTCAACTTGTATTCTAATAAAAGTCGTACTGATTGCAACTAAACTCAAACATACTAGTTCATAAGTATTACTGTACTGAAATATAACACCACTTATGTGAACCGCTAGTAGGAGATGAAAACCTGGTCTAGAATCACTGGCCAGTTAGTTATAATCTGCACACAGCGTGAGTCTTGAGCGCACGAGAGAATGCTCACTTCTACAGCCGGTCGATCGGTCTGTTCACTAAAATACCAGCAATTCTCTACAAGCCGGAATCATGGAGGCTTATTGAAGTTCTTATCTCACGGTATTTCCCTTATTTTAAAACACGGTACTCTTATCGGTATATTTATTCAGGAATGCTTCCTAAAATAGATCCTTATTCTATATTGCTTGTAATTTCTGTCAATGTCTCCATTTCGCCTGTCTGCTTGTATGTACCTGTATGTACTTGTTTGTATGTACCTACGTGTACTTGTTTGTATGTACCTACATGTACTTGTTTGTATGTACCTACATGTACTTGTTTGTATGTACCTACGTGTACTTGTTTGTATGTACCTACGTGTACTTGTTTGTATGTACCTGCATGCACTTGTTTGTATGTACCTACATGTACTTGTTTGTATGTACCTGCATGTACTTGTTTGTATGTACCTACATGCACTTGTTTGTATGTACCTGCATGTACTTGTTTGTATGTACCTACATGTACTTGTTTGTATGTACCTACGTGTACTTGTTTGTATGTACCTACATGTACTTGTTTGTATGTACCTACATGTACTTGTTTGTATGTACCTACGTGTACTTGTTTGTATGTACCTACATGTACTTGTTTGTATGTACCTACATGTACTTGTTTGTATGTACCTACATGTACTTGTTTGTATGTACCTGCGTGTCTCTGTAGCGTAAAAGTTAGGTACTTGTATGTATGTACCTACATGTCTCTGTAGCGTAAAAGTTAGGTGCTTGTATGTATGTACCTACATGTACTTGTTTGTATGTACCTACATGTACTTGTTTGTATGTACCTACATGTACTTGTTTGTATGTACCTGCGTGTCTCTGTAGCGTAAAAGTTAGGTACTTGTATGTATGTACCTACATGTCTCTGTAGCGTAAAAGTTAGGTGCTTGTATGTATGTACCTACATGTCTCTGTAACGTAAAAGTTAGGTGCTTGTATGTATGTACCTACATGTCTCTGTAGCGTAAAAGTTAGGTACTTGTATGTATGTACCTACATGTCTCTGTAGCGTAAAAGTTAGGTGCTTGTATGTATGTACCTACATGTCTCTGTAGCGTAAAAGTTAGGTGCTTGTGTGTATGTACCTACATGTCTCTGTAGCGTAAAAGTTAGGTACTTGTATGTATGTACCTACATGTCTCTGTAGCGTAAAAGTTAGGTGCTTGTATGTATGTACCTACATGTCTCTGTAGCGTAAAAGTTAGGTGCTTGTATGTATGTACCTGCATGTCTCTGTAGCGTAAAAGTTAGGTGCTTGTATGTATGTACCTGCGTGTCTCTGTAGCGTAAAAGTTAGGTACTTGTTTGTATGTACCTATATGTCTCTGTAGCGTAAAAGTTAGGTGCTTGTCTCTCGTGCCAAAGGTAACCGGTTCGCTTCATCGTGGAGCATTCTGCATATTTTTTCCAGAGATCCCTGATCTCAGTGTAGATGAGATCTAGTTCCTAGTCCTATTGGAGATTGACGATAAAACATAGGTCCCATGTTCAATTTGAGCACGTAAATTAACTATTTGCAGTTCCAAATCTAAAATATCAGGCTGGAAAGCCGCTGCCTCGGAAAATTCATTAGAATAAGATTTAAAATAAAATTCCTGTAAATATTTCTTCACCATCTTCAACATTATATCGGTGACCCTCGCCGGCGCTACGGAGTTCGTGCAATGTAGCTGATTTCTTCATGTGTAAGAAAGAGACAGGAGCACACATGGTTACTCACCGAAGTGCAATGATGATGGTCCAATCAATCAATCAATCAATCAAGCAATCAATATCAATATATATATATATATACTCTGATTTCGTAGCACACCCATTCTTTGCAGACATGTAGGTGTTCAGTCTTTCCAACATATATGGCCTTTTTCGTCTTTACAGACGGTCAATTGACAATTGTTTTACTTTGACAACTTGTGAGTTTTCGCTTGACTCTCTTGTCTTTCAGCTCATCGCTAAGTCTCTTTTCAAAAGATTCTGCGCAATTGTGCAATGTTGTTTTCCACATAACTAGTTTATACGCTAGTTTTTTCCCATCTGCTGGGAAAAATCCAAAAAATATATGGAAGATATTATGCATGTTGATGTTTCCTTGGTTCAAAGATTAAGTGCAGTCCTCATTATGCTCCTTCTACATGCAGCTCTTCTTATAGTACATCTGATTTTAAACTCTTTTTCCGATCCAGAAGCACTTGAGCTTTCAGCTCTTCGCCTCGGTGCCATGGACATCGTAACCCTTCGGTTCGGTGCCACGAACACCGTGAATCTGGGGAACCTGTGGCGTTTCTGCCAGCCCGCGGAATTGAACACGCACTCACAGAGGGCTAGTCATCCGCAGTCCAACACGCTACGAACACGCTGGGCAGGCGGGTATTCAAAACTCTTTAACCGTTTCGTTCCGTATTTTTCATTTTCTTGACCTATGGACGCCTTCATATTTCAATGTGTGCTGAATTAGACAGTTAACTGGCGCTGCGTGATCTTCAAAAATAACGCGAACCATTATATCGGTTCAGACGAGCGAAAGAGTTAAAACGCTGGGGTTAATTCAACTTTGAAGTCAGATGTAATATATGCAGAATTGAATGTCTGAGGAGCATAATGAGGAGTGTGCCTAATCTGCGAGCAAATGGAACCATCAGCATGCATACACATCGACATATGCTGGGTAAGCTAAACACATATCAGTCTTCCAAAGTTTTATGACGACGTCTGTTCAGTAACCAATAACTACTATAGTCTGTCCATTAATTCGTGGGCACGTTTGAAATTGATTTTCTCGAAAACTACCTGTTGGATCTCAGTGACTTTTTGCAAGCAGCCTTAGAATATCCATGACGCTAGAGAAATTTTTTTTTCCAAGAAAATTTGATGTAGTTTGAAATATTTCTTCTTCAGGTTATATTAAAATCAACCTCACCGGATTGTACACAATAGTAACAGATCTACGGTACACAGACGCGTTGTTCTAAAAATACATTATGGTAACATAGAAATATCGTGAGTATACAACAATTTCACCAATTCCCGTGCACCGAACCCAGTCGACTTTGAAAGCGGAAAGCATATGACGTTATAATTGGGATACCGTTGTATAGTTATAGGCGTATCTCGCTATTTGTATGAAGCTATTGTATCATATTTGTTGGCTTATCAAAACTGACATTGATATCACATTCATAATGAGTCTGAAGTGCACATTTATAATAATGCAGAAGGTTACAGTTTTACTATACCAACACTTCCGTAAGGAATCTAAGAGAGGTCATCTATATTGCGATATTCATAACCCTGAGAAACGAACGCAACTGGCGCTTGGTCTGAATAGAGAATCCTTTTCCGATGGATTAAACAGGACACAAAGTGCACTAATGTCAAGCAAGGACGGAAAAGAACAATTGACGACTTTGACATAGATGTCATAAGACGGAGCTCTTGAAAATGTTTGCGACAAATCAACTTGTTACTCTCAGGAAACTGAAATTAAAACTGCAATCAGATTGCAGCATAGACATTTCTAAAAGTACTCTATGGAAAATTGTAAGAGCCGCCGGCTTCACCTTCAGAAAAACTATAGGTGGCAGGAATATTATTTGTGAAAAGCCACATTTAATTGCTGCCCGAAGTAAATACCTGAGGCAGATCCGTGAACGGCGGAGGCAAGGCTATGATATTGTATATTTGGACGAATCATGGGTCAATGCTCACCACACCAATGCTAAAGAATGGCAATCAGTAGACGGTGAACAGAAAAGAAATACCAAGCAGCAAAGGCCAGCGTATTATACTAACACATGCAGGAAGCAGTGAAGAAGGTCTTGTCCATGACGCTGGACTTATTTTCCAATCAAAAGTACCGACGGTAGGGACTACCACACAGAAATGAATGGACATATTTTCAGGCACTGGATGGAGAAAGATCTACTTCCAATTCTAAACAGACCATCATGCTTGGTAATGGATAATGCATCCTATCACAACGCAGTATCAGCGGAAGACAAAGTACCAACTGCATCAAATACCAAAGATCAAATTAGGACTTGGCTTGCTAAGGAAAATGTCAGCTTCGATGATACATATTTGAAACCCGAGTTGTTGCACCTGGTGAGGATGACAAATAAGACAAAGGTGTTTCATATTGACAAAATCATTGCGGAATACGGCCACACGTCTTTGCGACTACCTCCATATCATGCTCACCTCAATCCGATAGAGCTTGTCTGGGCTAAAGTAAAAGGGAAAGTTGCCGAACAGAACAGGACGTTTAAAATGTGTGATGTTGAAGTTCTGACACGTGAGTCCCTCTCAATGATAGACATGCAGTTCTGGAAGAAGTGTGTTGAACATGTGCTCCGAGAGGAAGACGAGTACTGGCACCGAGATGGATTACAATTTGTCCAGCCAGTAACAATTATCAACCTCATGAAATCGTCAGATTCGGGATGATACAAATCATATTTTGATTACAGACTGAGAAATAGCAACGTATACATTTCCATATCCAAATGCGTCTACCATCATACAATTTGTGGTGAAGTTAAGACACCCTGGGTCTAATGGTGACCGAAGGGAGGACTAACTGTTGCATATTGTATCCAAGTTCACGATTGCACATAAAGGGCAACACACTTAATTACTTGACCTATCAAGTTAATATGGAGATACACCTATGAATAGAATTGACATGGACAAATTCTAGGGATTACTGTAAAATCTAAAATTTGAGCCCCCGTATTTGCAATTGTCATAAAAGATCAAAGGAATTCGCCGATGTGCAAAATCCGTAGCATCTGTGGACTACTGGTTAGCTTTATTTTAGCGTCATGGATATTCTAAGGCTGCATGCAAAAAATAACTGAGATCCAACAGGTAGTTTTCGAGAAAATCAATTTCAAACGTGCTCACGAATTAATGGACAGACTATAACTCATCTATAACAACAGCTATATCTGAATGTTGGAGAATAACTGTCTGTATGGTGAAGGACACCGTAAAAGCGGTAAGCAGGCTTTCACGCAAAAATCAGTCAGAAGCGGAGTACCGGGAGTCCTGACTAGGTCTGAATCTATCACGGGCGAACGCAGAAGAAGAAGAATAATAACCAAAGTATAAAAAATGAAATAGCAAAGGTCTTTTCAAGAAAAGGTTACAAGATAACTATCTCTTTATTTTTTTTTGTTAGATCTAGTATCATTCATCATCATTCCTCTCCGCAACTCGTGCAAATGAGAACTACTTCATCTTCTTCAGCGATCTCTGGTCATGCACTTAGTTTACTGTGGACAACAAACTGGGCAGTCAGCTTCAGGTCTGTTTCCCCAAAGCTTAGTTTTTAGGTCAACTAGTTGGGGCCACATGTTACCTCAGTTCACACATGAGGACAGTCTTGCAGGACATGTTCTGGTGTCTGTTCCGTCTGTTGACACTGACAAAAAGCTGTTTGACTTATTCCTAGTCTATATAAGTGTTTGTTCAGTCTGCAGTGTCCGGTACGTTGCCAAAATATAATCTTCTTCTTTGCGTTCGTTCTTTACGACCAATTTTAACACTCTTTGTGATATGTCCGATCTTTGCCAAGAGCGTACATACGTTGCACATTGGTTTGGTAGGCCCCTAAACGCATGGACTTGTACATGTTTAGAACATTCGATTTCATCCAAACCTCCTTAGTCGCCTCTTACGACATGCTTCCCTAAGTCGCTACATCATTCGCCTGTTACGACATTCCTTGTAGGTCGCAGTGGTACTGTTCTTTGCTTCCGTAGCGGAAATGATACATTTAACAAATAATCATAGAAAGATAAAAATGACACAAGAACATAAACATAACATAACAGGCAATTTTCACACAACCTTTACTATACGTTATCAAATGCTAGAAGGTTATGCATATTTTTTTTTAAATTATGAACGCCTGTCATACAGACTAATAGCAAATTATTGTCCATTTGCCAAGTTATTCTAGCCATGTCATGTCTGAATTAGAGAAGCAATGTGCTACTGTTACAAATGTAATTTTTTTAAAAAAATGAAGTCTAAAGGCGGAGGATTGACTTTCATTGCACCGGGTTTCCCCATATGGCTCCGCCCTTGTCGACATAGATTGCATGACATATGCTGAGAACATTGCACAAAGCCCGAACTCCAGAGCTCCGGCAAGAATCCTAGGGATCTCAGAAAAAATTGCACATGTGTCTCGGTCCGGATTTGAACCCACATTCTTCAGTACGACAAGCAAACGACTTAACTACTTCACCATTAGACCCCCTTTCTGACTGAAATATCAGATAGTATGTTATCAATTAAGAGCGTCTGGCCAAATGAATTACAGCGCGGGCTTCCATTTGGAAGACCCGGTTTCGATCCCTGGTAAGGTCAATGAGTTATTTTTCTATCGGGAGTATAAAGAAAAATTCCTAACCTGAATAGTTTCGCGGTGACTGCACTAGCTATGCAGCCATTAAATTCCTCAGGCTCATGTTACCCTCTGTCCTTCATAGCCCTAACAAGCGATATTACACAGACAGTATTTTACGTTAAATATTGCAATGAAATGATATAACAAGTTCATCAGCATCTACTCAACAGCAAGTTTTTTTCACATTTCACTTGGCTTGTGCCCTCGAGAGATAGGACAGAAGGAAGGTACCAGTCTTTCCGCATGAGATACATAATGGCGTATTTTTGTTATATCATAGAACGCGTAGGTTTACTTCATTTCCTCTTACAGTTCCGTCACTCTTCGCAGAAATGGCACACCACATGCCGAGAGTATTGCGCAGATCCCCAGTAACTATCATAAGGGATCACACCCACCTGCCGAGAGTATTGCTCAGATCCCTGGCAACTATCATAAGGGATCACACCACCTGCCGAGATTATTGCTCAGATCCCTGGCAACTATCATAAGGGATCACACCACCTGCCGAGATTATTGCTCAGATCCCTGGCAACTATCATAAGGGATCACACCACCTGCCGAGATTATTGCTCAGATCCCTGGCAACTATCATAAGGGATCACACCACCTGCCGAGATTATTGCTCAGATCCCTGGCAACTAACATAAGGTATCACATCATCTGCCGAGATTATTGCGCAGATCCCTGGCAACTATCATAAGGTATCACACCACTTGCCAAGAGTATTGCTCAGATCCCTGGCAACTATCATAAGGTATCACACCACTTGCCGAGATTATTGCTCAGATCCCTGGCAACTATCATAAGGGATCTCCGGAATAAATGCACACATGAACCGAACGGTGTAGTCGTAATTCAAACCCACGACCTTAGCAACACAAACAAACTACTAAACCACTTCATCACAGAGATGAATTTTCAATCTTTGCCTTGCTAAACATATTATTTTGAAAACAGTTGTGATGTATGTTTAGAGTTTATCATTCCAAGAAGTTGGGCTTGTGATTTTTTTTCCTTCAGATTTCTTGTTCCTTGTGTTTAATATGTCGTTCTCTGGGCTAATTTTGTGTGCGGCATTTTATAAACTGTTTATACAAGTTGCAAACAAAGCGCTTGTCTAATGAATAACGGACGGATTTCTAAGGAAGTCTTGTATAGAGAGTTGTTGTCTGGCTATAATGTCTTATAAGATGGACATAGTTAGTTAGTTAGTCTTTCCTCTTGGGCCTGTGGGCGGCGCATAGGGCAGAGGTCATAGTTCTCCATGTCTCGCGGTTCGTTGCTATCTGTTTTAGGTCTTTAATGTTTACTGGCCCATCGTTGAGCCTTCTCTGGTGATGGTTCTACGCAGAGTCTCTCTTGGTCTTCCTCGTTTGTTTTTTCCCTCTGGTGTCCATATGAGGGATTGGTAAGGAGTCTTCTCTCATCCATTCTAAGATGGACATAGCTGTCTGAAAAACTTATCTATGCTTGGAAGTAATTTCACCTCACATACTGGGACCTTAACTCCTTGTGAACCAAACGTCACACTACGTGGTTTTGGGTTGGACGTCTTGTTACCAGGAGCCACATTAAAAGCCGATTTTTATTATAAACACATACGGCTTATAAAAACATGTCTTTTGTCCTGGTCCTATAAGAGTTAATTCTAATTTCTCCCAACTCTTCATAGACCGTACAGCAGTACTGTCTAATGTTACGAAACTGGGTGGAGGTACTGGTACAAACATGGATCAGATAAATCATCTTTGTTTTTGTCCATGGGCACGCAGGAGTTAGGGATAATGAACGAGCTGATACATTGGCTGGCATGACTACGATATCAGATGGATCTGCAGTGGACCGAAATGACATTCATTACGCATTGAGAGAGTCTTTCCGAACAGAGGAGTTTCAGTGTTGTTAACTCCAGTCGCTGATTAGATTGGGAGAGATCGGCGTCGATATTGGTACAGTCCAGTGGCGGCTCGTAGTCATTTTTCTTGGTGAGGCCAGACACAAATTTTTGTAAAAATCATGGTTTTTGGAGTATTTACTATTATTTGTCTATTCCGGGAAGTTTCCCCTCTTTCGATTATTGGTGGGACCAATATGGCCCTTAATGACTAGCCGCCCCTGGTACAGACCTTAAAAAAAGATTGAGTGGTGGCAGAAGAATGGTTACATAATAAAGCAAGATTGCTAAAGCGAGAAGATCGTATTCATGAAAGTGCTACAAAAAAAACGTATTTTCTTAAGATATTAAGAGATTAAGGCAGCAGTGCCAATAGGACGCCTTGAATGTATGACAGGGTCGAAGGCGCAGTCAGAGGGGCAACCTAGCGACCAGTTTATTGTGCTGGCACTAAGCAAGATTCTACCCCACCTCTACGTGGTGACTCTGGAAACAGACAGAGGACCATGTCTGGCTAAACGGGTAGGGATCGAGGGAGAGTTCCTCTGGTATAAGTAGTAGTGCAGACGCAGTTACGTTTGATGCGATCTGCTCGCAACACAGATGAGCAGATTCCCAGAGTGATTATTTCTGCACGTCTCTCCCACTGCTGATGGGAAAAGCTGAATGGATAGAATACGAATCGTAAAACTGACAATGTACGAGACGTCAGAGGGCAAATCCGCTCGAAACAATGGTCGCATCCAATTTGCCAGCTCTAGACAAGAATCGTCGAACAAATGTAACATGTCGTGTCGACACCAGGGAAGATTGCAGTAAGCCCCGTATCAGAGGCCAAGCGCAGATACATTTATTGGGTACGGTTGGCCGAGCGCAAATCCTAAGGCTGCGTTCTAGTGCCTAACGAAACTGTCCTCCCTATGACAACCGGGCAAGGTATTGTTGCATTAACAACTACCATCCCAGGAAGAACTAGGGTGGGGGATGTTTGCGAGCGCAAAATTGTAGTTGCGTTGCTAGGGCCGAATGAAACGATCCTCTAAAATATATGTGCGCAGCCCTAGTGCAATATTTCCCGGGGACAGGTAAAATGCAGAGTAGACATTGAAAATTGCCAAATGCCGACACGCGACCCGAAACGGCTGAGAATACTCCTATTCAGGAATAAACTCACCGTGGATAGAGCAGTAATGCCGATAATGCAGAAGGCTGACCGGTACAAACTCAAACATTGGCGAAGAGCGATACTTTTCGGATACCGATCATTCTACTCTAGTAAAATGACGTCCAAGTGGCAAACCCAACCTTCCCACAGTTTAGGGAATGCTACACTAGTAAATAAAAAAAAACTGGCAAGAAATCGGATGTGCTGACCTAGTCATCATAGGCGCATAACTTGGCACAACGCACAATCGCTCTTAGGCTCAGATCACATACAAACCACAAAGAGTGGTTTAATAAGTGGTCGATATGAAGCGTTCGCAGAAGAAGAAGAATGTATGACATCAGGGGCCATGATGCCAGCGGTCATCGCGTTGGACAACCCTGCCTTTCCACACAACGAAATACATCTTCAACTAAGTTATCAATTGATTAGATAAGTATTGAACTTCAAGATCTGATATTCAAATTCGATATATTCTTCATTCCAATCCAAGGGAGATTATAACAATTTGTCATATTCTCATCGGTTGTAGTCCTTGCTTCACATTTGGTTATAGTTGTAAATGTTGACACTAATCCACTGGCAGTTCTATGTTTGTGTTACATGTGACATTTCTCTCCTAATTATTGCGCCCTATATAGAAGTAGTGTCCTTGTACAGTGGGTACTGCTCGTATTCGGTAACCGAGTTAATCTGCTTATTATAATAGGCGTTTCGGCATAACTGCAATTTTCCTACAACTATGTTCAACAGTATAAGCCTTGACCGCCCATGTATTGTCAGGGTTCGAAAAGGGAGCAGAAAATAGTAACACTGCGACCTACAATGCGATTGAGGAAGGGGCCTAGGAAAGCTACCCTAGTAAATCAAACAGCGTCGCAGAAATCAAATGTATTGGACTACTTGTAGGCGCATAATTTGCACAATGTACAATCGCTCAGGCTCAGATCACATACAAAGAGTGGTTTAATAAGTGGTCTATATAGAGCTTAAGAAGAAGAAGAAGATACGCCTTGACCACAAATCGGCTTCAGTTGATAGAATTGTATTATTATATAATTAATTAATATTACCTGAATAATATTATTAAATAATATAGTAGATACTTAGATGATGTTCCTGACGCCGGTCAACTTACACAGAACAGAGAGTTTTTCAGGACTGCTGTCATGGGAGCCAAGTTGATGATGACCAGTGGCGTCTCGTCATTAAGGGCCAATGGGGCGGGCCCCACCAAAAATAATGTTTAACGTGTATTTATTATTTTATAAATTAAAACATAACAACCCAAAACCATGATTTTTCTGAAAAATGTATGTCTGGCCCCACCAACAAAAATGTTCACGAGCCGCCACTGATGATGACAGTCGATAGACAGTCAAAAACACTGACAGTTTTATAAAAAAATTAAATCCCCAGAATGTCAATCAACCAAAAATTAAATATCCAGTGTTGGTCTAAACATCTGTGATTACTTTATAAATATTTCTAAATGTCAAAGGTTGGCTTCATTGCACCGGGTTGCCCAAAGTGGATCTGTACACACTTCATAGAAATAGCACGCCATCTACCCAGAGTACTTCACAAAATACGAACTCCGTAGCTCCGGCAACATTTCTAGGGTTCACCGTAAAAAAATGCACCAATGACTCGGTTCGGATTAGAACTCACTTCATTCGAAAAATGAGTTTACCACTTCACCATTGAAACATATGGCAACATAAAGACGTGAATTAGGCTGAAATGTACATGTCCTAAACGTGTAGAAGTCTATGTGTTTAGAGGCCTAAAAAACCAATGTGCAACCTATACACGTTCTTGACAAAGATCAAACATATCGCAAAGAGTGATTAAAATTGGTCGTAAAGAAAGAACGCAAAGAAGAAGAAGAAGAAGAAGGGCATGAAGATTGGATGGTAAATCATACATTTGAATACAATGAAACAAATTCTGACAGAATAATTCTGAGAACGACTTGGACAACAAAAAAGAGAAGAAATATAGTCATTCTACTAGAGCTGAACATTGCTGAACATAGCTGAACATTGTTGAACATAGCTGAACATTGCTGAACATTGCTGAACATAGCTGAACATTGCTGAACATTGCTGAACATTGTTGAACATAGCTGAACATTGCTGAACATTGCTGAACATTGCTGAACAACGTAAAATAGCAATATTAGGACTAGCAGACACACGCACCAAAGGACAAGGCTGCAAGAAGTTACATCTAGATTACACATACGCATACTCAGGTGTAGAAATCAATGCAAGAGCTAAACATGGCGTCGGATTCATCATTGACCCAGATCTAGCTAAGTCAATACTACACATAGGTTACATCTCAGAAAGAATAATGACAATCACAATACGGGAGAACGACATGGACACGACCTACATTCAAATTTACGCGCCGTGTAATAGTGCTGACAATATAGAAGAATGCGATGAATTTTATGACGTCATTAGCGATACTATAAATAGAATCAAATCAGAGGGAGACTACTTTCTATTGGGTGATTTTAATGCACATTTAGGTTCTGATAGGACAGGAGTTGAGACATATCTAGGTCACTTCGGAGACAACACTAGTCAGAGAAATGGAAACGGCATAAGACTTCTGGAATTGTGTAACCAGCATGACCTAATTATTACCAACACACAATTTCAACACGGCAATCACACATTTATACTTGGTACAAATGGAACAACTTAGACTGCAAGAGCCAAATAGATTTCATTCTAGTCAAAAGATCAAAAGAAGGTCAGTGGTAGACGCTAGGCTATACCAAATTTATGCATAGACACGGACCACAAAGCGGTAGTTATGACTATCAGAACACACAAGAAGAGTACCAGAGGGCAACACACGACTACAAAAGAAATAATCAAAATCAATAAATTAACAGATGTCAACACACAAGAGTCATATCTTCAAAGAGTCACAGATAATTTTGTTAAACTAACTGAGGAAAGCAAGTCAGTAGAAGAAGAATGGACAGTATTTAAGAGAACTTTATTAGAAGCAGCCAAAGAAACATGCGGAACAGCAAAATACAGAGGTACCCGACCAAAAGCACAACTTGGTGGAATGACGAAGTAAAACTAGCGGTAAAGGAGAAAAACACAGATACAACTTATGGGCAAAAAATAAAAACATCAAAACGACCTCACTGAGTATAGAACAGCTAGAAAACAAGCCAAGGAGATAATAAAGAAGTCTAAAATACAAGCATGGCAAGATTATGGCGAAACATTAAATTCAGACTACAAAATTCAACAAGACATTTTTACAAGAAAATTAAAGCTATGCGGGAAAGACAAGAACAATATGACCCAACTGAAATTATTAACGATGAAAACGGCCAAGCTCTTAATGATCCAAACATGATAATGAACAGATGGCGACAATACTTTAGTGAACTTCTCAACCTACAACAAGAGGACCAACCGAACACTCAAGAACACACAGTAAATGTAACTTCAGAAGTAGAACCAAGCATAACACTATCAGAGATCAGAAATGCTGTAAATATGGCCCCACCTAATAAAACACCAGGCCCAGACAATATCCCGGCGACCTAATCAAAGCAACTAAAGAGGTAGGAATCAGCTGGCTCCATAGACTATTCAACCAAGTCTGGATCACACAAGAAACACCAGAAGATTGGAGGAATGCTACAATTGTTCCCATCTGGAAGAAGAAAGGTAGCAAGAGGGACTGTACAAAGTATAGAGGCATAGCGCTACTGAGCCACACTGGGAAAATATTCTGCAAAATACTTGAGAAAAGGCTCCGCCACATCATCGAGCCACAGCTTAATGACTCCCAAATGGGATTCAGGAAGAACAAAAGCTGTACAGACGCAATATTCGCCCTCAGACAGTTAGTAGAAAGGACTATCGAATCCGACAAACATTTACACGTTGCATTTGTAGATCAGGAAAAAGCGTTCGACCGCGTAGATAGGCACAAGTTGTGGAAAATACTAACAACCTATGGGGTTAATGAACACCTAATCAACCTTTGCAAGAACATTTATACTGACAGCCAATGTACGATTAGAACAAATACAGGATTATCCGAAAAGTTTCACGTAGGGTCAGGAGTAAGACAAGGTTGCGTACTATCCCGCTGCTATTCATCACGTACACTAACACATTTGTAAAATAGCTAACACCAGCGAAGGAAACAACCTCGGATAACTCTTAAATGAATTTCTTTTGCAGACGATCAGGCAATCATATCAACAACAGAAGAACAGCTACAACAACACATCAACAGACTCCAGTTAGCATGTAACGAATACAACATGAGAATTAACATCGACAAAACAGAAGTAATGACATTCGCCAGAGAGGAAAACACTACCAACATCTCCATCGATAATCATCTACTAAATCAAGCAAAAGATTTCACATACCTGGGGAGCATTTTGTCAGCAAATGGAAGAATAACTAATGAAATTCAACACAGATGCAACAAAGCAAATCAAATGATAGGCAAATGGCGCCAATTTTAAGATGCAAACACGTCACCATGAACACAAAAAGAGCAATGTTCAACACAATCTTTCTCCCACATTATGTTACCAGTGCAAACCTGGACGCTGACAACAAACGATAGAAGAAAACTAGTCACAACAGAGATGAAGTGTCTACGCAGAATGCTGGGGGTAAAAGAAGAGACCGGTTGAGAAATGAAGACATCAGGAAAAAGTGGGTACAACATCAGTACTAGACTTCATCAAGAAACAACAAATTAAATGGTTCTGTCACGTAAGCAGATTACCATCAGACAGTGCACCCAAAGAGCAATGCTACTCCGATACAATGGGTACAAAGCAAAGGCCGGCCACGCAAAAGATGGACCTCAGAGATAACAGAGGCGACGAAAGAGACTATCTACGAAGCGCATACTAGGCCCGTTTTAGAAATCTCTTCCTGACCTGACGCTGTGAGGCATACAGGATTCGAGAAAGAAAGAAAGAGAAAAGCTGAACATTGCTGAACATAGCTGAACATTGTTGAACATAGCTGAACATTGCTGAACATTGCTAAACATTGCTGAACATTGCTGAACATTGTTGAACATAGCTGAACATTGCTGAACATTGCTGAACATAGCTGAACATTGCTGAACATAGCTGAACATTGCTGAACATTGGTTCATAATCAAGATCATGTCTCGAAAACTAAACTATTTTTGACACATTAAACACCACAGTGCTTTAGAAGGAGCAATAATGAAGGTTATGGTTCAATGAAGATAAGGCAAGGGACGAGCAAAACGACGATGAAAACGGAATTAAAAAATCTTGAACATGACGATGGAGACGACGGGAGAACAGATTATAAATCGATAACTTTGTATGAGAGCTCTGTAATGAGAGCTATGTTATGCAAAGGACATGCTACATAATGATAATAAGAGTTAAGAATAAAATAATTGCTGTTGTCTATTGTTTTTTCCTAGGTTGATGATGGAATTGGTTGTCCACTCTTGACGTTAAGCATAGGGGTGGAGCTTTATTTGCGTTCCAGATGAGTCGCCCTTGTGTTATATCCGTGTTATTTAGTGTGATCTTGATATTGTCTATCCATCTTTTTCTTGGTTTTCCCTTGGCTTTAGTACCCGATGTCTTTTTATTGTATGCTGTTATTAATGGTTGGTTGTATTCCATTCTCATTAAATAATTGCACTGAATGAATTATTCTAAAAGGAAAAGGTGGTGGGTGACTGGCAAAATAAAATATCTAGAAAATAGTAATTTCGACGACTGACAAAATAAAATGTCTAGAAAACAGTAATTTCGATTGAAAAATTTATTTAATTTTATAATGAAATCATGTTGAGGTTTCAGGATTTCTTCAATTGAGGACACGCACGTCATTCGTTTCATGAATCCAGACTCCCCACCGATCGTCTCCGTGATGCAAGGTCTTCTTACAATTTGTAGATGCCAGATTTAGACATTAAGTCTCTTTAGTTGGACACGTCCCACAATAGGGACGGACACTTGCTATCAATTCTCATCGACCCGGGTTCAAGTATCACAAATGAAATATGCCAGACAATGTTATGTTTCTTTATATGTGGGTGGTTCTTACTTTGTTGTTCATGGAAGGGTGTTACTCATCTACATTCAAATCTAAGTCCATGTTGAATGTGGTTGTTTCTATTGTATTCAAATCTAAGTTCATGTTGAATGTGGTTGTTTCTATTGTATTCAAATCTAAGTTCATGTTGAATGTGGTTGTTTCTATTGTATTCAAATCTAAGTTCATGTTGAATGTGATTGTTTCTATTGTATTCAAATCTAAGTTCATGTTGAATGTGGTTGTTTCTATTGTATTCAAATCTAAGTCCATGTTGAATGTGGTTGTTTCTATTGTATTCAAATCTAAGTTCATGTTGAATGTGGTTGTTTCTATTGTATTCAAATCTAAGTCCATGTTGAATGTGATTGTTTCTATTGTATTCAAATCTAAGTTCATGTTGAATGTGATTGTTTCTATTGTATTCAAATCTAAGTTCATGTTGAATGTGATTGTTTCTATTGTATTCAAATCTAAGTCCATGTTGAATGTGATTGTTTCTATTGTATTCAAATCTAAGTCCATGTTGAATGTGGTTGTTTCTATTGTATTCAAATCTAAGTTCATGTTGAATGTGGTTGTTTCTATTGTATTCAAATCTAAGTCCATGTTGAATGTGGTTGTTTCTATTGTATTCAAATCTAAGTTCATGTTGAATGTGGTTGTTTCTATTGTATTCAAATCTAAGTTCATGTTGAATGTGATTGTTTCTATTGTATTCAAATCTAAGTTCATGTTGAATGTGGTTGTTTCTATTGTATTCAAATCTAAGTTCATGTTGAATGTGGTTGTTTCTATTGTATTCAAATCTAAGTTCATGTTGAATGTGGTTGTTTCTATTGTATTCAAATCTAAGTTCATGTTGAATGTGGTTGTTTCTATTGTATTCAAATCTAAGTTCATGTTGAATGTGATTGTTTCTATTGTATTCAAATCTAAGTTCATGTTGAATGTGGTTGTTTCTATTGTATTCAAATCTAAGTCCATGTTGAATGTGGTTGTTTCTATTGTATTCAAATCTAAGTTCATGTTGAATGTGGTTGTTTCTATTGTATTCAAATCTAAGTTCATGTTGAATGTGATTGTTTCTATTGTATTCAAATCTAAGTTCATATTGAATGTGGTTGTTTCTATTGTATTCAAATCTAAGTTCATATTGAATGTGGTTGTTTCTATTGTATTCAAATCTAAGTTCATGTTGAATGTGATTGTTTCTATTGTATTCAAATCTAAGTTCATGTTGAATGTGATTGTTTCTATTGTATTCAAATCTAAGTTCATATTGAATGTGGTTGTTTCTATTGTATTCAAATCTAAGTTCATGTTGAATGTGGTTGTTTCTATTGTATTCAAATCTAAGTCCATGTTGAATGTGGTTGTTTCTATTGTATTCAAATCTAAGTTCATGTTGAATGTGGTTGTTTCTATTGTATTCAAATCTAAGTTCATGTTGAATGTGATTGTTTCTATTGTATTCAAATCTAAGTTCATATTGAATGTGGTTGTTTCTATTGTATTCAAATCTAAGTTCATATTGAATGTGGTTGTTTCTATTGTATTCAAATCTAAGTTCATGTTGAATGTGGTTGTTTCTATTGTACTCAAATCTAAGTTCATGTTGAATGTGATTGTTTCTATTGTATTCAAATCTAAGTTCATGTTGAATGTGGTTGTTTCTATTGTATTCAAATCTAAGTCCATGTTGAATGTGGTTGTTTCTATTGTATTCAAATCTAAGTTCATGTTGAATGTGGTTGTTTCTATTGTATTCAAATCTAAGTTCATGTTGAATGTGATTGTTTCTATTGTATTCAAATCTAAGTTCATATTGAATGTGGTTGTTTCTATTGTATTCAAATCTAAGTTCATATTGAATGTGGTTGTTTCTATTGTATTCAAATCTAAGTTCATGTTGAATGTGGTTGTTTCTATTGTATTCAAATCTAAGTTCATGTTGAATGTGATTGTTTCTATTGTATTCAAATCTAAGTTCATATTGAATGTGGTTGTTTCTATTGTATTCAAATCTAAGTTCATATTGAATGTGGTTGTTTCTATTGTATTCAAATCTAAGTTCATGTTGAATGTGATTGTTTCTATTGTATTCAAATCTAAGTTCATGTTGAATGTGATTGTTTCTATTGTATTCAAATCTAAGTTCATATTGAATGTGGTTGTTTCTATTGTATTCAAATCTAAGTTCATGTTGAATGTGGTTGTTTCTATTGTATTCAAATCTAAGTCCATGTTGAATGTGGTTGTTTCTATTGTATTCAAATCTAAGTTCATGTTGAATGTGGTTGTTTCTATTGTATTCAAATCTAAGTTCATGTTGAATGTGATTGTTTCTATTGTATTCAAATCTAAGTTCATATTGAATGTGGTTGTTTTTATTGTATTCAAATCTAAGTTCATATTGAATGTGGTTGTTTCTATTGTATTCAAATCTAAGTTCATGTTGAATGTGGTTGTTTCTATTGTATTCAAATCTAAGTTCATGTTGAATGTGATTGTTTCTATTGTATTCAAATCTAAGTTCATGTTGAATGTGGTTGTTTCTATTGTATTCAAATCTAAGTCCATGTTGAATGTGGTTGTTTCTATTGTATTCAAATCTAAGTTCATGTTGAATGTGGTTGTTTCTATTGTATTCAAATCTAAGTCCATGTTGAATGTGGTTGTTTCTATTGTATTCAAATCTAAGTTCATGTTGAATGTGGTTGTTTCTATTGTATTCAAATCTAAGTTCATGTTGAATGTGATTGTTTCTATTGTATTCAAATCTAAGTTCATATTGAATGTGGTTGTTTCTATTGTATTCAAATCTAAGTTCATATTGAATGTGGTTGTTTTCTTGTATTCAAATCTAAGTTCATGTTGAATGTGGTTGTTTCTATTGTATTCAAATCTAAGTTCATGTTGAATGTGATTGTTTCTATTGTATTCAAATCTAAGTTCATGTTGAATGTGGTTGTTTCTATTGTATTCAAATCTAAGTCCATGTTGAATGTGGTTGTTTCTATTGTATTCAAATCTAAGTTCATGTTGAATGTGATTGTTTCTATTGTATTCAAATCTAAGTTCATGTTGAATGTGATTGTTTCTATTGTATTCAAATCTAAGTTCATGTTGAATGTGATTGTTTCTATTGTATTCAAATCTAAGTTCATGTTGAATGTGATTGTTTCTATTGTATTCAAATCTAAGTTCATATTGAATGTGGTTGTTTCTATTGTATTCAAATCTAAGTTCATGTTGAATGTGATTGTTTCTATTGTATTCAAATCTAAGTTCATGTTGAATGTGATTGTTTCTATTGTATTCAAATCTAAGTTCATGTTGAATGTGATTGTTTCTATTGTATTCAAATCTAAGTTCATATTGAATGTGATTGTTTCTATTGTATTCAAATCTAAGTTCATGTTGAATGTGATTGTTTCTATTGTATTCAAATCTAAGTTCATGTTGAATGTGATTGTTTCTATTGTATTCAAATCTAAGTTCATGTTGAATGTGATTGTTTCTATTGTATTCAAATCTAAGTTCATGTTGAATGTGATTGTTTCTATTGTATTCAAATCTAAGTTCATATTGAATGTGATTGTTTCTATTGTATTCAAATCTAAGTCCATGTTGAATGTGATTGTTTCTATTGTATTCATATCTAAGTTCATGTTGAATGTGATTGTTTCTATTGTATTCAAATCTAAGTTCATGTTGAATGTGATTGTTTCTATTGTATTCAAATCTAAGTTCATGTTGAATGTGATTGTTTCTATTGTATTCAAATCTAAGTTCATGTTGAATGTGGTTGTTTCTATTGTATTCAAATCTAAGTTCATGTTGAATGTGGTTGTTTCTATTGTATTCAAATCTAAGTTCATGTTGAATGTGATTGTTTCTATTGTATTCAAATCTAAGTTCATGTTGAATGTGGTTGTTTCTATTGTATTCAAATCTAAGTTCATGTTGAATGTGGTTGTTTCTATTGTATTCAAATCTAAGTTCATGTTGAATGTGATTGTTTCTATTGTATTCAAATCTAAGTCCATGTTGAATGTGGTTGTTTCTATTGTATTCAAATCTAAGTTCATGTTGAATGTGATTGTTTCTATTGTATTCAAATCTAAGTTCATGTTGAATGTGGTTGTTTCTATTGTATTCAAATCTAAGTTCATGTTGAATGTGGTTGTTTCTATTGTATTCAAATCTAAGTTCATGTTGAATGTGATTGTTTCTATTGTATTCAAATCTAAGTTCATGTTGAATGTGGTTGTTTCTATTGTATTCAAATCTAAGTTCATGTTGAATGTGATTGTTTCTATTGTATTCAAATCTAAGTTCATGTTGAATGTGATTGTTTCTATTGTATTCAAATCTAAGTTCATGTTGAATGTGATTGTTTCTATTGTATTCAAATCTAAGTTCATGTTGAATGTGGTTGTTTCTATTGTATTCAAATCTAAGTTCATGTTGAATGTGGTTGTTTCTATTGTATTCAAATCTAAGTTCATGTTGAATGTGATTGTTTCTATTGTATTCAAATCTAAGTTCATGTTGAATGTGATTGTTTCTATTGTATTCAAATCTAAGTTCATGTTGAATGTGGTTGTTTCTATTGTATTCAAATCTAAGTTCATGTTGAATGTGATTGTTTCTATTGTATTCAAATCTAAGTTCATGTTGAATGTGGTTGTTTCTATTGTATTCAAATCTAAGTTCATGTTGAATGTGATTGTTTCTATTGTATTCAAATCTAAGTTCATGTTGAATGTGATTGTTTCTATTGTATTCAAATCTAAGTTCATGTTGAATGTGATTGTTTCTATTGTATTCAAATCTAAGTTCATGTTGAATGTGGTTGTTTCTATTGTATTCAAATCTAAGTTCATGTTGAATGTGGTTGTTTCTATTGTATTCAAATCTAAGTTCATGTTGAATGTGATTGTTTCTATTGTATTCAAATCTAAGTTCATGTTGAATGTGATTGTTTCTATTGTATTCAAATCTAAGTTCATGTTGAATGTGGTTGTTTCTATTGTATTCAAATCTAAGTTCATGTTGAATGTGATTGTTTCTATTGTATTCAAATCTAAGTCCATGTTGAATGTGGTTGTTTCTATTGTATTCAAATCTAAGTTCATGTTGAATGTGATTGTTTCTATTGTATTCAAATCTAAGTTCATGTTGAATGTGGTTGTTTCTATTGTATTCAAATCTAAGTTCATGTTGAATGTGGTTGTTTCTATTGTATTCAAATCTAAGTTCATGTTGAATGTGTTGTTTATTGTATTCAAATCTAAGTTCATGTTGAATGTGGTTGTTTCTATTGTATTCAAATCTAAGTTCATGTTGAATGTGATTGTTTCTATTGTATTCAAATCTAAGTTCATGTTGAATGTGATTGTTTCTATTGTATATCCCCAGGTGGATTATGAAATTGATTGTCCACTCTTTCCCGTTCTAGAAATCACTTCGTATCCTGACGCTGTGAGGCAAAACAGGATTGAGAAATGAAAAAAAGACTCTTGCCCCGTTAAGCGTAGAGGTGGGGGCTTTCATTTTCGTTCCAGTGCTAGATGAGTCGTCTCCTTATTATGTTCTATCCGTGTTTATTTAGCGTGGTCTTGATAATGTCTATCCATCTTTTTCTTGGTCTTTCCTTGGCTGTAGTACCTGATCTCGTTTTATTGTATGCTGTTATTGGTGGGTGGTTGTATTCCATTCTCATTAAATGTCCAAACCCTTGCATTTCGTGTCTTTCGATGTATTCGGTGCATAAAGTTATGCCCACTCTGCTTCTGATGTTCTCAGTTCGTAGTCTATCTTTCCTGGTACCCCACTGCCTTCCTCGAGCATTTCATTTCACACGTGGTGAGCTTTCTGTGGTGTGTTGCAGTCAGAGACCAAGTTTGGCACTGGTAACAAAGTGTTGGTAGAAAAATACTTTTATCATGTCTTTTCACTTCCATCTTGATCTTTGGGTATTGTAGTAATGGTACTAGCTTGTAGGTCACTGCATTTGCTTTATAGTATCTTGTCTCCATTTCTCTATTGAGTTTTCCGTCCTCTGTGAAAATGTTGACTAAATATTTGAATTTAGAAAGTTGCTTTACTCTGGTGTTGTCTATTTGTATGTTTGCTTGGCTTGGTGTTCTGCTGATTTTCATGGTCTCGGTCTTTTGTTTGTTTACTTTCATGTTGTACTTCCTACATGCTATTTACAATGAATTCAAATGATGTTGTAGCTGATCTTCATCTTCATAGATTAAACTTTGGTCGTCTGTGACAAGTAATTCATTGATTTAGTTATTTAATTGATCGTAGTTTTCATTCTCTATGTCGATAAGGTCTTGTCCACACTGCCCCTTTCACTATTCTGTCGATATATATGTTGAAGAGAAGAGATGAGAGCACACAACTCTGTCTTACTTCTGATTTCGTTTCGAATGAGTCTGTCATTCCGTCTGTTGTTCTTACCACACTGTGGCTATTTTAGTATATTGCTCTGATATTGTCTAGCAGTTGCCCCTTGATTCCGTAGTTTTCTAATGTTTCCCAAAAAATACTTCTATCTATTCAATGTTGACCACTTGGTAACTACTCTTTGTGATTTGTATGTTATCCGAGCCAACGAACGAGTGTACATTGTGCCAGTTATAGCATACATGTAGGCCAGCAATTCGATTTCGGATGCTTTTTATGTACTATGGTAGCTTCTCAGGCCCTACTTCTTACGACATGCCTTGTAGATCGCAGTGTTACTATTCTTTGCTTCCTTTGCGAGCCCCGGCAACACATGGGCGGCTTCCACTTCAAATGTTCAGTAGTGCTGTTGTGAATACTTGCTTTGCTGTAGAAGTCTTCACCTCAAGTATGTTCAGTAGTGCTGTTGTGAATACTTGCTTTGCTGTGAAGTCTCACCTCAAGTATGTTCAGTACTGCTGTTGTGAATACTTGCTTTGCTGTAGAAGTCTTCACCTCAAGTATGTTCAGTACTGCTGTTGTGAATACTTGCTTTGCTGTAAAAGTCTCCATTTCAAGTGTGTTCAGTAGTGCTGTTGTGAATACTTGCTTTGCTGTAAAAGTCTCCACTTCAAGTGTGTTCAGTAGTGCTGTTGTGAATACTTGCTTTGCTGTAAAAGTCTCCACTTCAAGTGTGTTCAGTAGTGCTGTTGTGAATACTTGCTTTGCTGTAAAAGTCTCCACTTCAAGTGTGTTCAGTAGTGCTGTTGTGAATACTTGCTTTGCTGTAAAAGTCTCCACCAAGTGTGTTCAGTAGTGCTGATGTGAATACTTGCTTTGCTGTAGAAGTCTTCACCTCAAGTGTGTTCAGTAGCGCTGTTGTGAATACTTAAAACACATGCTGGTACACACTTGCAGTTTTGCTGTTGACAGTAATATGAAAGTTACAGCGCAGGTGAAACCTGTAAACTAACAATATTTTTAGCAGAAAACTCCAGCTTCATCTATAACATAGATTCCCAAACTTTTCGGTCCACCGCCCACTTTGCACAACATAAACTTTGTAACGCCCCTCCTCATTATAACAGTTTACCAACGCCCCCACCCACACATACATGCTCTATTTTCACTTTGACATAGAAAATTGATATTTATTTCTGTAATACATGGTCAATTTTCAAATGTTCATATACATGAAATAGAAAATTGATATAAAAAAAGGATCGTGTAAGATGGGAATAAGATGAATTAAAATGTAGAATTCAAATTTTTAATGATTATTCAATAGCAAAATCAAGAAAAACTCCCCTAAAATGCTTCTGAACCCACCATCGCCCCCTGTAAGACTTCAGGCCACAGGCAGGTACTGCCCACTTTGGGAAACGCTGATCTATAATGTGTGTAGAATTTCTATGCATTTCTACTTGATGATTCATCTTTCAATTGCAAAGTGTGCTTGTTTTTGCTTTTAAACTCTTGTCCTAAAACTAAACCGCAACATTTATGTGTTAATGCAAACAGCAAGAAAACCTCATACATTTTAGAATTTTCAGTGAATATGTTTTAAATAAGTATTGACAACATATAGTTGTGAGACATGGAATATTGATAAAGCGGGGAAGATCATTAATGCTTTTGAATGCAAATGTTACAAAAGGATACTTAGAATATCATGGACAGAGAAAAGAACAAATGCTTCTATTCTGCAACAGCATGATATTAAAGAGAGTTGGCTATTAAAGAGCATAAAATCAAGGAAAATTAAATATTTCGGACATCAAACGACATGAGTGCCTAGAGAAGATACATTTTGGAGGAAATGATGCCTGGAAGAAGAATGAGAGGAAAACATAGAAGACGATGGGTGCAAAATGTCATTGACGATCTGAAAATGACTGCTGCTGACACAGGTTAACTTGCACAGAATAGAGATATTTTTCAGAACTGCTATCATGGGAGCCAAGTACCGGAAGAGACAAGCTACTTG
Source organism: Arion vulgaris (assembly GCA_020796225.1). Lineage (NCBI taxonomy): Eukaryota > Metazoa > Mollusca > Gastropoda > Stylommatophora > Arionidae > Arion > Arion vulgaris. The sequence continues at coordinate 42,479,871 of CM036756.1, read as the reverse complement.
ATGATGATGTTTTGAATGTGTGCCTTTTTTTTAGCGATTGGTATACATTTATGTTCATTCGAAATCTATATTACAAAGTCATCGCACCGTTATCGGGTTGAATTGTTATCCAACCAAACATATCTTCCTTGGCCTTCAACTACTGTCTCATGTGCATACAGACATATCGACATACTATTATATCCGTCTCGTACTGTTATACCTTACATAAGATCTACAAGAAAAAGTCTCCCACAGTTGGTACACAAGATTTCAGGGACAGTGTTACCAAACTCATTATCTGATATCGCTCTTCGGTTTGTTCAGTTCTTAACCTCTCTTCACTTTGTTCAGCTCTTAACCTCTCTTCACTTTGTTCAGCTCTTAACCTCTCTTCAGTTCTTAACCTCTCTTCAGTTTGTTCAGCTCTTAACCTCTCTTCAGTTTGTTCAGTTCTTAACCTCTCTTCAGTTTGTTCAGCTCTTAACCTCTCTTCAGTTTGTTCAGTTTTTAACCTCTCTTCAGTTTGTTCAGTTCTTAACTTCTCTTCAGTTTGTTCAGTTCTTAACCTCTCTTCACTTTGTTCAGCTCTTAACCTCTCTTCAGTTTGTTCAGTTCTTAACCTCTCTTCAGTTTGTTCAGTTCTTAACCTCTCTTCAGTTTGTTCAGTTCTTAACCTCTCTTCAGTTTGTTCAGTTCTTAACCTCTCTTCACTTTGTTCAGCTCTTAACCTCTCTTCAGTTTGTTCAGTTCTTAACCTCTCTTCAGTTTGTTCAGTTCTTAACCTCTCTGCAATAAGTTGTTCATAATTCCACCATTTCTTCTTCGATCGCTTCATATCGACACCTCGTTTAACCACTCTTTGTGATTTGTATGTCATCTGAGCCTAAGAGCGATTTGCGTTGTGCCAATTATGCGCCTACAAGTAAGCTAGCACATCCGATTTCTGCGACGCTTTTTATTTACTAGGGTATCTTTCCTAGGTTCATACCTCAATCGCCTCTTATGACATGCCTTGTAGGTGGCAATATTACTATTCTTTGCTCTGCTTGTAGGACCTGGCATCGTACGGGCGACATAATTCTACTAAATGCATGCACCTCTTTCTATGTCATACTATTGATAGAATCCTGCACCGATAAATAGATTTCAATGCATGTATCATGCATACCCCATCGTGCACACCTCCTTATGTCGAAAATGCACTGGTCAATGCCAGATTGTCGACATCTTCAAATAAATCGGTCAGCACTGATAGATTGATTGATAGGACCGTCATCACTGCACTTCGGTGAGTAACCTTCTGTGCTCCTATATCTTTCTTACACACGAAGATATCAGCGCCAGTGCAAGAACTCTGCAGCACCGGCGAGGGTCCCCAATTAAATTAGAAGATGATGAACATATTCTGCAGGAATTTTATTAATTAATCTTTCTAATGCATTCTGCCCGAGCAGAGAATTTCCAGCCTGTTCTTCTCAATTTTGATCTAACAATGTTTCTTTTACGTGCTCAACCTGAACACAGGAACTACGTTTTATCATACGTCTCCGATAGGACTAGGAACTCGATCTCACCTACACTGAGATCATGGGTCTCTGGAAAAATATTCCGATGGCACCACGAGTTAGCACTGACACCAGTCATATTCGGTATTCTCTGCTCGCATACACGTAACAAAAACAGCCAAATGTTTCTTTAATTATCCTGGTATTCTAGTAAATTCTGCCTCTGTCTATTCTAGCAAGCACCTGCACCGGAGATCATTAACATGTTTAAATATATTTTTTTTTATCTTGCACATGTCCTAAGTTTTGCTCTTGTCGAATAAATAGTTAACACTCTGAAAATAGATTACCGTTCCGAGTTATAAATATAAGTTTTCCGGTAAAAAATAAAAATTAACTTTGTGTTTACGTTTAAAATAGTGCTACACTCCTAAATATTGCAGATGCAGGCTACGGTATGTCGTGGCCAACGTTACAAACTGGCCTAAATGCTCTATTTGTCAAGATGGAGGGTGAGGCGGATTATTCAAACGTGTTTAGTAAACATATGGACATTTTAGTAAACATACGGACTCAAACGAACTTCTTCAGTAAACATAACAACAAAATAATGATGCATAGTAAGTGCTGTGTACCAAAATGTAGATCAAATTACGATTGTAATTATATATGTATAATATAAGTTAATTTAACAAGTACCTTCTTCAGTAAACCTAACAGCTGTTGTCAGTGTTGTAAACAATAAAACATAACAATAAAATAACGATACCTAGCTATAGTCCGTTCAACTTGTCATGCCCACAGATACAAATTTGTATCTTTGTAACCATTTGATGAAATAACTTGAAAACTTGCATGTGAACTACACATGTTCCGACGCTACAAAATATTTTTTGCCATTCAAACAATCATACCATCTATAAGTTTCCTTCTTTGTGCTATATATTTAACGCCTTTGTTGGCATGGTTGAAGAAAACTCATGTTTACAGCAATTTAATACATTTATGACAAAAATAGCAACATTCAGGGCGAAATTCACGGTTTTTAAAAGTTCTTGCATTTTTTCGGGCACCATAACGACTCGGGCGTGAACTTGGTAAAGAATTGACGTCATTAGTGCGAGACGGACATTTAGTTAAAGGCGTATATCGAAATTAGTGTGAAGTTATTTTGTAATATTGTTGACTTCTATATTGTTGACAGTCATTGATTTAACATACATAATGAGTTTGAAGTGCAAATTTATTACAATGCAAAAAGTGTCATTAATATTATATGCGCATTTCCGACATTAGTTACGAAAAAACAATAATACAACTATGTGTACATTTCTTGTTTATTTCATGACACCATTGCAGTATCAACATTGGCCCCATGTATGAGCTGGGATATAATACGCCTTTGAATGAGACTTGACATCAAATGTCATATGTGTGCGTTTACTGTAAAAACTAAAATGCTGTATCAGACTCGCCAAATATCCGCCAACATCAAAGGAAACCGTTATATTACAAAATCCAGGTTTCCTATAGCAATTTCTTCCATCAGAAATTTGCGTCGGTATAATTCTAAGATTGTGTGCAAAGTTTCGCTACTGTGGAATATATGGTTTTGCTACAGTTTGCATTGGACTGTGGGCATGAGTTGTTGAACGGACTATAGTAAGTAATGTGTACCAAAATGTAGATCAAATTACGATTATAATTATATGTGTATAATTTAACAATTACCTTCTTTAATAAACATAACAACAAAATAACGATGCCTAGAAAGTGTTGTGTACCAAATTGTAGATCTAATTATGAGGGAGATTATGTTAAAGCATTCAAGGTTCCAAATGAAAATCGTCAGGAAATTCGGGACAAATGGATCAAAAATATTCCACGTCAAGATTGGCTTCCCACGAAACATAGTGTTGTTTGTATCCAACATTTTAGAGAAGAAGATTTAGTACGTTCAGATAAATATACAGATGCAAATGATGTAGAACACATTATTGACAGGCGTTGTGTAGTTTTAAAACCTGATGCTGTTCCCACTGTGTTTCCTAACCTTCCATCTTATATGTCAAAAGCGCCTGTCGTTCTTCGTAAGAATCCACAAGCACGAGCTACAGCAGTACAAGAAAGATATAATAAAGATGTTGAAGATTGGCTGGCGTCAGATCTGATCAGTGATTTTAAAGTTTTTCAGGACAATTATGAAGCAAGGTTACAAGATAATTTAAATGCAAAGTTTCTGCAGATTTGTAAAGACAAGGAATATGTTCTATTGTATACTGTAATTGTTGAAACCATGGAAGCACCAGCTATAGGACTAAGTATTAAAATAGACCAGGACATGTCCTTTACTGTTCACCTGAAGGGAGTTTCCATAGAAAAAGTTCCTTTAACTGGCTGTCAAGTAGTGGAAAAATTGAGAGATGGTCTCATGTTGAGAATCTTTTGTCCTATTGTTTATATAAAGATTTAGAAGAAGATCGAACTGTTGACTATTACATGACAAAGGCACATGCTAATCTGGTTGAAGCAATTAGTTTATCATCCACCACCACAAGCACTAGTGTTGTGCCAGAGAAAACACTTCAATTCCTCGCTGAACAGTTGCAGCTGGTCAGAACTCCAGATAACAGAAAACGGTACAGCAGTAACACCCACTGTTTTGCATTCATGACATATATAAAATCCCCAGTATGCTACAGATTTCTAAGAAGATCAAATTATCTGTGTCTTCCCCATCATGGCACACTCAGAAATTTAATTATGTCATTGACAAAGTCTGTAGATTCTGACATCAGTAAATATTTACAGATTAAGAGCAGCAAACTTTCTGCAACTGACCAAATTGTAGCCATTCAGATGGATGAAATTTATGTCAAAGCTGCACTAAATTATACTGGAGGAAAATTGATTGGCACAGCATCAAATGCAGTCGAAAGTGCTACCACTGTGCAGGCATTTTTTTATTTCTTCAATATTTGGCAATTACACTGAAGTGGTTGGACTAATTCCAATGAAGAAGATGACATCAGATGACTTGCAAGGAAATTTGATTCAGACTATACAGACAGTGCAGTCCGTTGGTTTTAAAGTCCTGGCTGTTATTGCGGATAACAATGCAGTAAACAGAAAAGTGTACAAACAACTTGCAGGAAGTTCACAGAATGCATACACTTTTGAGAATCCAGTGTATTCTGGAACACCAATCTTTTTGCTTCATGATTCAGTACATATATTGAAATGCATATGGCACAACTGGATCAACCAGAAGGACACGGAGCAAACTGTTGTTTTCCCTTGTTATCCTGTATCACAATCAGAGGAACTCATGAGAGCAAAGATGTCCAGCTTGAAAATTTTGTATAATAAAGAATGTAACAACATTACCAAATTAGCACCTGCGATTACTCACAAAGCACTGTTTCCATCTAGTTTTGATAGACAGAAGGTATCTCTAGCCCTTGCTGTGTTCAACGAGTATAATGTTGCAGCTCTACGGCTCAGTGATCAGGAGGATGGTACTGCAACTTTTATTAATACAATACTACAGTGGTGGAACATTATAAATGTTAAAAATAAATTTATTGGAACAAAGCTTCGAAACCCATTTGCCATGCCTATAACAGCTACTGATAAAACTAATTTGTTGAATTTGGAACAGCTATGCAAATGGGTGGAAGCATGGCATAATCTACCAGTAAGAGAAGGAAGCTCACCAGGAAACATTCCATGCTTTGATTCACACATTGAAGGCAATGATAGATTTAACTAAATATGCATTCACAAACATCATGAACATAGAGTACATCTTGTTAGGAAAACTACAAACGGACAATCTTGAGGCCAGATTCAGTGAGTACAGGCAACTTTCAGGAGCAAACTACCTTGTTTCTGTGCAGCACATTTTGGAAACTGAAAAGAAACTAAGGATTTATTCTGTTTTGAGTATGTGCTCCTCGAGATGTGGTGATATTCCAATTCGTGACTTATTATCAGTGTTCAGTACAGACAACGAGATGGAAACAAGTGCTGCCAAGCAAGGAGACCCATGGTTTGAAGTGAATGTAGAAAATTCTGAAATCATAGTGCCTGACGGAACTGTGGATGTACTTGTCTACATCAGTGGATTTGCTGCCTACAGACTGTGTAGAAGATTAAAGTGCCCTTCATGTTGCCTACTTATTCAGCAAGCTACGGGCATTACAGCAGAAATTGAACCTGATCTGTCCTGGTTAGACTACACACATTTAATAGATAGGGGTGGACTGAAGTACCCATCACAAGACCTCACTGTTCTCTGCTTCATATCATATCTAGTTGTCCAAAAGCTGATATCATCTGAATATGAAGATAAGTTCTTGGCCACGACAAACCAGAAGGAGATTGTCATACAAATTGTAACTGCTAGCTACTTAAAATTCTCATTAGACAGTACTGCATGTGTCTACGGAGCTCAAAAAAGAAAAACTTTATTGTCGCGGTTCCAACATTTGCTAACATTTTCCCCAACAATTATAGAAAAATAAGGAATGATCAATGCAATGTTCAGCAAACTGCTTCTTCACAAAAAGGAAAGTAGCAAAATTCAGTAGTAGATAAATATATTTATGTAATACTGTTTAGTTTCTGTGCTAATCAAGCTGTGGTGATGTGCAAACTTGTGACTGACTAATTCATGGATTATTGATAAGTGATGTTAGTTTATGTGCTAATCAAGATGTGGTGTTGTGCAAACATGTAGCTTACTTATTCATGGATAACTGAAGAGAGACTACCATAAGCTGATGTAAGTACAATAGTTATCATATTTAAAATTAATCTGAGTATTCTGTATAAAATTAAACTAAAATAGTATGTGAGAGCAACAACTATAGCTATTCATCAGAAAACATCTTCTATAACACACACAAGCATCCAACAACAAGTTTCTAACATCTGCAAGATGAATTGTCTAGATCAGCGTTTCCCAATAGTAACAGTCAATAGTTAGTCTGTGAGAATACACCGCCTCAGCCTGTGACGTCACATGGCAATATTGCGTCGCCTGAGGCCAGTTTGCAAGTTGCACGGTATGTCTAGGCGTCTGTGCTAGTGTACTCAATACAACAGCACTTCTCAGAGACAATGAGCTGTACCAGTTGCTGCTCAATCATACAAGTGACTGCGCCAGGAGAGACCTCTCAAGTCTGAGAAGACCCGCATGTATCGGAGAAACCAATAAAATGGTAAGCAGGCTTCACGCAAAATCAGTCAGAAGTGTCACAGTGGCGCCATGGCTACGTCTGAATCTCTTATAGCGACGAAAAAAAGAAGAAGAAGAAAAAAGAAGAAGAGACTGCCAGAAGAAGAAGAAGAAGAGAAGAAGAAGACTGCCAGGAAGAAGAAGAAAAGATGAAAGAAGAAGAGAAGAAGAAACTGCCAGAAGAAGAATGAAGAAGAAGAGAAAAGACTGCCAGAAGAAGATGAAGAAGAAGACACAGAAGAAGAAGAAGAAGAAGAAGAAGAAGACTGCCAGAAGAAGAAGATGAAGAAAAACTGCCAGAAGAAGAAGATGAAGAAGACTGCCAGAAGAAGAAGATGAAGAAGAAGAAGAAGAAGACTGCCAGAAGAAGAAGATGAAGAAGAAGAAGAAGAAGACTGCCAGAAGAAGAAGAAGAAGAAGAAGAAGAAGACTGCCAGAAGAAGAAGATGAAGAAGACTGCCAGAAGAAGAAGATGAAGAAGACTGCCAGAAGAAGAAGATGAAGAAGACTGCCAGAAGAAGAAGATGAAGAAGACTGAGAAGAAGAAGATGCAAGAAGACTGCAGAAGAAGACTGCCAGAAGAAGACTGCCAGAAGAAGAAGAAGAAGTTCCACTAAAAGTAGATATGTCATTTTGTTGTAAGAAATGTCTAAAAGTAGATATGTCATTTTGCTGTAAGAAATGTCTAAAAGTAAATATGTCATTTTTCTGTAAGAAATGTTTAAAAGTAGATATGTCATTTTGTTGTAAGAAATGTCTAAAAGTAAATATGTCATTTTGTTGTAAGAAATGTCTAAAAGTAAATATGTCATTTTGCTGTAAGAAATGTCTAAAAGTAAATATGTCATTTTGCTGTAAGAAATGTCTAAAAGGATCTGAAGTCGAAGGATTGACTTCACTGCACCGGGTTTTACCCCATGTGGCTCGGTTCCTCTCCGCGGAAATGACAAGTTAGTGAAGAAAGTACGTGCAAAAAACCACAAACTCTGTAGCTCCGACAACAATCCTAGAGGTCTCTGGAAAAAATGCACTCGTAAACAGAACGGCGTAGTCCGGATTCGAACCCACGTCCTTTGGAACGCAAGGCACATGCCTAACCACTTAGCCACAAAGATAACTTAACCACTTAGCCACAAAGATAACTTAACCACTTAGCCACAAAGATAACTTAACCACTTAGCCACAAAGACATCCAAATGTCTTTCCTGAACAACTGTAGTGGTGGTCCACTAATCTGAAATAGTTTCCCAGAGATAACCGGTTTAGAGTCTAGGTTACTAAAGTCTTTACTACCTGTGTTACCACTTGTATGGGTGGTGTGTGACATAGAGAAGGACATCAGTCTGAAGAATTTAATGCTCGCATGGCTAATGCAGTCACCGATAAACTGTTTAGGTAGGATTTTGTCTTTATGTCCCGAAAGAAAAAAAAATCCTTGGCCTTACCGGGGATCGAACCCGGTTCTCCCGAATGGAATCCCGCGCTCTAATACATTCGACGAGTAAGCTCCTTAAATACTAAAATCTAAAAAAATCCAACGAGTATAAGATTTAGTCGATACGTTGGGTTTTTTTTTGGGTTAGTTTTATGATTTGATTATTCATTTTTCTTGTTTATGTGATACCATACATACATGACTTTGTTTGCTTATGTGATACCATACATACGTGACTTTGTTTGCTTATATGATACCATACATACGTGACTTTGTTTGCTTATGTGATACCATACATACGTGACTTTGTTTGCTTATGTGATACCATACATACGTGACTTTGTTTGCTTATGTGATACCATACATACGTGACTTTGTCCTGAAACGCTAATTTATTACGTATCACCGCAGTCAGTTTTCTCCAGATCTGATCTGATCCGCTCTGACTGATTTCCGTACATCGCGTTGAATACTACAGTCTACTGTCCATTGTTTATTCCCAGGAGGAAGATGTAGTTGGCTGTCTACTCTTGACGTTAACCGTAGGGATGGTAGCTTTAATTTGCGTTCTAGTGATAGATGAGTCGCCCTTGTTGTGTTATATCCGTGTTTATGTAGTGTGGTCTTGCGAGTAGTTTAACAACTCACGACTTTGAACGCCACACCGACAGTTTTCATGTATCCTCAACATAAGTAAACACTCTAGAAAAAGAACTCTAACCAGCAATGCATAGAAAAAGAATGACAACTCGTACTTGGGGGTTACCCATAATAAAAAAACAGCATGATATCTGGACGACGAACACTAGCCCAAGTACCATTCTCCTTCTTCCAACACTTCACATCGACCACTTGTTTACCACACGTTACGATTCGTATGTGATCCACATCTAAGAGCGATTTTACGTTATGCGAGTTACGCGCCTACAAGTAGACCAGCATATCCGATTCCTGCAACGCTTTTTATTTACTAGAGTAGCTTCCCTAGGTCCCTACCTGTCACATGTTACAATATGCCTTGCAGGTCGCAGTGTTACTATCCTTTGCTCTCCTTATTTATGCCAAGTGACATTGAATCATTAAGAAGAAACAAGAATTTAGTTAATCCTTTCACTCCGTAATTATTTTGTAAGCTCCAGACGCACATATTTTACAATGTATACTTTATTCACCAGTGTATTACTTTGCGCCATATTAACTATTACAGCAAGCCACTATATCGGCCCTGAAGAGCGAAAGTGTTAAGGCACAAAACTAAGAACCCAATAGTGACATTATTTTATACACAAGTGGTTGTTAATGTCGCTAACAAATTCAACAAGCAATCAAATTTACCGTATACAGGATTCCAAACAAAGAAGTACAAAATATTTCCCACAACCAAAAGAACACCTCTAACCACAAAACTATCTTCTTCTTCTTTGCGTTCGTTCTTTACGACCAATTTTAATCACTCTTTGTGATATGTTTGATGTTTGCCAAGAACGTGTATACGTTGCACATTGGTTTGGTAGGCCCTAAACGTATAGACTTCTACACGTTTAGGACACATGCATCCGATTTCAGCCAAACCTCCTTAGTCACCTCTTACGACATGCGTGGCAGGTAACAGTGGTTCTATTCTTTACACCCAAATTTAGGCCCCGGTAACCACAAAACTATATTTTCCGTAAACTTTTCAGATCGTATGGTATGAAGAGCCTGTCTTTTCATACTTAATGGTCAAATTGTGCAGGAGGTAGGAGGGCCAATTCCTTTCCTCACGTGTGGGACATCTAGCGTAGGATTGAACCCGCAAACCCTGGTATGTCTGAGTTGATAGACGAACGCTTACACATAACGTTAATCCATCCAACAACTACGAAACTACACTAGAAAATTGATGAATAGTTAAAGACATTCTACCCGTAACAAAGTAGAACATGTATGTATATCACATAGACTGTACACGATATCTGATATTTGACAATATGAAATGTTAGTGTCACTAGAGAAGTACTTGAGAGAACCCTCAAGAAAAACTTAAAAGGGGACATCTTAAAAGGGGACATCATAAACAGGTCTGGAGACGGAGTCTTCTTGGGGAACTGAGGAGAACTGGACTATCTTCGTAGGACATCAAGAATACAGTCAGAGACCGGGAACAGTGACGAGCAACTGTTGAAGCCATATGCTCCACGAGGAATGGACAGAATAAGCCAAGTAAATCAAATCATCAAATGTTGAATTTTTTATTTTTAAATAAAAATTAAAACTTATCTTCAGATATTATCTTCAGACTTTAGTCATCCATTTATATTCTAGTTGATGCCTTTGTCAGAATCAGGACCGAACTACTACTTTGAAAATAGATGTAACATAGCTACAAGTTCTAAGACATTATATCTGACAAGTTCAATGTTGTAAAGTTCTCTGGTTACCGTGAGGATGATATTAATGAACTAAATCCAGAGCTTTTAACGTGGTTTCTGTATGAAACATGTTTCTAATTTGTTTATCTCTATCTCTGGCTAGTTTTTTCTCTCTAGCATTGTCAGGTTTTAAATCAATAATTTTATCTGACAATCCTTGTCTAAGGATGAATACATGGTGGGCGTTTCGGTCGGACGGAAAATTCAGAACATTTGTTCATAATAAGATGAAGGAACATCGTACGTTCTAGTGGTTTATGAGTGAATGTTTAGTCTCAGTTGTACCCTACGATGATAACATGTGTATCTTTTCGCACTAAACTTGATGTTATGCACTGAGGTTAACAACAGCCATATTAGTTATACACGTGGATCTATTTTGCGAAGTGGTTAAGACGTTTCCCTGGTGTTCTGAAGGGTTCGAATCCGGACCGAGTCACATGTGCCTTTTTTTCGGAGATCCCTAGGATTGTTGCTGGAGCTATAGAGTTTGTGCTTTATGCAACACTCTCGGCAGGTGGCGTGCGATTTCTGCTGAGAGGGACACAGCCATATGGGGACGCCTGGTGCAATGAAGTCAGCCCTTCATCTGTAGACTCTTTTAGATCTGTTATAAATGTCCTCCTCCCCCACCTTCTGTTGATGTCATATTCTAGTGAAAGAGTGATATTCATGATATCAATATATTCAACGCAAAATTATTCCCCACATCTCTCTCTAACTGGTTCGGAATTAATGTAATGAAACAAAATTGAATCTTAGGACATTAGAACATCTTGAACTCAATATAAATCAACCGCGAAATATATTTAACATGTGAAGAAATCTCGAACTGACTGTCAAGAACATGACTCGTGTCATATGTCACTGGGAACATTGACCGCAGTGTCCTAAACTATGAGAAAATAGAGAGTATATTAATTAACAACCCTAGAAATAAGTGAGGGTGACAACTACAGATTGAAGCCGGTCCGTATTTTTGGCATGGTAGGTACGTACTTGATGATATGACATTTGTGAGAGTTTTTGACACAACTATAGTTCTCACATACTTATCTAGTATAATAATGTATAGTTCTGTATGAGCTGAAAATACAGCGCCATCAATTTTATAACCTAGTTGTCACAAGACAAACTCTGTATTTCTATTTTGGTATTTTAATAAAGTATAGAGTTCGATTTCTTGTCGGTTTCTTGCGTTTTGGGTAACTGGAAGGTTACTGTATATGTCAACAGTCATGACAGTATTACATAATATATTATGCCAGTTTTAGATCTGTAGTTGTTTCCGGGTTCCTCAAGGGGAGCACAGAATAGTAACACTGCGACCTACAAGAGATATCCGAGGAAACGACTTAGGTAGGGGCCTAGGGAAGCTACCCAAGTAAATAAAAAGCGTCACAAAAATCGGATGTGCTTGCCTACTTGTAGGCGTATAACTGGCACAACGTACAATCGCTCTTAGGCTCGGATCACATACAAATCACAAAGAGTGGTAAACAAGTGATAGATATGGAACGTTCGAAGAAGAAGACTAGCAATCGGTTTGATAAAAATGACGAGATTGGTGAATTTGTCACACCTATAAGAGTGCGTATCCCAGTCGCTGATTTGTTTGTTTGTTTAGTAGGGATTAAAGCCTCTTTAGGCACGCCCTTTCAACCTAAGGCGAACCTTTTATTGGTTATATCAGAGCGTGTAGGCCAACAAACATGAAAAATAAGAATTAACTCCTTTCGGAGAATCCAAGAGTTAGAATATTAAATTGTTTGTTTGTTTAGTAAGGGATTAAAGCCTCTTTAAGCCGAGGCACGCCCTTTCAACCTAAGGCGAACCTTTTATTGGTTATATCAGAGCGTGTAGGCCAACAAACAATCCCAGTCGCTGATCAGATTGAGAGAGATGCTTTATAGAAGTGCAAATCCCAGTCGCTGATCAGATTGAGAGAGATGCTTTATAGAAGTGCAAATCCCAGTCGCTGATCAGATTGAGAGAGATGCTTTATAGAAGTGCGAATCCCAGTCGCTGATCAGATTGAAAGAGATGCTTTATAGAAGTGCGAATCCCAGTCGCTGATCAGATTGAGAGAGATGCGTGTTGATTTTGGTACAGTCCGAAAAGAACGACATACAAAATATGCAAAAAGTTTGATTAATCAACATTGAACTGGCGTGTTGGACCGCTGGACTCTGCTGGATTTGTTGAAGCGGTGATCGAAGCACATATGAACATGTCTGAAGTGCTTTGATGATAGTCCTCATATAACTGATACGTCTTCTAGGTGCACTTCAATACTGATCTGGAGCACATAATACAAGAGTCACCGCATGAATTCCAGGAAAGACAAGACTACGAAATGAGGACCTGAGAAGCAGAGTGGGCATAACTTCGTGCACCGAATACATTGAAGGACAACAAATTTGGTGGTTTGGACATTTAATGAAAATGGATTACAACCAACTACAAATAACAACATATAATAAAAAGAGATCAGGTACTAGAGCCAAGGGAAGATCAAGAAAAAGATGGATAGACAATATCAAGACCATACTAAATTACACGGATATAACACAACAAGAGCGATGCATTTTGTCCTGGAACGCAACATAAAGCTCCCATCCCTACGCTTAACGACAAGAGTGGACAACCAATTTCATCATTCACCTGGGGATGACAATAGACAACTGCCATATCTCGGTTGAATGTAATTTGGCAAAACAAAATCAGCAACAGAACAAAACAAAAATGATCACATATAAATTTTAGGTATTGTCTAATCTTATGTACGGATATAAGGGTTGGATGCTCACTGCAGACACAGAAATAAGAATACAGGTTTCTGAGCAGAGGTGCTGCAGACTTGTGCTGCAAATTTGTTTCTTGGAACATTCAATAAATATTTATTTAAGAGAACAAAATAATTATGCTCGCAGGCAGACATTAGCCACATGTGGTTGTGGTGAAACTACGTAAGCGTGCTTGGTTTGAACATATAATGAGGCACGACTCACTTTCAAAAACTATTCTACAGTGAAATGTTGGTATGTGGAAGGAGTAGACGAGCACAGAGAAAATCCTGGATTAATAACATGAAGAGTTGGTCATTGCACGACTTCACACTTGTTCGAAAAGTTAACGACAGAGAACTATGGCAGGTTATTATGTCTGATGTCTTCCTCACGATGGTATTGAGTCTTATTATTATTATTGTTTTGCCGGTCTTATTACCAGTTCGTGGGTTGTACAGAATAAACAGCTACAGGTATTACTATTGTTTTGGCCTTCTCATTATCAGTTCGTGGGTTGTACAGAATAACCAGCTACAGGTATTAATATTGTTTTGTCGGTCTCATTATCAGTTCGTGGGTTGTACAGAATAACCAGCTACAGGTATTAATATTGTTTTGTCGGTCTCATTATCAGTTCGTAGGTTGTACAGAATAACCAGCTACAAGTATTACTATTGTTTTGCCGGTCTCATTATCAGTTCGTGGGTTGTACAGAATAACCAGCTACAGGGTTTTATAATTGAAGATCTTGATCATCTTCCTTGCACCTTCCTTGCGTCCACTTGAAATATTGTCTCCGTCTGCAACGTTTCTTCTTGTATACAAGAAAGGGACATTCCTTGTTCATATGATATACGATATGATACCTATTCTTCAAACTCTCCTCTTTTCTATTATATTCACATTTATTGTGTCCAATGGTTACGTTGTGAATACGAAGCACTTCCTCCCTCCTTGTGGGCTAGGAGTCACACTAAGTGGCGTTTTTACCCTAAATGACTTTTGCCCTGGTCCACTAAGAGTTAACCTGAAGCGTCCAGTTCTTAATCTGAACAAGATGTTTGTTAGTCTGTACTCGTTTTTATCAACCAAGTTAACCACTTCTTGTGATCTGTATCAGCGGTTCCCAAACTATACATTACCACTGACCCCCTTTTAAATACATTTTGCTGCTGCGGACCCACCAAAGTTACTATATATGAAAATCTTCTAGCGATGGAGTAATTATTGCACCACACCAACAGCTAAGCTGGCTCCAATTTTCAGACTGCGGGGAACTTCAAATGATCTTTCATTGTGTCCTGTCAGACATTTAGGCTCCGGTCTAGTACGGGTCCTTTGATTTTGCTGCGGAACTAGTTTACGACAGTTTTTACAATTTATGTTCTTGTTTGAAATGTCAAAGATCATAATATTTATTCAAGCGCTTTGAAGACTCTCGGACCCAAGTTTGGGAAGCGCTGATCAGAGTAGTTTTCGCCCAGAATATGACTGTTGCGCCCCCCAAGGCCCCTACGACATGTACGACGGTACATCCTATTTCTGTCAAAATATATTCATATTATGCAACATTAGATAGAATTGTACAGAAGTACAACTGTAAACTTTTACACAAAGAAAAACCAAACATTAAAGTACCGCATTTGAAGTCATACTGTAGCATGCTATCAGATCTGATTTTGGCATATGGATACCGTAAGAGCTGAGTGATGTCATTTAAACAAAGAGTCCTAAGGCGGAGGATTTATTTCACTGCACGGGGTTTCCCCATATGGCTCCGCCCCTGTTGGCAGAGATTGCAAGCCATCTGATGAGAGCATTGCACCGGGTTTCCTCATATTGCTCCGCCCCTGTTGGCAGAGATTGCAAGCCATCTGATGAGAGCATTGCACCGGGTTTCCTCATATGGCTCCTCCCCTGTTGGCAGAGATTGCAAGCCATCTGATGAGAGCATTGCACTGGGTTTCCTCATATGGCTCCGTCCCTGTTGGCAGAGATTGCAAGCGATCTGATGAGAGCATTGCACCGGGTTTCCTCATATGGTTCCGTCCCTGTTGGCAGAGATTGCAAGCCATCTGATGAGAGCATTGCACAAACACGAACTTCGTATCTCAGAAACAATCATAGGGGTCTCATGAAAAAATTACACATGTGTCTCGGTCCGGATTGGAACTCACAAACTTCAGTTCGCCATGTAAACGACTTCGTCAATTGAGACCCCCACCCCCACCCCCGACCCCCGCCCCCCTTTAAACAAGATCAAATATAATATTTTTTATTTGTAAGTCACAGTCAATTTAAAGACATTCCCAGACTGAACATACCGCACTGGAAGATGTAAACATGATATATATGTCATTTATGAAACCTGAATGTCATATTTAAACTTCAAACGCAATCTTCAAACTTATAGCTAATACGCTAACCACAAAAAGAGATGCGCTCTCATGGAATCCAATTATTCCTGTTGCTTGTATACAACACAGTGTTTGTACATGCTCTTTGAAAGAAGCCACATCTGGTAACCGACATGGATTTGTTGATGTCATGTCATGTGTAGAACTTAACATGAATGAGGATGTAAAGGCACATATGTTTATATACGTCTTCGGCGAAATCCCAAATTCGGGATCAATGGTTATTACATAATATAAGGTAGACAGACTTCAGTAAAATTGATTGTCAATAGCAGGGGATAAACAAAACATCAAACATGTGAGATATTATACGGTACAGATGTAGACAGAGATGAAATGTCTACGCAGAATGATGGCAGTAACAAGAAGAGACCGGTTTAGAAATGAAGACATCAGAAAAAAGTGGGTACAACATCAGTAGTTGAACTTTATCAAGAAGTAAAAAATTAAATGGTTCGGCCACATAAACAGATTACCAACAAGCAGTGCACCACAGATAGCGATGTTACTCCGATACAGTGGATACAAAGCAAAAGGTCGGTCTCGCAAAAGGTGGACCTTAGAGATAACAGAGGCAAGAAAATACACTATTTATGAAGCACACACAAAAGTCCGTGCTAGAAACCTCTTCTTACCCTGCAGCTGTGAGGCAAATCAAGATTGGAGAAGAGAAAGAAAGACAAGGTGCATAGATAGGATCGATCCTTTTTCGACCTGACGCTGAAAGACAAAACAGGATTAGAGAATAGATAGACAGATGTAGACAGGTATAAGTATTATAGTGTTTTCTTCTTCCTCTTCTTCTTTGAGTTCAGTTTCGTATGCTCGTCTAAACCATGAGATGGGTTGCTGTATGACAGTTGGAGTTCCTCGAGAGTTCCCCATAGCTTGCTCTGTACGCTTTGTTCATGAGGCCATGTTTCGTTTCGTTGGTGAACGTATGATGGACATGACTGCATGATGTGCTCTGAAGTCTGTGTTTCTGTTTGACATGCGCACTGTGCAGTCTGAGCAGGCGTCTCACTGAATGGATTAGAACGCGGACCCTCATTCGGGAGACCAGGGTTTGATCCCCGGTAAGGTCAAAAGTGTTTCTGTCAGAGACATAAAGAAAAATCATAACCTGAACAGTTTCGCGGTGACTGCACTAGCCATGCGACCATTAAATTTATCCTGCTCATGTCCCCCTGTTCTAGTTAATTGGATATCCTTTACATGATTTTGCGAATCAACCCCAGCTTTTAAGGCTGTTTGTGATTTTTCTAGGCATTATTACGTTCAGCAGTTTGTCATTGCTTTCTGAACGCGTGGTGCCATCGTCCTTTTGTTAAAATCCACGAAAACAATTTGCAACCAAACTGTCCGCAGCGAGATTCGAACTCAGAACGTCAGGGTTAATAGACCGAGTCACTAACCCTAAGCCACAGACGCCACCCCGCCTATGTCCTACAGCGCCCTAAAAAGTGGTAACACATGCAGTAAAGACAGTTTAAATACAGAGATAGGCACGGTATCGATACTTGTCTTGAGATAACATGTGCTTGGAGACAGGCTCGTATGCTAGTTATCAATTTCTTTAAATCCTTAGAATTATGTTTATTGAGTATTCTGTGTCTATTTGTTATCTTGATGAAGGCATATGGTCGAAACGTCGAGTGCTGTTTATTTTCTTATTTAATCATTAATTGTTGTATTACTTATGTAATATTGCATATATCTGTCTTTTTTTAAATCGTCCTTCCGACGGTGGAAGGAATTCCCTTAATCCACTGAACAGCTACTTAGAACAGCGACTTTAAGCTGGGCAAATCTCAGTAAATAACGAGCTGTCCCGCCACAGTTCACTGCCTCACTAGGAGCATGGTGACATGTGCCAGCACTGATGACATCCCTATGACAAACCAGATCTGACACCACGCTACAGTATAACTGCAGATGTGGTACATGAAAGAAGTTTTTTGTTCTGTTTGTAAAATCGTGTAGCTACCCTTCTGTACACATTTGTGCCGTTTTAGATAAAAGGTATTAACTTTGGCCAAAATTCAGATGGGCCTGTCATAGATGCTGTAGGTGCCTAACAAGGGGGCAGCGTAATACTCACGTTCTCGACGCAAACAAAACAGATCACAAAGTATGGTTAACTGGATTGATAATAACGAACGCAAATATACAAGAACAAACAAGAGGATGAGGATTAAGAACGCTCTAAAAATGAGTCTTAAAGATAACGAAGTCTGAATGAGACAACTTGCTGCATAAATACATCAATATTAAAGTAATAATAATTGTCAATGTTAATATTGGCAAAACACACAAAAAATGTATCGATTACAGGAGGGTGGAAACAGACAAAACACAGTGAACATTTAATAAACAGCTGGAAGATCTCGGGTGTACAAATTAATTATGTATGCATTATGCATTCTGAATCCCCATTATTCATTCATAATGAATTATGCCTAGAAACAACAAGACATGCAGGAAGGAACAGAAAGACTAACATAAGTAGCAACATAAAAATTGAACCAAAAAAGCAATATGAACAAAACAAATAAAATGAGATTAAACAAAATGATACTTTTCTAATTTCTAACCAAATAATTGAAGAAGTACAGTTTTACATATTTGGACAGTAATAGTAGGTCATCTAAAAGGGGAAAAAAACACAAAGAAATCTAACGATTAAAAAAAAAAATAATGGATTCATAGCTCTGGGTTTTTACATATGACTCGGTCTTCCTCCGCAAAAATCACACACCACCTGCCGAGTGTATTGCACAAAGCGCAAACTCCGCAGCTCCGGCAACAATTTTAGAAGTCTCTGACAAAAATGCGGCTGTGAACAGAACGGAGTGGTTCGGATTCGAACATACGACGTTCAGAACGAAACTCAAATGACTTATCCCACTTAGCCACAAAGATGTTCTACCTCAAGATGTCAACGTAAAGATTAGCAAAGCCAGGTTTGTTTTCAACCGTCTTCGTTCAATATGAAACTCGATAGATTTCACTGTGGGAGATATGCTTAGACTGTTCACACGATTATACAATCTGTTCTGCTCTATAGCAGAGAGACATGACATGGGAATAATAATATCACATTGACGCTTTGAAGCTGCAGACACAAACTGATGTCGCATATCACCATATCAGAATGTCACAAATTACAACATATACAATATATACATAATATACAACATAACTATGAAAAAGAACAGAACAGATACAAAAAAACATACAAATAAAGATAAAATAGATAGAATTGAGATGAAATGAGCATTAATAAACCTTTAAAAACAAGCGAGAAGTTTCAGTGTTGTGAATCCCAGTCACCGATCAGATTTAGTTAGGTGGGTGTCGATATTCAAAATATACAAAAATATTGACTAACCAGCATCGAACTAGCATGTTTGGCCACTGGACTCTGCTGGATTTGAGGCGGGGATCGGAGCATCTATGGACATGTCCGGAGTGCTATGATCATACTCCTCATATAACTGATAGCTGAAAGCACAACCGCACAAGATAACAGTGCGTTTATTTCAATAGAACCCACAGAAGAAGACAGCAGTAGTGATGTCGAAAATGCTTGCGAAAAGCAGTAGAATATGAAGTCAGAACCTCATTGGTTGGACAGAGGAAGATGGTCCAACAAAAGTAATAATAGCAGTAGTAATTGCTGTAGCAGCAGGTTTTAATAGTAGTTCTTCAGTTTTCCGAGTTGAGGTTCATTGTTGCAGATATTACCCACCTCCATTTATCTCTGTTATTAGCTTTCTCTTCCTAATTGGTGGCTGTTAGTGTTTCTAGATCCAATTCAATGTTATATCTCCATCGTTTTCTTGGTCTGCCTCCCGGTCTCTTCCCCTTCTTACATTTTGTAAATGCAATTTTGGGTTCTCCGTTCTCTGCCATTCCTTCCATATGCACTAGCCATCGTATTACACCAGTGTTTCCTAAAGTGGGCGGTACCGCCCCTTTGGGCGCTGAAGCCTTCCAGGGGTGTTCAGAGCCTTCCAGGGGGTGTTCAGAAGCATTTGAGGGGAGTTTGTTTCTTGATTTTGCTATTGAATAATCATTAAAAATTTGAATTCTGCATTTTAATTCATCTTATGCCCATCTTACACGATCCATTTTTACATCAGTTTTCTATTTCATGTATATAATCATTTGAAAAATTGACCATGTATGACATAAATATATATCAATTGTCTATGTCAGAGTGAAAGTAGAGCATTATAGAGCATATGTGTGGGAGGGGGCATTGGCAAACTGTTATAATGTAGAGGGCGGCGTTACAAAGTTTATGTTGTGAAAAGTGGGCGGTGTAACGACAAAGTTTGGGAATCTATATATTACACTTACCTTCATGTATGTGGTAATTAATGCTAATTTAAACAAGTTATAAATACCATTATTGCTCACAATTCTCCATTCTTCGCTATTTTAATCCCTTTTGTGCGCAAAGATTCGTCTCAAGACTCTGTTTTTAAAGATATGTAACAATGTTTCATTTTGTTTTTGTTGTGTTCCATGAAATACGAGTAGACGCGGTGAGCAGGTGGTTACAGAGTTGACAGATAATTACCACTGATGGTTAACTGAGCCACATACGACTGAAACTGATCCTTCTGGTCTGTGACATGACCTGAGAAACTAGCGGGTAAATTAGAACTCTAAATAACTCAAATTTCCATCACTGGTGTAAATAACCGTCTTTCGCAATAGCCGGACAGAAATATGACTACAGAGATAATGTCACAAAATAGATCATTTTTTTTAGACTAATCATTTTTCCAGCTCACAAAACTTCATTTTGGTTTAGGAGATGAAGCAATCCAGAACATGATTGTAATATCCTGCATCAATTTTGTTATTGTTGTTGGGTCTTCTTCTTTATTTCTTCTTTTCTCGACTTCTATATTGTCTCACAGCATCACGATAAGAAGAGATTTATAGAGAAGGCTTTTGTGTGCGCTTCATAAACAGTGTCTTTCGTCGACTCTGTTTTCTCTGAGGTCCACCTTTTGCGAGGACTGCCTTTTGTTTTGTATCCACTGTACCGGAGTAACATTGCTCTTTGAGGTGCACTATCTGTTGGTAATTTGCTCATGTGGCCGAACCATTTAACTTGTTTCATTTTTCATCATGGAGGGTATATTGTATACTGCTATAATTATTACTATACGAAACAAGGCAGTAATTATTATTTCGGGCATGTAATGAGAAATGACGGATTCATGAAACGCATAAGTGTTCGTCTATTGATTTGGACACATGAGCGTTCAATCCCACACTCGACGTTCCCTACGTGATAAAAGGAATTGGCCCTCCTATCTCCTACACACTAGGTGCTAGAAATGTGAAATGAATGGACTTCACACCCTAAAGTCTGAAATAGCTACGAGAAATTTTAATTTATATAAATGAGAAATGAAAGTTTATAATATATTTTGACAACTGGTAAAATCAATGGGAGAGGAGACTGGGGACAACAAAGAAACAAAATTATGAATAGTCTGACTTCATGTCACAGAAATAGAAGTGTCAACATCCGAACTGATAGACAGCACTTCTTCTTCTTCTTTTTGTTGCAGTCGCCCGCTATGAATTCAGACGCAGTCAATGCAGTATATCGCTTCTGATTTTTTGCGTCAAGACGTGCTTTCCTTATTATCAGTGGCCCTAGCATTCAGGCGTGCCACCTCCGACTTCAGAGGTACTTGTAGTTTAGTTGGTCAAGTAATGATCAGATAATCAGCACTAAGAACAGTCGTTATTGGATACCCATGATCGCTTACACCAGCCGGCACGGCACATGATAATGGTACTAGAAACGTACGTCGAACCGACAGTAATCTGGTAGTTAACTTTGTCTACCTTGTTTGCATGTACTTCTTGTACGTTGTACGATCTCCAACTAGTAATTTTGTATAGAACGCTCTATGCTTTAGGCAGGCAATGCGCACCTGTTCCAGGTGCTGCATACTTATTGTGTCATTTCGTGCGGTAAGAGAGAGTTTCGATACCTATACGCACAGGCGCATATGCTTCTATAAACATTGGCATGATGATTCTGGCAGACACGAAAAGACGTCCAACCCTTGATGAGTCCAGAAATAATACCGACAATGTTTGTTCTCCTATTCAGCAATACTACTAACCATCCTTTTAATACTCCAACATTATTTATTATGGAAGACTGTATGTAGTAAACACGATGCTCATCAACGGTAAGAAAATAGTCACACGTCTTAAACTAGACGTACTCGATATTAACTAATGTCACACTCGCTATACTACTGTATTTGTATATACAATCTATCGACTATATATATATATATATATATATATATATATATATATATATATATATATATATAATAATAATAATAATTCCTCTCGTACCGTTATACGTTACATAGGGCCTGCAAGTAATTTCTCCATACCGCTCTATCCTGGGCAACTCGCTCAATCTCCTCCATGGAACTGAGACCGATATTTCCTGCCTCTCTCAGCAAAGTTCGCTTCAGGTTCTCCTTAGGTCGACCTCTCTTTCTTGAACCCTTTTATATATATATATGCACTGCTTGTGGAGAGGGGCTCGGAGAGCTAAAGGCTAGTAAACCCTGATCGAAAATCCCCACTGCCATGTGGGTCAGCATGATAATGCAGGGGGCTAGAGGAGTAAACCTTGACCAAAAATCCGGAGGGAGGGACCCTAAGGTAGTTGATGGTTAAGTGTGTATTCCTTGCCATCTTCTGGCATCTCCTGCAAACCCTGCTTAATTGCAAACGTATAGACTTTGTCTTTACTTTGCATGAAACAGTAGATTGGGTTTGTGCAAAATGGGCAAGGCACATTCTATATATCCGCTGCCCTGGCTAGGCACAAAGAGATACGACACTTCATCTTTGCTTTCAGCTCGGATGAGCTGAACGACAAGAGAGAAAAGCGAAAACTCAGAAGTTGTCACAGTAAAACACTTGCCAATTCTGTCTTCTTCTTCCGATCACCAACACTTGCCAATTGACCGTCTGTAAAGACGAAAAGGGCCATATATATATATATATGATTGAATTATTGATAGGACCATCATAATTGCATTTAAGCAGGGCCGTGCCGTAATATGATACAGAGAGGCGGCCGCATCAAGGTGGCTCCGTAAGGGGGCGGAATTAGCAGCGAAATCAAAATACAATTTGAAACGTTTAAGGGCGTGCCCAGCGTGTTCGTAGCGCGTTGGACTACGGGTGACAAGTCCTCTGTGAGTGCGGGTTCAACTCCGCGGACTGGCAGAAAAGCTACAGGTTCCCAGATTTACGGTGTTCGTGGCACCGAACCGAAGGGTTACGATGTCCATGACACCGAGCCGAAGAGCTTTCAGCTCAAGTGCTTCTGGATCGAAAAAAAAAAAAAAAACCGTTGAAGGGGCGGCATTTCGAAGACTTCGCAGGGAAAGAGCAGTAAGGGAAGGCCTAGACATACTTGGAGAAGAGAACTGGAGACTGATATGAAAAGGATAGGTAAAACATCGAAAGAAGTGGAAGGGGTGGCAGGAGAGAGGAAGAGCATGAAGAAGTGTGTTGAAGACCTGTGCTCCGTTGGGAGTTGAAAGATGAAGAGGAAGATTTCGAAGACTTGCATCATACTGAGAAAATATGACGCACGGCCCTGCATTTAAGGAAACGTTGAACTCCACTTTATAGGGGACAGGAGAACTGGCTTCTTACAGTCCGGCTGTTGTGAGAACGACATGCAAGGAGACACATTTTTAAGTAACCTCATGCTAATTAGCACATTTTAAGGGAAAATGATAACATTTGACATGAGTATTGATTGATTGATTAATTGATTGATAGAATCATCATCATTGTACTTTGATGAATAACCACGTGTACTCCGATCTACTTCTTACACAGAAATATCTCAGCGACAGTACATGAACTACGTATCACCGGCGAGGGTCTCCAAATGTAATTTTGAAGATGGTGGACATTTTAAAAGAAATTTTAATTTTATTCATTTTTTTCAACATAATTTTGCACAGGCAGCAACATTACAGCTTACTCATATCGATTTTTAACTGTCAATTGTTCTTTTTACGTGCTCAACTTGAACACGATACTTTCTTTTATCGCCCCTCTGCGATAGGACTAGGTACGCGATTTCACCTACATTGAGATCAGGATCTATGGAAAAATATCTCGATCGCTTTACACTGGAAAATACTCGAGTACATTTGGAACGAAATTCGAGGAACTTACCCCTAGGACACAGAGACCCAGCATATATATTATATATATATGTATATCAACGTAGTAGAGTCAGGGCGCACTAACTAAGCCTCAGTATTATTTTGTATGTAACCATAGTGTGTCCTGTCTAGCAAACTAACAGAGAATATTTCGTTCTTAAATTTACTTTATTTATCAGCGGAAACAAAATCTTAGATAGAACAATCGCTCGAGTGGTTACCGGGTCCCAAATTGTGGTTTAAAGAATAGAACCACTGTTACCTGCAACGCATGTCGTAAGAGGCGAATAAGGAGGTGGGGCGTGGGGCTAGCTACCTCACACCGTAAAAACACTAGATGGCTACAGAACGGAGAGCGAACCGATTAAACGCTGGCTGAAACCGGACACATTGCCGAGGGATAAGCACCAGAGCTCCAAATGGTGCTGAAGATGTGACGTAAAACAAACCAAAGATACGGCTGCATGAATCAGATTTCCACATGAATATAATTTATGGGGAGACCTGGTACATCGGTCTGGGCGGTGATCGAGAGAGAGAGTGAGATACAACATTAACTACTTTGTTGTATAATAACAGTATAATAGTTAATACTCTCTTCGCAAGTGGCTTGTTATTTCTGAGAAGAGAGACCACGCCATATAGGGAAACATGGTGCAATAAAGTCAATCCTTGACATATAAACACCTATTTTATAGACAATAATTATTTACTCAATGATGTAGATAATAATCAAGCAGGTTATATGTTAACTTTATGTAAGTAGTTATAGAGGATAATAATCATAAACGCCGTGTTAACGACTGCGACAACATTTTGTGTAACCTAACATTTCTACTATGTCATTGAGATGCAGTCTGTGAATAGCATGGGTACTCATTTTTTACAACTAAACCACTGCATATATATATATATATATATATATATATATATATATATATATATGTATATATATATATATATATATATATGTATATATATATATATATATATATGTATATATATATATATATATATATTAATTATAAAAAGAATGTCGTTTTGTGTGATGCAGAAACGACTTTCACTCAGGAACACTCAACTCTGAAACCGTAAATTTTAGATAACTTATTTAAGTATGATTTTCTAGTTCAACGATTGTTTTCAAATTTTATCTTTGTTTCTTCACAGAGTTAATAAAGTTTTCCGATGTATTAATTGTATAACGTATTTATTCAGGCATTACTATGTCATGATCATGCACTGCAGAACATGAAACTATGTGACAACGTAGCAGAACTAATTTTAAACATGGAAAACCATTAAACAATGGGAATTTATTGTTTGCTTTTAAAAGCAATTCAAATCAACATCATTTATAAACCTGATATAATCTCATTTTTCATATCACTCAGTTTTGAACATCCGTGTCTATGCTGTGACCAAGTGGATTTATAATAATAATAATTCCTCTCGTACCGTTATACGTTACATAGGGCCTGTAAGTAATTTCTTCATACCGCTCTGTTCTGGGCAACTCGCTCAACCTTCTCCGTGGAATTGAGAACGATATTATTTGCCTCTATCAGCAAAGTTTGTTTAAGGGTCTCCCTATGTAGTCCTCTCGTACGTGAGCCCTTTGCCTCTGACTCCAATGCCTGCTTTAGTATTTTTTATCATTTCTTCTCAAGGTATGTCCAACATATCTCCATCTTTTCCCTTTTATAACAGTTGTTACTAATGGTTGACCAGACTTTTCTCTGATTTCATCACTTCTCCTGAATTCGTTCGATTTTATGTTTATTATTATAAGTGGATTTATATCAACATTTAAAATTTAAGGGCAAGTGTACGCAAAAGTGGGCTCCCTCATACCTCTGTCCAGTAAAAAATCCCATTTTCTACAAATTTACTTTCTTGGCAACAAGTAAACTGAAGCAAAATGTATGAAGTAGTGAAATATCATCTTATATTTGCAAGTGACGAGTACGAATATGCCGTCAACATCAGTAAAATGTATATATATATATATATATATATATATATATATATATATAATTATACATGTCTCTCGTGTTTCCGCGTGTTGCAAAGTACGGTAAGACGCCTAAATTTCCAACTAACTGATACCAGGTGTAGTTCTAGTTGATGATTTGTTCAGAATCTCTAATTAGTTCAGAAAAACTGTTGTCCAGATTTAGAAACAGACAAATGGAAAACAGAAAGGAAAGTGGCAAAGCAGGGGATGGAGATGTGCGGAATAAGTAGTAATACACAATGTGAGTTCAGCAACAAAGCGAATGTTAATGGAACGTTCAAACATGTTAGCAAACACATAATAATCACACCTTTTTCAAACTTCGAGGTATATTGGGGAAACATTTGCTCATTCTCATAGGCTTAGATCATAGACAAGCTGCAACGAGTGACTGAAAAGTGATCGATATAGAATGAACTCTATTCAGTGCTAGGACGAACGGGAGATGTCTGGGAATGCAAACACCATCGTCACGTTTGGTGCACATTTGGATGTGTCTGTCCTACATGCTAGATGGCTCTAGTGGGTGTGCAACGTATTCAAGTTTTCGGCGAAAATCACACATTGTAGTTAAGTTGGTTGATAAGAACGAACATCAACAAATAAAAGTTACTTTTGGTAATATATGCAACAAGCGGTAGAAACATCTGTTGGAGAACGTCTGGCGATATAAACCATGTCTCAGAGACATTTACAAATTTAATGAGAAAGGGGATGGGGGATTATGCATATGTATAGTTGAACGCAAAAGAGAATTTCAACAGACATCGCCTCAAAGATCAATGTTACTCCGATACAGAGGATACAAAGCAAAAGGCTGGTCGCGCAAAAGGTGGACCTCAGAGATAACAGAGGTGACGAAAGACACTGTTTATGAAGCGCACACAAAAGTATGTTCTAGAAATCTCTTCTTATACTGACGCTGTGAGGCAAATCACGACTGGATTAAGGCAAAACGACAAGGCGCATAGGAAGGCTCGGTCCAGGTGTCTCCTTTTTATCGACCTGACGTCAAAAGGCACAACAGGATCAGAGAATAGATAAATAGTTTAACGTTATGGCCTTTAAAAAAAAAAGATACAAACAACTGTAGAAGCACTATCAGAAACTAACTTTTTTATTCCTATGGATGTGCCTAAATCTTTCAGTGTCTGTGCTGCGCATATGAAATATTCAGATCTGTTAAAGTAACTCCATGGCATGTAATACAATAGTAATCTGAGCATATGAAATGTTGGAGATAGTATAGTGCTATTGCTTAACATTAGCCTTTCCGGAGTAGATGACTTAGCCCCCCTCCGGAGTAGATGACTTAGCCCCCCTCCGGAGTAGATGATTTAGCCCTCTCCGGAGTAGATGATTTAGCCCTCTCCGGAGTAGATGATTTAGCCCTCTCCGGAGTAGATGATTTAGCCCTCTCCGGAGTAGATGATTTAGCCCCCTCCGGAGCAGATGACTTAGCCCCCTCCGGAGTAGATGATTTAGCCCTCTCCGGAGTAGATGATTTAGCCCTCTCCGGAGTAGATGACTATCTAGCTCGTGGTATGTCATCACTGCCACGCTGAGTTACGGTGAACTCTGTGATACGAAAGAAAACTCTGACACTACCCATCCCGACAGAAGGTGGCCTATTGAAAATCATCATCAAGTATCCCTTCAGCAACCTGGCTCTTATGACAGCAGTCCTGCAAAACTCTCTGTTCTGTGCAAGATGACCGACGTCAGCAGCAGTCATTCTCAGATCGCCAATGACATCTTGCACCCATCGTCTTCTATGTCTTCCTCTCATTATTCTTCCGGGCACCATTCGCTCCAAAATTACCTTTACTAGGCACTCATGTCGTTTGATGTGTCCGAAATATTTAATTTTCCTTGATGTTATGCTCTTTAATAGTCATCTCTCTTTAATATCAAGCTGTTGTAGAATAGAAGCATTTGTTCTTTTCTCTGTCCATGATATTCTAAGTACTCTTTTGTAGCATTCGCATTCATTGGCATTAATGCATTAATGATGGATATATATATATATTGGGGAACACGACGTTAAGAACACTGGGTGATGTTAAGATCTGACGCCTCTACTTCTCAGTGTTTCACAGGTACCCATTTGATGATGTGTCGATCTGAGAGACGATGCCAAAAATCCAAATGAGGACTTCGAACCTGATAACGCGCGTCTACGAAGAAAATGATCTAACAAATGCACTATCGCGGCTCTTTTGTTGTCAATAGCAAAAGGAAGCAAAGCTCTCGGGATAAATTGACTCAAAACAGAACCACCATTTATTTTGCTCTTCAGCGGCCCTAGAATGTACTCATAAAACTTTCACTAATTGATGGGAAAACCAAAACTCCTATATCGGTTGAAAGATAAACAAATTAATGTAGCATCGATCAATAACCGGTTTACGCGTTCGCTGGCGTTCGTTTACAAAGATGGAAAGAAAAATATATATATAAAAAAATGATGTCTCTGGTTCTAGTGGTAGCTATGAAATTACTCCATTTTCAAATGCATGGTTCCGAGTCCCAGCTTGTTATTCTCTGCAGTAGGTCTCTGTGGTAGGTCTCTGTGGTAGGTCTCTGTGGTAGGTCTCTGTGGTAGGTCTCTGTGGCAAAAAGGTTAGGTGCTCGCCTCTTGTTCCAAAAGTACTCGGTTCTCTCCACATTTTAGCTATGGGAATATTTGCTCAGATATCAGTGATCATATCAGTGTAGGTCAAACCGAGTTCCTAGAGCTATGGGGATATTTGTTCAGATATCAGTGATCATATCAGTGTAGGTCAAACCGAGTTCCTAGAGCTATCAGAGACCAACGTTAAAACGGAGATCTCGAGTTCAAGTTGAGCACGTAAAAAAAATTGGCAGTTAAAATATCGATAAAAGTAGGAGACAAAGCCGCTGCCCAAATCAAAATTCATTTTTTTTTAAAATAGAGTAACATAAAACTAAAAACAAATGTCCGTCATCTTCAAAATTACATCTGGGACCCTAGTCGGCGCTACAGAGTTCGTGCACTGTTGTTTAGATCCTCCTATTTAAGAAAGGGATCGGAACACACATGGTTATTCACGAAAGTGCAATGATGATGTTCCTATAAAATATTATCTTATCTTATCTTAACCACAGTTGCCGTGAAGCGTCGTGGGGAGAGTTAGTTTCCTATAAAACCAATCAAGTCAAATTATATCCTTCCTCTCCTTAAAATATGCTAATTAGCATGAGATCTCACAATAATCCGACTAGAGAAAAGCCAGTTCTCCTGCCTCCTATGTCATGAAGTTGAATGTTTCTTTAATGTCCTGCTTCCACTATCGTCTTGGACGTTCCCTGACGTGAACAATGTTCTTACATGAACCATTCCCTGCATTATTTCTTTATAAACTACTGTAACGTTTAGTGTGAACAAATTACTTCAGTTTCAGGTACTATAATTTTATGAACCACATTTAAATAAACTTCATCTAAATAATTTTAAGCAGTGAGACCAGACATCACAAAATTAATGAAAACAAAAATGAAAATCGTGGCATATCCTTTACATGACCTTTACATCAACCACAGTAAAAGAGTCGTCGATTTTCTAGGCACCGCTTATACGTTCAGTAGTTTGTCATTGCTTTCTGAACGGTGAGGTCTCTTTTTACTGTTCGTAAAAATCCAAGGACACGAATTTTCTTCCAAACTGCCTGCCGCGGAGTTTGAACCAGATACGCTTGGGCTTCCTCGCTAGTGCTACAGAGTTTGGGCACTGTGGATGGGATCTTCCTGTGTAATACAGTGCAATGACGATGTTCCAATGATGATGGCCCTATGAATCAATCAATCAACGCATGGGTTGTGATCGAGCTCACAACCGCTGAAGCTACAGACGCCCACGAGGTAACATTTAGTGTCAACAAAATACTTCAGTTTCAGACATATTTTTATAAGCAAAATATTGAAATAAAATATCATCTACAAAAAATATCAGCCAGTCAGACCAGACATAACAAACTAATCACAAGTTTATATTCTCTTTGGACAAACAAAGTTTGATTACAGAGAAATGATTTATGATATGAATTCATTGGAGATATAGCAATCTATTTTTATATGAATTTTGAATGTATTTTTTTAACAAGATGATTGATTGATTATCAAAAAAATATAAGAACTGCTTGAATATTGTCAACAGAAAAGGAAAACCATCATTCAAAAGGGACGCTGGAGATGGATCAGACATGTGATACGCATGGAGACTAATTCCGTTACAAAAATAGCATAAAGATGGACACCAGAGGGTACAGGAAAACGTGTAAGACCCAAAACGATCAAGAGGAGAACAGTAGAACAAGAGCTAAAAAAATATTAATTCCAACTGGAACTCAATACAGAGGAAGTCCAAGAATAGATAACAGTGTGTACTTGTTACTGCCCTAAACGTCAAGGGCGTCACAGGCAAGAGTGGAGAGAGAACTTAATACAGAAGAATAGAGAAGAACAGTGTGTATTTGTTACTGCCCTAAACGAAAGGGGAGTTACAGGCTAAAGCGAAGAGAGACTAATGTAATAAAAGATATATATGAAGAACAAAAAGTGAGGACGGAGGTAAGATGGTGAGGAGAAAATAGAAATATGAAGAACAAAATATTAAGCGATAAATTACAAAGCAAATCAAACATATGAAGAGCAAAATATTAAGCGATAAATTACAAAGCAAATCAAACATATGAAGAGCAAAATATTAAGCGATAAATTACAAAGCAAATCAAACATATGAAGAGCAAAATATTAAGCGATAAATTACAAAGCAAATCAAACATATGAAGAGCAAAATATTAAGCGATAAATTACAAAGCAAATCAAACATATGAAGAGCAAAATATTAAGCGATAAATTACAAAGCAAATCAAACATATGAAGAGCAAAATATTAAGCGATAAATTACAAAGCAAATCAAACATATGAAGGATAAAAGAGATAAGAAACTATAAGAATAAAAGACACCCTTTGCGAGGATGGAATGGCAGACAGGATATGTAAATATTTACTGCGGACATTTATCAAATAAATAGTACACCTGCGCTTTGCATTCACCTATTAAGATTATAACCGTCATGTACATGAGGAAAAGGGGGATCGGCGTAACAATAATAATAACCTGGCTATGGTGCTATGACCTATAAGTTCTAATTAGTTCCATCATACTCGAATATAGCTTTAGCTAACGATAACCTGCATCATCATAACAGCATCATTTTAGTCTTGAGAGGCAATGGATGTAGAGCTCCGTGGGGGAAGAGTTGAACTGACATGAGATCCTTGCTTAGTTTAGTTTGTTTGAAATTGTTTTTAATAAATAGAAGATGAAGCGTCTACTCAGAGTGCAGGGAGTATCAAGAAGAGACCAGTGTTGAAATGAAGACATCAGGGGGCAAAAGTAGGTATAAACATCAGTACTAAACTTCTTCAAGAAACAACAGAATAAATAGTGTATTTGGTTTTTGCCCGATCCAGAAGCACTTGAGCTTTTCAGCTCTTCGGCTCGGTGCCATGGACATCGTAACCCTTCGGTTCGGTGCCACGAACACCGTAAATCTGGGGAATCTGTGTCTTTTTCTGCCATCCCACGGAATTGAACCCGCACACACGAGGGATAGTCACCCGTAGTCCAACGCGCTACGAATACGCTGGGCAGACGGGCATATTACTAACACACAGTGCGTCTCAACGTACAATGCTCCCCAGATACAGTGGATACGAGGCAAAAGGTCGTCCCCGCAAAACTAAGACCACGAAGAACCCCTATGTAAGAAGCGCATACAAGAGCCCGTACTAGAAATCTCTTCTTACGCTGACACTGTGAGACAAAACAGGATTAGAGATATGACGAAATATTGGTCTTGAATCTCTGGATTTCCCTGGCATGCGGTCACTATCGCAGCATGTTAACCTCGCCATCTCCGACCGTTTTTCTCATTAATAATGTTTAATATTTTAAAATTGTGTTAAATTATTTATTTTATTTAATTATGTTAAAATTATTTTAATATTTTACAATTATGTTAACAAAAGCAGTGCGTCCCAACAATACAAGTCAGTGTCGCGGCTGGGTGTTTGCTAGATCAAAGTTCACTCTGACCGGAGAGAAATAAATAGCCAGTTGCTTTCAATTATATATAATTATATTCTATGCATATTGTATATACAACTTTCTGTATTTATGTGGATATTGTCTGGCAAAAATGTTTATTATTTCCTCATATACAGTTTTTGTTTTGAATTATCTAGTTATTTATGAGATATTCCGTGTCCAGTTATTTAAATCCGATACGTTTTTCAGACTTCCCGTGCGGATTTATGGGTGATTTAGAGTCTAAAGATAAAACCAATACTCGCCCGAGTGGTTACCGGGGCCCAAATTTGGGGTGTAAAGAACAGAACCACTGTTACCTGCCACGCATGTCGTAAGAGACGACTAAGGAGGTTTGGCTGAAACCGGATGCACATGTCCTAAGCGTGTAGAGGTCTATGCGTTTAGGGACCTACCAAACCAGTGTGCAACGTATACACGTTCTTGGCAAAGATCAAACATATCACAAAGAGTGATTAAAATTGGCCGTAAAGAACGAAGGCCGCAAAGAAGAAGAAAAACCAATACTTATCTTAGACACAAGTGAAAATTACAGGATGATATGTACGAGCATAACATGAAAAACATATTGATAAAGAAGTCGTCACTGCAAGAGAAAATAAATGTTTCTACGTAAGCATAAAACACATTACACTCAAAGACGTACTCTTCATTTTTGTTCCCGGGCACTCCGAAATCAGTGGCAATGAACGGGCTGACAGATTGGATGGCTACAGTTCCGATATTAGAGGATACTGCAATGGAATGATACACCAAATATCCTCACTGTTTTCCTCTTGCCTTGAAATTACCACCCACAAATGTGTTACTTTCCTCATGCTCGAATAATCCTTATCATGTTTCCGTTGCATGCATACACTTTGCCGATAACAAGTGATGTTGGTTTATGTATTCTAACAGCGTGTGTTTGAAATTATCGCAACTCCATCTTGATACACCAACTGCATGCACGTTAAAGATAGTCTATTCAATGTGTTTTCTGTTGTTGATTGCATGAAACTCAGTGAATTTGATTGTACCATTGCCAAAATTGGTCTCATGTAAGGGCATCACATTAGCACGGTTAAAAAAGTTGGTTCAGGATGGAACACATTTGTCTGATCCAGCGCTATTCCAATAGAGAATTTCACTCTTGAACTGTCTTATCAACTGATTTTTGCGTGAAAATCCGTTTTTCCAACTTCTTACAATGGCAGCAGCGTGCACATTGTAAATTACTTTACACTGGCAGCCGTGTGCTCAATGTACTCGTAATTAGTATTCCCTTATTAGATTTTCTCCGACTTCAGAGGTACTCACGTTATCGTCCTGAGTAAGACCAGGGACTCGAACAAATGCCGAACAGTAGGTTCGAACCCGAGCTATGAGGCGTCTCACAGCTAGCAGGCCGAGCTACTATCAACTACTCTAGGCAGTCCCCCGGACCACACTACATAAACACGGATACAACACAACAAGGGCGACTCATCTAGCTCCAGAACGCAAATTAAAGCTCCCATCCCTACGCTTAACGGCAAGAGTGGATAGCCAACTACATCTTCCACCTGTGAATAGTCAATAGACTGTCTTATTCTTGAACCTACTCGACTTGTATTTCTTCTTCCCCTTTTCTGTCTGCAATATCTACTGAAGGCAGAAACATCAATAACTTTCGTTATATCCACATTCGTTGGTACCGCTGAAAGCTGTGTTTTCCATTAAGATGGGTTCCGACGATAGTACACGAATCTCCGTAGCACGATCAGAAGTCCTGTATCCAGGATGGAACAAGGAAAGGAATGGATTGCTGTGCCACCTTAATTTCACGTTATATCGTCGGTCTCCGATAGGTCTATGAACTCGTTTTCACCAGTATTTAGATCAGAAATCTTTATTAAAATATCCTGATCAATCCACGAGAAAACGAACCGAGTACCTTTGAAGCCAGAGGCAAGCACCTTACCTTCACGCCGTAGATAACTCTTGTATGACAATATAATAAAATTACGCTATCATCTTTCAGGTTAACTAATCAATATCCCCACGTAATGATGCAATCAAAAACCAAATAGTTTTTAAAAAAAAGATATTGTTTTCCAAATCGATGAATCCACTTTACACGATATTGAAACTGTTTTGTTGACTTGGGTTACGTTTCTGAAAGATAATGCCAAACACAACATTTGTAATGAGATGTTTTTATCTCGAAAGTCTAAACCGATACCAAAATGTAGAACAACGCTTGAAGTAAGAAATTATTTCAGTGAAAACAATACACTTATTAAAAACTAATATAATAAATTATGTAACAGATGGTGCAGCTTTTATGGCTGGTAGGTCATCATCAATTCTCATCGCTTCCCACGGACACATAGGACAGAGTCAAACAATGTCCACTCAATTCGATTTTGTGCCTTGAGTTCGGTCGCATAAGCAGAGTATCAACAGACAGTGCACTTCAAAGAGAAATGCTACTGCGATACTGTGAATACAAAGCGAAATGTCACCTACGCAAAAGATGGACCACAGAAATAACAAAGACGGAGAAAGACACCATGTATAAAGCGCACACACACTAAAGCCATTTGTTTGTTTGTTTGTTATGTAGGGGATTAAACATTCTATAAAAATAGATCACAACAGTCGCGTGAACTCGAATTCTTGTATTATTGTATGAAGATTAATTTATTTTTAAAACAACACAACATACTAAATCAAGGTTATTTTATGTTATAAATTCAGTTTAACAATAAGAAATATCAGTATTATGTTATAAATTCAGTTTAACATTAAGGAATATCAATATTATGTTATAAATTCAGTTTAACATTAAGGAATATCAGTATTATGTTATAAATTCAGTTTAACATTAAGGAATATCAATATTATGTTATAAATTCAGTTTAACATTAAGGAATATCAATATTATGTTATAAATTCAGTTTAACATTAAGGAATATCAGTATTATGTTATAAATTCAGTTTAACATTAAGGAATATCAGTATTATGTTATAAATTCAGTTTAACATTAAGGAATATCAATATTATTGACATTTGTCATCAATAAATAACCATGGACTCATAGAATTGTACAAAAATTGCAGAAAACCGTACAGCATTCTATCAAAAACTTATTAAAAAAACCGGTCCCAATTAAACAGGAATATTTGTTTTCCCGTCTGAGCTAGTCGGCCTTATGTTACCGTGGGCCACCGGGATTAAAGCCAGGCACGATTTTCAACCTAAGGGCGAACCCTGTTTTAGTTACATCGCAGCGTGTAGGCCAACCAACAAACATTTTTCTGTCAGGTAAAACAAGATTTCAAAAACGAAAGAAAAAACATCACTGCGTTTAACCATTTGGCCACCCACTCTCCTGAGAGATACCAGAGATGGAAATTTCAGTTTTTTGTGTTGGACAGTTATCAGTTATCATAACATAAATATGAAAACGTAGTGACTAGTCTGGATTAAATAACTTATACTAATGCAAAATTCAGCAAATGTCGCTACTGTGAGAATCTACTAATTCTCGTCGTTTGAATGTCAGTCACATTACTAAAAATAGAAACATCGAAGTAGCATTCGTATGAATAATACAGTGCACCGGTCGGAACATATATTACATGATATGGTGCGATTAGTGCGTTGGGTGGCATGCGTCGTACTTTCGTACCGATTGAAAAATAGCATCTAAATGTTGTTTTTTTTATAAGACACTAAAAACGAAACACATATTAATGAAAAAGTAATGAAAAATAATGTTTTTGATGTCTTTCCATCATTATGACAGACTTTCACCTAGTAAGACTCACACACCTGACTGTATGCAGTAATAACAGATTGAATAGCTTGTAAGCAGATGTTATTATTTCATATATAACTGATGGGATGAGCATGAATAATATTGGGGTAGTCATGGTTTGGTTGGTGTGCGGCGAATGTTTTTGAAGGATCAAAGAAGCAGGGAGGGGGTTGGAATTTCTCGGGCTTTTGACTAAGATCAATGTATTGTGCTAACTTGATGGCGGCCTAAAGGTGGAAGCCTTCACAGAGCTAATAGGCAACTAAACAAATTATTTAAATTCCGTGCAGCTCTCGTTCGAAAAAATGACATTTCGGGTTTTTTTGCGTATGTAACTCGGTACCACTCTCTGCGGAACTAAATGGTAAGAGCGGAACTAAATGGTAAGAGCGGAACTAAATGGTAAGAGCGGAACTAAATGGTAAGAGCGGAACTAAATGGTAAGAGCCCAACACATATTAAAATAATTGTTTTTAATTTTTTTAAATGTCATTTAACTGTTGGGATACGTTTCAATAATACTGGGAAGTCGTGGTTTGGACCCAAAAAAATGAGTTAGGAAAAGTCCCAAATAGTGTACGGCGAATGTTTTTTTAAAGTTCAAAGGTGCGAGAATGGAGTTTGTATTGAGGTTAATGAGTTTACCTGTGTGTTTTCTAGATTGTAAAATTATACATCTCTATGTTGTATACGGCTGGGTTTTCTCTTGTGTATACGTCAGGAAGACTTAATGGATTGTTCAACAGTTACGAGTGTGAGAGAGAAATATATAATAGAGATATAAGAGGAAAAGAAAGAACGACAGAGATTGAGAGGGATGTTTAGACTAAGTGGGCGTCTGTAGTTTAAGTGGTAGTGAGCTCCATCACAACCTAAGCGTACCTGGTTCAAACACCGCGGCCGGCAGTTTGGAAGCACATTTGTTAGCGTGAAATTTTAAGAACGGTAAAAATAGACATCCTCGTTCAGAAAGAAATGGCAAACTACTGAACGTGTAAATGGTGCGTAGAAAATCGACGACTTGCTTACTGTGGTTGATGGATAAGTCATGTAAAGGATATGCCACAATTTTCATTTTCATTTCGATCAAAGTCTGGTTTTTGTTTAATATTACTGCGATCTTGGATGTTTCTTTATATGTAACATCATGATCAACATGTGTATCATGTTCGCTGACGGAGGCGATCATGACTCTCCACAAGTGTCTATCATTTGTGCTGACTATCAGTTCAGAATGTTGACACTCTCCGTCCCATGAAGCCAGGTCGTCCGGAATTCTCTCTCTGTTTTCTTGTCTAACTTTCCATTAATGTTATAAGATCGTCATTCTCTCTCTCTCTCTCTCTCTCTCTCTCACTCTCTCTCTCTCTCTCTCTCTCTCTCTCATGCCTTTTAAACCCAGATTGGGGCATAGGCCCTCAACCAACTCATGTAAAGTCTTCCTATTTCTAGCTGCAACTCACTCCAGCTATGAGATCATGATTAAAACACAAACAGAAAACGTAGGATGAAGGAACCAGCAAGCTACTGCACTATAAAAAATGTAATTTCCCGTAGTCTTTTCAGACCTTAGAGTATGTAGTGTCTGTCCTTTCATATTTTCTAGGGCCTAGTGTGTAGGAGGTAGGAGTGCCAATTCCTTCACTCACATGGGAAACGTCGAGTGTGGGATTGAACCCACAGCCTTCTAGAGTCCGAGTCGATAGACGAACTCTTCTTCCACATTACTCCAATCCGTCCCACAAGCTAGTGCACTATTGTGCATATAATAAATATTACTTAATCCCGTCATGCCTAGTGACACATGGGGCTTCAGAAAGGACTTTCCATGCTCTCCTGTCCCGTGCAACCTTCAGCGCAGAGCCCCACGTCAGAGATGCGGTGTCCAGTTCCTCTTCCATCATGCGCCTCCATGTTGTCCGTGGTCTGCCTTTCTTTCTCTTTCCCTCTGGTGTCCAAGTGAGGGCTATCCTTGCAGGCATTTCTTGTCTCATTCTCATAACATGTCCGAGCCATTTCCATCTTCTCTTTTGAGTATGTCATTCATTGCCTCTTGTCTTGTGTCTTGGAGTAGTTGGTTATTGGATATTTTTACTGGCCAAAAGATTCCCAAGATTCTGCGAAGACAAGAGTGGTGGAAAACTGACAGCCTGCTAGTATCTCCTTTGGTCATCCTCCAACACTCCGATCCGTAGAGCAAAACTGGCAAAACAATGCTTTTATAGAGTTTAAGCTTTGTGGTCCTATTGTAGATTTTGGACTTCCATCCATACATACATAATAAATATGTATGCTACTTACTACAAACTGAAATGCTACTTACTACAAAATGAAATGTTACTTACTACAAACTGAAATGCTACATACTACAAACTGAAATGATACTTACTACAAACTGAAATGCTACTTACTACAAACTGAAATATTTACTACAAACTGAAATGCTACTTACTACAAACTGAAATGCTACTTACCACAAACTGAAATGCTACATACTACAAACTGAAATGCTATTTACTACAAACTGAAATGCTACTTACTACAAACTGAAATGCTACTTACTACAAACTGAAATGCTACATACTACAAACTGAAATGCTATTTACTACAAACTGAAATGCTACTTACTACAAACTGAAATGATACTTACTACAAACTGAAATGATACTTACTACAAACTGAAATGCTACTTACTACAAACTGAAATGCTACTTACTACAAACTGAAATGCTACTTACCACAAACTGAAATGCTACATACTACAAACTGAAATGCTATTTACTACAAACTGAAATGCTACTTACTACAAACTGAAATGCTACTTACTACACACTGAAATGATACTTACTACAAACTGAAATGCTACATACTACAAACTGAAATGCTATTTACTACAAACTGAAATGCTATTTACTACAAACTGAAATGCTACTTACTACAAACTGAAATGATACTTACTACACCCTGAAATGATACTTACTACAAACTGAAATGCTACTTACTACAAACTGAAATATTTACTACAAACTGAAATGCTACATACTACAAACTGAAATGCTATTTACTACAAACTGAAATGCTACTTACTACAAACTGAAATGATACTTACTACACACTGAAATGCTACTTACTACAAACTGAAATGCTACTTACTACAAACTGAAATAGAAATATGGGGAAACAAACTGCAAATCAAATATCCTACTAGAAATTACTGAAACATGTGACTTCTAAGACAGTATTAGATGTTGTAATAACCTTTGTGTGGTTTTCGGGGTGACGAAGATAAAAATCAAGTTCTGCAAAGGATATGCTAGCCCGCCTGCCCAGCGTGTTCGTAGCGCGTTGGACGACGGGTGATAAGTCCCCTGTGAGTGCGGTTCAATTCCGTGGGCTGGCAGAAAAGTCACAGGTTCTCAGATTCACGGTGTTCGTGGCACCGAGCCGAAGGGTTACGATGTCCATGCAAGAAAAACAGTCGCTCGTGTGTTGCTGGGGACCGGTA
The DNA here is from genome assembly GCA_020796225.1 of Arion vulgaris. NCBI lineage: Eukaryota > Metazoa > Mollusca > Gastropoda > Stylommatophora > Arionidae > Arion > Arion vulgaris. The sequence continues at coordinate 42,440,389 of CM036756.1, read as the reverse complement.
GGGGAACAAAGAATAGAAACACTGCGACCTACAAGGCACGTCGAAAGAGGCGACTGACGTAGTGACCTAGAGAAGCTACCCTAGTAAATAAAAAAGGTTGCATAAATCTGATGTACTGGGTTACTTGTAGGCGCATAACTGGCGCAATGTACAATCGTTCTTAGGTTCAGATCACATAGAAACAATAAGAGTGATTTAACATGTGGTCGATATGGAGCGTTTGAAAAAGAAAAAAAACCCAGTAAATTTCAGTTTTTTCGCAAGCTGAACATGATATTAAATATTTAGTCGTGATTAAGTATAAATCTATTATTTGTATTACTGTTACTATTGAGATCACGTTGTTATTAGTAGTAGTATTACTATTGTCACACGGCGTCCGCGCCTCCACGGTCAATGCTCAGAAAAGCCCCAATTTATAAAGCGTGTTAGACAGTATTGTTCTACAGTATGCTTATGTAATTGACTAATATATATATATGTATATATATATATATATATATATATATATATATATATATATATATCGCGATCACCGCCCAGACTGATGTACCAGATCTCCCCATAAATTCTATTCATGTGGAAATCTGATTCACGCAGCCTTAGCATTGGTGTGTTTGACGTCACATCTTCAGCACCATTTGAAGCTCTGGTGCTTATCCTTCGGCGATGTATCCGGTTTCAGCCAGTGTTTACTCGGCTCGCTCTCCGCAGCCATCTAGTGTTTTTTTTTACGGTGTGGGGTGGCTAGCCCCACGCACAACCTTCTTATTCGCCTCTTACAACATGCGTGGCAGGTAACCGTGGTTCTATTCTTTACACCCCAATTTTGGCCCCGGTAATCACTCGGGCGTAATATACATTTGAAATCTTGTAATAACATTACATAACTGGTGCCTAGAAAATCAACAATTCGTTTACTGCGGTTGATGGCGAGGTCCTGAAAAGGATATACCACGATTTTCCTTTTTTTTCGATAACATAACATGGTAAAACACTTATGATTCATCAGAAATCAAATTGAGTTCGACGTTCACACATTGATATTTTCTTCTTGTATTATAGCTCTATATCCTCACATGGTAAATCGTTTAACTTTTAAAATATCTTTGCTTACCTGTCGCTTGTCTTAGAACACTACCTACCGGTGTATTCTTTTTCTTTTCTCTTACTCCCTGTTGTACCGCTTTTTAGGGCGGTGAGGACAGGGAGGACCAGAGCTGGTGGAATTTAATGGCCGCATGGCTAGTACAGTCGCTGCGAAACTGTTCAAGTTATGACTTTTCTTGTATGCCCTTACAGAAAAAAAATTTGGCCGTACCGTGGAGTGAACATGGGTCTCCCCGGTTTATTCAATATACTAAAAAACGGTAACTGTTAGGCAGTTTTCTTCTTTACTGTTCACTATTTTAACGAACGTTTTTTCGCTCGGAATGTTCGAATCCTAAATGATTGTACACATTTCAACAAGCATGGTGTACAGTGAGTGCCATGGTGTACAGTGAGTGCCATGGTGTACAGTGAGTGACATGGTGTACAGTGAGTGCCATGGTGTACAGTGAGTGCCATGATGTACAGTGAGTGCCATGGTGTACAGTGAGTGCCATGATGTACAGTGAGTGCCATGGTGTACAGTGAGTGCCATGGTGTACAGTGAGTGCCATGGTGTACAGTGAGTGCCATGATGTGCAGTGAGTGTCATGATGTGCAGTGAGTGCCATGATGTGCAGTGAGTATAACGATGTCCGTTTGTAAGGCTATTTCAAAATAAAATAACTGACCAAATACTTAATATTAAAAGATCCATGTTTGTTATTCTTTTATTATTGCCGTAAATATCTATAATAGGGAAGAATGCATTAAAACTTTGTACCAAAATATTAAAACATGAATAGAAGTAGTTTTACCCAAACAAACAAAAAACAGACCTAGCGATGTTTCGATCAAACAGCCTTTATCAAGCAAAGGCCACAGGACAACGGATAAAAAAGGGTGGTCAAATATAGAGCACTGCCCAATCACAGTGACAGATGGTGGTTGGAGATTTCTTCAACTATTCATAAAATCACAACCTGTGTCTGTGTATTATGTTCTGTAAATGACATTCGTTTTGTTTCGCTGTTGTCTTGTGTTCTTTCCTCGATAAAGGCATTCTGATGGAAACGATGATAATAGTGTTTTTGCGCTTTGTAAAACTATATTAAGTCGTGTTTTGATATTTCGTCATGATTACAATAAAGAGATGTTTTCTTCATATGTATGACTGATTTTGTTTTTGGATTCTCTGAAAGTTCATTCTCATTTTATATGTTTGTTGACCTATACGCTCTGAAATATCCAAAAAGATTTGTTCTTATGTTGAAGAGGACGTGCCTCAGCTTAAAGAGGCTTTAATCCCTTGCCCAATAAACAACCAGCGTGTTGTGTGTCTGGTTATTATTTATTGCACCTATCTGTCTATCTGTCTGTCTGTCTGTCTGTCTATATATCTATCTATCTATTCTAATCTAATCTATCTATATATCTATCTATTTATATATTTATCATCTGCCTAGTCCTGTTTCCAACTACTCCAAGACACAAGACAAGAGGCAATGAATGACATACTCAAAAGAGAAGATGGAAATGGCTCAGACATGTTATGAGAATGAGACAAGAAATGCCTGCAAGGATAGCCCTCACTTGGACACCAGAGGGAAAGAGAAAGAAAGGCAGACCACGGACAACATGGAGGCGCATGATGGAAGAGGAACTGGACACCGCATCTCTGACGTGGGGCTCTGCGCTGAAGGTTGCACGGGACAGGAGAGCATGGAAAGTCCTTTCTGAAGCCCCATGTGTCACTAGGCATGACGGGATTAAGTAAGTAAGTAAGTAGTCCTGTTTTGCCATTATGACATCAGGTTAAAAAAAGAGACACCTGGAGCGAACCTCCTTATGACGTTGTACAAAGTGGAATTTAGTGCCTCGGATTTTCCATCGATCCATCGTTTAGGTGGTCTTCCTCTGGGTATGTTGCCGTTGTATCTCAGTGCTAGTGGTCTTTGTGTGAGACTGTCTTGAGGTAATAGTGATGCGTATTCGAACCATTTCACCTGATTTTTCTTAATATATTGTATCTGGAAAGGATCCTACTTTTTCTGATTTCGTTGTTTCTGGTTTTACCTCTTCTTGTAACATTTAAAATTCGTGGTAAACACTTCATCTCTGAAAGTTTGGATTAGTCTTTTCTCATTTCTTGTCAGCGTACAGTTCTGACACATATAGCACAGGGTTGGTAAAAAAAAAACTGTGTTGAACCAGAGCCAACTATAAACTTATAGTTATTTAGAATTGGCTGTGGTAGAACATTGTTCTCTTGATATTCATCACCACGTGCATCAAGAGAGCAGTGTTCACACAGTTGTATTTAATTGTTGCACCATCCGATCAATAATTGTAGAATATACTTTCTCTTCTTCAAACGCTTCATATCGACCATCTGTCAAACCACTCTGTGTTATTTGCATGTGATCTGAGCCCAAGAGCGATTGCACTTTGCGCCAGTTATGCGCCTACAAGTAGGCCAGCATATCCGACTTCTGCGCTGCTTTTTTATTTACTAGGAAGAATCCTAGGGTCCTAAATCAGTTACCTCTTACGACATGCATTGTAGGTTGCAGTGGTACTATTCTTTGCTTCCTTACGGGCCCTGACACCACACGGGCGAGAAAATACAAGACGTAGAATAATATTACAAGTAACTCAAGGGAAAAACAAAAGCAGATACCAGTGGAGAAAGAGCTAAAGAAGATACGCTGGCGAAGGAATGGACACAAATTGAGAAGACCGACCGGAAGTATTGCAAGACAGGCACTGTTTTGGAACCCGCAGGCAAAGAGGAGATGGGGAAGGCCTAGACATACCTGGAAAAGAGAGCTAGAGACTGATCTAAAAAGGATAGGTAAATCATGGATAGAAATGGAAGGGATGGCAGGATAGAGGAAGAGTTGGAAAAAGTGTCTTGAAGACCTCTGCTTCGTTTGGAGTTGAAAGTGAAGAAGAAGAAGAATGCTTGTTAAATGTGAACAGAGAATGCTTGTTAAATGTGAACAGAGAATGCTTGTTAAATGTGAACAGAGAATGCTTGTTAAATGTGAACAGAGAATGCTTGTTAAATGTGAACAGAAAGAAATGTGTTTTTGTGAATCTACTTTTTTAAATATCGTTAAAAGAAATTTGTTCGAGAAAATTATTTTCCACATGATAAATGTCTTACTAAATGAAGAATGTCTATAGTGCTCAAGACTGGACTAACATTTACGGGACCAAATTGACAACACAAAAATTCCATCTCCTGTAGAAAATGTAATTAACTGTTCTCATTGATCCACGATAAATATCAAAATTATATATAAAATGACGTCACCTTTATCGGGGTTGCTAGACTACTGTTATACCCTTTCAATGAAGTGAAAGTAGAAATCTTCTTCTACAATTTATGTTCAGCATTCTGCCTTATTTCCTGAAACTTGACTGCTGATCCAGAGCCAACTATAAACGTATGGCCCTTTGGACTCAGGTAAGAATTATGGGAAATCAGACCCCAACTACACCACGTGACCTCGCATTCCAGTATTTGTGTATATAGACGAATTCATTTTAAAATCAACACCAAATGCTAAATCGAAGTTATTCTATGCAACAAGTTAAGTTTAACAATAAGGAATGTCAATTTTATCAATATTTTTCACCAATAAATAACCATAGACTCACAGAATTGAGTAAATTGCAGAAAAAGCTTGCAGGGCTTTATCAAACATCTATATTTTCCGGCTCTATTTTCTGATCTAGGTTTGACATGCTCAAACAAATAGGCCCAATAGCACAGAGTCTTCTACTCCAGATTTTTAACAATAGTTGGAGACAAGGGAGAGTCCCAGACATCTGGAAAAATGCCACAATCCACCCAATTTTCAAAAGTGGAAAAGACAAAAAGGATCCGCAGAGCTACAGACCTATAAGTTTGCTAAGTTGCACTGCAAAACTGCTGGAGAGAGTGATAACCACTAGACTCCAGTGGTTTTAGAATCCAACCATAAACTGGATCCAGCCCAGACAGGCTACAGGCAGCATAGAAGCACTGATGACCAAGTGGCATACCTCGCACAGGACATAGAAAATGGCTTCCAAGAAAAGAAGAAAACCCTCACAGTGTTCTTCGACATGTCTAAGGCCTTCGACAAAGTCTGGAAAGATGGTTTGCTACTCAAGCTCTTACGCAGTGGAATACGGGTAGAATGTACTATTGGATAAAAGACTTTCTTACCCATAGACAAGCATCTGTAAAATTGGATGGAGTGCACAGTCCCAGATTCAAATTAAGAGCAGGAGTCCCACAGGGCAGCGTACTGTCCCCATTGCTTTTCCTGGTATATATTAATGATCTGCCACAAACTCTGCCCAGACATGTATCACACTCTCTCCATGCTGATGATCTAGCTGTGTGGTACACCTCCGAGTTTCTGGGTCCTGCCATCTTTAAACTCCAGGCCAGCCTGAACAGCGTCATAATGTGGGCAAGTAAATGGGGTCTAGAAATAAACCGGAGCAAAACTATAGCAACGCTTTTCTCATTGTCAACAAAGGAAGAACACTTCAGACTGAAATTTAACGATGATATCGTTCCCCGTTCCCATACTCCAACCTTTTGGGAGTTAAGCTTGACAGTCGTCTGACATGGAAACATCACATAATGGAAACAAACAGAAAGGCTATGAGGAAACAAAGTGTGATGCGGAAGCTGGCTGGAACTACCTGGGAGCTGATATTCGAATCCTGAGTCAGGTGTACACTGGTGCAGTTAGACCGACCCTCGAATATGCATCATCGACATGGATATCAGCAGCCCATTCAAACAAATCGATACTGGAAAAACACAAAACAGGTGTCTGCGTACTATTTTGGGAGCCATGAAATCTACACCAATTGTAGAAATGGAAAAGGCAGCCAACATCCAGCCCTTGGAAGACAGAAGAAGGAGAAAAGTGATTCTACAGACTGAAAGGATCAAAGAATGCCTCACCATCCACTGCATGAAAAAATGGCCGCTAGAACAAAGAACAGACTAAAGCGTACAAGTCTAAACCACAAAGCAAAAGAAATAGGAAAGTCATACTTGGAACTACTAAATCATAATTCCATACCTGAAGAATTGCTTTTGATCACTGGGAACCAGACTCAGTACCACTAAACTTCTCAACCTCCATCCCTAAATTATTAAGCAAAGATGCCGAGCCTAATCTAGTGAAAAAGCAATTACAATGGAACACCTCCATTACATGTTTCCAGAAGACAGTTGGATAAGAATTTACACAGATGGATCGGCAATGGAGGCAACCATGAATGGTGGAGCAGGAGTGTACATTAGGTACCCAGATGCTACCACTGTGTCTCTAGCGGCTCCTACTGGAAGAATATGTTCCAACTACAAAGCAGAACTCATAGCCCTTCTGATGGCAGCACATCACATGAATAAGCTGCAAGCAGCTGCAAGCAAGATGTTATTTCTTACAGACTCATTGTCAGCTATACAAGCCCTGGAGGCTAAATCCACTGACAGCACAGTACAAAAACTACAAAGAGAACTTGCTCAGCTTTCAGAAAAGGCAGAAATTCACTTGCAGTGGATTCCATCTCATTGTGGCATTGCAGGCAATGAGAGTGCTGATGTCTTAGCTAAGGAGGGCAGTGCCAAAGAGCAAATTTACCAACCCTTGTCTTTTCAAGAGGTCAAAACCCTCATACAGAGAAAATCTGCAGTAGACTGGAAGACAAACACTGGATATGATTATGGAAAAGACTCCCTCAAAGACCTAAGCAGAACAGACCAGGTCATTATATTTCGACTACGCACCGGACACTGCAGACTCAACAAACACCTATACAGACTAGGAATAAGTCAAACAGCTCTCTGCCAGTGTCAGCAGGCAGAACAGACACCAGAGCATATCCTGCAAGACTGTCCTCTTCTGTGTGAGCTGAGAAGCAACATGTGGCCACACCCAGTCGACCTGAAAACTAAGCTTTGGGAAACCTGACAGACCTGAAGCTGTCTGCCCAGGTTGTGGTCCACAGTAGATTAAGCGCATGACCAGAGATCACTGAAGAAGAAGAAGAAGATGATCTAGGTCAGGTAACCCCGAGTCAGTTGCCTGGCCTAGTTATCTAAAGTTGGCTGTGGCTGATCCCAACTCTCTTAATTCTGATAGGAACTCGTTTTCCTTGGAAACTGAATGCCGTTGGCTATTCACCGTTCCCTGGTAAATGTCAAATGATTGTTGTATATTTCTGGCCAACATGAAGTAAACACAGGACCGCCCTTGGCTATAATGAGAATCACTAATGATGCATTGTTGCATGCGAATTTGAAAGAAACGTTCAACTAGAACGAACAATTTACATAGTTTGCTCCCTTGTTATAGCTGCAAGAACAGTTTGGTAATGATGGGAAATAACTATTTTGGATCCACAACTATAACGGCATCACCTCAATGAGAGCTACATTATCGGAGATGTTAGTGCACTTACGTCGTAAATGTGTAGACCGAGATCAAATCCCACAGCAGGAGCGGGACTTTTTGCAACCGTAACGGCGTTCGAGTCTATCCTACCTTAATTGGATAACAGAGAAATAATGGAAAGTAAATATAGTCGGTTGATCACATCCCCCGTCGTATACCAACTGCCCCATCGTATGCCAGCTGTTCCATCGTATACCAACTGCCCCATCGTATGCCAGCTGTCGAAGAAAAATATGTGTCTCACTCTGCATTTCCCAATCTACCTCATGGGATGAAAATATGTTCTTTACTTTATTACGAATAGAGTGACGAGTATTAGTCTTATTCACATCTTAAGTCGAAGAAGGCCAGCCTATATGACAGGGGACACTGTTAATAACAAAGCATGCCTTCACGAAAAAGTCAGCAAGAAGCGCATTACCAGGCGCCCTGACTGCGCCTGAATTCATAGCGGGCGAACGCAGCAGAAGAAGAAGTTAGTTTTATGATTTGATTATTCATTTTACTTGCTTATGTGATACCATACATACGTGACTTTGTTTGCTTATGTGATACCATACATACTTGTCTTTGTTTGCTTATGTGATACCATACATACTTGTCTTTGTTTGCTTATGTGATACCATACATACATGTCTTAGTTTGCTTATGTGATACCATACATACATGACTTTGTTTGCTTATGTGATACCATACATACATGTCTTAGTTTGCTTATGTGATACCATACATACATGACTTTGTTTGCTTATGTGATACCATACATACATGTCTTAGTTTGCTTATGTGATACCATACATACATGACTTTGTTTGCTTATGTGATACCATACATACATGTCTTAGTTTGCTTATGTGATACCATACATACATGACTTTGTTTGCTTATGTGATACCATACATACATGTCTTAGTTTGCTTATGTGATACCATACATACATGACTTTGTTTGCTTATGTGATACCATACATACATGTCTTAGTTTGCTTATGTGATACCATACATACATGTCTTAGTTTGCTTATGTGATACCATACATACATGTCTTAGTTTGCTTATGTGATACCATACATACATGTCTTTGTTTGCTTATGTGATACCATACATACATGTCTTTGTTTGCTTATGTGATACCATACATACATGTCTTAGTTTGCTTATGTGATACCATACATACGTGACTTTGTTTGCTTATGTGATACCATACTTACTTGTCTTTGTTTGCTTATGTGATACCATACATACGTGACTTTGTTTGCTTATGTGATACCATACATACATGTCTTTGTTTGCTTATGTGATACCATACTTACGTCTCTTTGTTTGCTTATGTGATACCATACATACATGTCTTAGTTTGCTTATGTGATACCATACTTACGTGTCTTTGTTTGCTTATGTGATACCATACATACGTGACTTTGTTTGCTTATGTGATACCATACATACATGTCTTTGTTTGCTTATGTGATACCATACATACATGTCTTTGTTTGCTTATGTGATACCATACATACATGTCTTTGTTTGCTTATGTGATACCATACATACGTGACTTTGTTTGTTATGTGATACCATACATACATGTCTTTGTTTGCTTATGTGATACCATACATACATGTCTTTGTTTGCTTATGTGATACCATACATACGTGACTTTGTTTGCTTATGTGATACCATACATACATGTCTTTGTTTGCTTATGTGATACCATACATACATGTCTCTGCTTGCTTATGTGATACCATACATACGTGTCTTTGTTTGCTTATGTGATACCATACATACGTGTCTTTGTTTGCTTATATGATACCATACATACATGTCTTTGTTTGCTTATGTGATACCATACATACTTGTCTTTGTTTGCTTATGTGATACCATACATACTTGTCTTTGTTTGCTTATGTGATTACCATACATACGTGTCTTTGTTTGCTTATGTGATACCATACATACGTGTCTTTGTTTGCTTATGTGATACCATACATACATGTCTTAGTTTGCTTATGTGATACCATGCATACGTGTCTCTGTTTGCTTATGTGATACCATACATACTTGTCTTTGTTTGCTTATGTGATACCATACATACTTGACTTTGTTTGCTTATGTGATACCATACATACGTGTCTTTGCTTGCTTATGTGATACCATACATACGTGTCTTTGTTTGCTTATGTGATACCATACATACTTGTCTTAGTTTGCTCATGTGATACCATACATACTTGTCTTTGTTTGCTCATGTGATACCATACATACATGTCTCTGCTTGCTTATGTGATACCATACATACTTGTCTTTGTTTGCTCATGTGATACCATACATACGTGTCTTAGTTTGCTTATGTGATACCATACATACGTGTCTTAGTTTGCTTATGTGATACCATACATACGTGTCTTAGTTTGCTTATGTGATACCATACATACGTGTCTTTGTTTCCTTATGTGATACCATACATACGTGTCTTAGTTTGCATATGTGATACCATACTTACTTGTCTTTGTTTGCTTATGTGATACCATACATACATGTCTTAGTTTGCTTATGTGATACCATACTTACATGTCTTAGTTTGCTTATGTGATACCATACTTACTTGTCTTTGTTTGCTTATGTGATACCATACTTACTTGTCTTAGTTTGCTTATGTGATACCATACATACATGTCTTTGTTTGCTTATGTGATACCATACATACATGTCTTAGTTTGCTTATGTGATACCATACATACATGTCTTAGTTTGCTTATGTGATACCATACATACATGTCTTTGTTTGCTTATGTGATACCATACATACTTGTCTTTGTTTGCTTATGTGATACCATACATACGTGTCTTAGTTTGCTTATGTGATACCATACATACGTGACTTTGTTTGCTTATGTGATACCATACTTACTTGTCTTTGTTTGCTTATGTGATACCATACTTACGTGTCTTTGTTTGCTTATGTGATACCATACATACGTGTCTTTGTTTGCTTATGTGATACCATACTTACATGTCTTTGTTTGCTTATGTGATACCATACATACATGTCTTAGTTTGCTTATGTGATACCATACATACGTGTCTTTGTTTGCTTATGTGATACCATACTTACATGTCTTTGTTTGCTTATGTGATACCATACTTACATGTCTTAGTTTGCTTATGTGATTACCATACATACTTGTCTTTGTTTGCTTATGTGATACCATACTTACATGTCTTAGTTTGCTTATGTGATACCATACATACGTGTCTTAGTTTGCTTATGTGATACCATACATACTTGTCTTTGTTTGCTTATGTGATACCATACATACATGTCTTTGTTTGCTTATGTGATACCATACATACATGTCTTTGTTTGCTTATGTGATACCATACATACATGTCTTAGTTTGCTTATGTGATACCATACATACATGTCTTTGTTTGCTTATGTGATACCATACTTACATGTCTTAGTTTGCTTATGTGATACCATACTTACATGTCTTAGTTTGCTTATGTGATTACCATACATACTTGTCTTTGTTTGCTTATGTGATACCATACATACGTGTCTTAGTTTGCTTATGTGATACCATACATACATGTCTTTGTTTGCTTATGTGATACCATACTTACGTGTCTTTGTTTGCTTATGTGATACCATACATACATGTCTTAGTTTGCTTATGTGATACCATACATACGTGTCTTTGTTTGCTTATGTGATACCATACATACGTGTCTTTGTTTGCTTATGTGATACCATACATACGTGACTTTGTTTGCTTATGTGATACCATACTTACTTGTCTTTGTTTGCTTATGTGATACCATACTTACATGTCTTAGTTTGCTTATGTGATACCATACATACGTGTCTTAGTTTGCTTATGTGATACCATACATACGTGTCTTTGTTTGCTTATGTGATACCATACTTACTTGTCTTTGTTTGCTTATGTGATACCATACTTACATGTCTTAGTTTGCTTATGTGATACCATACATACGTGACTTTGTTTGCTTATGTGATACCATACTTACATGTCTTTGTTTGCTTATGTGATTACCATACATACGTGACTTTGTTTGCTTATGTGATACCATACATACGTGACTTTGTTTGCTTATGTGATTACCATACATACGTGACTTTGTTTGCTTATGTGATACCATACATACGTGACTTTGTTTGCTTATGTGATTACCATACATACGTGACTTTGTTTGCTTATGTGATACCATACATACGTGACTTTGTTTGCTTATGTGATACCATACTTACGTGTCTTAGTTTGCTTATGTGATACCATACTTACGTGTCTTAGTTTGCTTATGTGATACCATACTTACTTGTCTTTGTTTGCTTATGTGATACCATACATACGTGTCTTAGTTTGCTTATGTGATACCATACATACTTGTCTTAGTTTGCTTATGTGATACCATACATACTTGTCTTAGTTTGCTTATGTGATACCATACATACGTGTCTTAGTTTGCTTATGTGATACCATACATACGTGTCTTTGTTTGCTTATGTGATACCATACATACATGTCTTAGTTTGCTTATGTGATACCATACTTACGTGTCTTAGTTTGCTTATGTGATACCATACTTACGTGTCTTAGTTTGCTTATGTGATACCATACTTACTTGTCTTTGTTTGCTTATGTGATACCATACATACGTGTCTTAGTTTGCTTATGTGATACCATACTTACTTGTCTTAGTACTAATACGACAATTGATTAAATATCACCGCAGCCACCCCTCGGTTTTCTCTAAATCTCATCTGATCCGCTCTCACCACCTCAAATTTGTAAGTTTCTGTTCATCGTTTAACTTAGAGAAGAAAAAAAGACAGAAAAAATCGTAGCATATCCTTCACAGGACGTAGCCATCAGCCACAGTAAACGAGTCGTTGATTTTCTAGACACCCCGTATACGTGCAGTAGTTCGCCATTGCTTTCTGAACGGTGAGGTCTATTTTTACCTTTTGTAAAATCCCACGGAAACGAATTTGCTTCAAAACTTGCCCACCGTGGGGTTTGAACCAGGTACGTTTTTGTTGTGATCAAGCTCACTACCGCTTAAGCTACAGGCGCCCAGGACTTAAAGAAAGCTGTGCTAAATGACATGACTCATCAATCAACTATATCCGTCAACGCTGTCATTTGTTTTTATAATACCAAATTCTCAGTTATCTTCTATACAGTTGAACACACATGATCATTATTGCTGTACATACAACTTGACATATTATACTTTCAATGTCTAAGATCGTTATTGCTGTACATACAACTTGACATATTATACTATCAAATGTATAAGATCGTTATTGCTGTACATACAACTTGACATATTATACTATCAAATGTATAAGATCGTTATTGCTGTACATACAACTTGACATATTATATTTTCAATGTCTAAGATCGTTATTGCTGTACATACAACTTAACATGTTATACTTTCAATGTCTGAGATCGTTCTTGCCGTACATACAACTTGACATATTATATTTTCAATGTATAAGATCTTTATTGCTGTACATACAACTTGACATATTATACTTTCAATGTCTAAGATCTTTATTGCTGTACATACAACTTGATATGTTATACTTTCAATGTCTAAGATCTTAATACAGATTTCCATTATGTTATACTTCTCATTTAGTGAGGGATTAGCGTAATGCATAGAGCGTTCGCTTATCGAATGGGACTCAAGAGGGTTGTAGGTTCGGTCTCACACTCGACGTACTACACGTGAGGAAAGGAACTGGCCCTTCTACCCAGAGCCGGATTAGACCAGCGCGGGGCCCGTAGCAAATTTTAGCGCGGGGCCCTAAGTTTTGTATGATAATAAATAATAAAACATAAATTTTACAAACAAACTTGTCTCGATTTAATGTGAGCAAATTTAGAGATAATACTAGACAAATCAATTTCTCTAAGTAAATTACATTCAATGTTCATTAAGGTGAGGTTATTTAGACGATCTTGTCCCATCATGTTTCTTAACTCACTTTTATACGCTTTAATGTTGAAAAAGAACGTTCTCCGCTGCAGTTAGTAATCATTAAAGACAAGTAAATTCGTAAGACTATTTCTACATTTGGGAAACACGACTCTAATGAATTTTCCATTATAAGTTTATAAAATTGCAGTTCAAGGGCCTCATTCTTTTCGTTGCTAATAGCAGCAGCTACATTAGTTTTAAAAGTTCAGCGAACTGCACAAGTTCGTCGCCTAGGCTTTCTTCCAAATCCTCTTGGTAAGAGCTGACAATATTTGGAGTTCTTTTCAAGATCTCTTTTGCTGTAAGAGATTTTAACTGCCGAAATGTTCCAAATACATCAGTCACTCTATGGTACGCTTCCATGCATTTAGCTAAGGCAGAGAGTACATTATCAATTATGACAATAAACACATGACTTTCAAATTTTTGTTTGGGTGTTTGATTTTCTACAACTTCATCGAGCGTAGTAGAGCCACTAAAATCGTCGTACTTAGTATTTCGCTTGCGTCGTCGTGAAGTTTGTTGCTGATATTCTTGACAGTGAGTCAGGATTTTGGCTTTGGCCTCAATATCTGAAAATGTAGGCCGCATTGCTTGAACGTACCCGTGTAACGATTCATAAAGAGCATATCCCGTGTTAAGGTCTTGATCAGGTGACTGTAATGAAGCGCTAGACGCTTGCAAGCGTTCTAGAATTCCGTTCCATAAAATGCTAACTATTCCCGTTTCCAACTTACTCATCTCCAAAACTAGCCCATACGCTTGATTACGACACTCTACCTTTTGATCCATGTTATTTGAGATGTCATCCAAAACTTGTTTGATAATGGTAAAACCACATAAAAGTGCTTTTGTCGCATCAGCTCTGGAAGACCACCTGGTGTCCGACAGTCTCTTCAAAGTCGGGAGTTTTGAACCTGTATCTTCCAGTGCTTTTGTAAGAATGCCCCATCGATAGGTAGAAGCGGAAAAGAATGTATAGAGACTTTCAACAAAATCGAAAAAATGGATGCTTCTATACAACATTCTGCAGCACACTTCGCAACAAAATTCAGTGAATGTGCAAAGCAGGGAATGTATTTTGCGTACTTATTTATCTCCTTAATGCGTGCTTGTAAGCCGTTGTATTTCCCACTCATGTTGCTGGCATTGTCATAGCTTTGACCGCGACAGTCTTTGATATCAATGCCATTTTTCTTTAAAAATCAAGTAAACTTTGGGCGAGTTGTTCAGCAGTATGACCTTCCATATCCAAGAACTTCACAAACCTTTCCACTGGTCCAGATGGTAACCCATAGCGCACTATTAGAGTGAGTTGGTCCACATGCGAAATGTCTGGAGTAGAGTCCAGTGATACGGAATAGTACTTGCATTTCTTAATTTCGCAAATAATATGATCCAGTAAGCTTGATGCAATTAGATGGATAAATTCCTCACATGTTGTTTTTGATAAGTATGATGTATGTCCCTTTCCTTTATTTGCATAAGTGTTTATATGCTGAGCCAGAAAAATGTCAAATTTGGCTATTAATTCCAACAAAACTAAATAATTTCCATTATTAGGTGAACCAATAATTTCATCCCTACCCCGAAATGCAAGACCTCGTTCTGCTAAAAATTGGATTACTGAAGTAATTCGCTCCAAAAGTGTCCGCCAATATGTTTGTTCGGTCTCAATTTGGCTTACAAGTTGAGAATCGACACGAGCATCTTTCTTTTGCAAACTAACAGAGAAATTATCGCTTGTATATGGAGGTGCTTTCTTCATGTCTTTTCAACAAATTATTTGCGTTTTCCAATCGTCAAATCCTTCTTTCGTAAACCGTGACGAACAGTCTGAATCAGTACTGTTACGTTGTTAATGAGCTCAGTGTGACCGCCCAATTAAGTCCGAAATTGAGTAAACATGACCTTGGCCCTAACCTCAATTAAAAAAAATGAAAGGGGAAATTATTACCCACCTCCCAAACTTGGTTCCTTGTTTATGACTAGTGACAACTTAGCTCCAGAGGCGCGGGGCGCCCCCAAAGCGCGGGGCCCGTAGCATTTGCTACTTCTGCTACTATGCTAATCCGGCTCTGCTTCTACCTGCACACTTAGTCCTAGAAATGTGAAGTAACAATCCCTAATGTTTAAAATGCTATGGGACATTGTCTGATTCACTACGTAATTATTTTAGACCGTTGCTTGATGGAACTATTTCTTTGTTTCAAACGTTGAGAAGACACATGTTAATTGACATGTTAAATATTACACTTTATTTCGTTTCAAGCAAAGATTCCCAAACTTTTTCGCTCCACCGCCCACTTTTCACGACATAAACTTTGTAACACCCTCCTCTCTATTATAACAGTTTGCCAAGGTCCCCCTTTCCACACACACACACACACATATATATATATATATATATATATATATATATATATATATATATATATATATATATATATATATATATATATATATATATATATACATGCTCTATTTTCACTTTGACATAGAAAATTGATATATATTTCTGTCATACATGGTCAGTTTTCAAATGATTATATACATGAAATAGAAAATTGATGCCAACAAATGGATCGTGTAAGATGGGCATAAGATGAATTAAAATGCAGAATTCAAATTTTTAATGATTATTCAAAAGAAAAATCAAGAAAAAAACAAAAACTCCCCAAATCCTTCTGAACTTAACATCGCCCCTCTCCTGGAAGGCTTCAGCGCCCACAGGGGGGAGGTACCTCCCACTTTTGGAAACGCTGGTTTAAAGCATAAACTATTGTATACAAAATTGAAAGGAAATGGATGAAATTTATAAATATGTATACATCGGCAAATGGACTGCAGAGATTATCATTTGGGGAAAAAAAGCAAGCATGATACAAACACAATTAGAAAGTGATGATAAAAGATTTTCTACGTACCAACGGTCTCTAGCTGCAATATATTTTGTAATTAATTATAACTGCTACTTTCTTGTAGGTAATCCATATACGAATAATTTCCAACTGAAAAAAAAATGGTTTTAGACACAACATGCGTTGGTTACACACACACTAGCAACATAATTGTCTCTTAAAAATGTCATTGAAAAGTGATGAAACTGAAGTTTATAGGACATTTTCAGACATCCAGGTCGGTCGGTAAAACTACAAACCAACGCTACATATCTGAATGAAATCTTCTACTTCATGTAGTAATTTAATTTATTTAAATATAAATTACAAAAGTTAATAAAAATCTGCGAAACAATTAGTCTATATATATTGATTTTGCGTCAGAGCAACTGGGGTACGAAAGACTTAATATAGATCTTGCGTAGCGAATCATTTAATACTTCTCAATGCAACTTAATGACCATCGAAATGCAACTATCTTGGCTTAATATAATTTTGACATAAATTATGAGGCAGTCGTCTAGACTGCGCAGAACGAATTTCGTGCTAGCGATAACAGTATCAGTATTGACATGAATGCTGCTACACAAAAATGTAATCAATCAAAATAAAAAACATTATTAAGAAAGCAGGCAGCAGAAAGGATATAGCATTCTCAATCACTGAGGTAAAAGTGACAAAGGATATAGCTTTCTCAGCCACTGAGATAAAAATGACAGAAAGGATATAGCATTCTCAGCCACTGAGATAAAAGTGACAGAAATTTTATAGCATTCTCAGCCACTGAGGTAAACATGACAGAAAGGATGGATATAGCATTCTCAGCCACTGAGATAAACATGACAGAAATGTTATGGCATTCTCAGCCACTGAGATAAAAATGACAGAAATGTTATGGCATTCTCAGCCACTGAGATAAAAATGACAGAAATGTTATAGCATTCTCAGCCACTGAGGTAAACATGACAGAAAGGATGGATATAGCATTCTCAGCCACTGAGATAAACATGACAGAAATGTTATGGCATTCTCAGCCACTGAGATAAAAATGACAGAAATGTTATGGCATTCTCAGCCACTGAGATAAAAATGACAGAAATGTTATAGCATTCTCAGCCACTGAGGTAAACATGACAGAAAGGATGGATATAGCATTCTCAGCCACTGAGGTAAAAATGACAGAAATGTTATAGCATTCTCAGCCACTGAGGTAAAAATGACAGAAATGTTACAGCATTCTCAGCCACTGAGATAAAAATGACAGAAATGTTATGGCATTCTCAGCCACTGAGATAAAAATGACAGAAATGTTATAGCATTCTCAGCCACTGAGGTAAACATGACAGAAAGGATGGATATAGCATTCTCAGCCACTGAGGTAAAAATGACAGAAATGTTACAGCATTCTCAGCCACTGAGATAAAAATGACAGAAATGTTATAGCATTCTCAGCCACTGAGATAAAAATGACAGAAATGTTATGGCATTCTCAGCCACTGAGATAAAAATGACAGAAATGTTATAGCATTCTCAGCCACTGAGGTAAACATGACAGAAAGGATGGATATAGCATTCTCAGCCACTGAGGTAAAAATGACAGAAATGTTACAGCATTCTCAGCCACTGAGATAAAAATGACAGAAATGTTATAGCATTCTCAGCCACTGAGATAAAAATGACAGAAATGTTATGGCATTCTCAGCCACTGAGGTAAACATGACAGAAAGGATGGATACAGCATTCTCAGCCACTCAGATAAAAATGACAGAAATGTTATAGCATTCTCAGCCACTGAGATAAAAATGACAAAGTATAGAGATGGTTACACCCAATAGCATTGCGAGATCGCTTCTCTGCCTTTTGGCTAAGATCCTAGACTAGTGCCCACTTGTTTTCCATAATGTTGTTCATCTTCGTGATGTAATATACAGTGCGTGTTGGCAAAACAAAAGTTCTTTCAATGTGATGAAATTTGTATTCTTTGTTAGATGAAAATTACGACCGTTTGTTATCGGGGCTCGAAAGGGGAGCAATAAATAGCTAACAAAATGCCGTCAGTGGTGACTGAGGTAGGGTCTTAGGGAAGTTATCCTAGTATACTAAAAGTATCGCTAGTAACGGATGTGATAGCCTACATGTAGGCGCATAACTGGTGCAACTTCCAATCGCTTTTAGGCTCAGATCATACACAAATCATAAAACTGTTTTAACAAGTGGTCGCTATGGGGCGTTCGAAGAAAAAAAGGGTGAAAAATACATTTTGTATATATGGTTTGTTGGGGAAGAGAGGGGGAGGGGACGGGGTATTTTACGGTGGTCTTTAGTTGTGTTGTGTGTAATTAATTTTATCCATTCATTATGTTGTTGTGCATTCATTCTTGTTTTGTGTGTGACATTTCCCAGTATTTGTGTTTTGTGTCTTCGTTGTGTTAATTTATGTGTATTTGTATGTATGTTTAAGTTTTTGGTTTGCAGTTCAGTGAGGTTATATGGTTATGTTTAGTGTGTATGTATATTTGTTATTACCTTCATTCAGTGGTTGTACTTTCAAACGTGTTTTGTGTGTGACATCTCCAAGTGTCTTGTGTGTGTGTGTGTGTGTGTGCGTTCGAGCGTTTGTTTAGTTATGTATGCTACTTTTTGTTTGTAAATGTGTTTGAAAAGTTGATCATTGTATTGTCGTTGATCATATTTGCTCTTATTTCTACACAGCCACACAAGGTTTCTAAACTCTGCTAATAGTGTAAAATGTTCTCTTTGTGGGTCTGTGGTTGTTTGTGGCGGTACGATTATCATGACTGCTTTGTATGTGTCTGTCTTGGTTGTCTGTATTAATGTTTGTAGTGAGGTTAGTGCTAGTTGTATTGTGTTGCATTGGAAGAAAATCCGGTCTTTTTTCTCTTGTTTGTTTTGTTTGCAGCGGGAGCATTGGGTTTGTAGAGCTTTTCTGTTTCTGATTGGTGTATGTTGAAAAGTAATCTGTATATGACTTCTTTGGCTTGTTTAAATGTTTTTGTTTTGTGTAAATTTCTAAAGATCTGTGGGTAGTCTTTGATGAAGTGGGTGTAACCTCGTTTTATCTTATTGTGTAGTGATGGTTCTTGTGTCTTAATTAGGTGTGTGGATTTGTGTATATAGTTTCCGTTGTCTTTTATGCTTTTAATGAATGCACTGTTGGTAGAAATTGGGTAATGTGCCGAAATAGTGAGGTGTTTACTGAGTGTAATTTCGTTATTTTCATGCCTATGTAATTGTGTGCTAGAGGCTACTCGTTAGGATGTTCAATTATCTCCATATGAAACGGATTCTCTGTGTTTGTATTCTTGTATTTATGTCGTGTATGGAGAATCCGTCTCTTTCTTTGTGTTGTATTAATGTTTTTGTTGCTATGGCGAGGATTGTGTTCTGGAAAATGAATTTCTTAATGTTGGTTTGTATTGCTGTCATTACTTGTGGTGATGGGTGGAAAACATTTGTTGTGTATATTATTGTTGGTAATGATGTAAGTATTAACTATCAAGCTTCTACCAAATTATGTTGTGTGTTGTGTGTATGTTTCTAAGCGTTGTTTGATGTGTCTAGCTATGTTTTGCCATATTCATATGTTTCTTGTTGCTGGATTGCAGTTAAAGAGGATGACGTATAGTTTGTAGGAGAAATCTGATTTAAATTGCCACTTTCCTGTTCCCATTATTTGTGATTTTTATATATTTATTTTTGCCCCGCTAACAACTTTGTGTTCTTGGTTATTGGTTATTAAACTGACGTCATTGCACTCCGGACAGACCCATAT
Source organism: Arion vulgaris (assembly GCA_020796225.1). Lineage (NCBI taxonomy): Eukaryota > Metazoa > Mollusca > Gastropoda > Stylommatophora > Arionidae > Arion > Arion vulgaris. The sequence continues at coordinate 42,420,117 of CM036756.1, read as the reverse complement.
GTACTCAGTCTCCCCAACAGATATCGAAGAGTATGCATACTGATGGTTCCTGTGACTCGCTGATTAAACACACCTCTCCCTCTGCCTCTCAGGCTCGACTTGAATACGGATAACTCCAAGCTGCTTAAATCGCTTGATCGATTCAACATCGATTTTAGTGTCCTCATCCAACAGAAAGTCGCGAAGAGACCGAAGAATATCCCCTTATCCATCTTCAACTCCCCAACAATCGATGCTGTTGATGCAAGCCTGTCCGCTCTCTCATTACCGTAAACACCCGCATGCCCATGACAGTATATCCACGTAAGCCGCTGGAGGTTAGAAACTTCTATAGACGACATCCACTCATACCGAAACCTGCCCGTCTGGATCTTGTGAAGCATCGACTGAGAGTCAGATACAACAGCTGCTACAGTAAATGAAGTTCCAGACATCCAATGGAGGGCAGCAGTAACGGCCTCAACCTCCATCCTCATACTAGAAGTAGTTGTCCTGTATGCCCCAGTTCGCTCTGCAACAACCCTACCATGCGCATTAGCCAAGAAACCCCAGCCGGACTTCTCACCACGTTGAACCGACCCATCGGTATATACAACAACATCATCATCCCTTGCATTATCTTCTATCAGCTGCTTAACTGCGAGATCAGCCTTCATGTTGTCCCAATCTCTACATTCTCTTCCAAGAGTAATGATAACGTTGAGATAGTTGGTCATGCTACCATCTGTTGGGATCCATTCTTCCCCTTTTGGTAGGGTCGCAACCGTAGTTACCTGGCCAATTGTTCTCTCAACCTGGGCCAATCCACGACATGCCACGCTTGATTCTCGTGCCCTTAACATCATTAATGTTCTTGTGTAGTGTTCTTGGAATATTTGAAGTATGTTCTGTATGGAGGAGTTGTTAGATGGGGAAAATATTGTGTCGTCTGCATATGCTATCAGTTTTTTCTCTCCGAGACCAGGTATGAAGGTTCCTTTGATGTTTGGATCACTTCTGATTTTTTCGAGTACTGGTTCGAGCCCTTGGACGTTCAGTAACGTCGAAAAAGGGCATCCTTGTCGCACTGATCTCTTTATTAGTATGGGAGATGTTAACGTATGATTTATGATCAGTGCACTTTCTGGATTTTTATATAGGAATTTAATTCAATTGGTGTAGTTTAATCAAATTAGCCATATATTGCATTCTTGCATCGTCCTGTGTAAGTACTCGTGTGACGCTCGGTCAAAGGCTTTCTCCTGGTCTATGGATAGTATTGATGTTTCTATGTTTTTATCGTGTGTGTATTGAATAACACCTCTTATAAAGTGTGTGTGTTTTATGATGCTTCTACCTTTTATACTGCAGTCCTGGTCTGTGTGGACTAGGTTTTCATAAAGGGTGCTAGTTTTAGGGTTAGGGTTTTAGCTAGTATTTTATAATAAATAATATTCGCTTTATAATCGCTTTATATTTACTAAGGTAGCTTTCCTAGGCCCTCTACATCAATCAAATCTTACAATATGCCTTATATGTCTCAGCCTCTACATCAATCAAATCTTACAATATGTCTTATATGTCTCAGCCTCTACATCAATCAAATCTTACAATATGTCTTATATGTCTCAGCGTCTACATCAATCAAATCTTACAATATGCCTTATATGTCTCAGCGTCTACATCAATCAAATCTTACAATATGTCTTATATGTCTCAGCGTCTACATCAATGAAATCTTACAATATGTCTTATATGTCTCAGCGTCTACATCAATCAAATCTTACAATATGTCTTATATGTCTCAGCGTCTACATCAATGAAATCTTACAATATGTCTTATATGTCTCAGCCTCTACATCAATCAAATCTTATAATATGCCTTATATGTCTCAGCCTCTACATCAATGAAATCTTACAATATGTCTTATATGTCTCAGCCTCTACATCAATGAAATCTTACAATATGTCTTATATGTCTCAGCCTCTACATCAATCAAATCTTATAATATGCCTTATATGTCTCAGCCTCTACATCAATGAAATCTTACAATATGTCTTATATGTCTCAGCCTCTACATCAATGAAATCTTACAATATGTCTTATATGTCTCAGCCCTCTACATCAATGAAATCTTACAATATGCCTTATATGTCTCAGCCTCTACATCAATCAAATCTTACAATATGTCTTATATGTCTCAGCGTCTACATCAATCAAATCTTACAATATGTCTTATATGTCTCAGCGTCTACATCAATCAAATCTTATAATATGCCTTATATGTCTCAGCCTCTACATCAATCAAATCTTACAATATGTCTTATATGTCTCAGCCTCTACATCAATCAAATCTTATAATATGTCTTATATGTCTCAGCCTCTACATCAATCAAATCTTACAATATGTCTTATATGTCTCAGCGTCTACATCAATCAAATCTTATAATATGCCTTATATGTCTCAGCGTCTACATCAATCAAATCTTACAATATGTCTTATATGTCTCAGCCTCTACATCAATGAAATCTTACAATATGTCTTATATGTCTCAGCCTCTACATCAATGAAATCTTACAATATGTCTTATATGTCTCAGCCTCTACATCAATCAAATCTTACAATATGCCTTATATGTCTCAGTCTCTACATCAATGAAATCTTACAATATGTCTTATATGTCTCAGCGTTATTATCATTTGTTCCCCTTGTGAGCTTCGGCAACCGCCCGAGTGGTTACCGGGGCCCAAATTTGGGGTGTCAAGAATAGAACCACTATTACCTGCCACGCATATCGTAAGAGGCAACCGCCCGAGTGGTTACCGGGGCCCAAATTTGGGGTGTAAAGAATAGAACCACTATTACCTGCCACGCATATCGTAAGAGGCAACTAAGGAGGTTTGGCTGAAATCGGATGCACGTGTCCTATACGTGTAGAAGTCTATGCGTTTAGGGCCTACCAAACCAATGTGCAACGTATACACGTTCTTGGCAAAGATCAAACATATCACAAAGAGTGATTAAAATTGGTCGTAAAGAACGAACGCAAAGAAGAAGAAGCTTCGGCAACACACGAGCGGAATCTAAAATAAAGAACAAAAGAAAAGTGGACTAGTAGATACTAAAACAACAGTATCGGTAGGAAATGTCATCTAAATTATATTCTGCCTATCTTGGGAAGTCGATGTATCTGTATGTTATTTCATCTTTAGAGCGTCCTTCCTTCGTAACATCGAAATCTCTTTCTTCAACCTTTGGAATCTTGTTTGCCTCTACATTTGTGTACAACGTTTGATGTACGTAAATAGCAATAATGTAGTACAACTGTAAACACTTGTCTTCTTTTTCCTTAAGTAGTATCCACTTCAAAACTAACATTCATAAAAGTACTCATATTTATAACAAGTGGACACTTCCATGTGTGATATTTTATATGCGTTTACAGTTGTTTTTCTTGTCTGTTGTTGAACCTTAACTGTCGTCAGTAAATAAAATGTAAATATTTTCTTGTTAGTTTTTCCCTTCTTTTCCTGGTTTGGTTGTTGGCTCTATGTACTCGCTCGTGTGATGCTGGGGCCCACAAGGAAGCAAATAATAGTACCACTGCGACCTACAAGGCATGTCGTAAGAGGCGACTGATGTAGGACCTAGGGAAGCTACCCTAGTAAATAGAAAGCATTGCAGAAATGGGATGTACCGAACTACTTGTGGGCGCATGATTGGCACAACGTAAATTGCTCTTAGGCTCAGATCACATACAAATCATAAAGAGTGGTTTAACAAGTGGTCAACATAAGCGTACGAAGAAAAAGAGTATCAGCTTGGATGTTGAAATTTGTATGTGTCACATAATTAGACTGTTATGTACTCCCTGTCTTTATTGTTCCCTGCCCGTCTGCCCAGCGTGTTCGTAGCGCGTTGGACTACGGGTGACTATCCTCTGTGTGTGCGGGTTCAATTCCACGGGATGGCAGAAAAAGCCACAGATTCCCCAGATTTACGGTGTTCGTGGCACCGAACCGAAGGGTTACGATGTCCATGGCACTGAGCCGAAGAGCTGAAAAGCTCAAGTGCTTCTGGATAAGAAAAAAAAAAAAAAGTTCCCTGTCGGGTTCCTCCATAGATTGACTGCTGGTTGTTGTCCGCTGTCAAGCCCCCACCTCCACCCGATAGACTAACTGCTGTTTATTGTCCTCTGTCTTGCCCCCCATCCCCACCATAGATTGACCGCTATATTTTGTCTTCTCTTGTCCCCCCATCAATTGGCTGGTATTTGTTGTTCTTTGTCTTGCCCTCCCCCTTCTCCCACCATAGATTGACTGCAGAATGCTCTCCTGTCTTGCTCTCTCCACCCCCACCATAGATTGACTACTGAATGTTGTCCTGTCTTGCTCTCTCCACCCCCCCACCATAGATTGACTACTGAATGCTGTCCTGTCTTGCTCTCTCCACCCCCCACCATAGATTGACTGCAGAATGCTGTCCTGTCTTGCTCTCTCCACCCCCCACCATAGATTGACTACTGAATGTTGTCCTGTCTTGCTCTCTCCACCCCCCACCATAGATTGACTACTGAATGTTGTCCTGTCTTGCTCTCTCCACCCCCACCATAGATTGACTACTGAATGTTGTCCTGTCTTGCTCTCTCCACCCCCACCATAGATTGACTACTGGATGTTGTCCTGTCTTGCTCTCTCCACCCCCACCATAGATTGACTACTGAATGGTGTCCTGTCTTGCTCCGCCCCCAGCCCACCATAGATTGACTACTGAATGGTGTCCTGTCTTGCTCTCTCCACCCCCCACCATAGATTGACTACTGAATGGTGTCCTGTCTTGCTCCGCCCCCAGCCCACCATAGATTGACTACTGAATGGTGTCCTGTCTTGCTCTCTCCACCCCCACCATAGATTGACTACTGAATGGTGTCCTGTCTTGCTCCGCCCCCAGCCCACCATAGATTGACTACTGAATGGTGTCCTGTCTTGCTCCGCCCCCCAGCCCACCATAGATTGACTACTGAATGGTGTCCTGTCTTGCTCCGCCCCCCAGCCCACCATAGATTAACTGCTGAATGTTGTCCTGTCTTGCTACTCCCACCCACCCCACCCCACAGACTGACTGCTTAATGTTATCCTGTCTTTCCCCTCCCCATAGTAGCACTATGTAGCAATGAAGAACTATGGCTTGTATAGATAACACTTGACTTGTTGCACATTTATATTACTAATACCTTTCATTTTCTCCAACTCTCTGTATGTGTCATACCTTCTCTATTGTTGTTATTTATTTAATCTACATCTACCATCTTGTATTACAATATATTGTCCATATTAAATATATAATAACAACAATACTATACATATATAAAAATAATGATAATAATGGAATTATGAATTACTACATACCTCATTGAAAATAAATAACATGTCCTTTACACGACATCTAGTACTAGAACCAAAAACCTACACACTACACAGTAGCACAGCTAGAAATGAAACTTGAGAAGAAATCCACCTCATCATATTCTCAAATAGATCAAGTGTCCTTAAATGTACCTTAGTTATCGTTGTATTTATTGCAAATCTCCCTTGAGCAATTATGATAAACATAAACGGAAAAGTAAGGCAATAAAACAAATAAAACAGAACTAAATTGTCATCTAAATCTGAGCACTGGGTGATGTTGTACACGGAGTCTCAGCCACAAAACGAACTCAAGCATGTTCAAAATTTGTAGGTCACGTTTTTTCCATGAAGTACAACAATAGATCTACTGTATGCTTTCGGTTTCTCTTTACAAAGGCCCAGGCAGTCAGTCGCGATCCTGAAGAGTAGTCCAGCTGTGTCAAGTGGACGATTTTAAATGACTATCTCGCCCGTGTGGTTTGGGGACCCACAAGGGAAGCAAATAATAGCACCACTGCGACCTACAAGGTATGTCGTAAGAAGCGACTGATGTAGGACCTAGAGAAGTTACCCTAGTAAATAAAAGCCGTCGCAGAAATCGGATATGCTGGCCTACTTGTAGGTGCATAACTGGCACAACGTACAATCGCTCTTAGTCTCAGATCACATACAAATCACACAGAGTGGTTAATAAGTGGTCGATATGAAGCGTTGGAAGAATGAGAAGAAATGACTACATTAATTAATGCGAACGACTACATATTTTGAAAACTGCATTAATAAGTGGTCGATATGAAGCGTTGGAAGAATGAGAAGAAATGACTACATTAATTAATGCGAACGACTACATATTTTGAAAACTGCATTAATAATGCGATTTTGATTCCATAAAGCAAGTAAGAATACCAATACTTACATTTAACTTTTGAATCTTCCGCGAATATTCTTTCTCACGGCCCATAGGCAGTTAAAATCATTGTGTCGATACTGTACGTAAAGTAGCAATCGGCTATCATTGTTAGCCTGGGGACTAGCAGACGACGGTAAGAAACGGCCTCAAACGAATAAAACTTGACTGGGGACCGGAAACAACTTGGTAAAGAAGTACTGGTGTTAGTAAAAAAATTAGTAATCCAATATAATACATTTATTTGTAGCAACATGTCAGTTGATTTATGTCGTAGTAAATGTAGCAATCTGTTGAACTTGTCTGAACACAGCAACATATATAAGTGTATCCAGTAAGAGATAAGATGTGTAAGCTGTTGAGATACTTGTGTTTTAATCAAGGATAGGTTGCTTTAGTGCGTTGATGAATAATGAAACGTTAATTTAGATAAAGTTACCAACATGAAATTCATTTCACAAATGATAGGCAATTAATGGAAACAACAACGGCAGCATAAACACATTTTTTTTTTAGGAAGTGAATGTTGTCCTGGTTGCTATCGTGATGGTTTGATTTAACGTAGCCACATATAACCATACGGCCAGTAGACTCGGGTAAAAATTCTAGTAAATAAGACCACAACCGTCGCGTAACCTCGCATTCCAGTAATGTTGTATAAAGACGAATTCATTTTTAAATCAAAACAACACGCTAAATCAAGGTTATATTATGTAACAAATTAAGTCTAACAATATGGAATATCAGTATTATTACAATTTTTCACCAATAAATAACCATTGGCGTATAGAATTGAGAAATATTGCACACACAAAAAGCGTGCAGTGTTCTATCAAACATATACAAAAACGAGCCCCAACTCCAAACTTGGTCAGGGTTTCCCCTGACAGATATATGGCCCTGAGAATTTAGTAATAATTTTATTTTGACCGTCATCAGCATAATGTATTACGAACAATAATCACCCGCATGGTGCTGGGTCCCGCAAGGAAAGCAAAGAATAGTACCACTGCAACCTACATTGCATTTCGTAAGAGGCGATTGATGTAGGCCCTAGGGAAGCTACCCTAGTAAATAAAAAGCGTCGCAGAAATTGGATGTGCTGGCCTACTTGTAGGCGTATAACTGGCACAAGTACAATCGTTCTTAGGCTCAGATCACAGACAAATCATGCACTATGGTTGACAAGTGGTCGATATGGATCGTTCGTAAAAGAAGAAGAACGAACAAAAATCTTGATTTTTTCCCTCCACAATCTTCTCATTTGATTATTTCAATATGTAGACATATTTGTTCCACCATCTCTCTTATCATTTGATCATTTCAATATGTAGACATATTTGTTCTACCACTCCTCTTATCATTTGATTATTTCAATATGTAGACCTACTTGTTCTACTACTCCTCTTATCATTTGATCATTTCAATATGTAGACCTACTTGTTCTACCACCCCTCTTATCATTTGATCATTTCAATATGTAGACCTACTTGTTCTACTACTCCTCTTCTAACATCATCACAATCATCTCTGTTATCATGAACTTTCTTTCGTCTTAGATAATTCCCGCTGAAATGATATTTTTAATTCCTACACATTCGCTCTCTTCTCTTTATTTTTCTCTAACAATGTTTTGCCTCACAGCGTCAAGATAAGAGATTTCTAGAACGGGTTTGTGTATGCACTTTATAGACAGTGATTTTCGTCGCCTTTCTTATTCCTGAGATCCACATTTTATGTGGAAGGCCTTTTGCTTTGTATCCACCGTATCGGAGTAACATTGTTCCGTAATGTAGCACGTAAAATCAGAAGCTATGATATACACACAACGTATTTAGTATGATTTTTATAACTTTTCTGTCTGTTTTTTTGTTTTTTTATTAAATCTGGGGTTTTATGTTTTTTTTTTTCTTTTGCGTTCTCACTAGATTGGGATTTCGAATTCTCTAATAAAGGCAACCATCTGCCTCAGATTATCAGCCACGCCATACAGTTTGTCTTGACGCTAGTGTAAGGGCCACCTCTTTCTTCTCAGGTCTGCATACTGGGGGCAGTTCAGTAGGATATAATTCCTATGATTTCTGCTTCCCCGTTTGTGCTTACCTCTTCCCGCAGTAAATTTTGGCCACCCTTGTGATGGTAGGTTTGACATTCTTACTGCGTGGCTAAATCTACGAGGCAGATTGGCGACCATAGAATCCGTTATTCCATTCCACATTGTGAGGGGTCGTTGCACCATGTTATGCGCCTTATTGCCTGGTGCATCCGTTTTCTGCAAGCATTTGTTTCGGGTTAGCATTCCCTAGTGGACACATGCATCCGATTTCAGCCAAACCTCATTAGTCGCCTCTTACGACATGCGTGGCAGGTAACAGTGGTTCTATTCTTTACACCCCAAATTTGGGCCCCGGTAACCACTCGGACGGTTTTATGTATTTAAAACATGATATTGCATGTTATGCTTGTATGTATGAAAACGTTAACATAAAATTTCATATAAATTAATGAAAATCGATTTTTCACTTTACAACATTTCTGCAAGAATTGTTTCATTAGAACAAATCTTCTTTCGTATATCGAGGGATAGTATCTATCTATATATCCTCTTCGTGACTCGATAAGGTTTTCACAAGAGACTTCCACTGTTGCCGCTCTTCTGCCTTTCTACCAACCGTCTCCCACTCCAGGCCACACTCCTTCAACTCTTTCTCCACCGTTCTTCGTCACGTTTCCTTTGTACGTACAGGCCTTCTCTTCCCATCTGAGTGATGTCTTAGCCAATGTCCCCAATGGCATTCGATATACACGTCCAAACCACCTCTATCTTCGTCTTTTAATGATGGTCTTCAAAGATACACAGTTCGTTCGTTTCAAAAACTCCTCATTTGTTATAGTATTTGGCCAGAAAATTTGCTGAATTCTTCCTAAACATTTATTCTAAAATGTCTCCAACTTGTGTATTACGTGTTGAGTCATTTTCCAGCATTTACTACTGTATAATAACACTTCCTGTATATTACTTCTATATATTATAAGTAATAATATAACGGCAAGTTAATGTGAGTGGTGCACTTAAATGTCATCTTCCTCTTATTTATATATATATATTTACGCAATGCAGATGTTTAACCTGAATAATGAGATGTCTTTCTACAGTTTTGTCTTGAAATTATTTGTGTGTTTTGTTTTTATGTTTGTACTATTCTATAAAACTGCTTAAATACTGTTTGAAAGGTTCTCAACTTTTCTTTGGTCACACGGTGCTCATCAGTCGTATGTTGCATGTATAAGTCAATATTAGAACCACTATTTGCTAGACAGTGTCGTCTTCGTGGTAGAGAGATAAGATATAGTATTCAACTTCTCATGGGTACGGTGAGCAAATGGACTTTGGGATGGCTGCTGCAGCGGAAGACAGAGCACGAATGGGAATGTCCAATGTGCCATGACGTCGTTCACATAACATAACATTAGAACCACTGGAATAACCACTATTAATAAGTTACCAATTTAAACAATAATAGAGTTCTTGTTGCAGCATAGATTTTTAGACCCCTAAATGTTTTCTTTAGACACATGGTAATCAGTTGACTAGACTTTACTACTAAGTCTTACTGTTGCTAGTGAAGCATATGTCTGTTGACTTCAGCTTGGACAAGTTAAATGTGTCCATTAACCTCTATATAAACCACTCAATGTGGTAGTGTACGATATGCCATTGTACCATTGTCTGAAATCACACAATGTGTCCATGTACCAATGTTTGAAATCACATTATGTGTCCATGTACCAATGTTTGCAATCACTCAATGTGTACATGTACCAATGTTTGTAATCACTCAATGTGTACATGTACCAATGTTTGTAATCACTCAATGTGTCCATGTACCAATGTTTGTAATCACTCAATGTATCCATGTACCAATGTTTGTAATCACTCAATGTGTCCATGTACCAATGTTTGTAATCACTCAATGTGTACATGTACCAATGTTTGAAATCACTCAATGTGTACATGTACCAATGTTTGAAATCACTCAATGTGTACATGTACCAATGTTTGAAATCACTCTATGTGGCTGTATACCAAGATTTGAAATCATTCGATGTGTCATTTACAATTGTTTGGTATTTTTCTTAGTACGCGACTGCGATAATCTTGAAGTGTGGTTCTGTCTACATATAATTGAATTGTCAATGTTCAACTTTGTGTTTACATGGCTGCGGAGTCTAGTGTGTCTTATTTTTATGTCCATAATGACATTTTTTTTACTATTCTGTTTATATGTTGTAGACGTTCTGTCTTGAGAACGAAAAAGTCTATTACAATCCAAGGTACGTAACCACACAATATACAAGTGCAGTTTTTCAAAAAGGGCTAGAGTTTTCTATGGGACGTAACTTCAGAAGTATATATTTAAAAACAGAGTTATCTAGCAACTATCCGTCTGAGGCGCTTATGATTGCACATTCTTTTCTACTACTTAACCATATCTTAGGGTAGAACTATAATATGCTGTAGTGTAGTCCTGTTCAACGTTTTTTTTATATTGAGGCGCATCCAACTGATGGCTGTGAAGGCGCGGATGCCATGTGACAATTGCAGTACTACTACTAAAAATATTTTATCTTGACTTTGCCGATGATGTGGCCATATTGAATTGAACCACACACACAATCCACAAACTAACGAGCAATCTTTGCACACTTGCAGAACAGGTTGGTCTCCAGATTAATTCTGCCAAGAACAAAATTATGGACCTCACAAATTCGATAGACAACATCGTAATAAATGTCCAAACTGGAGAAAGTTAAACATTTTACATATTTGCGTAGTAAATGTCAAACAACGGAGACAAGAGGAAAGAAATTAACTCTTGTATAGCTATAGCAGATTGTGCCTTCACTAAGTTAACATATCTCTGGCAATCTCAAGACCTGAGTATATGTACAAAAGTTAAATTGTTTAGGTCATGTGTGATTCCTGTACTGTCCTACGGTTGTGAAAGTTGGAAATCAACAAACAAAATTGATAAGAAACTGGACAGCTTTGAGAATAAATGCCTCTAAAAATTACTAAAAGTAAAATGGAGTGATTTCGTTTCGAGCAAACGCAGTGAGAGACAGAACACAGCAACAATTCGTACCAAATATTATAAGGAAACGAAGGTGGAAATATTTAGGTCATGTTCTTAGATCAGACGAAAAGAGACTAAATCGACAAGTCCTTATGTGGTCACCAGTTGGGAAAAGAAAACGTAGAAGACCAAAGACCACTCTTCGAAGAATCATCCAACAAGAAAGTAAACTATTGGGATGTAAAACCATACAAGATCTCCAACTGCTAGCAACGAACCGCATCACATGGCGATGTAAAATCTCTGCCCTATGTGCCGCCTTTGGCACGAAAGAACCAAACTAACTAACTACTAAAAATAATAATAATACTCTAATGTAGTTGAGATGTCGACGCATTCTCCGGTGAAAAAGCAAGGGGTTGTGTTAGGGGGCAGTAGAATGGTTACAAAATAAAACAAGACACGGAAGACCATGTTCATGTGAGCGCTACGAAAAAACTATTTATTTTCTTGAAATCCGATCAGCTTTAAAGACGGCAGAGCAAAATATGGCGCCATGAATATATGACACCATGGCTATCGCGGGTGCTGCGCTGGATAGCATTTCTGTAGTCCATAAAGGAATAGAACGTACGAATTACAATATTCGTATTTAGATAATAAGTTTTTAGATTTCGGTCCACCAATACCGACGTGGTGGTCTTCATCCCGACAACATGATATACACTCAGTCACATAAGGACGTTCAAACCTTGCCCTAAACTTTCACATATATGTATACGTATTTGTATGTATTATAAATGTTTGACTGTTTACGAAATCCTGCAGCTGAACACGTTTAACAAACATAGATGGTGGTTATTTCATTTTTCCAAAGTTAGCTGTTTGTGCTAAAACGTCAGATCTCAGATGTCTGCTACGTTATGGGTGTGATGTTTCTATTGTGATTTGATAAAGGTTATCCAAGGAGTCAAAAATTGCGTATTAACAGGATACTTGCAGTAACAATCACACAAGCCACTAGAGCAGCGTAAGACAAAAACAGAAAAATCACAACACTGGGCAACAACAGGGTAACATTGTGACAATAAAAGAAGAAGAAGAATTGTAGATGTAATCGTACCAGTTTTATTAAATATTCCACATTGATTACTCACTATTTAAACATTGATTATTTTAACAAACATAATATCCGACACTCATAGTTCATAAATACATTTTAATGTCTATAATTATAATATTTTAAAGCGACTATTTGGTCCAGGTCGTCTGTCTAAATGGACCTCGTCGTGTGCGGTCAAAGTTTGAGTTTATCCCTTTGCAATTTCTGATGTTAAAAGGTGTCGAACTCGAACAAGGAAGAAACTGTCCAGAAGTTCTGTCCACTGGAGTATTAGAAGACGAGGAACAGACCTGTTGTTCGTATCCAGCTCCAACACATCGACCTTGACCCTTGCAACTCCGAGTTCTAAATTGGCTACCACGTTCACACGTCGACCATTGACTCCAGTTCATCCATTCAGAACTTTCCTGTTGCTGATATTGGTTCTCACAAGCAACCCTTTCGAAGGCCGCACCAGGACAACTTGATGTCGATGGAATGCTATTCTGTTTTGAGTTAACAGACTGATCTCGGCATTGTCGTACACGAGTCCTTGTTGAAGCTATTCTGCTTTCAAAATTACACGCTGACCATGCCTCCCAACTACTCCATTGTGATGACCTGGCACCGAACGATGACTGACATGATTTTGTTTGAATACATTCAATGTGACCACATTTCTTGAGTTTGGCATTTTCAACAGGTCCACGAGTTCTTGTCTGAACTTCTCCATTGCAAGACGACCAAGGAGTCCAGGGATTAATATTATCAGGAAAAAATAATCCAGGTTTATCCATTCTGTAAGAAGACAAATAAAATGAAAAATAAATAAACAAGTGTCAAAGATGAAGAAAATCGTGGCATATCCTAAAGGACGTAGCCATTAACCACAGTAAACTAGTCATTGATTTTCTAGGCACCACTTATACGTTCAGTAGTTTGCCATTGCTTTCTGAACGGTGAGATCTATTTTTACCTTTTTGTGAAAATCCCACGGAAACGAATTTGCTTCCAAACTTGTGGTTTGAACTAGGTACGCGTGGGTTCTTGATGGAGCTAACTACCACTTGAGCTACAGACGCTCACGCATCATAACTAAATTGTTAATACATTCAATTGATTGATTGACTGATTGATTGATTGATTGACTGATTGATTGGGCCATCATCTTTACACTTCGGTGAGTAACCATGTATGCTTAGATCTCTTTCTTACACATTAAGATCTCAGTGACAGCGCATGAGCTTCGTAGCACCGGCAAAGATCCCCGATGTAATTTAGAAGATAATGAAAATATATGTGTATGAATTTTATTTTAAAATCTTTCTTATGAATTGTGCCCGGATAGGGGCCTTCCAGCGTGCTCTTCTCGATTTTGAAATGTTAAGGGTTATTTTCCGTGCTCAAATTAAACATGGGATCAACATTTTATCGTCTGTATCCTTAGGACTAGGAACTCGATCTCATCTACACTGAGATCAGGATCTCTGGAAAAATATCCAGATGGCTCCACGAGGGAGAGAACATGGTACCTTTGGCACATAAGACGAGCACCTAACCTCGAGATGGTGCGTTGGAGTCTTGACTCATCTTGCGCACCAGCTGAAAAAGATTGATAACCTCTGCAATAAAGCTATGTGTTGTTTATTGCCAACAGTGTTAAATTAAACATGAGTTATCTCATTATGTTTAATGTAGTTAAGTCAAATATTTTGTTCCCCACTCAACCCTAATTGTTATATCTTCCTGTGTTGGTTTTTTTTCTCTTTGATGTCCATTTTGTAAAAAATTCATCATTCACAATTGTTCATCTTTGTTCCAGGTCACTCTGGGGTGAAGGTCAATGAGAGAACGGATGCACTATAGAGCAATGCTACGATCGAGAATGGGTATTCTATGGACAAAAGCGACATCATAAACGCTCTAAGAGAAAACATACGCTCTGAAGATTTCAACGAAGAAAATAAAGGGTATTCTCTATCTCGGTTGCGCAACTTTTGCATGATCTTTACATCTTGTTTAAAATTACAATTCCAAAGGCAATAGGGTTGCCGATAGCAACGTTGATAACAAGTTGCGCTAGTGACTACATGCCGGGGAAATTTCTGGGTTCGTGGTTAGCTTGGGCCAAACATTTTTGATGTGCAACACGGTACGTTTTTAGATCCCAGGAAGCTCTTATCCTTTACTTGGGATCTAAATTGCAAGTACCTCTGAGGTCGGAGTAAGACTTGCCTGAATGGTGAGGTTCACTGGTTATAAGAAAAGCAAGCCTTCACAAAAAAATCAGTCAGTTAGGCGTTATGACTACATCTAAACTTATAGCTGGCAAATGAAAAAACAACAACAAAGAGACAGTGAACCTCAAATGGAAATGCTATTAAGATACAGTTGATGTAAGACAAAATATATCTAAGCAAACGGCTGAGCACAAAAATAGTAGGGGCACTTAAAGACATCGCACCCATGTACGAATCTGACAATAAACAGTTCTAGATTTCTTTTCTTATCCTGACGCTGTGAGGCAAAACATGATTTGAGAACAGAAGAAGAAAACTGCAACAAAAACAAGAAAGGCTGAGCTGAAAGTGAAAGAAAGCACGCAATGTTAACGCTGCTATGTGGGCTGATAGTGTGATTGACGCACATTTGTACGCCGCTATAGTGGTTAGTAACAGTGGCGGCTCGTGGTCATTTTTCTTGGTGGGACCAGACACAAATTTTCGGAAAAATCATGGTTTTTGGAGTTTTTACTATTATTTGTCTATTCCGGGAAGTTATTCCCTTTCGGTTTTAGGGGAGCCGGGCCCCACTGGCCCTTAAGGACGAGCCGCCCCTGGTTAGTAGCATGGAAAGAGTCAATGAATTTGTAACTCTTCTTACAATAATTCACTTACACTGGTGGTTCTTGGAAAGAACCCCGATCTGGTACTTGGAAGCTTATTTTACTCGAGTTCCACTTGGAGCCATCTAAAACCAAAAGAAGACATATATTAACGTTATATGTCATGTCCAGCAACAAACATTGATTATTGGTTATGAACGTGCTTAGAATAATGTATGTTAAAATAAATTAGATTGAGAAATTAGAATATCAGAAATGTCGCTGGAATCTTTCTGCACTTCTATATACTTGTCAGCTAGTAGTCTTATACTAAGTATTGCTTCTCTTGTTCCTCTGTTCTTTCTAAAGCCAAACTGTTCTTCTCCTACCTCTATGTCTATAATCTCACCATGCATCAAACATATTATATGACTACTCGTGTATGGCGGGGGACACGGATAAAAAGGAAAGCAGGAATCCACGCAAAGATCAGTCAGAGGCGCCATACCAGGCGCC
This sequence comes from Arion vulgaris, assembly GCA_020796225.1. Taxonomy (NCBI): domain Eukaryota; kingdom Metazoa; phylum Mollusca; class Gastropoda; order Stylommatophora; family Arionidae; genus Arion; species Arion vulgaris. The sequence goes on along the minus strand of CM036756.1, from coordinate 42,404,301 downwards.
CTACTTGTTACAAACAATATTGTAGATATATATATATATATTCTTCTCGTACTGTTATACGTTACATAGTGCCTGCTAGTAATTTCTCCATCCCTTTCTGTCTTGACAATTCGCTCAATCGCTTCAATCTTCTTCTTCTTCTTTGCGTTTGTTCTTTACGACCACTTTTAATCACTCTTTGTGATATGTTTGATCTTTGCCAAGAACGTGTATATGTTGCACATTGGTTTGGTAGGCCCCTAAACGCATAGACTTCTACACGTTTAGGACACATGCATCCGATTTCAGTCAAACCTCCTTAGTCACCTCTTACGACATTAGTGGCAGGTAACAGTGGTTCTATTCTTAACACCCCAGCACCTGAACACCAGTAACCACTTGGGCGATCGCTTCAATCTAATTGAGTCCTATATTTTTTGCTTCTCAGCAAAGTTTGTTTCACGGTTTCCCTACTGCGTCCTCTCTTTCTTGAACTCTTTGTCTCCCCCTTCAATGTCTGCTTTGCTATTCTTTGATAATTTGTTTTTAAAATAGCTGTTTTGAATTACTGACAATTTTGATCAGTGCATAATTTAATGTAAAATAGTGGAAAAGCAGTAATAATTTATGAAATGAAAATTACTGTATTTTCTCTGACAAATTCGCACTATGGCTCACGTGGCCAACATCACACCGACCACCTTTACTTTTCTGTGTCTCTGGTATTCAATAATTGAGGCAGTGTCCACCTGAGAACCGTTTGTTCGGGAAAAAAAATCCTACTCGCTTTGTAGAATTTGATCCAGGGACACAGTGTTACCGGGTTGTTGGGAAGTGTCGGGTTTTCTGTTTTTGACATGCGCTGCCCCAGTGGCTTAGATGATAGTTATTTTTGCTTGTCGACAAGACTCTGCTATGCCATCTATCAATCTTTGTCATGGTTTCGTGTAATTCTACAGTAAACCTTAATATGCCTGTGGAAATACAAATCAAGACAAAACAGTAGACAAGATGACAAAATACATACCTCGTGTTTCAATGAAAGATTTTCTTAAATTCTTCACAAAATTCTCATCTAATCCACCAAATTTTCCATTCCCGTTATCAAACTTGGACAGCACAGCAACTGTTGATACTATATCAACGGACAGAAAATAAATCAAGAAACTAAAATAAAATCCAGAACTTAATTGAAAGTTGTGTACATAATTATTTGTTCGTAATGTAGCCATAACTACTGCTCTTCTGGAAATGACCTGAATCAATGTCTTGAATGAAACCGGAGAAACTGATATCCTATTAGAAGGATAAACGATAAATTAGATAAAGTCTTGGTCGTGTCTTTGGCATATGACTTAAACCGTAAAGTATAGCTAACTGCAAACGGATATTGTTCTAAATACTAGTGTACGAATACTATCATCTGTCACAGCGATCACTAGTACAGTTTAAATACTGACAATACTAACAGATTACGATGTTTTATAAATGAAATAAAAGTTGTCCCAAGGTAGGATTCTATTGCGCTTTAACTAATTATGTTAAATTGTATAGAAATGAGCCACCCACGCAGATTGGCGATGATTCTGACATTGTCAACACAGGTTAAACAAACCACATTTGCATATTATTTATCTAACTTACCTTCATCAAATACTCCTGTGGAAAAATATGGCTCGTGTCCAAACTAAAGTCAACTGTAAAGACACGAAAAGCACTCATGTGCGTGCATGTCCTCCCCCATATTTTCTTAAGGCTGATCTTGATGCTGTCGCTCCATCTGTTGCGTGGTCCTCTTGCTCTGTACTTGTTTTTCCCAATGGGACTCTCTGTGGTAGACGATACCAGGGCATTCTTGTCAGGTGTCTAAATCACTTAATCTGTTGTTCTTTTATGAATTGCATGACTGGTTTCACATCCAGTATCCTTCTTTTTTATTTTCTTCATTTCTATACTTCTTCATTTCTACATTTTTAATTTCTGCGTTTCCACTGTCTTGTTTTGTTTGGGTTTTTTTTGTCGATTCAGAAGCACTTGAGCTTTCAGCTCTTCGGCTCGGTGCCATGGACATCGTAGCCCTTCGGTTCGGTGCCACGAACACCGTAAATCTGGAGAACCTGTGGCTTGTCTGCTAGCCCGCGAAATTGAACCGCACTCACAGGGGGCTTCCACTGTCTTGTTAATTGTCAATGTCTGACATCTATATGTTTCTACTGAGAAAATCCATCATCATCACCTTTCAACTCCCATCGGAGCACAGGTCTTCAACAAACTTCTCCCATCTCTTCCTCTCTCTTGCCATCCCTTCCAATTCTTTCCATGTTTTGCCTATCCTCTTTATATCCGCCTCCAGCTCTCTTCTCCAGGTCTGCCTAGGCCTTCCCTACTCCTCTTTCCCTGCGTGTTCCAAAACAATGCCTGTCTTGCGATGCTTCCGGTCGGTCTTCTCAATGTATGTCCTATCCATCGCCAGCGTCTCTTCCTGAGCTCTCTCTCTCCACTGGTATCTGCTTTGTTCTCTCCCTGAGTTCCTCGTTTCTAATCTTATCATACCATCGCAATCCCTCTATCCTACGTAAACATCCATTTACGAAGGTCTGCAGTTTTCTGATAGTTTCCTTTGTGGTCTTCCATGTTTCCGAGCCATAGAACAGCACTGACTTCACATTTGACTGGAAAATTCTCAGTTTTGTGTTTGTTGTGATCTCCCTTGCCTTCCATATCTTACTCAATGCAATAAAGTTCCTCTTGCTTTTTGTATTCTTATCTTAACATCTTTGTTTGTTCCTCCTTCTGTGTCTATGTTGCTTCCAAGGTATGTGTATGATTCTACATCCTGCAGTGCTGTTTCCTCCAGCATAATCTGGTTTACATTTGCAGCATTTATTCTCATGACCTTGGTCTTCCCCTGTGTATTTTCAAAACTAGCTGCTGAGACTTATTATTTAGGGTATTCATTTTGTCTTTAATCTGTGCGTGGTTGTGAGACAGCAAAGCCAGATCGTCTGCAAAATCCAGGTCCTCCAGTTGTTTCACAAGTGTCCATTGTATTCTCCCTCTGTTATCCGTTGTTGATTTCATGATCCAATCTATGGCCAGCAAGAACAGGAATGGTGATAACAAGCATCCCTGCCTCACCCCTGTTCTTATCTCAAAGGATTCCGTCAGTTGGCCCTCGTGTATGACTCTGCATTTCATTCCTTCATACGTTTTCTTTATTAGGTTTGCAATCTTGGGTGGAACTCCATAGTGAGAAAATCCATGCTTGTACTATTTTAATCTTTGAGAATCCAAAGGAAATATAACAAGAAGGGTCCTTTCCTGGAACCCACATGGACAGAGGAAGAGAGGTATGATTAGAAATACACGGAGACGAGATTTGGAGACGGAGATGAACAATATAAAGAAGAGCTGGAGGGAGCTGCAGGAGATAGCTAGAGATAGGAAGACTTGGTATGGGTTAGTTGAGGTCCTCAATAGGGATTAAAAGGGCATGAGAGAGAGAGTATTCAGTTAGTTGTTTTCTTAGTTCCACCCCATACAGTGTTAAGATGAATAAGTTATAGTCCACGTTCTATCTACTGGAGAAAATAATGCACTTTTTTTTATAAAATTAGTTTTGCACGGAAACTACAATTAATCACGTACAGTGTTATTTATAGCAAAACTGGCGTGGTATCTGCAAACGGAAGAGCTCAGTTTTGTTTATATTGTACTTTGGTGTAGTAAACGTCTGTGATGTTTTGCATATAATTTTGAATCAGGCTGTTAATTATTTTTAGCTGTATGAAAAATGAAAATCGTGGCTTATCCTTCTCAGAACATAGCCATCTTCCTTTCTTTTCTTTTCTCCAACCCTTATTGTCTCACAGTGTCAGGTTAAGAAGAGATTTCCAAAACGGGCCCTTGTGTGCGCTTCGTAGATCCTTTCGTCGCCTCTGTTATCTCTGAGGTCCATCTTTTGCGTGGCCGGCCTTTTGCTTTGTACCCATTGTATCGGAGCAGTATTGCTCTTTGAGGTGCACTGTCTGATGGTAATCTGCTTACATGGCCGAACCATTTAATTTGTTGTTTCTTGATGAAGTCTAGTACTGATGTTGTACCCACATTTTTCCTGATGTCTTCATTTCTCAACCGGTCTCTTCTTGTTACCCCCAGCATTCTGCGTAGACACTTCATCTCTGTCGTGACTAGTTTTCTTCTATCATTTGTTGTCAGTGTCCAGGTTTGGCACTGGTAGCATAATGTGGGGAGAAAGATTGTGTTGAGCATTGTTCTTTTTGTGTTCATTGGCGCCATCAACCACAGTAAACGAGTCGTTGATTTTCTAGGTACCACTTATACGTTCAGTAGTTTGCCATTGCTTTCTGAACGGTGAGGTTTATTTTTACCTTTCGTAAAATTCCACGTGAACGAATTTGTTCCCAAACTGTCTACCGCGTAGTTTGAACCAGGTAGGCTTGGGTTGTGATCAAGCTGACCCCCGCTTAAGCTACAAACGCTTTATCTGTATACTATATTCTATTACAATTATGCTACGAATTGTCAAAGTAACGATAGCTTTTTAAAGTCCAAATAAAATATGGAACTCCAAGTTGTATAGTTTTAAAACTAAATCACGAATTTTCAATTCCAGTGTTATGTCATGTACAAGCAGGAGTTTGAAAATGACTGAAGATATAGAAAGTAAGTTTAATGCATTTGCAAAAAAATGTCTGCGAAAAATAATGAACATAAAATGTGACGAATTCAGGAGAAGTGAGAAATTTAGAGAAATGTCTGGTCAACCACAAGTAACAACTGTTATCAGAAAGAGAAAATGGTGAAATGTTGGGCATACTCTGAGAAGAAAGGATCAAAGAATAACAAAGCAGTTATTGAAGTGGAAAGCAAAGGTTTCAAGATAGAAAGGATGCTCTAGGAAAAACCTGAAACAATTTTTTTCTGAAAGAGGCGAGAAATATCGAACATAGAAAAGGTTGAGCGAGTTTCCCAGGACAGAGCGGTATGGAAAAATTACTAGCGGTCCTATGTAACGTATAACGGTACTAGAGGAATATATTTATATATATTCTATTACACAAAATACGAGGCGATATTTCAAAACGTAACATCACATTGATTATCAATTAATTTATTTATTTACTTCAAGGGCGAGTGTTATCATGTTTAAAATCTCCAGTTGGAGTGGAATTTTTTGTTTCTTAGAGCAACTTCTCTCAGATCGACACAGGATCAATTGGATATCAGAGAAACGTGCAGTCTAGTCTTCTGTGCGAAACCTAAAGGGGGTGATTTGTTGGGCTAATTTTATTGTTATGCTTGTGGGTAAATGCTGTATGTTCTAAGTCTTCAAGCACATTTGTAGTTCTCTTTGATAAATATTGTTTAATCCTCCGGGTATATTGGGTAATACTGTGTTAGACCAGCATTTTTCATTGACCGTCGGCACACGATGAACGATGTGGTCAACATCACGCCGGTTGTCTTTACTTCCCAATGCTTTTTCTGATACCCAATTGAGGCTGGGTCAACCTGAGAGCTGTTGTGGTCAGGATAATATTCCATGTCCACTGTGGAATTGAACCCGAATGACTAGCCTAAGAAATGAGTTCATCAACAACTGTGCTACTTTAGCTCTCTGTTGCTACATTACTGTTTAAAAATAAAAGAATCTGTTTGTCATAACACCTCTTCTATTTCTTTCGTTACTTAAGGAAGCCAGCTTAAAATATTCCAAGTGTATGAAACTGCTTTATATTCAGGGCTCACTTTCTTAAGACAGTGGATTTTGCACTTACATATTTAACATAACGAGGTTTCTATCACCATTCCCACCACTCGTTAGCGGTTTTTTGCGACCTGTTTAGTATATCCGTTTATTGTCTTTTCTCTTCAATAATGGACTTGATTTAACACATGGGATCAATATTAGCTAAGTCATTATCAAGTAACATGCCCCTTGCAGAACATAGCTTTTATCACAGCCTGCCTGAAAAACAACCTGTCTCTAAGCAAGTTCTTCCGTATCTTCGAACAGTGGCCTATGTAACATAAATACTATGGGCGTATGGACAAATACTAGGTATTTACAGTATTACATAAGTTAGGAGAATATATATGATTAAATACGAAAATGAACTGCAATCGACGTTTCGACCGTATGTCTTTACCATTGTCAAAATAGCTTGCCCTGGGCAGAACTTTGCCACCTTAACAGTCCTTCGAAATTTCTCTCTCTCATAGGCCAAATGTCCTGCCTCTGCAGTCGATATGCTCAAAATAGTTACATCCTGAATCGATCTTCTCTGTGGTCTTCCTTTTCTCCTATTTGCCGGGATGACTCCTTCCACGATGGTCTTCTTCAGCCCCTCGTGTCTCTTTAAATGTCCAAAATCCTTGAATATTTTCATTCTTATTTGTAGCGTCAGTCAGTTTTCTTTGATTTTGAGTTCTTTCCGGATAAATATATTTGTTATCTTCTCTGTCCATGACACTTATACAACACTTATATTCAAAAGCAAATATATATTTTTCCATTGCCTTGTTAAATGCCCATGCTTCACACTAAAATGAGGTCTTTATCAAGTAATCATATACAAGCACTAACTACTAATTGAACTAAAATATAAATATGGAACAATCTGATCTTGTTAATCCTAGGAAGTCTCTTGAAGGTATAGGATTGTTAATGTCAGCTGAACTGAACTGATCTTGTTAATCCTAGGAAGTCTCTTGAAGGTATAGGATTGTTAATGTCAGCTGAACTGAACTGATCTTGTTAATCCTAGGAAGTCTCTTGAAGGTATAGGATTGTTAATGTCAGCTGAAATGAAAAATTTACGTGCGGTCAATGTACGAAGAAAGGTAATAACAATAAAAACCTGCAGCCTTCCCACGGTTTTCTCGAGATCTGATCTCTTCCTGCCTGACTACCACAGATGCGTAGGTTTCCGTACATCGCAACATAAATACTATATGTCTTTAGAAATGATGAAACACGTACAAAGTACTGTAGTTTTACAAAATTCAAAAACAATGACAATACCCAACAACGTTTCGACCATTGCTTGATAAAGGCCTTTTTGTCGAAACACTACTGTATATTGTCATTGTTTTTGTAAAACTATAATAATTTGTTTTTTTCGTGTTTCGCCATTGCTACATAGTTTTACTGCAGTCTTCCCTTATATCGATAGTACTATAACTTTAGAAGAAGGACAAGAGCACAAGCCATTATTTCGCATTTGTGTTGATTTTAAAATGAATTCGTCTATATACAACAATACTGGAATATGAGGTCACATGACCGGCTGTGGTTTGATTTCCCATAAATTTTACCTGAGTCCGCAAGCCCTATGAGTTTCTAGTTGGCTGTTGCAGAGCCAACTATAAAGTTATGGGCTTTCGGACTCAGGTAAGAATTATGGGAAATCAGACCACAACTACACCATGTGACCTCACATTCCAGTATTGGTGTATATAGACGAATTCAGTTTAAAATCAACACAAAATGCTAACCTCCTTAGACGCCTCTTACGACATGCGTGGCGGGTAGCAGTGGTCCTATTCTTTACACCCCAAATTTGGGCCCCGGTAACCACTCGGGCGTTGCAGTGTTCTATCAAACATCTATATTTTCCGGACCCCTTTTCTGATCTAGGTCAGGGAACCCCCACTCAGTTATCTGGCCTAGTTATCTAGAGTTGGCTGTGGAGTGTATGACTAAAATTAGAATGCACCGCACGAAACGGTGTACACAAACTTAATTTAATCAAGACGCACATTGGCGGAGTCTATAAATAGGTGACAATTTTGCGCGTCACAAACTATTTCTGAAGCAATGGCTGTAAGAGAATGTACTATAATATCATAAGTGCATAGGCGTACACGTTAAGACAATGGTGGGGTGTGAGCAAATCTCCTTCTTCGCTGGTGATACCTCTTTCAAGATAAATGAAAGTAGTTGTGTATGGAAGGATTTTGTCTTATAGTTTTGTCTGGTGCTGTGGTGGCGATGTTCAGAGTCATTGTTTCTGGTTTTTTTCTGATTGATTTTCAGCACAACAATTTGGCTGTACTGCATAAAGCGGCAAGTATTTTCCTGGATACCTTTATGTGTGAGAGATAGAAGTTCGATGTAATCAGCAAAATGTAAGTCCTTAGGGTGAATGTGAGAGTTCATTTGGTACCTTCTGCCTTATCTTCAGTTGTTTTACGCATGCCCCAATCTATGACAATGTTGAATAGTAGGGCTGACAATGCACATCTTTGTCACACGTCTGTTTTGAATTCAAACTTTAGCTCGGAAGTTTCAAAACTGCATGTGAATATGTTGTAACAGCTTTTCGTGATGTTTATAAAATACATTGGAACTCAATACCATCTTAGAATACGCCAAAGACTTTCGCGATCTATGCTATCAAATGTTGTTTGCAGAGTCAATAACGTTTATATAGAGTTTGATTTGCCATTCTGTGCATTGTTTTATAATATTTATAAAAACAAATACTTTTCTTATACAGCTCCGTCCTCTATGAAATCCAGCTTGCTAGTCATGCAGGACTTTTAACACATTAAATATCAAGAGCCGCAAACTACGCCTGGTTGTTTGTACGGTTTGGCTGTCAGCCGTAGACTGCCTCATGATATGTTTCACTGTTAAATTAGCTCTATCCTTACGTTGACACATTTCTGTGGCTACTGATACTGAATATATTCTTTCACATTCCGTTAGCGGTTTGATAAAATTATACTCATTTATATACAAAGTTCTTTATAATTAAGCACATTTTATTAAATAAGAAAACTAGAACTTAAATTATACATGCAATGCCGTCAGTTTAGTAACCAATAACCAATAACCAATATTAAATAAGAAAACTAGAACTTAAATTATACACGCACCTGCCGAGGAAAAAATAATAGTGAAAGAAAAATTATTTTGGCCGCATTGTGATTTTCATTGAGGTAGTTTATGTGTTAATTACTGCTATAGTTGAAGTTAAGAGCGTCTGACGGCGAGAGATACTGGCGACAAAGAAAGCAAGCCTTCACGAAACAATCAGTCAGGGTGATATAGTAGGTGTCATGACTACGACTGAATTCGTAGCGGGCGAAACAAAAAAAATGGTGGTCACGTTGTGATACTGTTAACTAAACGGATGTATACTAACGTATTTTTTCAATATTTTCTTTAACCTTTTGATGTAATCAGTGCAAACCCTAGTTACAGTTCAGATAGAATACATAAAGATAAATAGTTAGACCATGTCGCTTGCATGGTCAAGTAATCATGTTTTGTTATTTCTTATTAGTTACTGAACTGACGCCATAGCACTTCGAGCAGACCCATAGGTGCTCAGTCTCCCCCAACATGTGTCGAAGTGTATGCATACTGATGGTTTCTGTGACTCGGTGGTTAAAAGCACTCCTCTATCTCTCTCTCTCTCTCTCTCTCTCTCTCTCTCTGCTTCTCTATCCTCCAGCACTGCTTGTGCTCCTTGTAATTCCAAACTCCTTAAATCACTCGGGCGGATTCAGTGACAATTTTAGTGTCCTCATCCAACAGTAGGCCGTCAAGGACCGACAACGTGTAATTCCAAACTCCTTATATCACTCGATTGATTCAGTGACAATTTTAGTGTCCTCATCCAACAGAGGCCGTCAAGAGACCGAAGATCATCCCCATTATCCATCCAAAACTCCCCAACAGTCGATGGTTTCAATGCAAGCATGTCCCCACATTGAATGCATGTTTTGTTAATATTTTCAATCTGAATACTGGAATATTTTTTAATTGCAAGTTAACACGGATTACCCACAAACCGTTTATTGTGAGAAACATTACACATGAATCAGGTGTTGTTTATGGCAACTCTCATTGACTACCATTTACTGATAACATTCATTTCAACACAAACAGTAATAAACTATCTGTTACTATAGCAGCACCACAATCTCTTCCTATTGTGAGCTGCGATAGCATAGTAGTTAGTGCAATTTCTTACAGTGTTTAATTCCACAGTGAAAAGTATTTTATTCCGCCCTTAACAGCTTTCAAATCGATGGAGTCTTAAGTGCGTAACAGAGAATCAATTTGAAGTAAATGTGGCTGGCGTGTGCCTATGTTCAAAGAAAATATGGACATAACACCGTTGCAAAATATACATTATATACAGTATCTTCTCCTTCTTCTTCAGCGATCTCTGGTCATGCATTCTGTCGACCACAAACTGGTCAGTCAGTTTAAGGTATTCTCTTGCGTTCCCAGCTTAAGGTATTCAGGTTTACCCAAAGATTAGTGTTTAGGTCTACTTGGTGTGGCCATATGTTGCTTCTCATCTCACCCAGAAAATGACAGAGAAGTAAACGCAGCCAATGTCTGCTTATGGTCAAAGAAAATACTGGCATAATAGATTTCTCCCCAATATACTTCATATATGGTATCTTCTCCTTCTTCTTCAGCGATCTCTGCTCATGCGCTTAGTTTACTGTAGACCACAAACTGGGCAGTCAGCTTCAGTGATCTCTGCTCATGCGCTTAATTTACCGTGAACCACAAACTGGGCAGTCAGCTTCAGGTATGTCAGGTTTCCCCATAGCTCATGTTGTCATAGTTTAGGTGAGCAAGTGGACTTTGGGATAACTGTTGCAGTGGAGTACGGAGCACGCATGAGAATGCCCATTGTGCCATGACGGCGATCGTATAACATAACATAACATAAACTGTTACCATCTTAGTGCTAGCTTTAAACTTAACTGATTGTATAATTTATTTGGTTAACTTTCATACAGTTTATCCACATAAATAATCTATAAGAGACTGTCTTATTAACCATATGTTGTTTGTACCAGAGCAATAAAACGATGAAATGAGTTTCATTGCTCATTTTTAATTGCAGATTAGGTCACACACTTAGCACAAAGTTGACCAGGTCCCATATTAAAGAAATAGTACGCGTGAACTACTAGTTTATGACAGCGGGATGCATTTAATAACTAAATAACATTGTTTACTTTCGTATAAAATATGGTAAATAAATAGAAAGTAAACAGGTATTAAGGGCCTCATGAAAAAACCATTTACCAAACATAGGATTCGAACCACATTCTTACTTCTTACGGATATCCCTCGCCGTGTGTTGTCGGAGCTCGCAAGGGGAGCATAGAAACTGCGACCTACGAGGCATGTCGTAAGAGACGAGTAAGGTAGGAGCACAGGGAAGCTACCCTAGTAGACAAAAAGCGTAGCAGAAATTGGATGCACTGGTCTACTTGTATGGGCATAACGTATAATCCTCTTGCGCTCAGATCACATACAAATCACAAAATGTGTTTTAACAAGTGGTCGATATGGAGCGTTTGAAGAAGAAGACGGATGTGTCTAACACTTTTCAGAGCGCAACCAGCTAGCTACCTAAATGAGAGACTTCCAAAGGAGAGACTTCCAAAGGAGAGACTTCCAAATGAGAAACTTCCAAATGAGAGACTTCCAAAGGAGAGACTTCCAAATGAGAGACTTCCAAAGGAGATACTTCCAAATGAGAAAATTCCAAATGAGAAACTTCCAAATGAGAGACTTCCAAAGGAGAGACTTCCAAAGGACAGACTTCCAAAGGACAGACTTCCAAAGGACAGACTTCCAAAGGAGAGACTTCCAAAGGAAGTACTATCAGTACAAAGAACCGACATCTATACCATAGATACGAGACATATCGTCTCCCAGTGACTTAGAGGTTTCCATCATCATCAGAGATTCACCAGTACTAGAGAATAGACTTCCGTTAAAAAAAAAAAGATCTGAGACATAGGTCTTCACTCAGCTTGGAAGTTTTTCCCACCGAAAATATAGTTTTGAGACTCTCCAGATAGCCAAAACATATTGGTTTTTTTAATTTCCGTGAAGATCAGCTAGGATGGAACTATAGGTAGGTTTGTGTAGAGAAGAATGTATATATGCAGTGGCGGATCATTTTTATTGGTGGGGCCAGACAAAAATTTGCGGAAAAATAATGATTTTGGGTTAGGTTATATTTTAATTCATACAACAAATACACGTTACACATTATTTTTGGTGGTGCTCGGCCTCACTTGCCCCTAATGACGAGCCGCTACTGTATATATGGAAATTATTTTGAGAAATATATAAGTTAGTAACATTTCTTTACATGTTGAATGTTCTGGTTTTTTTTTAATATAGTTTTGTTTTAGTTGTGGTGTCTATATTTTTATAAATGTATTTCTTGGAGAAAGTTCTAATTTTAAGGAAAAATAAACATACTTAAATTTAATGTCGACTTAGATATAACAGAAAATGTAGTGTGTAGATTGAATGCTCTAATTCACATGTATAATAGTTTCTATAATATTCGTGACCAGGACAGAGACATGGAAGTAGAAACCATTTTGGTGCAGATTCTTCATTCTGGTTGGCCGTACCAAGTATTGACATTACTTACTCTGGTACATGTCTTCTTTCTGGCTATCTGTGACCAGAAATTGATATATCAGAAGAAGGAGCAGAGTTCTCCCACTGGTACAGGTCTTCTTTCTGGCTATCTGTGACCACAAATTGATATATCAGAAGAAGAAGCAGAGTTCTCCCACTGGTACATGTACATTTCATGTCGAATTAACAGACCTTTGAACTGAAATTGCGTAATGTCGTTGTCAACTGGTTTTTTTTTCCCATTACAGATGTTTCAATTTTTCTTTCCTTCTAAACAAAAAACAAACAAAAAATAATTAAGACACTTACTAGAAGCATGCATTCCAAAAAAGGGAAACATTAATAAATTATAATGACAATTTATTATGGAGCCTACAATATGGTAATTAGTCAAGAACTAAATTATCTTGTGCACGTGGCTGTAGCACGTGACACGACTTGAGACTAGTTTGCAAAATAACCTTCCAGATGACTGTAACCTATATTTGTTACCTCTCGCTCACTTAATCCCTCATAAACGTACACACACACACACACGAGTATACACGTATTAGGATACTGCACGTTCTTAGATAGAAAACGAACCGTCTCAAATAATACAGATCAGATTAGTGAGACTACCAACGGAAACGCTGCCATTATATCAAACATATTTATATCACATTGCTGGATTGAAAATGAAAATCGGGGCATACACTTTACATGACTTAGCCATCAACAACAGCAAACGAGTCGTTGATTTTAAAGGACTTATACGTTCAATAGTTTTCCCAATGCTTTCTGAACTGTGAGGTCTATATTTATCGTTCGTAAAAATTCAAAGGAACTAATTTGCTTGCACACTTTGCCCGCCGCGAAGTTTGAACCAGATATTCTTGGGTTGGGATCGAGCTCACTGCCACATCCCATTGCTGGATTATGTTCAAATAAAACTGTGGGAAACTGAGAATGGTCACAAAGTGTGTGCTTTTAAGTGGATGAAGCCATCATACATATTATTTGCATGTTGTTGACATCTACGTATAAAACATACATAGAAGTTTATCAACTTGAGTATACTGTGTGTGAAATGAAAATTGTGACATATTATTTACACAACGTCAGCATCAACCATATTATACGAGACGTTGATGTTCTAGACACCACTTATACGTTCAATAGTTTGGCAATGCTTTCTGAACGATGAGGTCTATTTTACTGTTCATAAAAATTTACAGGAACAAGTTTGATTCCAAACTGCTCACCACGGTATTTTAACCATGTACTCTTAGATTGTGATCGAGCTCATTGCCTCTAAGCTACATACGCCCACTGTGTTGTGTATATCTAAAGGAAATGTTATCTAAGACAAATTATAACTTAACCCTTTCGTCCTTCTGAGCTGATATACTGGCCCGTAGTATTTTTCAAAATAATGCAAAACCTGTATACTGGCTAATATTTAGTATACTTTTCAATATAAATGCGTACGGAGGTAAATAAAATTGCGGTGTGAAGGGGTTAATTTAGACAAATTATTATAAATGTGCCTTAGTTATACTCAATATTCACTGGCTTTAGTTTCAGCGTATTATATTTTATGACAAACTAAATTAATATGTGATTCGATATGTGTATCTAAGTGTATATGTACAATATTATGTTAGTATGGTAGCAGATTGGAAACAGTGGAATTATTATAAGGGAACATTCTGTGTTATAAAGAACACGTAGAGGATATAGATAGATAGATTTATCAAATATGATGATCACTGTTTTAGATTTTCATGTGATTTTCACAACAACGTGATATATTTTATTGGAAACTGTTGCTAATTTGGTTCACATCTCCTACTACAAATATTATGGTTTGTAACTGACGGCACAAAAATGAACAACTTTACAAATTCAAGTATGGATAATTCTACCGATGACTTAAGCATTGACATCATAACCCGGTTTGTGAACATGACTACAACTACACGTAGAATGCCTCCTCCTCCCATTAATGCACAGGCTCTTTTAAACGCCATTTTGATGAATTATCCAGAATATCGTCTAGCAACATCAATTAACTTATACGGATACATCACAGAAATTATCGTTGGAACTGTCGCTAACATTCTGGCTCTCATTGTTATGATCGGTCTCAAACATTTACCCATCTGCAACTACATGGGCGCTTTGGCTTTAGTCGACCTGAATGTCTTGCTTGTACCTTGTCTGCTTCGTTGGCTGCTTACTGTAAACATTGACCCGCGACCCTCTAACACGTTTACATGTAGGCTCTTGAACTTTCTAAATTACTGGAGTATCAGCTTGAGTGCTTGGATCTTAGTTGCCATGACTGTAGACCGATACATAGCTATATCATTCCCACTAAAAGCAATCAGACTGTCGACGCCCCGTCGAGCGAGAATTGTTATTGGGACAATGATGGTTATCATGGCTATCGTTAACGGTCACTTCCTCGTGACCCTGAATGTGGAAACACAGCCTGGAATAAAGGATCAAATGTGTGTGGGATATGATCAATTTCAGAATTTTCTAGAAGTTGTGTGGCCATGGATCGATGCTACAGTCCACTCCTTTCTTCCGTTTAGCTTTCTTATTGTGTTTAATTTTCTTATCATTCGAAGCTATGGAAAGTCTATTATTGTTACTTCAACATTAAAGGGTTCAACGACTGAAGAGATACTTCAAACAACGACTCGTGCCTATCGAAGAATCACAGTGACTCTACTTGTTGTTGCTTTCACGTTCATAGTTATGACAGCACCAAGACAGATCCTTCAAATTATAAGACCAACTGTCTTCAACTTCAAACCAGCGCCAAACAAAACAGACTTCAAAATTTTAGCACAATATACTTTGACTTCTAGTCTCGTCAATATACTTATGTATGGAAATCATGCTATAAACTTTTTCCTATACGTTCTCACAGGTCAAAAGTTCAGAGAGCAACTTTTCAATACGTTCAAATTCTGGGGAAAACGTCGACTACGACGCGTGAAATCAACCCCAATAGAATGTAGCGGTACAGACACAAACACTTCTAGTTTACGATACAGTAAGTCTTTTACAACAGAAGATTTGCAACCAATTGGAAATATTCCAACGACTGACATCCCAATCGATATCCTCAATCTGTAGCGATTCAAATTATGTCGCTTTACTATGACAACTGTATAAAATCTTAGAAGATACGAATGTTTCACGAAACTATCTCATTTTGTAAATATACTGATTTTCATTGCAATACTGTTAGAAAAATATCTGACTCTCGGTCGATGCACAAGATCCAGAAGGGCAGGTTACACTATGAGTGTATGTCGTCTATAGAAGTCTCTAACCTCCAGCGGCTTACGTGGATATACTGTCCTGGGCATGCGGGTGTTTACGGTAATGAGAAAGCGGACAGGCTTGCATCAACAGCATCAATTGTTGGGGAGTTGAAGATGGATAAGGGGATGTTCTTTGGTCTCTTCGCGACTGTCTGTTGGATGAGGACATTAAAATAGATGTTGAATCGAACAAGCGATTTATGCAGTTTGGAGTTACCCGTTTTACAAGTCAAACTGGATGTCTGAGGGCAGAGTGAAAGGTGTGTTTAATCAGCGAGCCAAGGGAACCATCAGTATGCATACTTTTCGATATCTGTTGGGGGAACTGCAGCGCCTATGGGTCTGCCCGGAGTGCAGTGACGTCAGTTTAGTAATCAATAATAAAATATATTGATTTTAAATGGAAACAAAATATATATATATCAATTAAATATAACGTGTTGAAGTATTTGAAATATGTCCCTTGCTTTGATTTCAGAGGTATTCTCCAGATATGTTTAATATTTATAAAACATCTTTCTTGCTTCTAGGTTCCAAGTATAAATTAAACATAACGTATTGAGGTATTTGAAATATGTCCCTTGCTTTGATTTCAGAGGTATTCTCCAGATATGTTTAATATTTATAAAACATCTTTCTTGCTTCTAGGTTCCAAGTTTTCAAGCATTTCTTTTGAGACTTCATATTTGCCAGGAGATTGTGTTGTTTCATGTAGCTCAGTTGATTAACTGTAGACAACAAATGTTTTTTTGTTTGTTGTAGTGGGCATCCCATTTAGTTTATGAATGCAATTTTTTACCATCTTCTTTTGTTTTCTTTTTATATATGTTTCCTTTTTTAAATAACAGATGATCAACAACATTTCCACTCCTATTCTGTGTTACCAGTGTCAAACATGGACACTGAGCAAAGCACAGTCGCAAAACGTAACTACATGTGAAAAAGGATACCTTCGAAAAGTTACCAACAACACCAGAAAAGACAATCACCAACATCAGCATAAGAAATAAAGTTGGGACAGAACCTTACTTGAATTACATTGAGAAACAAAGAATGAAGTGGTTTGGCAACTTAATAATAATACAATCAAACTACACGATATACAGTCTTCTACAACAGAAAATCCGGAAAGAAGGCAAAAGGAAGACCACGAAAAAGAAGGATTGGCGGTATAGCAGAATCCTGTCAAAAAAAGAAAAATAACTATCACTCAAGCAACTAGAGCAGCGCCAAAACAAAAAAATTAATACCATGATACTGTTCAAGAACCCGGTAACACCGTGACGACAAAAGAAGAAGATTTTGTTAATTTTTGCGTGCTTTTCCTTAAATTTATTTGTATTTTCTTTTCCTGGTTGTATTCTATTATCATTTGTGACAGGCTGCTGTTACCGCCATTCAAGGGCTTTGCAATTTTCCAGAGTCTGTTTCCATCTTTGTCCATGTCTTCGAGACTCTCCGTTAGTTTCCAGATCTCCTTCGCAAAATCTCCAACAGCGTCTAGCGACTGGCCGTACCATTTGGATTTTGAATGATGAGCCTACTCACATACCTGTTGTGATATTCTTTTCTTGCTACGCCAATCTTTAATCCCAGCTCCTGCAATCTAGCAGTTGACGTCGATTGGTTTAAAAGAACATCTTCTTTGCGGCCACACTCTATGAGAGCGTTCAGAATGTCAGCTCTATTCATTGGCCGTCTCCCCGATTGGTGGCAGAGCTAGCCAGCCTTCCGCTTTCTCATTGTCAGTGACACCCATGTACCCGCAACGGAGTTGGTAGGATTCTGCAAATTTCTTACGCTTGTAGTGATTCAGTCCATTGCCTGCGCACTGAACCAGTCTCCACGTTTCGGATTAAACTCAATGAATCACGTCAATGCTCATTTCATCTTTTTCTTACGGCTAGTATGGTTTGTATATTCTTTTTGCTCCACCAGGTTTGCCAGGTCTGTTGAAAAAATATTTTGCTTTTTGAGTATGGGGAACGGCAGAGAATTGCAAGAAGTTATGCATGAAGAGTAGAAAGTCAGACGAATCACAGAAATAGTGTTTGGTTAAGAAAGTCTGAATCAGATTGGCAGATGAGTTGTCATGATTAAACCGCCATGCTCCTCTTGCCATAGATCATTTCGTTTGCGCTGTACGAAAGCGATAGACGACCTCCCTCAAAATGGAGTGTATGGAACCAAGACTTAACTTCACTTCATTCTTGAGTTCTCAGATGTTGACAAGACGGTTCTCCGTGACCAATATCCACACTTGATTACTAACATTTCTTCTTCAGCTTTCCGAACCGTTATGTTCATTTCTGCAGATATCACCAGTTTTCAATTTATCTCTGTTCATTTCTGTAGATATCACCAGTTTTCAATTTATCTCTGTTTTTCGTCTTCTTTTCCCAATTGTTGACTCTTAGTATTTCTAGGTATACCTACATGTTATCTGTCTATAGTTTTCTTGGTATGTCTGGTGGTCTCTTCTCCTTTATCTTCTTTTTGTATATGAAAATTTAGGTTCTCTGTTCTCTATCATTCTTTCAACATGCTATAGTTATTGTATTTTATTAACCGTCATAATGGTGATTTCAACTAGGATATACAAACATGGACACGGAGCAAGCAGCTAAAAGACAAAATTCTAACCATTGAGAAGCGGATTTGTTGAAGAGTGTGGCTTATTTCATAAGCATAAAAACAAACAAGAGAGCTGGCGGTCGAGTGGCTAAAAGCGATTGGAGTTTCCTGACAGAAACATAATTTTCTGAGAGGACGCTGGGAAGACTTTATATAACACAGGAATTAAGACCGCTTGTCTGAGGCTGTCGCCACACATGTGCAGGTCATTGATTTGATTTTCTTTCTAATAGAAAAACGTTTGACGTTACCAATGAGTTGAACACGGGAGGTTTCTGTCAGGAAATCCCACTGCGTTTAACCATTCGACCACGCGATCACTTCATATAGTGAGTATATTATTGGTAAGATCGTTGCAGAGGGGAATGGGGCATACATGACAACTTCTTCCAATATTATGGTATAGGTTTACGTTGTTACTACTTCTCCTCAAATACTCTCTTGAACTCCATTTATTGATGCCTCGCTCAAGTTTGTTTGTTTACTCCAACAATGTTTTGCCTCATGGCGTCAGGATAGCAAGAGATTTCTAAAAAAAATGATTTTGTGTTCGCTTTATAAATAGTGTTTTTCACAATCTCTGTTATTACTGAGGTCCACCTTTTGCGTGAACGGCCTTTTACTTTGTATCCACTGTATCGGAGTAGCATTGCTTTTACTTTGTATCCACTGTATCGGAGTAGCATTGCTTTTACTTTGTATCCACTGTATCGGAGTAGCATTGCTTTTACTTTGTATCCACTGTATCGGAGTAGCATTGCTTTGATGCGCACTGTATCGGAGTAGCATTGCTTTTATGCGCACTGTATCGGAGTAGCATTGCTTTTACTTTGTATCCACTGTATCGGAGTAGCATTGCTTTTACTTTGTATCCACTGTATCGGAGTAGCATTGCTTTTACTTTGTATCCACTGTATCGGAGTAGCATTGCTTTTACTTTGTATCCACTGTATCGGAGTAGCATTGCTTTGATGCGCACTGTATCGGAGTAGCATTGCTTTTATGCGCACTGTATCGGAGTAGCATTGCTTTTACTTTGTATCCACTGTATCGGAGTAGCATTGTTTTTACTTTGTATCCACTGTATCGGAGTAGCATTGCTTTTACTTTGTATCCACTGTATCGGAGTAGCATTGCTTTTACTTTGTATCCACTGTATCGGAGTAGCATTGCTTTGATGCGCACTGTATCGGAGTAGCATTGCTTTTATGCGCACTGTATCGGAGTAGCATTGCTTTTACTTTGTATCCACTGTATCGGAGTAGCATTGCTTTGATGCGCACTGTATCGGAGTAGCATTGCTTTTATGCGCACTGTATCGGAGTAGCATTGCTTTTACTTTGTATCCACTGTATCGGAGTAGCATTGCTTTTACTTTGTATCCACTGTATCGGAGTAGCATTGCTTTTGCTTTGTATCCACTGTATAGGAGTAGCATTGCTTTGATGCGCACTGTATCGGAGTAGCATTGCTTTGATGCGCACTGTATCGGAGTAGCATTGCTTTGATGCGCACTGTATCGGAGTAGCATTGCTTTTATGCGCACTGTATCGGAGTAGCATTGCTTTGATGCGCACTGTATCGGAGTAGCATTGCTTTGATGCGCACTGTATCGGAGTAGCATTGCTTTTATGCGCACTGTCTGTTGGCCCCGATTAAGTCCGACTCGTATTCAGTGCCTTTGAATGTAAAATTTGTCATGTTGTAGTTTGAGTGGATGTCGTCAATCGAAGCTTCCTACCTGCAGGAACTTAGGTTGCTATTCTGTTCTAAACATGCAGGTGTTCGTCGTATTGAGAGAGCAGAAAAGCTTGTGTCAATAGTACCGAAAGTTGAATATGGATAGTAGTAGACGTTCTTCAAAGTATTAGTGACGACCCGCCTGTGTGGTGCCGGCACCCGCAAGGAAAGCAAAAAATAGTACCACTGCGACCTACAAAGCATGTCGTAAAGGCGACTGATGTAGGGCCTAGGAAGCTACCTAGTAAATTAAAAGCATCGAAGAAATCGGATGTGCTGGTCTACTTGTAGGCGCATAATTGGCATAGTGTTATGGCATAGCTCTTAGGCTCAGATCACATACAAATCACGCAGATGGGTTAGCAAGCGGTCGCTATGGAGCGTTCGAAGAAGAAGAAGTGACGACCAGTTGGATAAAGACACTAAAATTGATATTGAATGTATCCAGGGATTAACAAAGTTTATCTTACACGTTGTACAAAACGAAATGAATTACTGCGGGGCAGAATGATGATTATTTAACAAGCGAGCCATGAGAGCCATCAGTATGCATACTCTTCGATTTCTGCTGAGAGACAATGAGCACAAATGGGTCTTTCAAATACTCTAACGCCAGTTAAATTACCAATAACCAGTCACTATAGTACTTTCACTACCTCTTTATTTGACCATATTTACAGGACATCATATCTGTGTGATGATGCAACGTTTTATTGAGATATCCAATTTTCTAACGTCTACCACCAAGTCCCTATTTGTTGTTCATGCTTTTCTATATTGTGCACAGTGTATGTTATTATCATTGATATTTCATTAGAAAACTCTCAGATTTCTTTTATCTGTGACATTTTTTATTTGTATCTTTATAGTATTAGATGGTGGTTGCAGCTCAGTTGAAATTAGATGTGTATCTTTATAGTATTAGGTGCTGGTTGCAGGTCAGTTGAAATTAGATGTGTATATTTATAGTATTAGGTGCTGGTTGCAGGTCAGTTGAAATTAGATGTGTATATTTATAGTATTAGGTGCTGGTTGCAGCTCAGTTGAAATTAGATGTGTATATTTATAGTATTAGGTGCTGGTTGCAGCTCAGTTGAAATTAGATGTGTATATTTATAGTATTAGGTGCTGGTTGCAGCTCAGTTGAAATTAGATGTGTATATTTATAGTATTAGGTGCTGGTTGCAGCTCAGTTGAAATTAGATGTGTATATTTATAGTATTAGGTGCTGGTTGCAGGTCAGTTGAAATTAGATGTGTTAACGTACCAGTGCTCTCTTTCCGGGGCAGCGCATTTCATTGGAATATTGTCGGAGCTACGATATAAGTGATCTAGCGCTGACACTTTCAGTTATTTGAAAGGGAAAGAGCACCTATTAGGCACACTGAGAATATGATCTTTTTCTTCTTCTTTCGCTCTAGATCAAACACTTGTTTAACCAATCTTTGGGGTCTGTATGTTTCTTGCACATTAGGACGTGAGTTCGTTTTGCCAGTTAAGCATACTCAGACCAGTAAGCCACCACATCAAGTTTCTGTATTACATGTATTTTAATCGGGTTTGCCTCCCTAAATCGCGGACACAAAAGAACTGGCTTAGAGATTCCATATCCAAAGACAAGCATGAGAATTTTAGCATTGACCATTAAGAATGCGAGAGCCGCGGTAGCGTAGTTGTTAGTGAACTCGCTTCTCAAGGCTGGTGGTCGGTTCAACTCCGCAGTCGGCGTTGAATTTTTCCCGACCGCAGCGGCTCTCAGGTCGACCCAGCCTCAACTGGGTACCAGACATGCTCTGGGAAAGTAAAGGCGGCCGGTGTGATGCTGACTACATCACCCATCGTGTGCCGACGGTCAATGAAAATACAGGCCTAACACTGTATTGCCCTATATACCACAAGGTATGAAAGGGTTCCTTTACTTTCTTTTTACTTTTTATTAAGAATGCAGAAGACCAATCGTTTTCATTTGACTTTGAAATGTAATCGGGGAGGCTAGAGAGGAAAGGGAAGACATATATAGACATGGAGACGAACTGTTGACAAACAAAGAGAAAAGGCGGAAATTAGCTGGAATGAACTAATCTGACTTGCTCAAGACAAATCTGGTTGGAGGAAATGTGTTGATGCCTTATGCTGCAAGGGGACTTAAGAGAAGCAGAAGAAAACGAAGATTAGTATATTTCGATACTAAATCTATTGCATTCAGCGGTGTATTAGCAAATTGTAGCCATACAGTTTGAAGTCTACACTGTTCCTCGTCTTTTTTTTAATTAAAACATCTTCTAGGGTGAATGTTCATTGTTTATGTATACAAGTTTCGCAGAATTAAACACACTTAAGACTCTTGATCGTTTGCATGCTAATTTATTTTTTCTTTGTTGTTGACATTGCTGTTCGTCACGTATTGTTGAATATTTGATTTGGGCAAGTGTGTTTCCTTATTAAATTGTTTAATCACATCTCATATCGTATACATATCGTCATTATAATTAGGAAGAAGTGCAGTATGATAACAAGACACGCTATTATAAAGTCATCATTATAATTAGGAAGGAGTGCAGTATGATAACAAGACACGCTATTATAAAATCATCATTATAATTAGGAAGGAGCGCAGTATGATAACAAGACAGACAACTATAAAATCATCATTATAATTAGGAAGGAGCGCAGTATGATAACAAGACACGCTATTATAAAGTCATCATTATAATTAGGAAGGAGTGCAGTATGGTAACAAGACATACTACTATAAAATCATCATTTAAATCATTAAGGAAGTAGACAGGCAACATTATCAGCTATTCCAAATAAAACACATGTTTCTCTTATTCTTGTGGTAGACATCGCTCGCTACTTTGAATACTGCAAATGTGAAACTCGAGAAGTTAGATGAAAAAATGCATAACTGCATCTGAAGCGTTGGGTAAAGGGCTCTACTGTCTGCACTCTCTGACAACCTCCACTGAAATTTACAAAGATATGACGTGTTCACCTTGTCCCTTTCATCACAGCAACAAATCATCAAAATCATCTTAATTCCGACTTTATGCTACCACTGACAAACGTGGACAATGAATAAAGTACAAGCACAGAAAATAATCGCATGTGAAATGCACTGCTGTCTACGAAAGGTCAACAGAAGAAGAGACATAGTCACAAATATCAAAATCATAGAAAAGGTTGGAACAAGAAAGTGTATGCATTGCATCGAAAAGTAGAGAATGAAATAGTTTGGTTACCTAGTAAGAAGGCAGCGTGCCCACACTGTCTACAAATTCATCTAAAGCAGAACATCAGGGCGATAGACCAATTGAAAGATGGATAGATGGAGTGCCTATATTAAGCCAAAAAAAGCAGAAATCCTTCACTATAAAACAAACATAAAAAACTATGATACTGTTCTACAACCCAGTAAAAGTGTGACGACAAAAGAAGCAGAAATCCATCACTATAAAACAAACAGAAAAAAACCCATTATACTGTTCTACAACCCACTGCAGTCTTCCCCTTTTTCTACAACCCAGTAGAAGTGTTACGACAAAAGAAGAAAATGTAAGCCTCTTGATTGTCACATCCGTTCATATACTTTAAATTTTCAATATTAACTCTCCATTTGAGGCGTCACTAGAGTTGGTAACTCTATGTGCCCTATATGCATTCTCCCCTATTTTAACCTTGTAAGCATATTGGTATAGTAATTAGAAAAAATTGAACGGAAAAGCTTAGCTCAGAGACAGCTTGTTTTTCGAATCACGCAAAAGAAAAGTTGGTTGGGGGTTAATTTGACGCAACTGACGTTCCCTGGTGATGAAAGGACTTGGTCCGCCCACCTTCTGCACACTTGGATTTAGAAATGTAAATTGATAGTCATTTGACACCCTACGGTCGGCAAAGGCTGCGGAACATTTTCATGCTCTCGTGTAAGCTGGACTTATCCAAAATGAGTTTATTTTTATAACTAAAGCCTTTTAATGGCAAAGAATTACACTCATTGCACTAGGTTTGCTCAAATAGCTCTGTGCCTCTCCACGAAATGACACACCACTTTACGAAAATTTCTCCCTCCAAAAAGACGAACTTCACAACTCAAACAACAATCATTTCCGACAACAACAAAAAGTGCTCGTGAACAGAACGACTCTGCCAGTATTGAAACGCACAACCTTCAAATCTCAGAACAAACGACTTGGCCACCTCGTCACAGAGAACCCCTGTGGTTATTTCCAACTGCAGTGACATTTTTTAAATTATTTTAAAATCACATTTCTGCTTAAGCATTTTACACAAATTTTGTTGGCAGCCATTTTGCTGCCCCGCCTATGAGTGTGTCATCCAATACGGCCTGGAGTTCCCCGCATCCTCCAACCCCCAGTGATGCTACTGCGCTCTACTAATGTGTAAATAGGCATTGTTGGTTATACCTCTGCGGCCGATATGTAATAGGAAACTCTTTTTTTTAAATAATGGTTGAATGGTGTGTAACAAATAGATCTATCCATAAAGAACTCAAAATCAAAGAAAATTGGCAAATGCTGCAAATAAGAATGAGAAAATTTAAGTTCTTTGAACATATAAAAAGACACAAAGGGCTGGAGAAGACCATCATGGAAGGAGGCATCCCAGCAATGAGGAGAAGAGGAACACCACGGAGAAGATGGATTCAGGGTGTAACTGATGATGCGAGTATGACGGCTGCAGAGGCAGGACATCTGGCCTATGAGAGAGAAATATTTCAAAGGACTGTTAAGGGAGAAAGCGTTCTGCCCAGGACAAGCTATTTGATGATGATGATGAAGGATGTATTAGTGGCTTGAAGTCTTTGACATTGGATTTGCAATCCTCATTTACAATTTACAGTTTTTCTCAAATGCTGGGATCACCGATAGTTGATAGCACTCTGCGCTAGTGGGCACATGCCGTAGAATGCCCGGGGTTTAAAGCTATTGTCTATTGTCTATTCCCAGGTGGAAGATGTAGTTGGCTGTCCACTCTTGCCATTAAGCGTAGGGATGGGAGCTTTAATTTGCGTTCTAGGGCTAGATAAGTTGCCCTTGTTGTGTTGTATCCGTGTTTATGTAGTGTGATCTTGATATTGTCAATCCATCTTTTTCTTGGTCTTCCCTTAGCTCTAGTACCCGATCTCTTTTTATTGTATGCTGTTATTGGTGGTTGGTTGTCACACACAAAATATTCTCGTTGTTCATATGGTACGCTGTTGGACTACAGAAAACACTGATCCTTCACTTGTGGTTTTAAATTTCAAGTACCTCTGGAGTCGGAATAAAGCTCTGTCGTCTGTGTGGTGCCGGGGTCCGCAAGGAAGCAAAGAATAGTACCACAGCAACCTACAATGCATGTCGTAAGAGGCGACTGAGGTAGGTAATAGTGATGCTACCCTAGTAAATAAAAAGCATTGCAGAAATCGGATGTGCTGGCCTACCTGTAGGCGCATAACTGGCACAACGTACAATCGCTCTTCGGCTCAGATCAAATACAAATCACACAGAGTGATTGACAAGCGTGGCAAAAGTTTTGTTCAGGACAAGCTATTGGATGATAAACGTATAGATAAAGTTATGTGCTGTGTCTTTATAGACATAAGGTGAATATTACATCTTTATAGGCAGATGGTATGCAATATGTATATATAGAATTAAGATATGCAATATGTCTGTATATAACTAAGATATGCAATATGTCTGTATATAACTAAGATATGCAATATGTCTGTATAGAACTAAGATATGCAATATGTCTGTATAGAAAGAAAATATGCAATATATATCAGATGGAAGATGCGAAAAAGAGATTACAAAACGAATAGGAATGTCCAAAAGTACATTCAATGACATGAGCAAGTTACTAACATCTAAGCAGATAACAAATAAGCTAAATATGAGGATTATCAAGTTGCTATATTGATTCGAAATATTTATATGTTTCAGAAATATGGACAATGAACAAGCATTTGGAAGGCATATTTGATGCCTTTAATGTGTGGATATACAGAAGAATAGCTCGTATTTCATTTCACGTAAAACAGACAAATAAAGAAGTTCTAAAAACAAAACTTGGATTGAAGAGAGAATTATTACAGGAAATAACAATAAATTAAATATTTCGGATACAGAGACACGACTCATTGATCAAAATCTTTTTAGAAGGGAAAGTTGAAATACGATAAGCAAGAGGAAGACCGAGTCACAAGTGGGAAGGAAACATCAAGAGATTGAGATATTAGAGACTGGCAGAGTACAACATAAAGGCAAAAGACAGGTGATGTTGGTAATCCATTGCAACCAACCTTTCTATGCGGAGACGCTACCTAGTGCCGCCCGAGTGGTTACCGGGGCCCAAATTTGGTGTGTAAAGAATAGAACCACTGTTACCTGCCACACATGTCGTAAGAGGTGACTAAGGAGGATGGGTGAAATCGGATGCACATGTCCTAAACGTGTAGAAGTCTATGCGTTTAGGGCCTACCAAACCAATGTGCAACGTATACACGTTCTTGGCAAAGATCAAATATGTTACAAAGAATGATTAAAATTGGTCGTAAAGAACGAACGCAAAGAAGAAGAAGAAGAAGAAGCTACCTAGTGCTGATTATGTCTTCAAATCAGGCAATGCATAAATATATTTTCTTTCTTAAACCAGTCTCTCACAAATTATTGTAGAGAAAAACTATTGGCATTGGTAATACATCATCAAGGTGTGTATCCTTTAGGACATTGCTCTCTTTGCAGCGCATCTAAAATTCACTATGTCTCTAGTCAGTTCATCCACTTTGTCGATGGTCATATTCATGGTTTCCTTAATATCTTGTAGCAATCTTCTTCTTAGTCTGCCTCTGTGTCCTGGGACCCTGTCCTCTAATACTGTTCTTTCCAGGCCATCGTGACGCTTAATGTGACCAAAGTATTAAATTTTTCTGTATAGTATGTTGTTTATCAGCCAATTCTCTTTAACATTTAGTTCTTTCAGGACATCAGTGTTTGGTAATACATATGAAGCCTAATTGTAAGTTCTAAATTAAAGTTCCCCTTTTCTCGGGTTATCGGGGATGATGATGCGATTAGAGCGAAGTGACCATTAACTTTGCCAACGCAAAAGTCCTTCCGAATTTCTCTCTCATAGGCCGGATGTCCTGCCTCTGCAGCCGTCATGTTCAAACTATCAGTTACATTCTGAATCCATCTTCTCCGTGGTCTTCCTCTTATTCTTTTTGCCGGTGTGCCTCCTTCCCCATGTAGATGATATAATTGGTTGTCCATTCGTGCCGTTAAACGTAGGGGTGAGGGCTTTAATTTGCGTTTCAGAACCATATGAGTCGCCCTTATTGTGTTATATCCGTGTTTATTTAATGTGGTCTTGATATTGTCTGTTCATCTTTTTCGTAGCCTTCCCTTGGCTCTAGTACCTGATCTCCTTTTATTGTATGCTGTTATTTGTGGTTGCTTGTATTCCATTCTCATTACATGTCCGAACCACTGTATGTGTTGTTTTTCAATACGTTCGGTGTATGAAGTTATGCACACTCTGCTTCATATGTCCTCATTTCGTAGTATATCTTTTCTGGTGATCACCACCGCCTTTCTCAAGCATTTCAAATCACATGTGGCGAGCTTTCTGTTATGTGTTTCTGTCAGTGAGCAAGTTCGGCACTGGTAATATAGTGTTGGTAGAAAAATACTAATATTGGTGTAGACCGGGAAAGTATGACTGCCAGGTTAAAGGCTAACAAAGCTATCTCTCGCCTATGGAAGGGTGAAAGGGAGGGGGTGGTGGACTCCTTGGTCAGTTTTTGGTCTTGTCCTCCGTAGAAAGGTGAACAAGAATAAAACGGTATCCAGAAACTGGATGTGTTGACCTAGGGGTCTGTAAGTTTCTAACTGGCACAACGAACTCACACTCTAATTTCGAAAATCCCAAACCGACTACAAAGTGTTGGTATAAAGTTAACAAAGAAAACGAACGATTGAAAGAAAAACTTCGACTTTGCTATAGTTGATTGAAATTGGTTATTGGTTACTAAACTGACGTCATTGCACTCAGGCAGACCCATAGGTGCTCAGTCTCCCCAACAGATATCGAAGAGTAAGCATACTGATGGTTCCTGTGACTCGCTGATTAAACACACCTCTCACGCCTCCAGTTCGACTTGAACAACGGGTAACTCCAAACTGCTTAAATCGCTTGTTCGATTCAACATCGATTTTAGTTTCCTCATCCAACAGAGTCTCGAAGAGACCGAAGAATATTCCCTTATCCATCTTCAACTCCCCAACAATCGATGCTGTTGTTGCAAGCCTGTCCGCTCTCTCATTACCGTAAACACCCGCATGCCCAGGACAGTATATCCACGTAAGCCGCTGGAGGTTAGAAACTTCTATAGACGACATCCACTCATACCGAAACCTGCCCTTCTGGATCTTGTGAAGCATCGACTGAGAGTCAGACACAACAACTACCCCAGTAAATGAAGTCCCAGAGATCCAATGGAGGGCAGTAGTAACGGCCTCAACCTCCATCCTCATACTAGAAGTAGTTGTCCTGTATGCCCCACTTGGCTCTGCTACAACTCTACCATGCGCATTAGCCAAGAAACCCCAGCCAGACTTCTCACCACGTTGAACCGATCCATCGGTTCATTGAAAGATATATTCGAATATAATAGCACTATAATTATCGACATTATGATGGTAACAGACTGTGGGCATTAGATGATTTCCTTTCAGGAAAAAGGTAAATTGGGTTGAATGTCCTCAATCTTCTACAGCAGCCGTCATTGATTCTTAGAGAAAATCGTTACTTTTGTTTTCCAGCTGTTGTGCTGATGTATTTGTTTCTTACTACATATCAACGTGTGAAATCTGGAAGAAACGCACACTGTGTTTAAAGGTAGACGATGGAACTATATAGGACACGTACTCATCATCCCAAGACCTGTCACGCATTTTACCCTTGATGGAAGACGATAGAATGGTAGATCAAGGTGAACTTGGTGAAGAACATTAGAGGAGAGATGCGCAGTACAAATCAGTTACGGGTTCCCTGCGAAATATAGTTACCGACTGAGAACAATGAAGAGATTTAGATGTTGCACTACAAGAAGTCAAAAACATATCGGCAATGACTACTTTGTCGTCCGTGTCCAGGGACAAGAAAAATATATATTATTATTATATCAACTATTACATGTTGCAGCATCTTCCAACTTCTTCCCCTTATTTACACAACCAAGAATATGTCTTTAATATATCGTAAACTGAAACTATAAATTATAATCAGTGATTTCTGCAATCATGGTGTCTTTACAGCTGCCCACTAGTTTCAGTAAGTGGAAAAGCACGTGCTGGATATATTCGGAGACGGTTTCTATTCATCACTACTCAGAAAGTCCAGGAGCCAAATAATAACGGTGACTGCTCCAAAGAGATCTCAAGAAGATTGGCAGTAGCAATCAAGAAGTTAAACACAATGAAGAACATGTGGCAAAGCACCAGCAAAATATTAAAATTAAAAATATTGAGAACGTGCATTTTTCCAGTGGCTACTTATGGTTGTGAATCACGGACCATTACACAAAAAACAAGAACGAAAAACCAGTCCTTCGAAATTAAATGTTACAGAAAGATCCTATGAATAACATAGACAGAAAAAATAAAGAACACTGATGTCCTGAAAGAACTAAATGTTAAAGATAATTGGTTGATAAACAACATACTATACAGAAAAATTAGATACTTTGGTCACTTTAAGCGTCACGATGGCCTGGAAAGAACAATATTAGAGGGCAGGGTCCCAGGACGCAGACCAAGAAGAAGATGGCTACAATATATTAAAGAAACCATGAATATGACCATCGACGAAGTGGGTGAACTAGCTAGAGACAGACTGAATTTCAGATGCGCTGCAAAGAGAGCAACGTCCTATAAAGGATACGCACTTTGGTGATGATGAGGTAAGAAGAGACGATAGTACAGAGAATTGAAATATATATATTAATGATTTAATCCAAATCACGTAATCACAAAGCACTGACAAAACAATGACAAAATACAGCAACGTTTCGACCAACAAGACCTGTATTTTGTCATTGTTTTTGTAATTTGTAAAACTACAGTACTTTGTGATTATCGAAAAAATGTGGAGACTGCAGTAAAACTTGGAAAAATAGGTAAATACGTAAAAACAAAGTACTACAGTTTTACAAAATACATAAACAGTGACGATAAACAGCAACGTTTCGACCAAAAGGCCTTTATCAAGCAAACAATACAACAAGAATGACGAATTTCGAGGAACACTACAAATGGACGATTACATGTGGAAACAAACCTATCTAATGAAAATCTGGGAATAAAAACGAACAACGAAATGAGTGCAACACAAAAACCGAAAGATGAAAAGGAGAGGAACAATAAACAATATAGTGGATAAATGACACACACACATATAGATAACAAGGCACGAGATAAGACAGTACTAAGAAGCATCGGAATGTAATGCGTTGAGTCAAAGAGGTCGCAAAGTGCCATAGAATGAAATAAAACGGTTCTCCAGGGCGAATCGACTGCGATCATCGGAGGAACATGATCGGATGGCTGTGACCTGGACATCGTCAACTCCTGAATGGCCAGTATCATTGAAATGAGTGGCCACAGCAGTCACAGAGCAATGGCGAATATCGCGTAAGTGTTGGGCGAATCGGTCACTGAGCCTCTTACCGGTTTCACCAATATAGGCCTTATTGCATCGTTTGCAGGTGATAGCATAGATGATATTGCGGACTCACACGTGAAACTGTCTTGAATGGTATAGGTAGCTTTTGGAAAAGAGACAGTACGGGTCTGTATTACATATGCACATGTATTACAGCGCCGACGGCCACATTGGATGGTGCCAAAGTGACTCTGGATGTTAGGCTTGAGGCGACTGTGTACCAACAAATCCTTGAGGCTCATGTCCCGTCTGTACGCCACCAAAGGATAGTGTTGGAAGACTGAACGTGTCTCAGGATCAGACTGAAGAATAGGGAGATGATGGAATAAGACCTTTTCACCAGGGAACTATGAGGGTGGAAAGTTAAGATAAGTTTAACCCTGTCAGAATTGGGGGTTCTAAGTATGTGAGCCCTTCTGATGGCAGCACAGCACATGAATAAGCTGCAAGCAGCTGCAAGCAAGATGGTATTTCTTACAGACTCATTGTCAGCTATACAAGCCCTGGAGGCTAAATCCACTGACAGCACAGTACAAAAACTACAAAGAGAACTTGCTCAGCTTTCAGAAAAGGCAGAAATTCACTTGCAGTGGATTCCATCTCACTGTGGCATTGCAGGCAATGAGAGTGCTGATGTCTTAGCTAAGGAGGGCAGTGCCAAAGAGCAAATTTACCAACCCTTGTCTTTTCAAGAGGTCAAAACCCTCATACAGAGAAAATCTGCAGTAGACTGGAAGACAAACACTGGATATGATTATGGAAAAGACTCCCTCAAAGACCTAAGCAGAACAGACCAGGTCATTATATTTCGACTACGCACCGGACACTGCAGACTCAACAAACACTTGTACAGACTAGGAATAAGTCAAACAGCTCTCTGCCAGTGTCAGCAGGCAGAACAGACACCAGAGCATATCCTGCAAGACTGTCCTCTTCTGTGTGAGCTGAGAAGCAACATGTGGCCACACCCAGTCGACCTGAAAACTAAGCTTTGGGGAAACCTGACAGACCTGAAGCTGTCTGCCCAGTTTGTGGTCCACAGTAAATTAAGCGCATGGCCAGAGATCGCTGAAGAAGAAGAAGTATGTGAGAGAGGGCCTCCTGGCGAGCAATTAGCTGAACCCGATGCATGACAGATGTAAGCACATTCTCCGGGTATAGGCGCTGGCGGAAGAAATCAAGCATCTCATGAGCTCTATCAAGAAAATCGTCGTCCTCGCTGCAGAGGCGACGAAGGCTAGAGTTGAGAGAAAGGTAAAAGTCACGACAAGCCTGAGGATGGGAAGAGTATACAGAAGAAAGCTATGTGTATCAGTAGGCTTGTAGTATACTGATGTAGTGATAGTGGATAGGCTGATGGTGATAGTGATGTCAAGAAAATTGACACAGGTGGTAGAGATGTGAAGGTGAACCGAATAGCAGGATTGAAGGCATTGATGAAGGTAATGAAGCGTGACAAATCGGCTTCAGACATATCGTAACTCAATACAATCATCGATGTATCTATGATACACGGACGGAAGAAGGCCATCATAGGTATTCCATACTAAGTGTTCAAGATGACCCATGAATAGACAAGCATAGCTGGGTCCCATTTTAGTACCCATGGCGACCCCACTAATCTGTTCGAAGAACTGGTCATTGAACTGAAGGAGTTGAGAGTGAGAACTAGTTCTGCAAGACGAAGGAGAGTCGAGGTGGAGACAAGAGGGTTAGTTCTCCTGTCGAGAAAAACTGGAGAGCTTGAAGTCCGTCAGAATGAGGTATAGAGGTATACAGTGAGCAGACATCAAGGAGGAAGAGGCGATAAGTCCTGCCAGGCAACAACTTAATAGAAGAAAAAACAGACAAAGTGTGGTTAGTATCTTTCAAGAATGAAGGTAGTGTGGTGACTATAGGGTTGAAGATACTGTCAAGAAAAGCGGAGATATGTTCCGTAGGACAAGAGCAAGCAGAAACAATAGGCCTACCAGGATTGTGAAGTTTATGAATTTTGGGGAGCATATAGAATGCTGGTTTGCCCAAACAACTGTCGATGACACATAGTGATGATGCGCCGGTAGGAAGGTCTTTAGAGGCAATGAGGTTCTTGATGACTGTACGGACCTTACTATTGTTGGATAGTGTGGCATCAGAAGGAATATTTTTGTAGAATAGGGTGTTAAGTAGTTGGTTGTGGCCTTCCTGAAGATATAGTTCCTTACTCCATACGACTATGGCACCACCTTTATCAGCGGGTTTGATAACAATGTCATCACGTCGACGGAGGTGTGATAGAGCACGAAACTCGGACGGTGACATGTTAGAACGCCTAGGCGTTTAGGTGGAGAAGTCCAATGTCGTATGAAGTATTCTTGATGTAGAGATCAAGAGCGTTAGAGGCACCAGGTTTAGGAGTCCAATCATGTTTGCGAGTGGAATTACGTGTTTTTACGTATTTACCTACTTTGTGATTACGTGTTTTGCCAATCAAAGTTTTACTGCAGTCTCATATATATATATATATATATATATATATATATATATATATATATATATAGTGATTTAATCCAGCGCATCGTCTTGTTAAGCGTTATATCTTGTCTATGCTTCTATAGTTTGTCCATTAATTCGTGAGCACGTTTGAAATTGATTTTCTCGAAAACTACCTGTTGGATCTCAGTGATTTTTGCATGCAGCCTTAGAATATCCATGACGCTAAAATAAAGCTAACCAGTAGTCCATAGATGCTACGGATTTTGCACATCGGCGAATTCCTTTGATCTTTTATGACAATTGCAAATCTGGGGGCTCAAATTTTAGATTTTACAGTAATCCTAGAATTTGTCCATGTCAATTCTATTCATAGGTGTATCTTCATATTAACTTGATAGGTCAAGTAATTAAGTGTGTTGCCCTTTATGTGCAATCGTGAACTTGGATACAATATGCAACAGTTAGTCCTCCCTTCGGTCACCATTAGACCCCAGGGTGTCTTAACTTCACCACAAATTGTATGATGGTAGACGCATTTGGATATGGAAATGTATACGTTGCTATTTCTCAGTCTGTAATCAAAATATGATTTGTATCAACCCGAATCTGACGATTCCATGAGGTTGATAATTGTTACTGGCTGGACAAATTGTAATCCATCTCGGTGCCAGTACTCGTCTTCCTCTCGGAGCACATGTGCAACACACTTCTTCCAGAACTGCATGTCTATCATTGAGAGGGACTCACGTGTCAGAACTTCAACATCACAAATTTTAAACGTCCTGTTCTGTTCGGCAACTTGCCCTTTTACTTTAGCCCAGACAAGCTCTATCGGATTGAGGTGAGCATGATATGGAGGTAGTCGCAAAGACGTGTGGCCGTATTCCGCAATGATTTTGTCAATATGAAACACCTTTGTCTTATTTGTCATCCTCACCAGGTGCAACAACTCGGGTTTCAAATATGTATCATCGAAGCTGACATTTTCCTTAGCAAGCCAAGTCCTAATTTGATCTTTTGTATTTGATGCAGTTGGTACTTTGTCTTCCGCTGATACTGCGTTGTGATAGGATGCATTATCCATTACCAAGCATGATGGTCTGTTTAGAATTGGAAGTAGATATTTCTCCATCCAGTGCCTGAAAATATGTCCATTCATTTGTGTGGTAGTCCCTACCGTCAGTACTTTTTGATTGGAAAATAAGTCCAGCGTCATGGACAAGACCTTCTTCACTGCTTCCTGCATGTGTTAGTATAATACGCTGGCCTTTGCTGCTTGGTATTTTTCTTTTATGTTCACCGTCTACTGATTGCCATTCTTTAGCATTGGTGTGTGAGCATTGACCCAGGATTCGTCCAAATATACAATATCATAGCCTTGCCTCCATCGCTCACGGATCTGCCTCAGGTATTTACTTCGGGCAGCAATTAAATGTGGTTTTTCACAAATAATATTCCTGCCGCCTATAGTTTTCTGAAGGTGAAGCCGGCGGCTCTTACAATTTTCCATAGAGTACTTTTAGAAATGTCTATGCTGCAATCTGATTGCAGTTTTAATTTCAGTTTCCTGAGAGTAACAAGTTGATTTGTCGCAAACATTTTCAAGAGCTCCGTCTTATGACATCTATGTCAAAGTCGTCAATTGTTCTTTCCTTCCTTGATTGACATTAGTGCACTTTGTGTCCTGTTTAATCCATCGGGAAAAGGATTCTCTATTCAGACCAAGCGCCAGTTGCGTTCGTTTCTCAGGGTTATGAATATCGCAATATAGATGACCTCTCTTAGATTCCCTACGGAAGTGTTGGTATAGTAAAACTGTAACCTTCTGCATTGTTATAAATGTGCACTTCAGACTCATTATGAATGTGATATCAATGTCAGTTTTGATAAGCCAACAAATATGATACAATAGCTTCATACAAATAGCGAGATACACCTATAACTATACAACGGTATCCCAATTATAACGTCATATGCTTTCCGCTTTCAAAGTCGACTGGGTTAGGTGCACGGAATTCGTGAAATTGTTGTTTACTCATGATATTTCAATGTTACCATAATGTATTTTTAGAACAACGCGTCTGTGTACCGTAGATCTGTTACTATTGTGTACAATCCGGTGAGGTTAATTTTAATATAACCTGAAGAAGAAATATTTCAAACTACATCAAATTTTCTTGGAAAAAAAATATTCTCTAGCGTCATGGATATTCTAAGGCTGCTTGCAAAAATCACTGAGATCCAACAGGTAGTTTTCGAGAAAATCAATTTCAAACGTGCTCACGAATTAATGGACAGACTATACCACAGCCAACTCTAATATTATGAGTTTATGGTTGGCTCTGGCTTACTACACAAGTTATTTCCAACCAACCCCAACCCACCGATTGGCGTTCGTAGTCGTAGGACAATAAGCTGGGCATTTGTAGCTACACCGGTAGTAATGCCACAATTTTCATTTTTTCAGGACAATAAGGAAATTTAACTCCGACAAAGAAGAGCAAATCAGGGGAATCAACACATGAAAAATAATTTGGAAGCAAACAATTTCTACATGATTTCTATATATACTATAGAATCCAATTGTTCTTATGTTAATTGCTGTAGCTGACTAGGCAGTTCAACATAGTTTTTACAACTGATATCATGGAGCAAATAACTGGTCTTATTGTTCCTCTGTTTCTAGTAATATTATTGGTAGCTGTGTATGCCGACGATCGTTCAGAAGACACGTTCTATGTGAAGCCTGGGGCAGGGACATTGAGTGTCCAAGCCGAACTGGTAAATCACTATATGACTAACTATCGATATTTACTTCTACTTACTTTAAGCTCAACGATTACAGTTAATTATGTGGCATTTCTGTTTTACTGCAGTGCACTTATGTCGAATAATAAATAATGTTTTTGCATTAAAATGTTTTATGATTTACAATTTATAAGTTATATCCAGTCAGAAATTAGATGACGGATGGCCACGTCAATATGACTCAGACTAGTGTTGTCTGTTGATATCCAGACACTGACGACCGTATGGACCATGATAGTATTGTTGCTTCAGTCGTTGATGATTGTATGAAACATAAGAAAACTCGTACATGAACACTTATATAATCAATATTCAATTCCAGTGACCAGATATAAACGCCATTGGCCTATTGTATTAATGTTTCAATTTTAGAAATTTACAGCCCATACTTCATTCTGTGATTCTAAAAATCTTCTTGTGCATTAACAAAAAATCTTTGGTGGAAGAGGAAGAACACACGACTTGCAAAAGAGGACATGTTGACTTAAGAAAGATCTAGCGTCGAGGTGATTATGAAGAAAAAGTGAAAAACCTGAGATAGAAATTGTTTTATATCATTATTATATCAGAATATATTGCAAGTCAGTCGGAATAACTATTTCAGTCTGCAGAGAAATACCTTTAACTTTGAACGCTAACATGGAACCCCATTTGAAACCATGAGATATATTGAGGAATATAGTGTTAGACCCATATTTTGAATTGAACATCTGTCAAAGGCATGTGGGTCGCCTTTACTTCTCTGGTACCCAATTGAAGCTGGGTCGAACTGAGCGCCGTTACGGTCAGAAAAAGATAAATTCTCACTGTGGAATTGATTCCAGACCAAGCACCTAAGAAGCGAGTACACTAACCACTACACTGTCGCTGCTCTCTAAGCTGTAATAGGAGTTGTTATAAGCTGATGATTGTTGACTTTAACTAACATAGTTTAATCCTTTAGGTTTTAAAATTTATGTTTTTAATGAACACAAATTTGGTTCTTTAGGTTTAACGACAATTTTTAGGTGTATATATAGAACATTCCCTAATATAATATATGGGCATTACTTTCTGAACAACTCTAGCAGATTTTACTTATATTTAAGGCTGTGTTTTAAACTGACAGGCACTAGAAAGAAAGAAAATCCCAGACCCATCAAAAGAAACAATGAAACCATCATAGATGCAAAAAGAAAGCTGAAATATTCAACAAACACTTTACAGCGTACAGAAGCATAAGAAGAAAACAGCTGGATAAAGCTTTATGGAAAATCTTTAAAAGTAAAAAAAAAATGCACCAGTAGCGAATGTATGTGCATTTGAACAAGATTTTAGTCTATGCGAGATGGAAACAGCAATGAAAAACTAAAACCTCGAAAAGCCCCAGGCCCAGATAAGATTAAGAATGAAATGTTATGCCATATGGGCAAGAAGGCTAGGTTGATATTGCTGTTCGCTATAAATAGAACTTGAGAGAGGCCAAATACCTGCTGCTTGACGAACAGCCAATATCACTCCCATCCTCAAGAAAGGAAACCAGTAGACGACCCCTAAGTTACAGGCCCATCTCATTGACCTCATGTTTAGGAAAGCTAGCGGAGAGAATGGTTAATAACCGACTTTATTGGTGGCTTGAAAAACCCAGTCACTTGATAATACCCAGGCAGGGTTTAGAAGGGGCTGCAGAACAGAAGACCAACTCTTCAGACTTGTGCAGAATACAATTGATGGATTCCAGAATGAAAAGCACACAACCGCGGTTTTCATCGATTTACAGCAAGCATATGACAGAGTCTGGAGGAAGGGCCTCTTGATGAAGATGCTCAATATGGGGATCCATGGAAAGATGTTACAATGGATACAAGCTTTCTCAAAACAGGACCATTGGAACATCTTTTAGTGGAACAATGTCCTCCAAGAGAACACTAGAGGAAGGCCTCCCACAGGGCTCTGCCCTTAGCTGCACCTTTTCCTCATCTTCATCAATGACCTCCCATCCCTTCTAAACACACCGAAAGCCCTTTTTGCTGATGACCTTGTAATATGGACAAGCGAGAAATACCCTGTACTAACTCGGGCTAAACTTAATAGAACCCTTGCCATAATCTCAACATATTGCAACCTATGGAAGCTTAAAGTCAATGAACAGAAAACTGTGTATACTACATTCTCCCGCAGCCCCAAAACAACTCAAAGAACCTTTCGGCTTACAATGAATGGAGCACTGCTAAAAAAGAGGAAAACCCGACTTACCTGGGAGTCAAGTTAGACAAACAACTGAGGATGACAGAACACATTAACAACATAAAAGAAAAAGCATCTAAAAGACTCAACATGGTTAAAAGACTTGCTAGCACCACCTGGGGTGCAGACAAGAGCACCCTTAGGCAACTATATCTTGGCTATGTAAGATCTACAATGGACAACTGCCTTCCTCTCCAAGCTATAGCAAGTAAGCACATCACAACATCCCTGGACAGAGTGCAGAATCAGGGTCTCAGGTTTATATGTGGGGAATGAGAACGACCCCAACTGCTGCTTGTGAAGTTGACGCCAACATCGAACCACTAGATATTAGGAGACGAAGGGCACTAATAGAAGCAGTCGAGCGATATAAAAGAATAGAAAAAACCATCCCAACAGACAAACTATTGACAGGTGGAAATCCAATCAAAGAATCCAGCAAAAATCATTGCTGGAAGTTGGGAAAATCTCGAAGAACACTACCATCTCCCAACTGACAGAGAACCGATCACAAGATGCCCCTGCCCACCACCATGGCTAAACATAAAACAACCAGTAATCCAGAAATACCTCCTTGACAAAACTATAAACAAAACAACACTTGCACCGATCTTAAAAATCTAGCACTGGAGACAATAGACAGTTATCCAACTTCCTCTATCCATGCCTACACTGATGGTTCAGCTTTCAAAGCCACTACTTACGCTGGCTTCGGCATATACCTGAAATATCCAGATGGAACTACCTATAGTTACTGTGCTCCTTGTTGTAATATATGTTCCAACTATGAGGCAGAGATTATAGCCATAAAGACCGCTGTAGAACTAGTCCACCAGCAGTTTGAACTTGGAGAGAATATTGTCCAAGACATGATAGTATTCACTGACTCACAGTCCACACTACAAGCTTTAGAAGAACAGCAGAATCAGTCAAGCGAGATCCAGTCATTGGCATTAGTCATCCACAATCTGATTTCCTCCTTTGATATTAATGTCATTCTACAGTGGATTCCTGGGCACACAAATATCCCAGGAAATGACAAGGCAGATCATCTGGCCAAGCAGGGATCATCAAAACCACAAATAGACAAACCTGTTAGCATACAAAGTATAAAACAGATTCTGAAAAACATCTCCAGAGAAGATTGGCTGAACCGATGGGCTATGGGGACGACTGGTCGGACATGTATGCAGAGATGAATAGACCAAACCCCAAGGACAATATAAATCTGCTACAACGAAAAAATCAAAGCACTATCTTTCAGTTAAGAACAGGACATGTTGGACTGAATTACCACCTACACAGAATAAACCCCACACACCTACCACACTGTAGAAAGTGCAGTCACTCATGTGAGACAGTACAGCATATCTTGCTTGAATGTCCTGGACTACATAAAGCTAGACAAGAACTCCTCCCACCACACCCATCTATTCATAATACCCTTTACACTAGTCTCCCACAACTACAGAACACATGTAGATTCTACAAACTGGCATTGGCTGCCCAAGAGTGAAAACTCGCAGCCCTGGTTAGAAGAAGAAGAAGGCTGTGTTTTAAAATATTTTTTATCTTGTGATTTTAGTTTTGGACAACCATGTATGCCATAATCTCTGTCTTATATAGGAAGATCTCAACTATTGTGCACAAGCTCTTGAGCATCAACAAGGGTCCTAATTGTAATTTTGAGGATGGTTTTTTTCGTCACCGCTATGAATTCAGACATAGTCATTGTGCGTAATATGGCACCTCTTGCTGATTTTTGTGAGGTTTACTTTCCTTATCACTAGTGTCCGTAGGTGAGCTTTACTCTGACTTCAGAGGTACTTGTCACTTAGATCTCCAATTAAAGAACCTGTTTCCTGTAGTTCAACTGCCTAACATCTGCCCATAAATTCTGTTAATGAAGCTGGCCTCAAACCCCAGAATTTTCATGTCACATGATCACTAGTGCAGCATGTTATAAAATCAGCTGTCGTAACCCCTTGAGAATTGTAACAAAATTTATAAATTTTATTGTTTACTAAATTGTGTGCTGTGATTGTCCAGCCCGCTTTTATCGATTTCTAATCTGCCATTAATTCTTTTGCTTGCTGAACTTAACACAAAACCTATGTAATATTATACATGTCAGATAGAATGAGGGACAGGATCTCTCCTGCACACTGAGATCAAGTGTTATTGGAAATTAGTGTGATCAAGCATGAATCGAACTAAGTACTTTTGGAACGAGATGCAAGCACCTCCACTGCACCACAGAGATTCTCTAGCATCAGAAAATGTAAATCAAGAAAAAAGTATATCAAGTTTCTGAAGTTTGTGGAGTTACATGATCAACCAATCAACTCTGAAAAATAAAGTTGTGTATGTCATATTGACACACAAATATTCACAAGAAGAGTTTTTGTACAAGGAAACATTAAAGAAACAAGTGCTGGAAAACAGTCTGAGATTATAGGGTAATTATCATGAAAATCATGTTTTTTGTTTGTGCATTTCAGAAAAAGTACTTGTGTAAATTCACATATACTGCTCAAGGTGGAACTCATGAGGTAAGTTGAAAACTTGGTATGGTTTAAATATCTATATCATTCGATCAAGTGCCATGCCTGCCAGCATAGGGGATCATGTCTCTTCACAATTCTCTCTTCTCTGGTGCTGTTAATCAGTACTAACATCAATCTCTTGTTGAACCACGATGTAAGACATCTTATCCAACATCTTCTCCCTCTGTTTTTCCTGTATTTTACTTGTTGTCACAAATTGTTCCAAACCTCTTTGCATTATGGGCCGAAAGACTTTTATTGCCTGATTCTTATTTTTTTAATCACGTTTCTTTGTATGCATACCTCTTTTAAAACCTCATTTGTTTTTTTTCACAGCTCATAGATTTTCAGCATTCTTCTGTATCACCACTTCTCTGCAACTCAACGATCTTATTGTTTGTTCATTGTCCATGATTTGCTGCCATACTTAAGTATTGGTTCAATATAGCTAAACATCTATATAGGGAAGTAAATAAAATAACAAGTGTCCCTGGCATTATATATTAATGTGTAATATTAATATATTTATTTAATTAATATATAAACCACAATATAAACCCTACCAAAAGGTTCTTCTTGTTCGTTCTTCTATGTGACCATTTTAATCATTCTTATTGTGATATATAATTGATCTTTGACAAGAACGACTAATGTTGAACCACTTAAGTAGGTCCCTACTTGTTTATGGTATCATACACTTGTAGGTCAGGGTTTTCATTTTTATTCTGCGGAAAATGTTTTGAGTCTGTCTCACTGACAGTCAATCCCCACACTTTCCCTTCCTTTGTGTGTACAAGTCTCTTTAATGATTCGTTTGACACCGTTACCAAAAGTTTAAACGGTGGGCATATGACAAACATCCACAACATCATCATTATACTTGTAAGCGGATATAACGAGCTGGGCATTATGAAAGCTGATCTTGCAATTAAGCAACTGATAGCAGAGAATGTATGGGATGATAAAGTTTATACAGACGCGTCTGTGCATCATGGTGAGAAATCAGTCTGGGGTTTTTAACTAGCGTGCACAGTATGGTCATCACGGGAAAGGAATGGAGCATGCAGGACAATTGCTTTCAGAATGAGGATGGAGATTGAGATCACTGCTGCTGCCCACCAGTGACTCTCTGACTCTGTTTACTGAGGTCATCTGACTCTTTCAATCAGTACTATGACATACAAGAGCATGAACATGCACAACTTTATTGGCAAAACACGACGTGTTTTGCCAATCAAATAGTTTTACTGCAGTCTCATCTATTTTGTGAATATCACAACTTTATTGTAACTTTCACTATCAAAGATTAAATATGTTAGGTTTAACAGATCTTATTACATGAAAATGGA
Organism: Arion vulgaris; assembly: GCA_020796225.1. NCBI lineage: Eukaryota > Metazoa > Mollusca > Gastropoda > Stylommatophora > Arionidae > Arion > Arion vulgaris. The sequence continues at coordinate 42,362,042 of CM036756.1, read as the reverse complement.
ACATTTATACATCATGGTAATGAATTTGTTCAGATGTCTTGCATGAAATGCAGCTGTCATTGTGGATTATCACTGAATTCATGGAGGCTGCTCATCTTTCTGTTTAGACTTCTGAGAATCAGAAAATGAGAATTTTGAGGATAAGAGAAAAGATAAGACAGTCTAACTCTTTCCACGTGGAGTTATTTTCTCAATTTTTAAGCGGGGAGGTTTTAAAAAACGTTCCTAACTACTTGTCAATAAATAAACATATATATTATTATATACTAAATGGAAGAAAACTGGACAACCCTATAGAATAACAAGGTTGAAAAGTACTATAAGTAAAACAGTAGAAGTAAAACTAGAAAGACTTCTTATAAGGGAAGCAACTCTATGGTGCAGTGTGCGGCTAATAGCGCGCAACGGACTTCCGCCGTGGGTCAGTGTGCGACTTGAAGTGTGGAAAGAGTTAAATATATGTAGAAAATGCCATATTGTCATAGAACAATTTATTAGTCGGACATTTGCAGGCGGTTTTCTTGTCTACAAAGAACTAAATAGAACATGTCAAAAATAGTGTCATTTATTTCATTTGAACTTTTATCAGATTGTATTAGAATGTAAATGTCAGCTAATTATCCTTGAGCTAATTTTCGTATCAGGTAAATGAAGTGGTTAGTCTGCTTAATAGGAATGCAACCAAACCACTGTATACAGAGTCTTCGACAACAGAACATTAGGAAAGAAGGTGAGAGGAAGACCACGAAAATGATGAATAAATGGCATGGCAGAATCCTGTCAAAATGCAAAAATAACTATCACCCAAACCATTAGAACAGCATAAGACAAAAATAGAAAACCAAGACACTGGGCAACAACTCATTAACAGTGTAGCGACAAAAGAAAGATTAGAAGATAAATGTCACATAAAGTCAAAGGGGAAACATAAGACAGTTATTGTAGGATTTACTTAAACCTACACATTAATTATTTTTTTTTTTTTTGTGTGCCTGCTTTGAATTCAGGCATATCACGGCACCTAATATGTCATCTTTTATTGATTTTTGCATGAAGGTTTGCTTTCCTTATCACCAGTATCCCTCACAATAAGACAAGCCGTACTCCAACTTCAGAGGTACTTGTAATTTAGATCCACAAATAAAGGACACACACATTATGAGACATGGTAGTATAGTGGTTAATGCACTTGCTTTGCAGCCGCGATTTCCAGGGTTCATATTTCCCAGTTGAAGTGGGATTTTCTTATCACAGGTCAACCAAGCCTCAACTGGATATCAAAGAAACACTGGAAAGTAAAGATTACTAACACATCATCCATCATGTGCCACTAGTTATAGAAAAATATGTACCTAACACCATATTGCCACTTGTTATGAAAATAGTTTCCTTCATACTTACAAATTAGATTTTTGCATTTCTTAACTTCTTCTTTTTGAGTTCGCCCGCTATGAATCAGGCGTAGTCAGGGCACCTGGTATGGCGCTTGTGACTGATGTTTGCATAAGGCCTTCTTTCCGTATTATCAGTGCCCCCGCCATACAGGCATACCTTCTCTAACTTCAGAGGTATTTTCTTAAACTAATAACTAGAGTGTGAACAAAAATGTTTTCAAAACTAGAAAATTGAAGAAATAAATGTATTATCATAATTCATTTAATTTTCACTGTCATGTACCAAATTTACTGTTTTGTAGCAATGGGCACTAAGTGTAGAGTTCTTGGATGGCGGTAGTGCTGTAACATGCACGGTGGAAAGAGGCATCGCATCTTATCTTTTCTTCCAAGATTTTAAGCTGGAGCTTACAGGTCCAATGGTTTCTATAACAGATGTGGAGATAATGGTTTGTTTTATTTACTTACCTTTTTTATTGTGTTATACTCAAGATTAAGTGGTTTTGAATCCGGACGGTGCCGTTCTTTTCACAGTGCATTTTTTCCAGAGACCTCTGGGATTGTTTACGGAGTTCATGCTTTGTACAACAATCTCAGCAGGTGGTGTGCCATTTCTGCGGAGAAGGATCGAGCCATATGGAGTAAAACCCGGTGCAATGAAGTCAATCCTTTGGCTTTAAACCCCCCTTACCCCTTTGTCTTATACTTCTTACGATATCCTTTTATTTTTGAGTCATTAACATGACATACCCAAATTTTTTTTTTTTTCCGTCCGCTTTCAACTCAGACGAAGTTCCATCTCTGAAACTGATTTTTGCGTGAAAATCTGTTTTTCCAATTTCTTACAATGGCAGCAGCGTGCACATTGTAAATTACTTTACACTGGCAGCCGTGTGCTCAATGTACTCGTAATTAGTATTCCCTCGCCATACAGGCAGATTTTCTCCGACTTCAGAGGTACTCGTTATCGTCCTGAGTAAGACCAAGGGACTCGAACAAATGCCGGACGGTAGGTTCGAACCCGAGCTATGAGGCGTCTCACAGCTAGCAGGCCGAGCTACTATCAACTACTCTAGGCAGTCCCCCATATACCCGAATTTGGGTACGTTCATATACAATGTTGAGAAGGTGACCTATTCCATTGGTGGTGGTGGGGGATGCGGTTGCTGCACACACAATTTGCAGCTACCTCAAACTGTAAATAGGATAGGTCATAGCACTATAGAAACTTTGTTGAGAGAGGTGAGAAATATCGGACTCAATGATCATAGAAGAGATTGAGCGAGTTGAACAGGACAGAACAGCATGGAGAAATTACTTGCAGGCCTTATGTAACATATAACAGTATGAGAAAAATATATATATGTATAATATAAGGCAGACCAATGCTCAGATATAAGGATGTCTGCAAGGCCTCAATGAACTTTTTTACCCATCCCAACAAATGGGAAAGAGTAGCTGATGACTGAATTATGTGGAAAAGAACATTAGGCAAAGGTGCAGAATCTTTTGAAAATAGACTTAGTGATGAGCTTGAAGACAAGAAAGACAAGTACAAACTCAGAAGTTATGACATTTAAACACTTGCCAGTTGACCATCTGTAAAGACAAAAAAGGCCATATGCACCTATATATGTATGTATGTAACACTATAGTGATGTGTCATTTATTTCTGAACTAAGCAAGTTTCAATTGTTTTGTCAGCTGTAATAAATAAATAGACAGAAGTCATTACTATAAACAGAGAACATAAAGATATCGACATACAAATAAATGACCAAATGCTAAAGCAGGTGAGAGAATTCAAATACCTCGGAAGTATCTTCACATCTGATAGTAGACTGGAAAGAGAGATTGAAACTAGAATCCAGCAAGCCCATATAAGAAATGAGGAAATTAGAAGAACAGTCGGAACAACACCTGCTATTAGATTAATTGAAAAACAGACTCAAATGGTTTGGCCACTTGGTGAGAATGAACCCAAATACACCAGTTCCAAGAGCTTACAACCTGAAAATGGAATCATCAAGAGACAGGGCAGACAAAGAAAAAGATGGGTTGATGGAGTTACAGACATCTTAAAACTCCACAATACCACAACATATCAAGCGACCAAGCGTGCACTATCTCAGAAACCAATCATCAATTAAACCTGTTACACCCAACGGCAAAAAAAGCAGAGGACAAAAAAAAGAATAAATATTAAATCATCATTTTAACATGCTCGAAACCATCTCAACACCTCAACATTAAATTTTCTGGTTTATTCTCCATTTGCACATTTTTGCCTTCACGGATATTGCTTTTAATGGTTATAACTAGCAAAACTAAACATTCCATTTGCACTAATGGTAACAGAATGTTAGGAGTATCAAGAAGAGACTGGTTTTGAAATGAAGACATCAGGAAAAATGTGGCACAGCATCAATACTGAACTTTGTCAAGAAACAAAAAATTAAATGGTTCGTCTACATAGGCAGATTACCAACAAACAGTGCACCTCAAAGAGCAATGTTACTCTTATACAGTGGATACAAAGCAAAAGGTCATCCATGCAAAAGGTGGACCTTAGAGATAACAGAAATGGTGAAAAACACTGTTTATGAAGAGCACACAAAAGTCTGTTCTATAAATCTCTTCTTATTCTGACGCTGAGGCCATTGGAGAAAAAAAAAAAAAAGAAGGTAACAGAATTTGACTGTGTGTTTATGTTTGCACCCATATTATAAGAGATTATTATTTACTTCATATTATCCATGCAGCACACTTCTCTGTTTTGCACCCTCTGAAAAGCTAAAACACATCCCAGATTGGGATCATCTTCGATATATGTTCTGTGTTGTTTTATAATGATATTGAAGATATATTTGCTATTCTTATTGCATTTCAGAATTCTCTTAGGGACAACCTGCACTTAGGAAAGGATGAATATGTGCAGGAGAAACATTCAGGTAAGAGTTGCATTAATTAATGACTTTATTTGCCTGATATTGTGACCATAGTTTCTTTTAGTTTTGAGAGTTCATGATGTGTTGTTACTTTCTCCTTGTATGCTTTATATCAGTGAGCTTCTTTAGTCACCCTTTATCAGTTCTCAGACCACTGTTTTTTGATGTTCTTGTAGTAAAGCAAGGGCTTTCCCACAATTCTCTTCGTCAAAAACTAGTTCTCTGTACAAGATATTTTTAGAAATTTTGCCATCCTCCATCCATCACAGGTTACTCACCATATTTGCAGTGTAAAGTGACCATTTTAGAAATATCAGCATACTCTTCTGTGATGCCAGCATATTCTGTGATCACTTTCCCATGCTCAAATAGCTAAACAGAGAAATCATACCCCTTCATGAATCCAGTCAGTAGGAAATTTACGTGTGAGCCATACAATTTCTCAGTCTACTGGGCCAGGTTTGAACTCTCAAGTCATTGAATAATAGACATTGTTATTTGGAGTCTTTTCAGTTTAGCATATTCTAACATCTTATAGTTTGTTACTCCAGGAGTACAAGTAGAGCTGGATGCTTGAGGGGCAGAGTGTGTTTAACCAGCGAGCCCCAGGAACCATCAGTATGCTTACTCTTCAACATCTGTTATGGGAGACTGATCACATATGGGTCTGGCCAGAGTGCTGTGATGCCAGTTCAGTAACCAATACTCCAGGATATTGAGAGTATATGCCTCAGGCAGCACATATGAAGTACGTTTTTTGTTGGATTTCCTATGATGCCTGCAGAGTCCCAAAGTCATTGGCATGGCATAGTGCTCAGCATGTGAGTTATGTACACAGCAATCTTGTGTCTCTTAGACCGGTGCACAAAACTACTTCTTTTCAACCTCCCGCTGGCCAGATCTCTGAACCTAGCTTTCATTGTATGTGTTGGCATTTTCTTGTATTTTTCTGCCTGTATGAGGGTCTTTGTGTCTCGTCTGTATGATAGAGATGGAGTGCATGTGATTTTTTCCATTGCGTCAATTGGAGTGGTCTTCATAGCACCTGTGATCAACCGGAGGGCTTGGTTCTGTACTTTATCCAGAGCTTGAAGATTTGATTTGGCTGCTGTTGACCAAGATGATGATTCATACTCTAATATTAGTCTTATTAGTCCAGTGTATACTCTCTTTAGTGTCTTTTCATTAGCACCCCAACTTGATCCAGCTAGTTTCCTCAGGATAGCTAACTTCCTTCTTGCTTTTGCCTCTGTTCTCTCCAGGTGGGGCCTCCATGTCATTCTTTTATCTAATGTGATGCCTAAATAATGTGGTTCCTCGTCTATTGGAACTTTTGTATTCCCGAGTTGTATTTCTCCTGCTCTGTCTTTGTTTGATAGTGTGAATAGTGGAATAGTGTTGACGATTTTTCAGTGTTGATCTGCACCAACCACTTCTCTGCCCATTATGTCTGAAGCCTTAACAAGTGGTCGATATGGAGTGTTCGAAGAAGAAGAATATATCAAACCATCATACTGCACTTTGCCTTTCACATCCTGGCGTAAACACTAGATTGTAAACATTAGATTGTAAATGGTACATCAATTTTGTGTCCAAGCATTCATTTCTTATTTGCTCTACAGCAAAACTATAGTCTGTCCATTAATTCGTGAGCACGTTTGAAATTGATTTTCTCGAAAACTACCTGTTGGATCTCAGTGATTTTTGCAAGCAGCCTTAGAATATCCATGACGCTAGAGACATATTTTTTCCCAAGAAAATTTGATGTAGTTTGAAATATTTCTTCTTAAGGTTATATTAAAATCAACCTCACCGGATTGTACACAATAGTAACAGATTTACGGTACACAGAAGCGTTGTTCTAAAAATACATTATGGTAACATTGAAATATCGTGAGTTTCACGAATTCCCGTGCACCTAACCGTCGACTTTGAAAGCGGAAAGCATATGACGTTATAATTGGGATACCGTTTATAGTTATAGGCGTATCTCGCTATTTGTATGAAGCTATTGTATCATATTTGTTGGCTTATCAAAACTGACATTGATATCACATTCATAATGAGTCTGAAGTGCACATTTATAACAATGCAGAAGGTTACAGTTTTACTATACTAACACTTCCGTAGGGAATCTAAGAGAGGTCATCTATATTGCGATATTCATAACCCTGAGAAACGAATGCAACTGGCGCTTGGTCTGAATAGAGAATCCTTTTCCGATGGATTAAACAGGACACAAAGTGCACTAATATCAAGCAAGGAAGGAAAAGAACAATTGACGACTTTGACATAGATGTCATAAGACGGAGCTCTTGAAAATGTTTGCGACAAATCAACTTGTTACTCTCAGGAAACTGAAATTAAAACTGCAATCAGATTGTAGCATAGACATTTCTAAAAGTACTCTATGGAAAATTGTAAGAGCCGCCGGCTTCACCTTCAAAAAAACTATAGGCGGCAGGAATATTATTTGTGAAAAGCCACATTTAATTGCTGCCCGAAGTAAATACCTGAAGCAGATCCGTGAGCGGCGGAGGCAAGGCTATGATATTGTATATTTGGACGAATCCTGGGTCAATGCTCACCACACCAATGCTAAAGAATGGCAATCAGTAGACGGTGAACAGAAAAGAAAAATACCAAGCAGCAAAGGCCAGCGTATTATACTAACACATGCAGGAAGTAGTGAAGAAGGTCTTGTCCATGACGCTGGACTTATTTTCCAATCAAAAGTACCGACGGTAGGGACTACCACACAGAAATGAATGGACATATTTTCAGGCACTGGATGGAGAAAGATCTACTTCCAATTCTAAACAGACCATCATGCTTGGTAATGGATAATGCATCCTATCACAGCGCAGTATCAGCGGAAGACAAAGTACCAACTGCATCAAATACAAAAGATCAAATTAGGACTTGGCTTGCTAAGGAAAATGTCAGCTTCGATGATACATATTTGAAACCCGAGTTGTTGCACCTGGTGAGGATGACAAATAAGACAAAGGTGTTTCATATTGACAAAATCATTGCGGAATACGGCCACACGTCTTTGCGACTACCTCCATATCATGCTCACCTCAATCCGATAGAGCTTGTCTGGGCTAAAGTAAAAGGGCAAGTTGCCGAACAGAACAGGACGTTTAAAATGTGTGATGTTGAAGTTCTGACACGTGAGTCCTTCTCAATGATAGACATGCAGTTCTGGAAGAAGTGTGTTGAACATGTGCTCCGAGAGGAAGACGAGTACTGGCACCGAGATGGATTACAATTTGTCCAGCCAGTAACAATTATCAACCTCATGGAATCGTCAGATTCGGGATGATACAAATCATATTTTTATTACAGACTGAGAAATAGCAACGTATACATTTCCATATCCAAATGCGTCTACCATCATACAATTTGTGGTGAAGTTAAGACACCCTGGGGTCTAATGGTGACCGAAGGGAGGACTAACTGTTGCATATTGTATCCAAGTTCACGATTGCACATAAAGGGCAACACACTTAATTACTTGACCTATCAAGTTAATATGGAGATACACCTATGAATAGAATTGACATGGACAAATTCTGGGATACTGTAAAATCTAAAATTTGAGCCCCGTATTTGCAATTGTCATAAAAGATCAAAGGAATTCGCCGATGTGCAAAATCCGTAGCATCTATGGACTACTGGTTAGCTTTATTTTAGCGTCATGGATATTCTAAGGCTGCATGCAAAAATCACTGAGATCCAACAGGTAGTTTTTGAGAAAATCAATTTCAAACGTGCTCACGAATTAATGGACAGACTATAACACTATTATTTATGCTTGTTTTTTCAATATTACCAGATAACCAATTCTGCGCATGAGTTCAGAACAAATTTATTTTCATTATTTGTAGTTTGGTATGTAGTTTTCTTAGAGGGCCACAGTAGCGTAGTTGTTAGTGAACTCGCTTGTTAGGCTATGGGTCCAGGTTCAATTACAGTGTTACAGTGGGTGTGGAAATTTTTCCAACCGTAACGGCTCTCGGGTAAACTCAGCCTCAATAGGATACCAGGAATAGCACTGGGAAGTAAAGGCGGCCTGCGTAATGTGGACCATTTCATCCATCATGTGCCGACAGTCAATGAAAAATACGGGCCTGATACTGTATTATTCAATATACCTCAAGGTATGAAAAAGGGTACCTTTACTTTTTTTTAAATAGTTTTCCGAAGTTTATTTTATTATCAACATTACAAATATAACAATGTATTTATCATCTTTCTTCCCGTCAGTTTCCAGTGTGGCAGGAAAATTCAAGAATCATTTAGAGAAAGTTGCAGTCTACTCACTGTTGTCTCATGATGATCTTTAAATCCCAAAATTTAAACTGCTGGTTGTTAAAGGATAAATTTCTTGTGAGCTTAATTATGGACTTAGTACTTTTTTCAATCATGTTTCTTCGAATATTTTATACTTTTTTCTTATACCATTAGAATATGGTTATAACTTCTTAAGTTCATTGATTTATCAATCAACGAAACATCATCATTGCACTTCATTGAATAACCATGTTGGCTCTGATCTCTTTATTACATATGAGGATGTCAGCAATAGTGCAGAAGTTCTGTTGCACCATCGATGATCCCAGATGTAATTTTGAGGATGGTGACAATTTGTAGTAGTTTAATTTTTATCTGGATATAATGATTTTTAGCCTACTCATCGATTTTTAACTGTCACATGGAACATGCTCAATTTTAATACAGGAGAACATTTTTATTGCACGTGTGTGATAAGATTAGGAGCTCAATCTCAACTATAATGAGATAAGGAATTACTTGAAAATAACCTGACACAGGATGTGAAGCAATTACTTTTGTGGCTTGATGTAACATCTTACCTCAACGTCACAGCAACTGCTTAGAATATTGTAGAACTGAAAGACAAGCACCTGTAGTTGGGTTGTTGGAGACTGATCTGGAACAATCTGCAACTGCTTAGTGATTGTTGAATGAGGACACAACAATTGATGATACTCTGATTGAAGGAAATTTGAATCAAATGTTGCATGAGCTAAACTGAAAACCTGAGATAAAATAAGGAATATCTTTAGCCAACAAGCCTCCAAAACCATCAGTATGCATGCCTTGTAACATCTGCTAGGAGTGACTGAGCACCTATGAGTCTGCCCGAGTGTCATGAAGTTGGCTAATAAATTACAACATTAGTGTCATTTATTGAAAACTGTTTCGTACATTTTTATATCTCTATAAATATATTGATACAAATGTTTTACTATTTTGTGAAATTGGACTGGTCATAAAATGCTCTAATATTTAATCTTTGTGATGCTAGGATTTATGGTTGTGGTTACTTTCTGTTTACTTTATGTGTGTGTGACAAAAGAAACAGTTCAAAATCTATGCAAATGGTTTGTTGTGATTGTAAATGTCATTTCACACTTTTTGGCTTGAGACATGTTTTATTTATTCTAGCAGAGATTGTCAATTTTGTTAGAGTCCATTTCCAATGGCATTCTGCTGCAGAAAATCAATCTTTTACATTGTAGCACATTTCCAAAGGATTTCTGCTGCTGAAAACCAAACTTCAATTTTTTTATAATACTTTGGCATTATTTGTGATTTAACATTCCTTTTGTAGCTGGCGCAGTTCTTTTGTTATACTATCAGAGACAGTTTCTGTTGTAGATGTGTTAACCAGCAGCCTGCCATGCTCTGTGTCATTGTTGTGTGACTAATGAGTCACAGGACATTCTGTCAATATTGCAGATGTGTTTCTATTGCGGTTTAGTTAGTTCTGAGAAAGAAAAAAATTATTGGTGGGTAGATATTTCTATGTTGTATGGTTGATATTGTGAGCTGATTTAAGGAGATCATAGTTAAAATGTTGCTTGTGTGTGGTGTAACCATCAGCATAAATGGGAATTTATATGCTTTGCAAACTTAACACAGTAGTGACCTACATTTGTTTTGCTGTACAGCAGCCAGTCCATTGCAAGAAGGCATTAACAGATTAAATATATGAACAAAAGAATCACTTTAAAAAATGTAAGAAATGGGCTCATAAGATACTTGGATAGGAGATAAACATTGCCAAGTGAAACTCTTGCCTATTGTAATGTGCGATAGATAGGCAAAGTATCAAGTAATACAATCTATAGATGTGGAAATGTTACATTTTTTATCTGGTGCTTTTTAATATTTATATGGAACATACATAAGGATGTGAAGCATGGACATTTAACAAGGCAGATGAAAAACAATATTGGTGCAGCTTGAAAGAGCGACATACTAAATATGCAAAGAGATTGATTAATCAACATCGAACTGGCGTGTTGGGTCTCTGGACGCTGCTGGATTTGCGGAGATCGGAGCACCTATGGACATGTCCGGAATGCTATGATGATAGTCCTCATATAACTGATAACTGGTATATAGAACACAAAAAAGAGATGTATGGTGATGTGTGAGATTGAACTTTAGTTGTATACAAAGAGTAATGTCCTTGCTGAGTGAACATATAGTGTCCTTGCTGAGTGAACATATAGTGTCCTTGCTGAGTGAACATATACAAATTTGTTATGTGAAATCAAAATAAAGATTAAAATGTCACCTAATTTGTGTTATTCATGATTGCTTGCTTAAATTCTACGCTCAGTGTGGATCATGGACAAGAAATAACAAGATTATGAAATTATTAATGGCTACAGAGATGGGGATGCTTTAGAAGAATGATAAAAATAGCTGAAAAGATGACAAATTATAATGTCCTAAATCAAGAACAGATTGTTTTAAAAATATAAAAGTTCGTTTCATTCTAAATCATTCCGTTATTGAGTATACGTCAGTGCTGAGCTTCATGCATCAAAACAACAATTTAAATGGTTCAGTCACATAAGCAGATTACCAACAGATAGTGCGTATCAAAGGAAAGGCTTCTAAGATTCAGTGGATTCATGACAAATGGTTGTGCACGCAAACGGTGGACCACAGAAATAACCGAGGATGTGAAAGACACTATTTACGAAGCGCACACAAGAGTCCATCTATAAATATCTTTTTATCCTGACCCTGTGAGGCAAAACATGGGCAAAGAAAATAAAAATACCACCATGACATCTGGTCATCCAAAAATGGTCACTAACTAAAACCCAAGAGAGAAAGATCACAGCATGCGACTAGAACTGTTTAATAAGAAAAACCTTCAATGTTATACAAGAAATATTACGAAATGAGAACACTAGAAATACCACTGAAATCACAGACTGGTGACAGAAAATAAATTGCTCCGGTTACATGTGCACTCACATACATTTCTTCAGAGGTGGGGGGGGGGTGTACCCAGCGCCGGATTAGCCTAGTAGCAAATGCTACGGGCCCGCGCTTCTGGGGGGCCCCGCGCCTATGTGACAGAGATGAAAAAGAAAAAAATAACCAAGATGTTATATCAAAAACACGCAAGCTATCTAATTTTTTTAATGTCGTGTGTGATGGTGCTGAATCCAAAAAAAATCGAAGCAGAAAATACATAAGTCGCGTCTCACTGTGTAGTAGATGAAGGCAGTGCTATAGAAGAATCATCATTACCAATATTACCATTACGATTCTTCACGATTTAGCCACACTTTCCACAAGACAAACTAAAGTCGAATGTACAGCAAGTCCTTCCAATTTAGCCATATCATCTTCAAACCAAGGAGAGGCAGAAAGCACAGCACATGCTTCCAATGTAGCAACATCTTCTACAAGCCAAAAACATAACGAAAGTAAAATGTACTCCAACATTGGTATAGGTGAATGGCCAAGCAACTTCAATCGAGATTATTGGATTGCGAAAGGAAGTAGCGAAGTGCAACATATGAACAGTGGTTTCATGTCTTAAAAAAACATACGATAAAGACATCAATCTACGATTTTGTCGAAAGTCGTTTTCACATATACACATAAACCAACAAATAAAACTCATGTGAAAGATTGGTTGTGTTATTCAGAAACTAAAGGACAACTTTTCTGTTTGCAAAGTTACTGATTCAGGCTGTTCGTCACGGTTTACGAAAAAGGATTTGACGACTGGAAAAACGCAAATAATTTGTTGAAAAGATATGAAGAAAGCACCTTCCATAGACAAGCGATAATTTCGCTGTTAGTTTGCAAAAAGAAGGATGCATGTGTCGATTCTCAACTTGTAAACCAAATTGAGACCGAACAAACATATTGGCGGACTCTTTTAGAGCGAATTACTTCAGTTATCCAATTTTAGCAGAGCGAGGTCTTGCATTTCGGGGTAAGGATGAAACTATTGGTTCACCTCATAACGAAAATTATTTAGGTTTGTTGGAATTAATAGCCAAATTTGACATTTTTTTGGCTCAGCATATATTATTAATGCAAACAAATGAAAGGGACATACATCATACTTATCAAAAACCACATGTGAGGAATTTATCCATCGAAAGTCAGGTGTTTATTGTCATAATTGATAATGTACTCTCTGCCTTACCTAAACGCATGGCAGAGTACTATATAGTAACTGGTGTATTTGGAATACTTTGGCAATTAAAATCTCTTACAGCAGAAGAGATCTTGAAAAGAACTCCTAATATTGTCAGCTCTTACCAAGAAGATTTAGAAGAAAGCATAATGGAAAATTCATGAGAGTCGTGTTTCCCAAATGTAGAAATAGTCTTACGAATTTACTTGTCTTTAATAATTACTAACTGCAGCGGAGAACGTTCTTTTTCGACATTAAAGCGTATAAAAAGTGAGTTAACCAACATAATGGGACAAGATCGTCTAAATAACCTCACCGTATGTCGTTGAACATTGAATTTAATCAAGACAAGTTTGTTTGTAAAATATGTTTTATTATTTATTATCATAAAAACTTAGGGCCCCGCGCTAAAATTTGCGACGGGCCCCGCGCTGGCCTAATCCGGCACTGGGTGTACCTTGTATGAATACAACAAAATGTGTACTTACTTCGCGGAAATGGAGCAGACGAGACTCAGATCAGATTTCGATTGCAGTTTCCATGTATATTTACTTCTCGTGTATGCTTAAACCATGGCTAGTATGCAACGGTCAATAACAATGTTTTATTTAAAAATCATTTGGGAGGGGGTAACTTTGTCCCTAACTCTCTTGCATTAACGCGTCGGTGGACGCACAAGTTCGGTTACCTAATGAGAATGAAACTAGATCTACCATCGTCGAGCATCTATAACAACTGACAAAACGACCTCACAAAACGAGAAAGACGGAGAACCCGATGGATAAATAACATCACTGAGATCTTGATCGCCCGTGTGTTGTTGGGGCTCTCAAGGGGAGCAAAGAATTGTAACACTGGACCTAAAGGCATGTCGTAAGAGACGACTGAGGTAGGGGCCTAGGGAAGATACCCTAGTAAATAAATAAGCGTCGCAGAAATCGGATGTGCTGGTCTACTTGTAGGCGCATAACTGGCACATAGTACAATCGCTCTTAGGATCAGATCACATACAAATCATAAAGCGTGGTTAACATGTTGTCGATGTGGAGCGTTCAAAGAAGAAGACTGAAATCCTGCGACAATATGGACTAACAGCTGTTGGAGCAACAACTCGGTTCAGAATTGAAAACTGCAACCCTTTACGGCGCTTCACCGCACATATATGGACATGACAATACTAAGCATCCCACAGCAGAAAAGGGCATAGTATTTATAGAGACGCACTAGCGCATGACAATTAAATACATTATTTTCAGATAAACATCCAGCGTAAATATAAAAGTTAAAAAGAGTGTTGATAAATACTGTAGTAGCATTGATGGTAAAAAAACCCACAAAAAAACCAACGTGTTATGAGAACAAGGTAGCAAACAATATTGCCGGAGATGATGTAGCGTAAAACAGTTTTACTTCTTTAATGCTCAGTCTTTCTCGGCAGATGACAAATGGTATGTATGGTGATTGTTTCTCTCGCGCGCAGGTTACTCGTGTGTCTTCGTCGTTCACTCTCAAACGTCAACTTAAATATGGCAGTGGTCATCCTCAAACTGTCGAGATCTCCAAAAAGCTAGTCACACAATGACATTGGGAACGGCCATATCAGTTCATCAAAGACTGAAAAGATTTGTAAAATATGTTCATATGTCATGTTATCAGCGCCACTGGCATGAGTCAGTTCTGATGACTTCCCCGTGACCAATCAGATCTGATTCCATGCTATAGCATAACTCCATATGCGGTACTTTAAAGTCGTATTTCTTCTGTTTGTAAATCTGTACAGTTATTCGTCTGTACAAATGTGTGTCTTGTTGACAAATTTGCATATAATTTAGCCGCATTTGAGCGTGCTTTTTCTAAATGCCACAGATCACAAAGAGTGGTTAACTTCGTTGATGAGAACGAACGCAAACAAACAGCCACCACCAGTGTCACACTCATCATAACTACATATCTTTAGCTTATTGAAAGATATATCTCAGACTGCCATGGCCTGTGCGTAGTCACATTGCTCTTTTCTGTTGAACTGATAACATGAATGATTTGTCTGGTGGCCCTAATGCTCTGCTTCCCCAACTCTTATTCATCTATAACCTTGTTTTCCTACAGCAGGGCAGGCGATCATTTATTGACCAATGTCTCCCCTGTTTATACTACATTTCTCCTTCACAGGTGCCCTCGATGTAAACACGTTAGTTTGTTCATTTCTTCGAACGTAGTATGATCAAGCCAACAGACAAAGAGAGAGTATATTGAATAGTTTGTAACTAAGATGTGAAAAAGTATGAGCAGCAAGCACTTCGCTAAAAGAACTGGAAATACAAATTCGCAGTTTAAATGTGATTATATGCGTCGGTTGGGTGGGCAGGGCACCTGAAGTATCACGAAAATCTTATTGGCGTTGAAACATATTTGGTAACACTGCCAGATTTTTTTTTCCCAGCGTTCCATTCGTGGCGAAGGTGATGTCATCTCCGTCGAAGTGTATAAGTTGCTATGTCCTGTAGCTATAAAGTTCAAGTATACGCTAATGAGTGATATTATTGACTATTTTCATACAGGCGTAATAGACAATATTTGGTTTGACACGGTTTTGTTTATTAATGTTATTTAGTGCATGGTAAACAAACGTTGAGGCTACCTGATCTCTGAGAGCTTCCGAAGATGACGTCACTAACGTAAACCTTTAGACTCGTTAAGCTTGTGTTGATAGTTGTGACCCTACGCTGAGGTACTCTTTGTGCTCCTAATGAGATGAAGACCTGGTTTCGTAACTTGTAAGCTTATAAAGCTAACGTTATTACTTTGCATTTCCCCCGAAATACCGTAGTTTGTGATTATTGTCCATATAAGAAGCAATGGACAGTGACGATGGTTTCATGGATGGGGCAGAGTCTGATGGCTCTCAGGTCCTTACAGATAACGATGACGAAGACGAACTACCAATAGACATGGAACACCCAGAGTCATCAGTACACGAAACACGGGATGAGGAGGATTTTACCTATGAAGTTCTTTCAGCTGATCAGATTGTGGAGTTTATGGTTGACTGTATAAAGGAAGTCAACGCAGTTGTTCAGGTAAAGAAATGCAAGCAGGATATTAATAGTAACATTTTAGATATTGCTAATTTCATTCTCACATTATTCATTATCATGAAATATAGTAAATATGCACTAGGCTACTGGTGTTTATATTAAATAATATTGTTGGTTACTTAACCAATGTCATATCACTCCCGATAGACTCATAATCAAGTCACTCATATGTGCTGTCTTCCCCACACCCTAACATGTCGAAGTGTATGGTCATGGTGTATATGATGGCATAGTTCCTGTGTACCCTCCTGGTTAAACACACTCCTCAATTTTACTATCTTTGTACTTTGTTCAACAGGTGATCACAGAGAAACCGAATGACTCTTATCCATCTTTAACTCTCCTTCGATCGATGCTGTTGGTGCAAACCTGTCCACCCTGTCATTGCCATGTATTCATATATTACTACAACTGATGGTGCTTGCATATTTGTCATAATCATAGCTGTAATGGCACTTGATTACTATTTTCCATATTTCCTGTTCTTTATTTTGAAATTGCCAAATAGAAAATGCTTACTGCTATACCCTCCAATTGTCACACCTTCCTTTCATTAACAGAAACTGGCTGCAAAGTTGCATTCTGACAAGGGAGTAAATATCAAAGGCCAAAGCTGCCACAAACAAAGTTTACAAACAGTGAAGGTGCAGTGGAGTCATAAAAAATTGTGCTTGGTATAAGTACCATTTGCACACTAAATGAACAACACACTGCTTGAGGAAATACTCATACAATAGGCCACTGACATGGGTCATGTTAGCTCTGTCACCGTGTAAGACTGCTTTTAAAATGTCAACAGTTCATCTTGTTTAGCAGGGTGTCCAATGTGGGCACCCTGGTGCCCATGTTATACATTTTTAGAGTCCTGTTTTACATCACCAGTTTTAACGTTAATCAGAATGTTGTCTCGTATAAACGCCAAGTCTTTTGTAACTCCACTAGAGGTCCGTGCAATTATCTTTCCAGTGTTTCACTAGGTCAGTGAGTTTGTATCAGTATATTATATTCAGGATTGCTTGAAGTATGTGCTCTGCAGTTTAATGTATCTGCCCACATGTACACATGTCTAAATTGCCAATCTTGAATTTTGTATACATGTGGCTGCTGAGTCTATTGTGTTCTGTTCTGTGGCACAGAATGACAACTTAGTTATAATCTGCTCATATTTTCGCAGTCCTGTGTTAGTACTGGTAACTTTCTGATTGATTTAATATGCAAATTTGTTGACACATTTATTTGTTCTTTGGTTACTTCTTACTTTTTTGCATTCAGTTATTGATCATATTAGAACATCAGTCTTGTTACCAGGACGAGGTATGTATTATTTCCAGGTTTATGCGGCAGCCTCTTTAAGGGGTCTAAAGACAAAGGATTAACTTCATTTCACCAGGTTTTTCTATATGGCTCATCACTCTCTTGTAAAAATGGCTGCATGCAGAGAGTATTGCACAAAGCATGAACTCCATAGCTCCAGCAACAATCCTAAGGGATCTCCTTAAAATAGAACTGATAGTCAGCACCAAGGACAAACACTTGTAGAGAATTGTATTCACCTATGCCAGCCATCTTGGCACATGATGATGATGATGACAAGAGTGCAAATCTTAAAATGTAAAACAACCTGTATGTATACGGATTACTCATAGATGCATATGGATAAAAACAAAGATTTGATCTCCTATGGGTCCCTTTTTGTTTGCTTGAAATAATGTCTGTGTATCCATTGTTGTGTGTTGTATAAACCTCACTGTTTGTGTAGTTCACACAGGCATCTGTGTAGTTTTCTTTCCTGTGTTTTTTTTTCTGGTCCAGTGACATTGCTTCAGTATATCATATTTGAAGCAGTCTGTGGTGCGTGTCCAAATGGTACACATGACTGAATGTATAATGTTGAATTTTGAATACATACAAAGCCGATTGAACAATTTAATTTGTTCTAATCTATTCATAGCTTGGTAGTATTCCCATCTTGTGATAGTATTGATTACTTTTTAATTGATTTGATCATCAATTTCTTCTTCTGATATATAACTGGTACACCTGATTGCTCATCTGCAGTACTTTCCTTAAACTTTGTATGTTAAGAAATAAGGATGTTATGTGAGTTTAAAGTAACCCTGTGTTTTTTTTACAACACAGCGCCCATTTTAATAAGCACAATTGCACGCTCACTCATATGGTCTGATTTCTCTCTTACTTGGGAACACTTTGATCTATATGGCTGACGAGATCTATATAGGCAAAATGTAAAGTTATTTTAAATAAATATCCATAGTTTTAGCAAACAACTACCGTAACCAGTCAATTTACTGTCTTGTTTCATGATATCCATTGCATGGCAACCTAGCGCTACTTACTTGCACAATTCAGACAATTGGAGCTGTAGACATAGCAATTTTCTGGACTGAAGCGCTTGCAGTTCTTATTTTCCATCTGTCAAAAATACCACAGGATGTTCTATATTAATTGCCTGTACTTCTGCATCACAACTATTCTCATGTGGATAAAACAAAGCTTTCTTATTACACATATCGCCCATGTGTTGCCAGGATCTCAAGGGTAACAAAGTATAGTAACACTGTGACCTACAAGGCATGTTATAAGAGGCGTTTGAGGTAGGGGCCTAGGGAAGCTACCTTAATAAATTTAATACAAAATTACACATAGACAAAGCAGTATTTTATTTGCACTGATTTGGTAATTAATGCTCTTTTTATGAAGTCGTTCACAAAACAGATATTTAAACAAGTAAGCTAAGAAAACTTCATAGTTTTAGATCTAGTAGTAAATTCTCAACTATATTGTTAACCTTTTCACTCTGTAATTTACTTAACTCTAGACACATTTATTTTGCAATGTATACTAAAGTAGCCAATATATTGGCTTTGCGTCATCTTAAAAATAATGTGAGCCAGTAAATCGGCTCAGAAGGGCAAAAGGGTTAATATATTTTTGTAATTCATTAGTTATAACTCGTTACAGCATGTAGTACTACTTTTAGGGTGGTGTAGGACAGGGGGAATCGAGAGCCTGAGAAATTTAATTACTGCCTGGCTAGTGCAGTCACCGTGAAGCTGTTCAGGTTAGGATTTTTTCATTTATGCCCCAGACAGAAAAATCCTTGGCCTTACCATGGATTGGACATGGGAGCTGCACTCTAATCCATTTGGCCAAACTCTCCTCCTTTATTAGTTATTCTTCTACTCTTAACTCCCCTTGAAGCATAAGACATCAACAAATTTCCTCCAACCAGATCTGTCTTGAGCAAGCCAGCTTAGTTCATTCCAGGTCTTTCCCTCCTCTTCTTTTTCTCTGTCCACAGTTCATCTGACCTAAAATGAATATAAAAATACATGGAGAATTATTACATCAAGTAAAAAGTTTCTTATATCTTGGTCAGATAATAACAGATGATGGCAGATGTATAACAAATTAAAAAGAATAGGAATGGCCAAGGATAATTTCAATAGTATGAGAAAGTTACTGACATCCAAACAAATTACAAACAGGCTAAAAATGAGAATGATAAAATGCTATATATATCCTATATTAATGTATGAAACATGGACAATGAACAAGCAGTTAGAAGACAGAATTGATACATTTGAGATGTGGATATATAGAAGAATAGGCAGAGTTTCATGGACAGAAAAACAGACAAATAAACAAGTTTTAGAAAAACTAGGCATGAAGAAACAATTATTAAGAGAAATAAAATTTAGACAAGTTTACTATTTTGGGCACATAAAAAGATACATCATGATAAAACATTTTCTAGAGGGGAAAGTTGAGGGGGAAGAGCAAGAGGAAGACCGAGAGATAAGTGGGAGGAAACTTTAAGAAATGGACAGGTTACAGTCTGGCAGTGTGCAACACCAAGGTGAAAGACAGAGGATGCTGGAGATTCATTGCAGCCAACCTTCGATGTGGAGACGGCACCTGATGATGATGACAGTTTATCTCCATGTCTCCCCTGCCTATCTTACCTCCTGGATTCCACTTCAAAGCCACATGTGGGTGTCTGGTCTTCTACATCATTCTTAATGTATGTCCTAACCACTTCCATCTTTATTAGTTATACTTTATCTTAATTTGAGTTGATACTTTTTCTTCAGTGATATGTTTTTGTATATTAAATGTATAATTATGATGTTTAATCCTCAGATTCCTGCTACTATAACACGCATTTTGCTAAATCATTTTAAGTGGGACAAGGAAAAGCTGATGGAAAGGTTTGCCAGCATTTTAATGTGTTGATGAATGATGGACATAATTGATCCAAACATATTTTTTTTACACACTGAGCATCAGTAAATTAAAGGAATTGAAGGTTTGCTTATATTTCCACAATGCACATTACATTGTAGCAATACACGCATATCCGAAACAAAACAGTTGATTAAATTGCATAACATGTTTGTGTAGAAATTTCGTAACATATTTGGGTAGCTTAGATAGAATATGTTCATCGTCTCCATAATTGTCTTAAAAAAACAAAAACTGTTGTTACTGACGTTTTAGAGCCGTGTAGGACAAGGGGGACATGAACCTGTGAAATTTAATGGCCACATGGCTAATGCAGTCACAGCAAAACTGTTAAAGTTAGGATGTTGTCTTTATGTCCTCGCCAGAAGAAAACTACTTGGTCTTACAGGGAATTGAACACAGGTCTCTCGAAGGGGAGCCTGCACTCTAATCTATTCGACCAGACGTTCCTTCTCCATAACACACAATCAAATTAAATCAATTGAATCGTTCAAAAATAATTTGTAATCTGATGAACATTAACATAATTATGGCTGAGCCATAAAGGAGATTTTCAAAAACTCCATAGAAATTGATCTCTATAAAACAAAGAAATTGTGCGAATGACCAGAGATTTTTAAAAATGGAAACATACAACATAGATATTGATCTCTATAAAACAAAGATATTGTGCGAATGACAAGAGATTTTTTAAAATGGGGACATACAACATAGAAATTGATCTCTATAAAACAAAGAAAATGTGCGAATGACCAGAGATTTTTTTAAATGCACAGCAAACAATTTTAATACAATATCATCATCATGTGTGTGTGGCTGGCATAGACAATTCTGGATCTACAACTGTGGAGATCAAGAATTGTCTGTGCAGACTGTCAGTTTGCATGTGGACGCCTGTTTTGAATCATGATGTTAGATTGTTTTGTACCAAATCTCTCATCCTTTGTTTCATCCAACAATTATATTGCCATTTGCATGTATATCGTATATGTTTGAAATCTTCCATTGTCATTATATGCTTGAAAAATGAAGATTATTTTTATCTTACGTTAATAATATGAGTTTTCTTTTGTTCTTTTACCCTTTCACATCAACATTAGTTATTTTTGTAGTCTATGGGAGTCACATCATTCTTCAGTAAAAGAACATCTCTGTGACCTTTGGAGGTTTTGCTTTTTATTTATTGTGCATAACATTTCCATATGTCAGTACTTTCTCTATGTAGCACTGAAGAACTCTATTTCTGACTTCTATAGACGACTTTTGGCATATAATGTTCTTGATTTTGTCGGAATACTTTTCTTTCCTGACCTACTCCATTTTGTATTTCTGATCTGCATCGTCCTAATCATCATATGAGAAAGGGTCATATAGAGGGAAGTTGATCTTCAGTTTCTTCCAAGTTGTTGTTGTTTAATTGATCATAGTACTCCAGGTGTCTGACCATTGCTTACCTTTAACTCTTTCCGTACACAGTTATTTTTTCAGCAGTTTTGCACAGTTAATTTAAGGGAGGTTAAAAAAGCAATTTTAAAAAATCATAAATACTCGCTAATAAATAAACATATATATATATATATATATAGATATCTGATTATATACTAATTTTAAGAAAACTGGACAACATATTAGAATAACAAGGTTAAAAAGTAGTAGAAGTAAAATACTAGAAGTGAAACTAGAAAGACTTCTTATAAGGGAAACAACTTTTATGCCACAATGTACTGCGAATGACGTTCAACAGAAATACGCTGTGGCGCAGTGTGCGACGATTGGCGTGGGGAAAGTTAAGGAATTACTGTATTTTTTTTAAATCCTGCATTTTATTGCTGAATATGAGGCACAAGAAGTTTATGTAGGAAAAATGACTTTGAAAAGAAACAACTCAACGATAAAACTGTAAAACAGTCAAAAGTAATATTAAAGTTCTTCCTCTTTTTTTCTTCAAACGCTCCATATTGATCACTTGTTAAACCACTCTTTGTGATTTGTTTGTGATCTGAGCCTAAGAGCGATTGTACATTGTGCCAGTTATGCACCTACAAGTAGACCTGCACATCTGATTTCTGCAACACTTTTTATTTACTAGGGTAGCTTCCTAGGCTCCTACCTTAGTCGCCTCTTACGACATGCCTGTTAGGTCGCAGGGCTCCTATTATTTGCTTCCCTTGTGGACCCCAGCAACACACAGGCATTATTAAAGTAAATATCAACAATACTACTTCAATTAAAAAACTAATCCACAGAATATATAAACTCCCATTATGAAAAAACCTGCTCCTTTTCTCATATAATATAGAATATTTCTGTTAATGAGAGAAAAAGTAGATCACGCCACAAAGAGAAGTATTACTGAAATACATAGAGAAATAATTTTCTACCAACATCTAAATTCAATACACATAGGTGTACCACTATCTAATGCAATAGAAAATGAAGATGAAATTATTGCGGGGGACAATAAGGAAAGCAGGCCTTCATGCAAAAATCAGCCAAAGGCGCAATACCATGCGCCCTGACTACGCCTGAATTCATAGCGGGCGAATGCAGAAGAAGAGGGAGATGAAATCTTTGTTATTTGTAATAACTGCACAGAAAACGTCAGTATTGACAGATACATTCTCTAGCAACTGTAGAGTAGAAGCAGATGCTTTAAAAACTGGATTAGAAACCATAAGGAAAGAGGAATGCACAAAGAAACAAAGAGTTCTTTTCACTGATGCACTATCATTGTAGTGCTAAGTGCCCCTATAAATGCATAACTAACCATCCTTTATCAAGACAAGGATGCAAGCAGGGCGCGCCATGCTATGATACAGAGAGGCGGTCTCATCAGGCGGCACCGTAAGGGGGCAGCATAAGCAGTGAAATCAAAATCATAATTGGTTATTTTAAAGAAAAAAACATTTAAGGGGCAGCATTTCAAAGGCTGCATCATACTGAGAAAATATACCGCACTGCCCTGGATACAAGGTTTATCTAAGGCTTAATACTATTGTACTGTAGGAAAAATAACACATAGATAACAGTTTAGAAGCATGTTAAAGAGATCTGTTAAAAGAAAAAAAGCATAGCTTCTAATGTTTCCTGTACTTAATAAAATAGTATTGATTTAATTTGGTGTTGTTCTTTCTAAAGCTACCTGATATTTTGCCTTTGGTATGTGGTCTCCCTAGTTAATTTTTTCCTTTGTATTGCTATAAGATCAGATCATCTCGACATCTCAGTGGGCTGTAATGATTCTCTAATATATTATGTCTCTTGTCATATTGACATTGTCAGACAATGTTGCCTCTTCTCGGGTTGACAGTCAGATATCCTTCTGTTTGTTCTGTACTTTTTTTCTCTCTTTGCTTACTAGCTTTTTTATTTCCATCCACTATTATTTTTAAATTGTGCCTTTTTATTTGTTTATAAATTATTAAAACTTCTTTAAGATTACCTCTTTCAACTCAAAAACCAGTCTTTCTTGGCTATTTGTAGGTATGTTGTCCTTTTATCTGTGTGTGACCATATGGTCTGAGACTAGCCCTGAAAAGGACTTTATTTTGTTGCAATATATTGTGCTGGGAAGTAACATGTAACCCCTGTATTTCTGATCTTAATTTATCATGCATTAATTAGTGTTGTTTTTGTAATATTTATGATAAATAAACTGTAGTTTTGACTGTATAAAAAAAACCATCTATCATTACTGCCTGTAGTATCACTTTTTAGAGCGGTGTAGGACAGATGGGACGAGAGCCTAAGGAATTTAATGGCCAAATGGCTAGTGCAGTTCCCGCGATGCTGTTCAGGTTAGGATTTTTCATTTATGCCCACAACAGAAAAAAATTATTGGCTTTACAGTGAATTGAACACCGGTCTCCCGCATGGGAACCATGCTCTAATCCATTCGACCAGATGCTCCTCTTACTGTATGACATAGTTATATTTAACACTTGTTGGTGCACATTCACTTGCAGGCACATGCTACATAATACAAGTTATTTATAAACAAAAGATATCTCTAGCAATTAAAAAAAAGTGTGTTAACTATCACCAACTAGGTATTTTATGTCCTAGACATTAGAATAAAATCCATAATTCAAAATAAGCATACATGCATTTTTTGAAGGCATTGAAATTGTGAAGCGTAATTGTAGAAACGTTATCTTTGCATGCTTAAAATACTTTTGTGTCTTCATAAAAAAATTATTTATTTTTCTCAGAATGCTCCATATCGACGACTTGTTTAACCACTCTTTATGATTTGTATGTGATCCGAGACTAAGAACGATTGTATATTGTGCCAGTTGTGCACCTTAGAGTAGGCCAGCACATCCAGTTTCTGTGACACTTTTTATATACTAGTGTAGCTTCCCTAGACCCCTACCTCAGTCGCCTATTACAACATGCCATGTAGGTCGCAGTGTTACTATTCTTTGCTCCCATTGCAAGCCCTGCCAACACACAGCTGATAACATATTCTAAAATTATCCGTTTCAATTTTAGTTTTGCAGAACATATTTATTTGCTTTTGTGTTCATAAAAAATCAAACTCAAGTATTTTTATAACTCCATTGCAAAGAGTTTGTGGATGAACTATGACTTATCTAAATCCTCTTTGTATTTTTCCTTTAAATTTTTTGTTTTTTTAATATGATTATATCTTTCTCTTGCTTCTGAATAATTTATTTAGTTTATGGCGTATACTGAATATTATTCAGCTAAATTGAATGTTGTAATGTCGGTTGCGAATGTGTGCTTTAGCAGTTTATTGATTTCTTTACTTACAGGGTAGGGTATACTATTCAAACCTTATCACATTTGTAAAAAGAAAAATCAAGGAATCCTTTTCATAACACATGGTATATAGAGCAATCCGGTGTTAGGTCCATATTTTTCATTGACTGACTTTACACAATGGGTGATGTGGTCAACATCACGCTGGCGATCTTTACTTCCCAGTGCTTTTCCTGGTACCAAATTGAGGCTGGGTCCGCCCTAAGAGCTGTTACGGTAGGAAAAAAATAATTCCACATCCACTGTGGAATTGAACCGGACCACTAGCCTAAGAAGCGAGTTCACTAACAACTACGCTACTGCGGCTCTTTATCACATTTTTATTATTAACTTTTTGTGTGTGTGTGTGTGTTTTGTTAATCTTCATAACTAGTGATATATACTATTTAGTAATAGATTGTATCAATTTATATCTCAGTCAAGCTGTTTTATTAGTCATTTTGTGTTATGACAATCCACTATGTGTTGCAACTGTTCTACCTTGATTTGTTTTTGCTAACTCTGAATATTGTCATGTAAAGAGAAATAAATAACAGATACTTCTTAAAGTAAAAAGTAAAGGAACCCTTTCATACCTCGTGGTATATAGGGCAATACAGTGTTAGGCCTGTATTTTTCATTGACCGTCGGCACACGATGGGTGATGTCAGCATCACGCCGGCCGCCTTTAATTTCCCAGAGCATGTCTGGTACCCAGTTGAGGCTGGGTCGACCTGAGAGCCATCGCGGTCAGGAAAAATTCCACGCCCACTGCGGAGTTGAACCCGGACCACCAGCCTTGAGAAGCAAGTTCACTATCAACTATGCTACCGCGGCTCTCATATACTTCTTACTGTCTATAATCTTGTTTTGTCTCACAGCTTTAGGTTAAGAAGAGATTCCTAGAATGAGCTTTTGTGTGCACTTCAAAAAATAGTGTTTTTCACCATCTCTGTTATTTCTGAGGTCCACCTTCTTTCTGGTCAAGATGGCACGGCACGCTGGATAGGAATTTCAGCCAGCCTCTAACATGTCGATTTTCAGTTTTATTTAGATGAAATTTGTGTATTGTAGCCTGAATATGACAGACAAGTGCATCTAGTGGATTCCGAAACTACTGGGACAGGCCTAGAAACTTATGCTTTTGGTATTTACTGTGCTAAATTGAATGTTCTGATATGTTAACCCTTTCGCTCTGTATTATTTTGACCTCTGGACGCATTTATTTTGCAATTCAAATTTTACATTCAATGTCAATTAGTTTAAACTTTTATAACTCTAGTACTGTTTCTCTAAAGTATGACATTATATATTAAATTGTAGCTAATTGGATGTGGAATACATTAATATAATAATATTTTACATCAGGTGATATACGTTTGAGAAAATTAGATTATTGTAACAAGATAATTTTAAAAAACAAAAATCATAAAAATATGTTTACTCTCAGGTTTGTATTACATCTTAATATTCATAGATATTTCCAGAAGTAGCAGTTAAATGAAGATAATCCATATATGAACATATTCTATAAGTTTCATCTAACTAGGTGCAGTAGTTTTTATAATATTCACTTTTTAGTGCAGACATGTCAATAAATGGAATGTGGAACCCCCATTTTTTAGATGCAAGTATTACATTAGACTTACAACTATCGATACTGCATTTCATAAACAATCAAATGTCGTTATTACCATCAATTAAATCTTCTTCATTACTATCACAAGTTATAATTTGATCTAACAGTACTCAAGATTACACTGTAAAAACTCATTTTGGTCTTTATGACAAGGTTGACAAATGTCGGAAACATTAGCGTTTAAAAAAATATGACTCGACTTTAACACAATAATACACTGCTTTCTCTCTTTCAAATATTTGTTAAATGGAGATAGCAATATACCTACATATATGTACTTTTCGTTTCTGAAGATTTTTTAACTTCAGTTAAATGGGTTGTGAAGATGCACTCGTTTTTGTGAACATAAATCCAAGAGCCGATATATCGGTTTTGCAACATCATGAACATTACTCTGAACCAATATATCGGCTCTGCAGTCCCGTTGGGTTAACTGACAACTATAATTCAAATAATGTTTTTCTGCATTTTTCTTTTTAGATATTATGATGGAGATCAAGACAAGTTGTTCCTGGAAGCACATGTTGTCAGTCCACATCGTCGGGATATGGGCAGAGTGACATGGGTCAGCGTAATAGTAGCTAGTAAACTGAATGCTATTTAAAGAAATATGCTTCTCTTTTTGATATTCAACTACTAGCGTTATTATACAACTTTTGCTCCTTTAAACCTTTCCAGGTCATCATGTTCCATTTGCACAGCTTATCTTCATTGCTTGGAAATATAGATCTCTTTCAATCAAATCTTTCTGCATCACTAGACACAGCCTCAGTCGCAACAAAGCAACAGCCTCAGTAGATATGTGGAAATGCATGCACCCTTGATGTGCAATCACCATGCTCCCATGTGGTGCCAGGGCCCGCAAGGGTAGCAAAGAATAGTACCAATGTGACCTACAAGGCGACTGAGGGAGGGTCTAGGGAAGCTACCCTAGTAAATAAAAAGCGTAGCAGACATCGAATGTGCTGGCCTACTTGTAGGCACATAACTGGCACATAGTACAATCGCTCTTAGGATCAGATCACATACAAATCACACAGAGTGGTTATCAAGTGGAGTTTTCAAAGAAGAAGAAGAAGCAATCACCATGTACTTGCAGATCATTAAATTTACACATAAGTTTTGTTTTAACAATTATTTATATGCAGCAATTAAATTGAAAATCTTTTTTCCTTTCAGCGACATGGCCGCAATAGTATACCTGATGACAACCTCCTCTGTGAAATTTGTTACTTTTCTAAGGCAGTTGAAGTAAGTCATATTATTTTAAGGAGAGCTGAAAATGCGGGGAAAGAGAATAGGAATACCATAGTTCAGTAAGCTTTTCCGATCGAAGGTCGTGGGTTTGAAACCGCTCCACGCCGTTCTGTTCACGAGTGCAGTTTTTTCCAGAGACCCCTAGGATTTTTGCTGGAGCTACGTAGTTCGTGCTTTGTGCAATACTCTCGGCAGGTGGCTGCCATTTCTGCAGAGAGGAATTGAATAAATTAATAATTTAGTTTTAAAATTATATAGCTTTGAGTTCCATATAGATAGTTGATTTTTTTTTGTGGCTAGAATTTCCATGACAGGAAAGGTGTTGAGTGTTGTGACATCTTTATATGTAGTACATATCGAATGCCCATTCAGACAACTGATACATTGAATGCCTTTTTAGACAACTGAGTGATTTACTTTGAATTCCAGGACATGAAATGTATAAATCAAATGTATAACTCTTAATAATTCCTAGTTCATATATAAATTGATTTATTTGTTCAAATCTCCAGGACATGAAAGGTCTGGAGTGCGGCCATCGCTTTTGTTCACAATGTTGGGCTGAGTATCTCACGTCTAAAATTATGGATGAGGGTATGGGACAAACCATTTCCTGTGCTGCATATGGCTGTGATATTCTTGTTGACGACAAAAGTGTAATGTGCGTATCTTCTGATTGTGATAAATATTCCTTTGTCCTTGTGTTGCATTGCATTGTTTCTATCTGCTTTTGCTTTCTATGTGCATGATTTATTTTATCATTAATATTTGATGGTCAGAGAGAAACTATTCTTTGACTGGTGGGATAAAACTTTATTTGTCGTCCTAAAATATTTGGTTTTTAATATTTGTCATTGTCAAAATAATTTTTTTCATGTAGTTATTAAATAAGCAAAATATTTATCTGTTTCTTCAGACATATTTTGGGATAAAATGACATTTTACATTTTTTAGGAAAACACCTTCTTTTAGTATACATATTAAAATAGTGTTGGGGGTGGGTCTTGCATTCTGAAGATAGTGGGTTCTAATCTGGATCACACCAGTGTGGTTCCAGGGCCTGCAAGGGAAGCAAAGAATAGCACCGCTGCGACCCACAAGACATGTCATAAAAGGCGACTGATGTAGGACCTAGGGAAGCTACCCTAGTAAATAAAAAGCATAGCTGAAATTGGATGTGGTGACCTACTTGTAGGCGCATAACTGGCACAACGTACAATCACTCTTAGGCTCAGATCACATACAAATCACACAGAGTGGTTAACAGGTGGTCATTGTGGAGCGTTCAAAGAAGAAGAAGAATAATCCGGACCATTTCATTCTGTTCACAAGTGGAGTTCCCCCAGTGATCCCTTAGAGTTGTTGCTGGTGTTGTAAAGTTTGTGCATGGTGTCAAGCATCCAATATTACATTAGGTGTGCTAGAGATGCAAAATTGGGCTCTTCAAAAAAATGATTATTTTCTTTTTTGCTCAACATTATTTTTAAGACTTTGTTTTTTGTTACATGAGAAGCATCATATTTTCTTGTACCTTCCAAGGACCTAAATTCCACCTCGCAAGTTTATATTTTTGTGTGTAATAATGTACCATACATCATTGTGACTGTCTTATGGCTGAAAGTATTTTGGTCCCTTCCTATTCTCTTTTTTCAAAACTGCAGTTATCTGTTGATATGTGCATATGATATAAAAAAACTTGCCACTTATTTCAGTATTTAACCAATTGTTTATATATTTGTTGTTTTGCAAATTAAATTTTTCAGTTTTTGTCTAGATAATTTTAATTTCTGTTCATTATACACTGATTTTACTGTTTGCTTTGTTCAATAGTTCTTTTAATTTTAACTAACTTTCAGCTAACAGCATTGTGTCACTTATATATGAAATTGTTTGTTCAAGTTTGTAGTCTATATATTCCTTTGATTTCAGTGAGTATATATGCTAAATAGCTATGACAACTTACTAGTGTCTATACAGGGTGTTTATAAAGTTGCTGTG
This sequence comes from Arion vulgaris, assembly GCA_020796225.1. Lineage (NCBI taxonomy): Eukaryota > Metazoa > Mollusca > Gastropoda > Stylommatophora > Arionidae > Arion > Arion vulgaris. Next base: position 42,332,190 of record CM036756.1, on the reverse strand, counting down.
CAGTGAAATTTATACCCTGGCAAGACTATGTCACAAGAATTGTGATTTTTCAATTGAGGCTTTAAAGATACCTAAACAATTGTAACATAGATTGTTATTATTCATCTAGATACTACTCATGGCTGGCTTGTATTCGGTAAAGTGGCTGTGAACACGACTTGTGAGTCTGGAAATTTCAGCACATATTATCGAATTACTTCTTCAGTATATTTGCCACCATTACCGAAAACATGTTCCATAAAAAAAACCTGTTTTCATTGGTTAACACCATTTCCTTTCAGCAATGAAATGGTGAATATAACAACGGCTTGTTGTGTACTGCTGCACACAGGATTGTGGAACTCAGAATATCATGACGTAAATTTCCATCATTAGTGATGTAATTACTAAAACATGTTCAAAATTCACTGCACATCGACTGTATAAACACCCTGTATAATCAATACTTTGTAGAGTTTCTTGTATCAACGAGATGACTAACCTTTTCAGAAGGTTACTATTTGTTCCCAGTGAAGTAAATTAAAGAACCAATTTTTATACCTCGTGCTATACTAGGTAATATGATGTTAAGCATATATTTCAATTTGAGTGATTTAGTGGATACCATCACATCACAACAGTCATTCATCATCATCAGAGGTTCTTGTCACATCCAAGGGCACATAAGGCAGAGTCAGGACATTTCCACTCTATTTACTTGAGCAGTTTTTTTTTTTAATGTTTCAGTAGTTGTTTGAATGATTTCAGTAGAATGAACTGAATACACCACTTGCACAAGCGTACAACCTGAAAATGGAATCATCAAAAAGGGGGCAGACCAAGAAAAACATGGATTGATAGAGTTACAGACATCTTAAAACTCCACAATACCACAGCATATCAAGTGACAGAGCATACACTAGCTCGAAACCGATCATTAGTTAAGGGGATTCGGGTCTTGAAAATCAAGAATCTATTTTCGTTGTTTTCATATTAATATAAAATTTGTATAAGCATTTTGAAAGAGTATGACTTAGAATAGTAGAAAAAATTAGAAAAAAAAATGTCAAAGTGTTGCCATGGAAACAATACAAAATGGCCGCCAAAAACAAAATTTCAAATCCTAAGGCTCTGAATCTAATGAATGTAAATGAATTCTGTTTTCACTCTAAGGTGCGCAATTATAATATCTAAAATATTACACATGATTTTTAGGATATATTAAATATTAAATTTTTATAAATTTTTGGGTAAAAATTCCTCAAAATTTGGTCCAAAAGCTGTTTTTGGAGGGTGTGTTTACCAAAATTCATAAAAATGTAATATTTAATATATCCTAAAAAGAATGTGTAATTTTGTAGATATTACAATTGCTCACCTTAGAGTGAAAACATAATTCATTTATATTCATTAACTTCAGAGCCGTAGGGATTTGAAATTGTGTGCTTGGCGGCCATTTTGTATTGTTTCCATGGCAACGACTTTTTTTTTTTTACTAATTTTTTCTACTATTCTAAGTCATAATCTTTCAAAATTGTTATACAAATTCTACATTAATACCAAAGCAACGAAAAAAGTTTCAAGACCAGAGTCCCCCCTTAAATCTGAAACCCCTAACGACAAAAAAAGCAGAGAAAGGCAAAAGAAAGAAAGAAATTAGTTTTTGCTTTTTTTACAGTGTGGGTTTGCCAGCAGCGTCCTATTTCCTTCTTATTTTTTTTTTATGACTTGTGAGACTGGTTCTATTTTTTGCTACTTCAAAAACCACACAGGGGTTTGCAACGTTAGGAGTAACAAAATAGTTGATAGTCTATTGAAACAGGAAACTTGCTACAAGAGGACTATCTGGTCAGCTATGAGGAAACTTAAACTACCATCAAAGGGCCGCACAATGGAAACTGGAAAAAAGAATCTCCCTAAGCACAAAGCAGAGGATAAATAGTATCAGCTGCCCAGATGAGATAAGGTAGTCATGCTTTGTCTCAGAACATGCCACAACAAAAGGAGACACCACTTGTACACCATATTCAAGATATGTCCCTCTAGCCATTGTGATATGACAAATCTGATGATTGAACATGTCTTTTAAAACTGTCCACTGCAGGAAGGACCTTAGGAAAAGTATGTAGTCCACACCTCACCACCTGTGAAGAGGAACTGTATGGTGGAACTGAAGTCCAGAAAAAGACGCATCAGACAACATCAGAGAATCAAGAATTTCAGTCTAAAATGAATGGTGATCCTTGAAGAATTATTATTCTTTAATCAACAGCACACTATGGGTAATACCAGCCACTTTTCCTACCCAGTGTTTCTTTGGTTCCTGAATCTGCTAGACCTCAGAACCATTTGTGATCTTAAAAATAATTCCACTCTATCTTGGGATTTTGAATCTTTGATCATACATCTGTGAAGCAATTCACTAACTAAGCACAGCTCTCACTTGTTCACAATATCTTACTTATTAAACTGATGTCTTTGAAGTTTACATTTAAAATAAAAATATTGAAGTTTCTTTTCATAATGAACTATTGTCAACGACTGTTCTTTAGCATGTGAAACCTATAAATACAGTGTTGAAATTGTAGGTAAAGTGTAACAGAGGCTATCAGACATTAAAGATTGTGGGCAATGTAACATGGTGTGTGGGGGTCGCCAATTGTGAAGCTGATAACACACTGCGTTAGTAGGCATGTGTCGTGGAAATTATGGGGTTAGAGACCAGCTTGGGTAAAAAAATTGTTTGGTGTGCACATGGTGCACAGTTCGACTACAGAAAACCCTGATCATTTACTTGGGGATCTAACTTACAAGTACTTCTGAAATCGGAGCAAGGCTCACCAGAATGGAGAGGGGCACTGGTGATAAGGTAAGCAAGCCTTCACGCAAAAAAAACTCCATATTAAGCAATTTGAGTGTTCCTGAATTGATGGCTGATGACTTAAAAAAGAAGTATGTTGTATGTTTCTGTTGAATAAGTCATAAACGGAATTCATGAATATCACAAGGAACAGGAGGTTATGAAGAGTCATGATAACTTATTAAAAACTTAACAGTTAATGTAGACCGACATCATGTTATGAACTATTCAGTGTGGGATGATTATTGGGTTCTAACTATAAAAGGACGGTGCCTGGACAGGGGGAAAGCACACATTCCTAACTACTAAGGCTGCAAGCCTTAGGGTATAAATGCTAATTTAAGATGAACAGGATAAATCCATTTATAAAAATAAAACTAAAGATTGACATAGTATTCTATAATTCTTTAAAAAAAAGAATGTATTGGTGTTCAGTCATTGTGTGTTTATTTTTAACCAAGGTATTACAATCTTTACAAGCTGAAAGTTTCTGGAGATTGTAAGTAACATAAAGAACTTGTTTTCATACCTTGTGGCATATTGGAGAAACATTATCGATATAAGGGGAAAACTGCAGTAAAGCTACGTAGCAATGGCGAAACAGGTAAAAACAAAGTAATGTAGTTTTACAAAATTAAAAAAATATAACTACACAGCAACATTTCTACCAAAAGGCTTTTTGTCAAGCAAAGAATTTCTAAACAGGTAATGCCATATTGGATATGAAACTTCATTAGTTTACTTGATAAAGGCCTTTTGGTTGAAACATTGCTGTGTATTGTTTTTGTATTTTGTAAAACTATAGTACTTTGTTTTTACATGTTTCGATATTGGGGAAACATAGTGTTAGACCTGCATTTTTAATTAGCAAATAGCATTTGATTGTTGATGTGGTCAACATGATGTTGGCCTCTTTTACTTCAGATTGTTTTTTTTGGTGGAGATTATAAATGTTTTGTGGGTCTGATTGTACCAAGTTATTTACAAATTTGAAAAAGAACGTGAACTTTATCACATTTGAAGCACTTATAAAACATACTTTTAGCTGGGTTTCAAAAGACATCCCTAAACTGAACTGTGCCTGGATAAAACAGTGGTTGCGTGTGGAGATAGATAGGCACATAGAATGTTTAATACCACTAAAGAGAATCCTTTTTCATCCCGCAATGTAATTTGGATAATTTGGTGTTCATCATCAGGTGCCGTGCCGGCTGGCGTAGGCGATCATGGATCTCCACAAATCTCTGTCGTTGGTGTTTGCTATCAACTCAGATGTTGACGCTCTACCGTGCCATGAAGTCAGGCCATCCAACATTTTCTTTCTCTGTCTTCCCCTGTCTCGTCTACCCTCGATTTTACCGGTTGTCACGATGTGTTCTAAACCTCCCTTCTCATCACATGCCCGAAAAATGATGACTGCCTCTTTTTTGTATTGATGATAAGCTTTCTCTGTGTCTTGATCTCATTCAGCACCTCAACATTAGTCATTTTAGCAGTCCATGGGATTCTCATCATTCTTCTATAAAATCATATTTCTGTGGCCCTCAGAGATTTTTCGATCTGTGTGTTCATTGTCCATGTCCAATTTGGTGTTAGGCCCATATTATTCATTGACCGTCAGCACATGCGAGTTTAGTTTAGTTTAGTCGTCGGATCACCATCACTGCACGTCAAACAAATTAGTCCATAAGTGCTCCGATCTCTCCCTCAGTATGTCCATCAGCGTGTGGCGACTAACGACACCGGTTCTTTGTTGGTTTACAATTCTTCTTTGTCTGCCAGCATAGCGTTCTTGTCAAGCTACACCACACTTAACTTTGAGTTCTTGCAGTCTGGTTAGTGTTGTGGATTCACTGCTATCACCTGAATCATGTACACGCCCTCTCTCCTTAAGGAATTTATAATATCAGCCTGGTCCATTGCTCGTCCGCTTTGGACAGCAGCCATACCTGCAAGCCTATCCTGACGCTCATTCCCCTTACACCTGCATGCCCTGGCACAAAAATAAAACTGATCTTTGTCAGCTTAGACCTCCCCAGCGATTCTATCCAATGTCTCCTAGCCCATCCTGTTTCAATCTTCCTGAGCATACTCATTGAGTCACTGAGAAAACATGCATGGATAAAGTCTGTGATTCCAGCCAAATCATCGCTTTGGTGATGTTGTCAAAACCACGCCGGCCACCTTTACTTCCCAATATTCCACGCTTACTGTGGAATTGAACCCAGACAACTAGCGTAACCGAGTCCACTAACAACTACGCTATCTCAATGCCACTAAGCTCAAATAAATATCACATATGTGTGATTATGGTATATTCTGATTAAGCTATATAATATTCATTTCTGTGTTGAAATGATCTGTAGCATCCTATATTTGTTCAAACCAGGTATACAGTAGTAGCAAACTAATTGGATGTGTTGTGTGTCTTTTTATTTCTGACAGGGAATTGATAAAAGATCAGAAAGTAAAATTGAAATATCAACAAATTATAACTAATAGTTTTGTACAGGTGAGTACTTCAGTCTAATTAGGTGTCTGTCTCATACTTATTGTTTCAAATATATATTAAATAAGTAAGAATGTAAAGGCTGTCCATCTTTATGATACAGAGACATGGAGAACAACTCAGGGGAATACCAAAAAGTTGCAGACATTAATAAATAAATACTTCGAGGATACTCCATCTGCGATGGTATGACATGACCACAAATAGGGAACTGTGGGATAGAGCTGTACACCAAGAAATAAGAAATAGGCAGGTAGAACAAGAAATAAGGGGAAGTAGGTGGCGATGGATAGAACACATACTGAGGAAACCCCTGGATAGCTTTATGAGACTGGCCTTTTGATGGAACCCTCAGGGTAATAGAAGTAAGGGAAGATCCAGGAACACCTGAAGGTGGGAGTTCAAGACGAAATGCAAGAAAATGGGAAGAGAGTGGAGAGATCTGGAAAAGATGGCTTTGGATAAAGGGCTTGGAAGACCTTGGTTGTGGACCTATGCCTCCCTATGGGTGAAGAAGTATGTAAAGAACCATTTTTCATACCATGGGATATAGTCAGAAACATGATGTTTAGGCATATTTTCTTTTATCAAAGACAGATGATGGGTCTGCATCACTAGCACTATTACTTCACAGTAAATGTATAGTAGACTGTAGTAAATTAGAAGACAAAAGTAGGATAGGTTTGCTAAGCTTAGAAACAGACAACCAATGTTTAGATCCAAAGGCATGAAAAAAGTACATGAAAATTGAAACAAATCAGTTTAATTGCACTTTGAGAGATCCCAGGCAAAATACTTTGTTCAACACTGTCCTTTGTAACTATGCCACTTTCTCTCTCTCTTTAACCCGGATTGGGGCATAGGCCCTCAACCAACTCATGCCAAGTGTTCCTATCGCTAGCTATTTCCTGCAGCTCCCTCCAGTTCTTTTTTATATTGTTGATCTCTGCCTCCAAATCTCATCTCCATGTATTTCTCTGCCTCCCCTTCTTTCGCTGTCCCTGCGGATTCCAGGAAAGAACCCTTCTTGTTTTATTCCCCTCAGGTTTTCGCAAAGTGTGTCCTACCCATCGCCCACGTCTTTTTTTAACTTCTTGGTCCACTGGAGTTGCAAATGACTACTGTTATGTTCGAATTGTAAATAAGGACTACTGTTATGTTCCCAAATTTTAAATAAGGACTACTGTTATGTTCTAATTGTAAATAAGAGCTACTATTATGTTCCAATTGTAAATAAGGGTTACTTTTTTGCTCCAGTTGCAAATAAGGACTACTGTTATGTTCGAGTTGTAAATATATGTTACGGTTGTGTTTCCAGTGTAACAGGTTATTAAGATGGTGTCCAGCCCCAGACTGTGGTCATGTGGTTAAGGTGGTCCACCATGATTCAAAACCAGTGACCTGTTTATGTGGCCATACCTTTTGGTAAGTAAAACCCAATGTGTGATCATGCTTCTTTAGTTTAAAGCACATACAATTCATCATCATATAGCTAGTTCTGAGCAGAACGTTGCCACCCTAACAGTCCATCGGAATTTCTCTCTCTCTGCAGCAATCATGATCAAATCATCAGTTATATCCTGAATCCATCTTCTCAGTGTTCTTCCTCTTCTCTTAGTCAGGATGTCTCCTTCCATAATAGTCTTCTCCAACCCTTCGTATTTCTTTATATGTAAAAAATACTTCAATTTTCTTAGTTGTAGCATCAGCCTGTTTTCTGTGATTGTAAGTTCTTTCTGGGTAGATCTATATGTTCTCTTCTCCGTCCAATATTCTGATCTTTGTTTTTCTATGAGTTCCATTCTATACTGTTTTTAGTTATTTTTTTGTAAGGCCATGTTTATTCTCATTTAAATTTAATCCCATTTCCATTTCTTGAACCAAGCTTTTCAAAACTGTTCACATTTTCTATTTTCTCTCCTTTGATAAAAATATTGTCATTCTTGTTTTATATGTAGGCCCCTACCTCAGTCGCGTCTTACAACATGCTTTGTAGGTCGCAGTGTTACTATTCTTTGTTCCCCTTGTGGCCCTGGCTACACACAGGTGGCTGTTTGATCTGTAGATGATCATCACAACTGCTTCAACATTTAGTATGGTTATATTCCTTGAAGATCTTTATTGAAATATCAATGAAGATGACATTTATCATAACAAATGAATATCATTTTCTTGTTATCATAATAGTTGATTCAGATTATGATTGTCATGTATTGATAGATATTACAAAATTTATAGTTTTTATTTAACATTAATATTGACAGTCATCATGTAGCATGTTCTTTGCAGAACGTTGCTCTCAGCATCTTCTTCTTCACCCTTCGCCCTTAGGGAAGCATAGGTCTGCAACCAAGCTCGCCTATCCAAGGCCATCTTTTCAGATCTCTCCACTCTCTCCCCATTTTCTTGCATTCCATCTTGTGATGCCGTTAGGAGGTTTCCTTGTGGAGTCCTTCTTCTTCCTCGGGTGGCGAGCTATGAGTTTCCCTGGTTGGGGTTTGTGTAGCCTTCTAGTGTTTTTTATAGGGTGGGGTAGCTAACCCCATGTCCAACCTCCTTAGTCACCTCTTACGACATGCGTCACAGGTAACAGTGGTTCTGTTCTTTACACCCCAATTTGGGTCCCAGTAGCCACTTGGGTGTGCTCTCAGCATAGCTCATTTGAAAAACTCTAGCAAGTTCTTCCAATGTCATTTTCAAGGTTTCTTTAATGATGATTGATAAAATAAAAAATTATAATAACAAAGAGTAGGGTGTCATTAGAGAAGTTGATAATACGTTTCTCTAGTAACCACATGCAGGGCTAATTCTATGGTTCGAGGACAATTTAAGCCCAACAAATGTTAGGTGTGCACACAATACATGGTTGGACTACAAGTTTCCTGCTACTTTACTTGGTGATCTATGTTACTAGTGTCTTAGAAGTTGGAGTAATGATCATCTGGTTGCTGAGCAACACTGATGATAAGGTAAGCAAGATTTCATGCAAAAGTTCAGTCAGAGGTGCCATACTAGGCATCTTGACCTACACCTGAACTCATTTCTGACGCACACAAAAATAACAAAGTGGTTTATAAGTATTAATACCAGAGTAAACGAAGAAGAAAAGTGGAAACATGGCTTTATTTGCTTAATTAATATTTTGTTAGTTTTGTAAGATTAAGTTTGTACCAGACAAGTTCTCCATGTATGAACATAAGTAAGGACGTTGGGTCTGTGTTTGCAGTTTTTCATGTGGAGAAAATTGGCATGATCCAGTACGTTGCAAGTGGCTTAAACAATGGATAAAGAAATGTGATGACGATAGTGAGACATCTAATTGGATAGCAGCAAACACAAAGGTAGGAGACGGCGTTGTAAATATCTTGTAATGTATAGTAAGTAAATATTATTTCATACCATGTGATATATCAGGAAATAAAGGTTAAACATATTTTTCTTTCATCATTGGCACACAAGGGTAACATGTTCAACATCATGTCATCTGTTTTTACTTTCCATTTTTCTCTGGTACCCAATTTTAAAAAAAGAAGGAGCGTCTGGCCGAATGGATTAGAGCGCTGGCTCTCATTCTGAAGACTCTGGTTTGATCCCCGGTAAGTTCAATGAATTTTTTCTGTCGGAGGCATAAAGAAAAATTCCTAACCTGAACAGTTTTGATGATACTGCACTAGACATGCAGCCATTACATTCTTCAGGTTCATGTCCCCGTTGTCCTAGACCACCATAAAAAGCGGTATTGCACAGGCAGTAAAGACCCACTTTAGGCTTGGTCAACCTGAGGGCAGTTGCAGTGCAGTTGGAAATAAAAATACCACTAGATTTTCAACCGGGAACCTGGTGTCTATGAGGCAAGTATACTAACCACTGGTCTATCGTGGCTATCGAAATACATTGTGGTATGTGAGATACTGCAAGATAATTAAAAATGTAAAGAATATGATGAACGAACAGAACAATTAATGAGACATTTCTTCAAGAAACAAATGAGAACTGCAAATTTAATAGAGAAATTAGATGTAGACAGTCAAAATTTTTTAGGAGAAATAATGTTTAGTTGACAATTGTCAAACTTGATGGGAAAAGGGCAACGGGAGGACAAAGAGATAAATACCTGAAAGGCTTGGTCATATGACATTGTTAAGACAAAAACACAGATCTGATCAGGGAATATGGTGATCATGTGAGATGGTGAAGCAAGACCACCTATGCTTATCAGCATCACACATGATGATAATGTTATGCAATACTGTTTATATATAACATGCAGCTAATTCAATTTTATGATTGACTCTTTCAGTAAATATTCTTTCTATAACTGGTTTAACCTTGCAGCAATGTATGATAACTATATTTGTATTAAATGACTGCTTTCTGTTATACTTTCATGTTTCTTTCTGTGTTTTTTAGACTTCTAATATTTCTGATTTGTTGGTTCAGGACCAATTCTCAGGCATCAAAATCATCAGAGCGTGGATTGTCCTATGTTCATTTTATTACTACTGTATATATTGGAAAGACATAAATAAAGAGATACAAAAGAGATGATGGATGAAACATGTCTTCATGATAAGGAAAAAAAAAGACGGTAAAGAAATGAAATGCTGTGAACACCACAGGGACAGTTTGAAATAAAGGGAGACATAAGGGCACATGGAGGAGAACTTTTGTAAGCAGAACTCAAAGACAGAGGATTAGGTTTGAGGTAGAAAAAAGTAAAGTTAAGCACAAAATCAAATTGAGTGGACATTGCAGCCTCTGCTTTATTTGCCTGCTTTGTATATGATGAGAAGCGATGATATTTTATTGTTTCATTGTCTCTGCGTATCTGTCATCTTACCATGTGGGTTTGAACCATCATAGTTTACACTGTTCTGGTTTCAGCAGTGTTTAGTTTGGAGAAAACTTTGTATTAAGTAATATCAGACATGTTTTGTATAATGTGCAGGAGTGCCCCAAGTGTCATGTCACAATAGAGAAAGATGGCGGCTGCAACCATATGGTCTGCAAGAATCAGAATTGTAAAGCAGATTTTTGTTGGGTATGTCTTGGTCCCTGGGAACCTCATGGTTCTTCATGGTGAGTTGTTTTAATGTTTTCTGTTTAGAATTCTTGATGCTGACCGTCAACGTACAGTTATTGTCTCATTCTTCAAACGTTCTCGGCTTACTCCCCATGTGGAGTGGTTGGGCTATTTTCCAGAGATCCCTGATCACAATGTACATTAGATCATTTTTTAGTTCTACAGGGTGTTCAAGATAAGAGCATCCCCATTGACAAATCTTCTTCAAACGCTCCAATTTGACTACTTGTCAACCACTCTGTGTGATTTGTATGTGATCTGCGCCTAAGAGCGATTGTACGTTGTGCCAGTTATGCGCCTACAAGTAGGCCAGCACATCCGATTTCTGCGCTGCTTTTTATTTACTAGGGTATCATCCTTAGGGTCTACATCAGTCGTCTCTTACGACATGCAGTGTAGGTTGCAGTGGTACTATTCTTTGCTTCCTCTGCGGGCCCCGGCACCACACAGCATTTGACAAATCAAAAGTTGCCAGGAACGCATTGTGTTTTGTATATTTACTATTTAAACCGATTCTAAATAGCTCGTCCTTCGTCACATTTGTTCATCACCCCTTCCCGCACCATAATTACACACCATCACATAAAAGACTTGCTCACTTGACCTATACTATGTCAGAATTGAACCATCGCCTTTTCATAAACATATGCCAGATTGATTCACTTGACCCCTGCTACTTTTATCTTGAACACCCGGTATAAGTGATGAACAATACAGCATATATGTTCAAGTTAAGCATTAAACAGAACGCTTGACTGTTGAAAATTCATTAGAGTATGCTGAAAAACTACTGCCTAACAAAAGTCATTGATAAAAATAAAAATCCCACAAATTTTTGCCATTCTTAACATTACTTTGGGGATCAAAACTGGTGCAACAGTTTGTGTACTGTTGCTGACCTCTTCCTGTGTAAGAAAGATTGGGACACTTATGGTTGTTCAACAAAGTTCAATAATGGTGGTCCTTTCAATTTAAAAAGTATGTCCATATATGGATAGATTTAGTTATCTGGGGGAATGGGAGCAACATTCAGATTATTCTATTGTGAATTTTTGAGTATAAAATATTTTCTCCATGTTTTCCCCCAAAAACCCAGAAAGTAGGTAAAACAAAACAGACATTATATTTGTTGATCAGATGGAAAAGAGAGTGAAAAGTTGGTAGGAGTATATAATGTCAGATGGCTATTGAAACTAATAATTAGAAACAAGTGGATCATGCATAACATTATGCTGCTATATAAATATGAAATCAAGCATTTTTCAATTTACCACACATTGATCAGTTGTAAACATTTGAAGCATGCCTTTTGGCTATGATCAAAATGTAGTGCCCACTTGATCGTGGCTAAATGGTGGGAGCCTTCATAGGACCAATTGGCAACTAAATACATTTAAACAAATTTCGAGCAGCTCTCATTCGAAAAAATGACAACGGTGAGAGTTTTTTTCAGCTTCAAAGTGCTGCAGCACAACCGGATAATGGCAAAAAATAATTATTAAATTTATCCAACTAACAAGCAAGAGAAAGACACATTTGCACCTGGAAAAAACTATATAAGGGACAATGCATCTTACGTTAAGAACCATTGTTTTAGAAAGTCACAATTCATTGTTTCAGTTTCATTTTTGATTATTCTTATTGCACTCTTAACCTGTCCACAGCTGCTCAGATCTCCTTTGCAATATCTTCAACAGCGTACCAGTTTGATGTTGATTTAAGATCCTACTCATATTTCTGTTCTTCTGTCCTTTTTTGGCCACTTCAATCTTCAATATCCTTCTTCTTCTTTGCGTTGTTCATTATGACCAATTTTAATCACTCTTTGTGATATGTTTGATCTTTGCCAAGAACATGTATATGTTGCACATTGGTTTGGTAGGCCCCTAAACACATAGACTTCTACACGCTTAGGACACATGCATCCGATTTCAGCCAAAATCTTCAATATAAGATCCTGAAATCTTTCTGTTAATGTTTGATTGGTTATGCTGTCTAATATAGCTTTACGAATCATGGATGTGTGCAGCTCCCTACCACTACAGACTAGTGACCTTATGGGAAACCTTCCTTTAAAACTGCAGTGGTTTGTCATCATAGTAAAAAACCTAGAAAAGTTGTGTGTTCAAACTACTACATTTTTTTACTACTCAGATTTGTGTGAAACTTTCCTGCTTGTATGTGAAATGTGTCTGGCTATCATGCTCATTTTACATTGATTTGTATCTGATGCTGATTATAAATTGATTATCCTCCCATCCCCAGGTACAACTGCAATAGATACAACGAAGATGATGCCAAGAAAGCTAGAGACAGTCAAGAGGTAAATATAAATTTGAGCTAGCTCAAACAAGTTTTTTTTAAATATGTAGCTGGTTTACTACATTTTACTTCACTTTACATGAAAAGGGCATTTGTTATGTTGTGTGTCATAGTTATAGTGAAATTACGAAATATGTTGCTTTTTGTTTTGCTGAGACCACATTTCTCAGCACATCATTTTAGGAAAGGCTTACCTTCTATTTTTGCATTTAGATCTGCTGTCCTGTTACCCAAGTTCTGACAGGGACAAGCTAGATAACAATGATGCTGACAGATTCTTTACTTATTATACTACTATAGTCAGTCATACTAACATCAGTATTAACCCTTAGAACCATTTGTGTAGGTTATACATTTTGACAATGACTTATTTCTTCTTTGCCAGAGATCTCGTGCTGCTTTACAGCGGTACCTCTTCTACTGTAACAGATACATGAACCATATGCAGAGTCTCAAATTTGAACATATGGTATGTCATTATTTTGGTACTATTCATATTCCATGTTTTTACATGCCATTATCCTGATGTTTGTTATCAGAAATGTAGTAGTGAATGTAATACTTTGTTATCTTAATTGCCTTATTAATCAGTTCAATGAATCGTTCTTTCTTTTCTTTAATCATGTTTTGCATCACAGCGTCAGCATAAGAAGAGATTTCTATAATTTGGCTTTTTTGTGTTCATAATAAATAATGTTTTTCGTTGCCTCTGTTATCTCTGAGGTCACTGTTTACATGGACAGCCTTTTGCTTCGTATCTACTGTATCGAAGTAATATTGCTCTTTGAGGCGCACTGTCTGTTGCTAATCTGCTTATGTGGCTGAACAATATAATTTGTTGTTTCTTGATGCAGTGCAGTAGTGATGTAGTACCTATTTATTTCTTGATGTCTTCATTTCTAAATTAGTTTCTTCTTGATATTTCTAGCGTTCTGCATAGACACTTCATCTCTTTTGTGACTACTTTATGAAATGTAAGACTAAATTATTTATGAGAGATAGTTACTGGTTAGACATAAGTATCTCTGTACCAACACAAAGCAGATTATACAGGGTGTTCAACTTAAAAGCAGCCTGTGAATGGAGCTAATCTGGCATATATGTATGGAAATGGGAAGGTTCAGTTGTGACGTAGTACAGGTCAAGGTTGTCTAATGGTGTGTAATTGTAGTGCGGGAAGGGCGATGAACAAATGGGACGTAGGACAAGCTAGTCAGAACCGGTTTAAATAGTAAATAGACGAGATGCAATGTGTACCTGGCAAATTTATATTTATCACTGGGGCTGCTTTTAAGTTGAACACCCTGTATAACATCACTTTGTATACAAGGCAGTTGTGATAGTGTAGGGGTTAGTACACTTGCTTCGTAGATGCATGGTTCCTGGATCAATTCCACAGTGGGAGTGAAATTTGTCTCTCAGGTCGACCCAGTCTCATTTGGGTACCAGAGAAACACTGGAAAGTAAAGGCAGCCGACGTGATGCTGACCACTTCATCTATCATTTGCAGTGTGTCAAAGAGAAATACGGATCAAATACTACCACTCCCGTGTGTTGCCGGAGCCCGCAAGGGGTGCAAAGAGAAGTAATTTTGCGACCTACAAGGCATGTTGTAAGTGATGACTGAGGTACAGGCCTAGGAAAGCTACCCAAGTAAATAAAAAGCGTCACATAAATCGTATGTGCTGGCCTACTTGTAGGCGCTTAACTGGCACAACTTACAATCCCTCTTAGGCTCAGATCACATACAAATCACAAAGAGTGGTTTAACAAGTGATTGATAGGAAGCATTCAAAGTAGAAGAAATACTACCATATTCTTCACTATAGTTCATGGTATGAAAACAAACTCCTTTTCTATTTTGTTAATATTTAAAAAAAATATATTTTTACTTTCTTTATATAAAAATCTTTATAGATGCAGAGTACACAGTTTAAGATTAGATATCTGGGATAATTCTCCATTTTGTGTATGTTCAACAGCTGTACCAGTCAATCAAGTCAAAAATGGAGGAAATGCAACAGCACAATATGTCTTGGATTGAAGTGCAGTTTCTGAAGAAGGCAGTGGATGTGCTGTGTCTATGCAGGCAGACACTTATGTACACATATGTATTTGCCTTCTATCTCAAGAAAAACAACCAGTCCATCATATTTGAAGTAAGTGCAACATAACAAACAGTACATCCTATTTCACGTAAGTGTTAAGTAAGAACAGCTTGTACATCACATTTAAAGTAAGTGAAACATAACAACTTGTACATCACATTTGGAGTAAGTGATATGTAAGAACAACCTGTACATCATATTTGAAGTAAGTGAAACAACAACTTGTACATCATATTTGGGGTAAGGAAACACAAAAACCAGTATTTCACATTTGTAGTAAGTGAAACACTAAAACAACTAACACATCATATCTAAAATAAATGATAAAACAATTATGACATCATATTTAAGTAAAGGATACAAAACAATTTTTATATCATATTTAAGAAAAAGATACAAAACAAGTTTTATATCATATTTAAGTAAAAGATACAAAACAACTTTTATATCGTATTTAAGTAAAAGATACAAAATAACCTTTATATCATAATTAAGTAAAAGATACAAAACAAGTTTTATATCATATTTAAGTAAGTCATCTATCTATATCCTCATCATTTCCCGTTTGACACATAAGATACTACACGAGATTTCCATCGTTGTCTTTCTGCCACCTTTCTTTGTTAGGTCACAATATTTCAACTCTCTTTCCACATTTTTTCTTCATGTTTCATTTAAATGTCCAGACTTTCTATTCCCATCTGCTGTCCTTCGGATAGCTGTCCTAGCCAATGTCCCTACTGACATAGACATACATCACCAATCCACCTCCATCTTCATCGTTTAATGATGGTATTCGCTGACACACAGTTTGTTCGTGTTAAAAGCTCTTCATTTGCTATTGTATTTGGCTATAATATTTGCAGGATTATTCTTAAACATTTCTTTGGGAACCTCTCCAGCTTGTGTATGATGTTGTGGGTTACTTTCCAACACTCACTACTGTATAATAACACTCTGAAGACACTGCTTCTATATATTTAAAGTTTTGCTTTAAGAGTCAATTCTTTGAATTTTCAGATTTTGTTGAGCATGGCAAAAGTTTGACTTGCCCTCTTGATTTTTCCAAGATATTCTTTTCCGAATCACCATTCTGCGATACTGTATTTCCCAGTTATACAAAGTCCTGAACTTCCTTTATGATCTCAGTAAATGATAAATAAGAACAACTAGTACAGCATATGTGAAATAGGTGATCCACTCAATTTAAAAAGACTTGAATACTTTTCTTACAGAAGTGAAAGTTCTGTAAAATGTAAAGTAAATGAAAATTTCAATCTTTCTGTCTCAGGACAATCAGAAAGATCTGGAAAATGCCACTGAACAACTGTCTGAGTACTTGGAGAGAGAAATATCTTCAGAGGTTCTTCATGACATCAAACAGAAGGTTCAAGACAAATTCAGGTAGGTTGGAATAGTGTACACTGCTCATCATTATGTAGCATGTCCTTTGTAGAATATCATACTCATCACAGCCAGCCTGAAAGATTTTCATTCTCTAGCAAGTTCTCACGCCTTCTCCAATGCTAGAAATAAAGTTTCTTTATTGTCATGTGGTCTTCTTCCACAAACTATATTCTCCACTGTTGCTCTTTCTATACCACTGTGACATTTAATATGACAAATATTTCAGTTTCTAGGACATGACGTTTTTCATAAGCCAATGTTAGGATGTCTATATTTTTCTTTGTTCTGTGTTCTGTCCAGGGGTGTTAAGAATTTTTATAAAATTATTTGTTTCAAAAGATTTGATTTTGTTCTTAAATGCTTGTATTACGGGCCGCACTTCACTTCCATATGTTGTCACAGGAAAAATGTATGTCCTCGAAGTTTAACTTTTGTTTACTTGTGTTATCATATAGTCTCTTCATACTAACTACCCTCTGAAATGCCATGGCTAGTCTTGTTCTGAATTCTTTTGTACAATCTGTCTTGTTAATAATGGAGCCATGGTGTTCATCATTTTCAGGTTTCCAATATTTTAATTGTTGATGGTAATGTTAGATCCCACTGGAGCATAGCACAATATGTTAATTTGGTGGACACCTTATAGTGTGCAAGAAGTATTCATGAAATATTGAATATTTGTATTGAAAAGTTCCTTGTGAATTTCTGTTGTTTTTGTCCTGGCTCTTAAGTGAGCCAAGTTGAAGAGTGAGCCATCAGATCTCGTGCGGATGAAAACATCACTATCAGCATCCCCGAAGGCATAATATAACAGGACTGCGAAGAAGATGCCAAAGAGAGTTGGTGCAAGGACACAACCCTGTTTGACTTCACTCTTAACCTCGAAGCTATTGGATGTGCTGCCATCTAACTGTGTGCTCACTTTCATGACCTCATGTAAGGAGAGGATCAGTTGTCAGATCGACAAAAGCAATGAATAATGGCTTTTTCTGCTCTGCATTTCTCTTGCAGTTCTTGAAGAGTGAATACCATGTCAGTTGTTGACTGCCAATCTCTAAATCGACGTTGTGACTCTGGGAGAACATGCTCTGCCAGTTTCTGTAGTCGTTTTGAAAGGACTAGTGCAAAAGCCTTGCCTGTGACACTTAAAAAGTTCCTGATTTATTTACAGCTAATATAACAAAATATATGACCGACCAGAAGTAATAGAAAACAGCTTGTGGAAGAGAACAAGATTACAGTCAATACAGCTGAAGTTTAAAGAAAAAGAATACAATAGATTCTACACACTTTCAGAAAACAACCTAACGGTATACTTAGATAGGGCGTGAGTGAAAAAAAGTTGAGCATCTAAAAATCACTATATAGAAATGAAAATTGTGGCATATCCTTTACAGAAAGTCACCATCAACCACAGTAAACGAGTTGTTGATTTTTCTAGACACCTATACGCTCAGTAGTTTACCATTGCTTTCTGAATGCGAGGTCTATTTTTGCCAATCTTAAAAATCCACGGGAACAAATTTGCTTACAAACTGCCCGCCGTGGAGTTTGAGCCTGGTACTCTTGTGTTGTGATCGAGCTCACTACCAGCCACAGACACCCACATATAGAGAACAGCATAAAAAGAAGCTAGAGCAACTTTGAAAAACTACTCCAAAGCAAAATATGCAGTGAGGGACAGGTACTGCCTTGTGTTTCAGGTAGAAGTAAAGGTTTAAATTAAGTTGATCAGTGAAACTCTCCTACATTTCCTTTTTGTTGTTGATATATAAATTTAGATATAACGTGTGTTTCGTTTTATTTGCAGATATTGTGAAAGTCGGAGAAATGTTCTGCTTGATCATGTGCACGAAGGCTACGAGAAAGACCAATGGGAGTATCTAGAAGTATAACTGACAACCACATTATAATAATTTTTTTTTCAAGTCATGGAAACAGTAATTTGGCTGACCAGTCTTTTACACAGTCATCATTTTCGTTACTCTCTTCATGGTCAGGGTTGTTTCACAGCTTACATGTTTCTTCAAACACCACCATCTTGTACCATAATCCTCCTCCATTTTGTCAGAAATATCACAGTAAAGTTGTTGTTATTGCATGCGTGTGCATTTCTGTTATATAATTTATGATGATTATTGTTTATTTCATCTGCCAAAAGTGTTGTGGGCGCTCATAAGTTGACATGTTGGCAGACAAAGAAAAGAAATTATTGGGATAACAAAATAAGCGGAAAAACAAATAAAAAGGAACTACCAGACAATGTAAAATTACTAGATTTAGATAATGATGAAATACTTTAAAAAAAACAAATCACTGTAATTTTACAAAGTACAACAAGAATACACTGCAACATTTGACAAAAGGCCTTTAACAAGCTCAGGATACAACAGAAATGAAGAAATTAGACTTCTGTTACGACAGAGATAACATATACAATCAGACAATAATTAGTGACATATTTCATTTGAGGGCCGTTAGGAAATTATTGTCTGATTGTATATGTTATTTCTGTCATAACAGAAATCTAATTTCTTCATTTCTATTGTATCCTGTGCTTGTTAAAGGCCTTTTGTCAACGTGCAGTGTATTCTTGTTGTACTTTGTAAAACTACAGTGCTTTGTTTTTTTAATGTGTTTCGCAATTGTTTTACTGCAATCTTCCCTTATATAGATTTAGATAAAGGCAAGTCTATAAAAATATCATAGAATTAATATTTTAAAATATCTGTTGCAAAAATCTGTATATTTGAGGTAATAGACTTACAAGACTCTTACCAGTATTAATTTAGAGCCAGCTATACATAAATATTTATATTTAGACTGCCCACTATTTTCTTAATAATAATAATGGATTTTATGTCGGAACATGCACATACTAGCAGTTTCACTTTGGAATATCTTGTTTGCACCCCGGACATGTCCATAGGTGCTCTGATCTCCTTCACAATATCTCCAACAGCATTGACCGTAACAATTTGATTTTGATTAATGAACCTACACATATACCTATTGTGCTAGCAGTTGCATACTAGCAGTTTCCAAACATGCTTAGATGTCCACTGAAATTTGAATATGTATATTAATTGTAAAATTTACTCAACAAAAACCCAACCAAAGACAAATATACTAATCAAGAAATGCTAAACAAAAAGGTTGACAAATGAAGAGAGACTTCTCAGTATTCTGGTATACCAATCTTGATACACCTGCTGAAAGTTGTCAAGTGTGACCAGTCTCCATAGTAACATTTATATTCATAATTCTTTTTATGACTTCCTATATTTCTGTTACTGACTTTCTCATACATTATTGCTGTTTGGTGTTTTTCAAAGACAGAATGACATGTTGAGCTGTTTGATTGGATAGTTAGTTAAATGTGCGGGCACACAACTGAATGTGACACATAGCTGAATAGTTTAGAAACTTGACAGTTAGTTAAATGTGTGTTGGCATACAACTGAATATGACACACAACTGGATAGTCTAGATACTTGACAGCTAGTTAAATGTGTGTGGGGCACAGAACTGGAATGTTTAGAAACTTGACAACTAGTTAAATGTGTGTGGGGCACAGAACTGGAATGTTTAGAAACTTGACAACTAGTTAAATGTGTGTGGGGCACAGAACTGGATAGTTTAGAAACTTGACAACTAGTTAAATGTGTGTGGGGCACAGAACTGGATAGTTTAGAAACTTGACAACTAGTTAAATGTGTGTGGGCATACAACTTGATAGTTTAGAAACTTGACAGTTTGTTAACTGTGTGTGGGGCACATAACTGAATATGACACAGAACTAAATATGACACAGAATGGAATATGACACAGAACTAAATATGACACAGAACTGAATATGACACAGAATGGAATATGACACAGAACTAAATATGACACAGAACTGAATATGACATATAGCTGGACAGTTGAGAAAGTTAAGACAGCTAAACTGCGAAGTAGTTCAGAAATTGACAAATGACTGACATTGTATACAACACATAAGTGAGTAGTTCAGAAACTTGACAAATAATCATCACATTGTATTCTATACAACACACAACTGGGTAGATCAGATTTTGTTTTCCCTAAGGCTTATACCCTAAGTAGTTGTGCTTAATTCATTCTGTTAGTAATAATTAAATATTGAGAATTTAAAGAAAGCTAAAAACAAAGAGTACATACAATTTTCAGTGATTCTGTTGAGCATAACAAATTCATGTGGTGTTCTGACAATCAAATCATTTAATTTCACTATTTCGTGTATTCTATAAATGACTATAGATATAGAAAGTAAGTTGAATGCATTTGAAAATAGGTGTCTGAAAAATAATGAATATAAAATGGAATGAATTCAGAAGTGATGAAATCAGAGAAATGTCTGGTCAACCACTAGTAACAACTGTTATAAGAAAGAGAAGATGGAGATATGTTGGACACACCTTGAGAAGAAATGATCAAAGAATATCAAAGCAGGCATTGAAGTGGGATGCAAAGGGGTCAAGAAAGAGAGGTCGACCTAAGGAGACCCTGAAACGAACTTTGCTGAGAGAGACAAGAAATATCGGGTCTCAGTTCCATGGACGAGATTGAGCGAGTTGCCCAGGATAGAGTGACATGGAGAAATTGCTTGCAGGCCCTATGTAACTTATAACGTCAGAGAAATTATTATTATTATTTTGTGTATTAATAGTCATGTCATCGTCAATTTTCAAGGACAACATGGTCATAAAGTTGAGAAAACAAAGTATAAAAAATCATACTGCATGATACATGGATATACACATTTTTAACAGTGGGAATGATTTATTCCAATTTTTCTTGTGAAAGTATATCTGTTTTCGGAAGGGTTATAGTCGTCCATCTCAAGCGGTGATGACAACAGTCTCAGAAGTGTGTTGTACCACCTCTCTGTGTGCGGAGATGACTGTAGTGTACAATCCTGGAACATAACCCCTACCACAGGTGGGAGAGGATTAGTGTTGAACATGTGAGTGTTGTGTGTTCTCTCTTTTCGCGCAGCTTGTTTTTTTCTGCCCTTCAGCAGTATGACAATTCTCTGCTATGCAAGCTCACCTTGTGGTGTTACAGTGCCACATTTGGCGATCTTGTAGGCGACTAAAGAATTTTTCTGTCCACCAACCGGTCATTTACCACCATTAGCTCATCATACATCAGCTGTTTTGGGTATGCGTTTATCAGACATTGGCTCCCACTTTGTATATGACACATAACCGAAGTAGTTCAGAAACTTGACAGATGGACCGGTCACTTTTATATGACACATAACTGAAGTAGTTCAGAAACTTGACAGATGGACCCACTTTGTATATGGCACATAACTGAAGTAGTTCAGAAACTTGACAGATGGACCCACTTTGTATACGACACATAACTGAAGTAGTTCAGAAACTTGACAGATGACCCACTTTGTATATGACACATAACCTAAGTAGTACAGAAACTTGACAGATGACCCACTTTGTATATGATATGATATGTAAATGGATTGTTTGAAAAAACGTTGATTGACTCTGTGACATCAAATCATGTTGTTTGTTTCAAATTTTAGTCAAGCTTAAATACTTGTCTGTGTTTTGTCCACCTATAACAGCATTCTTTGCTGTCACTGCCTGTTATACAAATTGTGTGTTAGTTGAGCAAGCATATTTACATTTATTAGTAATAGTAACTGTAGCAGTTTTTGTTTTTTTAATTACTGTCATGTATATATTTTGTTAATCATTTATTTCTATGAAAGGTCTCTAGATCATCTGATGACTGCTCAAAATCTCTGGTTGCATTAGAACTCTCATCATGATTTCATACTTAATAGCATTGTCCCTTAACTTGTGCAGAATTACATCAAGTCATTTCTTTTTTTTCTCTGAATCCTGTTTTGCCGTACAGCGTCAGGATAAGAAAAGATTTATAGAACAGGATTCTGTGTTTTTCACTGCCTCTATTATTTCTGTGGTCCACCTTTAACGTGGACAGCCTTTTCATTTGAATCCACTGTTTTGCTTTTCATTTGAATCCACTGTTTTGCTTTTCATTTGAATCCACTGTTTTGCTTTTCATTTGAATCCACTGTTTTGGAGTAACATTGCTCTTTGAGGTGCACTGTCTGTTGGTAATCTGCTCATATGGCCGAAACATTTAGTTTGTTGTTTCTTGATAAAGTTCAGTACTGATGTTGTGCCCACTTGTTTCCTGATGTCTTAATTTCTAATTCGGTCTCTTCTTGATACTTCCGGCATTCTGCGTAGATACTTCATACCTGTCGTGCCTAGTTTTCTTCTATCGTTTGATGTCGACATCCAAGTTTGACCCTGATAGTATAATGTTGGAAGAAAGATTGTGTTGAACAATGCTCTTTTCGTGTTCATGGTAACATGTTTGCATGTTAAAATTGGTGCCATTTGTCCTGTGATTTTATTTGCTTTATTTCATCAATGTTGGATTTCATTAGTTATTCTTTCATTTGCTGTTCCCTATGTGTGTAAAGTCTTTGACTTGCTTTAAGAATCTTTTCGAACAGAAGAGTTTCAGTGTTGCGATTCCCACTCGCTGACCAGACTGAGAGAGACGGGTGTCAATATTGGTACAGCCCAAAAAGAACGACATAGTAAATATGCATAGAGATTCGTTAATCAACATCTAACTGGCGTGTTGGGCCACTGGACGCAGATGGATTTGTTGAGGCAGAGATCGGAGCACATATGGACATGTCTGGAGTGCTATGATGATAGTCCTCTGATAACTGTCCTGCTTTAATTGATGTTTGTTGACATTAATCCAACCCTAAACCTATCTTGTTTTCATAATGCTAGTTTTGTCTAGCTGTTAGTCTCCTCGGGATGCTTTCTTGTCCTCTATGTTATTGTGGAGTTTCATTGTTTGTGATGGCTGTCACTTTTCATCCATATGTCTTCTTTGTTATTACATCTTCAATCTCAAATATATCACTTGATATTGCACAAAAATATATTCATAGAAGCTTAGTTTATGTATCAAGCAATAAAGAGCAGTGGGTTCGATTCAAGCAATCAATGCTATACAAGCAGGGAAATAAATTGGCCCCCTTACCTCCTGCATACTTGGGCTTAGAAATGTGAAGTAAAAGACATTTCACACAATACAGTCTAAAAAGACTACAAGACATTTTTCTCATTTTTCACTAATGTATAAATGATTGTTGTAAAACAGTATTTTTAACCTTAACTGGAGGTAAGGGACATGTTCTTCAATTGTTCTCCTCTCCCAAAAGTTGTACTCCATCTTTACTGCAATCATGTCCTTGTTGCTAGTGGTCACCTTTTTTACTCTACTAGACAGCAAACAAGACACACATGTATCCATCAACTAGATAACTATGGAGATCACCGCTGCTTCCATAGCTCTCTCATGTGTTACTTAGCAACAGGTAACCCATATGATTATCATATCAGACAATGAATATGCTTCAAAGGATTGAATCTGGAAGTCTACATGTCGAATGGGGGGAAAGCATTCAGAGATCACATCTCAAGAAAATGACTTGGCTGTACACAACTGGACATGCTGGAGTGCAGGGTGACGAACGTGCTGACTTTCAAACAATGCCCTGACTCAAGCGGGCAAAAGTATGGACAGAGCCAATGTCATCAATGCGTTGCACTCTCATTCATGTGATATGGGCGAGTCTCAGACACTGGAGAGTCGATAATTAGGAGTTAAGTTTGGACATGCCAGACAGTGCTGTCTTTGTGTTAGAGAGCGAACGTATACTAATCAACTTCTCATTGGTACGGTGAGCAAATAGACTTTAGGATGGCTGCTGCAGTAGAGGACAGAGCACGAATGGGAATGCCCAGAACACCTAACCTCTACACCACAAAGATCCATAAACAATTTCTTTACATTTACTATGACTTGAACCTGCATCTTCAAGATTAAGTGACTACTCTCCTAAACACTTGACCATTCGCTAATGCACGAATAATGCATAATTAATCCTATTCGTTATATATATAGATGCACTGAAGAATGATAAACATTCTTTTTTAATATTAGATTGGAATATTTGTCATAAGGATATGAGTAGACATGTTGTGACATTTTTCTTATGATCAATGTACTGGCATTACACTCTTCGGAGTCCTAGTCCATGTTTTTAAATTGTCTTCAGAGAGCACACTTTATTATTGATTAATATGTTCATCCCAATTATGCACAGTTTGTATATCATCTTGTTTTAGTTTGGAATATTTTCATTTGCACTCCAGGCATTTCCATATTTGCTGTGATCTCCTTCACAATATCTCCAACAGTGTCCAGCAACTGACCGTACCAGTTAGATTTTGATTGATGAGCCTACTCATATACCTTCTTGTGCTGTTTTTTTTATGGCCCCTCCAATCTTCAATCCCAGCTCTTGCAATCTAGTAGGTGATGTGGATTGGTTTAAATGAAAATCTTCTTTGCAGCCACACTCTATGAGTGCGTTCAAAATCATGTATCCTTAATTATATCCTCATTATACTGTATTCCGCTTATATCGTTATACCTGCAAGATATTCCTCCATACCGCTCTATTCTTGACAACTTGTTCAATCTTTTTATGAAATTTAGTCTGATATTTCTAACATCTCTCCGTAAAGTTTGTTCAGGGTTTTCGTACAGCATTCTTTCTTTCTATAACTATTTTCCCCCACTCCAATGCCTGCTTTTGATTTTTATCATTTCTTCTCAGAGTATGCTCAGCATGTCTCTGATCTTCTCTTTCTTTCTTGTAACAGTTGTTACTAGTGATTGACCAGACATTTCTCTGATTTCATCACTTCTTCTTAATTTGTTCCATTTTATGTTAATGTTTTTGCAAACATCTATTTTCCAATGTATTGAGCTACTATATCTTCAGTTATTTCCCATCTCTTCTGGCATATGTTAATACTAAAACAACACTGGAACTAAACATTTGTAATATAGTTTTGAAACTATAAATTTGAGTTTCATATTTTATTTCAATTTTTTTAAAGCTGATGTTGCTTTGATGATTTGTAGCATAATTTCTTTTTATTTTGTTTCCTTATTACATTTTATATTGACTTTACTTTATTAAATAGCGCTAGGTATTTTTTTTCCAGACCTTACACAAAATATTGTATTTCATTGATTGGATGTTTACAGTTTACAATTGTATACTTCAGTATGAGAAATGTTGAGAAAATATATTGTCTACTCTGCCGCTGTTGGTGCAGAAAATATAATGTCATCTCCACAGAAGTAGAAAATTTGGTCACAAATTTGTCTGCATTTGATGTGATGTTGAAGAATACTGGGACATGTCTGACTTGAGTTTATGTGTACAGAGTTAATAAAGTAAAATAAAAACAGTTGTGTGTTAAGTATCATTGTGTCGAACCATGGTTAAGTTATCAGTGAGAGCTGGCGTAGTCAACCGGTTAGATCGCTGGAATAGTAAAATGGTTAGAGAGATCTGGCATAGTCAACCGGTTAGATCGCTGGAATAGTAAAATGGTTAGAGAGATCTGGCATAGTAAAGTGGTTGGAGATCTGGCACATTAAAGTGGTTGGAGTGATCTGGCATAGTAAAGCGGTTAGAGATCTGGCACAGTAAATTGGTTGGAGATTGGCACAGTAGTGTGGTTGGAGAGATATGGCACATAAAGTGGTTGGATATCTGGTACAGTAAAGTGGTTAGAGAGATCTGACACAGTGAGGTGGTTGGAGATCTGGTACAGTACGGTGGTTGGAGATCTGACACAGTAAAGCGGTTAGAGATCTGACACAGTAAAGCGGTTAGAGATCTGACACAGTAAAGCGGTTAGAGATGTGACACAGTAAAGCAGTTAGAGATCTGACACAGTAAAGTGTTTGGAGATCTGACACAGTAACAGGGTTGGAGATCTGGCACAGTGAAACGGTTAGAGATCTGACACAGTTACAGGTTTAGAGATATTGTACAGTAACGTGGTTAAGAAAAATCTCTCATTGTCAGGTCAGTTCTCCCAATCTACATCCGTCCACAATGAACAGGCCTTCATTGTATGCTCCATCCTTCATTGCAAAAGCCATCTCAATGTTTCCACACATTGTGCCTAGTGATTTTGGTTGGTACATCATCTCACGTATGAGTGTCTCTTTTTCTTCTTCAAATGCTCCATATCGAACACTTGTTAACCACTGTGATTTGTATGTGATGTTAGCCTAAGCGATTGTACGTTGTGCCAGTTATGCACCTACAAGTAGGACTTCACATCTGATTTCTGCTATGCTTTTTATTTACTAGGTTAGCTTCCCTAGGTACCTACCTCAGTCGCCTCTTACGATATGCCTTGTAGGTTGCAGTGGTACTATTCTTTGCTTCCTTGCGGGCCCCAGCACGACATGTGTGTTAGTGTCTCTAATTCTGTTTCCACGTGTGGGGCAGAGGGCATTTATGATGTCTGCCCTGTCCATACTTTCCTCGTTTTCAGTGATACAGTTACATGCTCTGAGAGGTCACCGATAGCAAAGTTGAAAACGCACTGCACTAATGAACACTTACTGTGGAAATGCTGGGGTTCAAGGCCAGCTTGCGCCCCTGCAGTGGTAAATTCTTGGTTCGCACACCATATACAGTTGTACTACAGGAGACCATGACCCTTTACTTGGGAATCTAAATTACAAGTACATCAGAAGTCAAGAGTAAGTCTCACCTGTATGGTGAGGGGCACTGGAGATAAGGAAAGCAAACTGTCATGCATAAATCAGAAGGTGCCATACTAGGCACCATAATACGCCTGAATTCGTAGCTGGTGAATGAAGAAAAACTTGCTTAGAGATCTTGCATAAAGTGCTTAAGAGATCTGGCATAGTCAAGTGCTTAGAGATCTGGCATAAAATGCTTTAAAGATCTGGCATAATCAAGTGCTTAGAGATCTGACATAGTTGAAGTGCTTAGAGATCTGACATAGTCAAGTGTTTAGAGATATGATGTAGTGGATAGCATGCTGTCTGAAGGGTCAAGATATCAATGGTCACTCCCCTGTACAGCATGATACAGTTAATCAATCTGTAGTTGAATCCATGGCTTGCTTTATATGACATGCAGAGTCAGAGAAATGAAATTAGCTAAGTAGAGAACTGGCTATTACACCTCTAAATGTTAAAGCCTAGCTTGTCTAACTTGATCAGATGTTTAACACATTTTATTGCTGTTTCTATGGATTTAAAGAGCATCTGTAGCTCAAGAGGTAATGAGCTCGATCACCAACGCAAGCGTACCTGGTTCAAACCCCACGGTGGGCAAGTTTGGGAAACAAATTCGTTTCCGTGGGATTTTACGAAAGGTAAAAACAGACCTCACGGTTCAGAAAGCAATGACAGACTACTGAAACTATAAGTGGTGCCTAGAAAATCAACATCTCGTTTACTGTGGTTGATGGCTACTTCCTGTAAAAGATAAGCCACAATTTTCATGGATTTAAAATGAATTTGCTTATTGTACCAACATCTTCATAGATTAGAATGTTCATATAATTCTGCATTTATGGTTTTTTACCATTTACAAATTATATTTCTAAGGTCATGCTTCATTTCTATCACAATATATACCTGGGAGATTTGAGCACTTAGCAAATCAGTTTTACAAACATATTAACGCTTTTGAAAAACAAATGCTTTAAAAGAATTCTTAAAATACCTTTATTATATTTCTCTCGTACAGTTATAGCTTATGCCTGCAAGAAGTTTCTCCATACCGCTCTATCCTGGGAAACACGTTCAATCTTTTCTATGGAATTGAGTCCGATATTTCTCACTGTACTCAGTAACTGTGAATTTTTGCCTAGCTGGCCTCCAACTCCAGAACTTCCGCGACATGTGGTCATCAGCGTAGAGCTTTACCTACTTTGCTATCGGCGACCCCAGTGAATGATGGTTATATCCAAGAGACATTACTGAAAGCAACATCATGGCAGACCTAGAAATACCTGGAGAAGAGAGCTGAAGACTGATATTAAAGGATAGGCAAGACATTGAAAGAATTCAAAGTGATAGTAAGTGGGAAGAAGGACTGGAGGAAGTTTGTTGAAGACTTGTGCTCTGCTGAGAGGTGAAGAAGAAAAACACCATGGTAAAGGGAACACTGTTAAAACAGGTCAAGTGATTTATCTATGTACTCTGATAACATCAGATGCATGTACAGAGATAAGGAATAGAATAGGTCAGAGAAAAAGTAGGATTCCAGAAAATGAAAGAAACATACTATGCAACAAATACTTGTCTATTGAGACATAAAAAAGAGTTTTTGAGTGTTAAATGAATCACATGCTGATATATGGAAGAGGGTGTTCAAGATAAAAGTAGCCCCATTCACAAATCAAAAGTTGCCAGTTACGTATTGGTTGTGTATATTTACTATTTAAACCGATTCTGACTAGCTTGTCACATTTGTTCATTGCCTCTTCCCGCACTACAATCACACACTGTCACACAATCTCGACCTATATTATGTCTTAACTGAACCTTCTCATCTTCTTAGATATATGCCAGATTAGCTCCATTGATAGGCTACTTTTGAACACCCTATATATTAATCATTGTAGTATGAAGCAGAAATGTAGACAATAAATAAACAGGTTTAGAGAAGAATCAAAGCTTGTGAAATGAGGATATACAGAAAAAAGCACCACAGAAAGCTCACCACGTGTGAAATGAAATGCTTGAGGAAGGCAGTGGGGGTCATCAGGAAAGATAGACTACGAACTGAGAACATCAGAAGCAGAGTGGGCATAACTTCATGCACTGAATCATCGAAAGACGACAAATGCAGTGGTTTGGACATTTAATGAGAATGAAATACAATGAACCATCAATAACAGTATACAATAAAAGAGATCTGGTACTAGAGCTAAGGGAAGACCAAGAAAAGATGGATAGACAATATCAAGACCACACTACATAAACACGGATACAACACAAGGGCGACTCATCTAGCCCTGGAACGCAAATTAAAGCTCCCATCCCTACACTTAACGGCAAGAGTGGACAACCAACTACATCTTCCACCTGGGAATAGACAATAGAAATCTGAATAATGGAATTTATCGTAAATGATGAGGTCAGACAGTTGTCAAGATTCACGACAGCCAATACCAGAAGTCACGGCTCAAGATGATGATGATGATGAGTTTGTCTGTCTTTGGAGTATATGGCTAGTAATTTTTTTTCCAATCCAAAGCACTTGAGCTTTCAGCTCTTTGGCTCGGTGTCATGGACATCATAACCCTTCGGTTCGGTGCCATGAACACCGTAACTATGGAGAACCTGTGACTTTTCTGCCAGCCCGCGGAATTTAACTGCGCTCAGAGGGGGCTTGTAACCTATCATCCAATGCACTACAAACACGCTGGGCAGGCGGGCAATGGCTAGTAATAAACCATCTATCCAGAATTAACTCAAAATAAAAAAAAAAGTGACTGCTGCTACAAATAAGAATAAAAAAGTATTTTGGACATATAGAAAGATATAAACGGTTGAAGATCATTAACGATGGAATCATTCTGGCAAAGAGGAGAAGAGGAAAGCCACAAAGAAGATGGATTCATGTTGTGACTGATGATTTGAGCATGTCCGCAGCAGTGGCACGACATCTGGTCTATGAGAGACATTCCAAAGGACATTTTGGGGGACAAAATTCTGCTCTGGACAAACTATTGACAGATGATGATGATGATTATCGAACTTGAAGTTGATCTCATCTATAATTTTTTGGTTTCATATTTTAAATATTCATCTTTTACTTATGTCAGTTGAAAAAAATGATTGGTGTCCTTTGCTTTACCTTGTGTTTATAATAATATAATGATTCCTTTCATACATTGCATAGGATCTGCAAGCAATTTCTCCATACAACTCTATCCTGGGCAACTCGTTCAATCTCCTCCATATAACTGAGACTGATATTTATTGCCTCTGTCAGCAAAGTTTGTTTCAGGGTCTCCTTAAGTCATTCTACCTTGTGTTTACTTTTGAGTTTCATGTCACTGACTGTTGAGAGAGGTGATGTGTTTGTGACTTAAGTGTATTTTTATCTCCACTGGGGAAGGGTGAGAGATGGGTCTCTGTGTGGTGAAGTTGTTAAGCAGCTTACCTTGCATTCTGAAGGTTGTGGGCTTGAATCTTCTTTCTTGAGCGCTTCATATCAACCACATGTTAACCACTCAGTGTGATTTGTATGGGATCTGAGCATAAGAGCGATTGTACATTGTGCCAGTTATGCACCTACAAGTAGGCCAGCACATCCGATTTCTGTAATGCTTTTTATTCACCAGGTTAGTTTCCCTAGGCCCCTACCTCAATTGCCTTGTATGTCGCAGTGTTACTATTCTTTGCTTCCCTTGCATACTCTGGCACCACACAAGTGAGGTTTGAATCTGAATTACACTGTTCAGTTCATAAATGTAACTTTTTTTTTTCCAGAGATCCCTTAGAATTGTGCTGTACCCTCATGCAGGTGGTGCTGCAATTGCATGAATAGGGACTGAACTCTTATGTTGAAATCATGTACATTGAAATCAATTCTTCATCTGTGGTCATCTCATCTTTCATTGTTTCTATGTGACAGAATATTTTTAAAAAAATGAATATAACAAATACTTGTCATTTGGAAAGCACTTAAACTCTCTTTATGTTTATTAATTTCAATGCCTTTATTGTCAAGCTGGTGCACTTGTTATTTGTTTGCTGTTGTTGGGCCCTTACTTGTTAGTACCGTGGGCAGACTTTCACCTGGTGGACAAAACAAATGTTTTAAAGACACTTTTAAAGTGTCTGTAAAATGCTTCGATATAGAGACCACATGCTTTGAATCCCTAGCGCAAGATCGCCAAATGTGGCGCTGTAACAACACAAGAGGAACTCGCATAGCTGAGAATTGTCGTACCGTTGAGATGCAGAAAAATGAACTGTGTGAAAAGACAAACCACACAACTCCCACATGTCTAACCACGACCGTGTATGCCCCACCTGTGGTAAGGGATTGAGTTCAAAGATTGTACTCTACATTCACCTCTGCACACATTAGAGAGGTGCAGCAGTGCATATCTGAGGCTGTTGTCATCATCGTTTGCGGCTATTAGTACCGTAGCGGGCGGACCCAGTTAAGTTTGAAATGTGTAAAATCTCAGAGTGTCATCATTCTTTCTATTGAAAGCTGCTCGGATTTGATAAATATATTTAGATGCATATTATCTCTATGAAAGCTCCCACATTTTGGCTGTGATCAAGTGGGCACTACACTAGGATCTTAGCTATAAGGTAGAGCAGCAGCAATAATTTGTGTTAAATGTTGGGCTCTTACCCTTTAGTGTTGCAGACGGTGGTACCCATTGACGGTTAAACATGTAAAGTCCTGAGCGTCGTCATCCTTTCCAACGATAGCTGCTCTGAATTTTTAAATTTTGTTTAGATACCTATTGGCTCTATGAAGCTCCACCCTTTTGACCACGATCAAGTGTGTACTACACTTTGATCTTAGCCAAAATGCAGAGAATCGATCATTGTAGCACACATTGTGAAGATCAAACTGGATTTAAGGACACAATACAATTATGTGAGTTCATGATATACATGACATTAAAGAAATTATAAATACATCCGACTATGTGAATGCCATATAAATATTATGCCACACATCGTGAATATCAAACTGGATTTAAGGACACAATGCAATTATGTGAGTTCACGATATACATGACATTAAAGAAATTATAAATAGATCCGACTATGTGAATGCCATATAAATATTATATCATATTGAACAAGGAATGAAAAAAATTTTAATCGACTGATTTTTCAGACATAGTAGATAAAGATATTTTCTATTATATATTTTGTTTGTTTATCCATTTTTATTATTTCTTTCTGACATTTTGAATCTGTACAACATTTTCTGTTTATGACAGTTACTTGTAGCTATTTTTCTTATACCTCATTTTTGTGGCAGGTGTTCATAAGAAAATAATTTGTTTTGTATGTGTTTCTGTGTTTCTCAGATATTTATTGAGATAGCACTACGCAAATTAACTAACAGAAATCATGTTGAATATATGTAACTGCTAATGTTCATAATATGTTACATGCTCTTGTGAGTTGTCCTAAATAGTAAAAGAATTCAACAGTTTGTCCATTTTCTGCATTAAATAATTTTTCAGTTTCACTGGTATTGCTAACTTTTATTGCTTTAAATAATTTCTGTTGTTGCAAATTTTTTTTTTGTGGTCTGGATTTAGTGAATTTTGTTGCAAAATGTGTTTTTGGTCTGAATTTAGCAAATTGTGCTTGTGTTCTCGATTTAGCAAAATTTTGTTTGTGTTCTGAATTTAGTGTATTTTGTTGCAAATTGTGCTTGTGTTCTGGATTGAGTATATTTTGTCTGTTTTCGTGTTGGTTTTGATGTCATATTGTCATTGATTTTTGTCTGTTTCTGTGTTGATCTCTAAATTACTTGATACAGGAAAGAAAAATTGATGTATGCTTACTGATTATGAAAAGATCTATACTATGATTAATGGCACATCTATACTATGATTAATGACACATCTATACTATGATTAATGACACATCTATACTATGATTAATGACACATCTATACTATGATTAATGGGACATCTATACTATGATTAATGACACATCTATACTATGATTAATGGGATATCTATACTATGATTAATGACACATCTATACTATGATTAATGGGACATCTATACTATGATTAATGACACATCTATACTATGATTAATGGGACATCTATACTATGATTATCATCTATAGATTAATGATATCATACTATGATTAGACACATCTATACTATGATTATGGATATCTATACTATGATTAATGGGACATCTATACTATGATTAATGGGACATCTATACTATGATTAATGGGATATCTATACTATGATTAATGGGACATCTATACTATGATTAATGGGATATCTATACTATGATTAATGACACATCTATACTATGATTAATGGGACATCTATACTATGATTAATGGGAAATCTATACTATGATTAATGGGACATCTATACTATGATTATGGACATCTATACTATGATTAATAGGACATCTATACTATGATTATGGGAATCTACTATGATTAATGGACATCTATACATGATTAATGGACATCTAACTTATGATTAATGCGAATCTATACTAGATTATGGGACATCTACTTGATTAATGGAATCTATACTATGATTAATGGACATCTATACTATGATTAATGGACATCTATACTATGATTAATGGACATCTAACTATGATTAATGGGACATCTATACTAGATTAATGGACATCTATACTATGATTAATGGGATATCTATACTATGATTAATGACACATCTATACTATGATTAATGGACATCTAACTATGATTAATGGGAAATCTATACTATGATTAATGGGACATCTATACTATGATTAATGGGACATCTATACTATGATTAATGGGACATCTATACTATGATTAATGGCACATCTATACTATGATTAATGGGACATCTATACTATGATTAATGGGATATCTATACTATGATTAATGACACATCTATACTATGATTAATGTGACATCTATACTATGATTAATGTGACATCTATACTATGATTAATGGGATATCTATACTATGATTAATGGGATATCTATACTATGATTAATGGGATATCTATACTATGATTAATGGGACATCTATACTATGATTAATGGGACATCTATACTATGATTAATGGGATATCTATACTATGATTAATGACACATCTATACTATGATTAATGTGACATCTATACTATGATTAATGTGACATCTATACTATGATTAATGGGACATCTATACTATGATTAATGGGATATCTATACTATGATTAATGACACATCTATACTATGATTAATGGGACATCTATACTATGATTAATGGGATACATTATGACCTATGATTAATGGGACATCTATACTATGATTAATGGGACATCTATACTATGATTAATGGACTACATCTATACTGATTATGAATCTATACTATAAAGGACATCTATACTATGATTGAATCTGATAGACATCTATACTTTTGAATGATTAATGGACATCTATACTATGATTAATGGGACATCTATACTATGATTAATGGGACATCTATACTATGATTAATGACATCTATACTATGATTAATGGACATCTAATACTATGATTAGATTGGGACATCTATACTATGATTAATGACACTCATACTATGATTAATGACACATCTATACTATGATTAATGGGACATCTATACTATGATTAATGGGACATCTATACTATGATTAATGAGATATCTATACTATGATTAATGGACATCTACTACTATGATTATGTATGCAATCTATACTATGATTAATGTGACATCTATACTATGATTAATGGGACATCTATACTATGATTAATGATATCTATACTATGATTAATGGACATCTATATTATGATTAGATGACACATCTATACTATGATTAATGGACATATCTATACTGACCTTACTATGATTAATGGGATATCTATACTATGATTAATGGGACATCTATACTATGATTAATGGCACATCTATACTATGATTAATGGGACATCTATACTATGATTAATGGGAGATCTATACTATGATTAATGGGACATCTATACTATGATTAATGACACATCTATACTATGATTAATGGGAAATCTATACTATGATTAATGGGACATCTATACTATGATTAATGACACATCTATACTATGATTAATGGGATATCTATACTATGATTAATGTGACATCTATACTATGATTAATGGGACATCTATACTATGATTAATGGGACATCTATACTATGATTAATGACACATCTATACTATGATTAATGGCACATCTATACTATGATTAATGGGATATCTATACTATGATTAATGGGACATCTATACTATGATTAATGGGATATCTATACTATGATTAATGTGACATCTATACTATGATTAATGGGACATCTATACTATGATTAATGACACATCTATACTATGATTAATGCACATCTATACTATGATCATAATGTAGGACATCTATACTATGATTAATGACATCTATACTATGATTAATGGACATCTATACTATGATTAATGGATCTATACTAGATTAATGACATCTATACTATGATTAATGACACATCTATACTATGATTAATGACATCTATACTATGATTAATGAGCATATCTATACTATGATTAATGACACATCTATACTATGATTAATGACACATCTATACTATGATTAATGTGACATCTATACTATGATTAATGGGACATCTATACTATGATTAATGACACATCTATACTATGATTAATGACATCTAACTTGATTATGACACATCTATACTATGATTAATGGCAATCTATACTATGATTAATGGACATCTATACTATGATTAATGGGACATCTATCTATGATTAATGACACATCTATACTATGATTAATGCGACATTATACTATGATTAATGACACATCTATACTATGATTAATGACACATCTATACTATGATTAATGACACATATACTAAAGCACATATGATTAATGGGACATCTATACTATGATTAATGGGATATCTATACTATGATTAATGGCACATCTATACTATGATTAATGGCACATCTATACTATGATTAATGGGACATCTATACTATGATTAATGGGACATCTATACTATGATTAATGGGACATCTATACTATGATTAATGGGACATCTATACTATATTTGTCTATCAGATTAATGAGACATCTATACTATGATTAATGGACATCTATACTCATCTAATTGATTAATGGACATCTATACTATGATTAATGGGAATACTATGATTATGAAATTACTATGGCACATTATACTATGATTAATGACACATCTATACTATGATTAATGGACATCTATACTATGATTAATGGACATCTATACTATGATTAATGACACTCTATACTATGATTAATGATATCATCTATACTATGACTCTATTAGATTAGACATCTATACTATGATTAATGGGACATCTATACTATGATTAATGATACCAGATCTATACTCATGATTAATGACACATCTATACTATGATTAATGGACATCTATACTATGATTAATGCACATTATACTATGATTAATGACACATCTATACTATGATTATGACACATCTATACTATGATTAATGGACATCTAAACTATGATTAATGGGAACATCTGTATACTATACGATTAATGACACATCTATACTATGATTAATGGGACATCTATACTATGATTAATGGGATATCTATACTATGATTAATGACACATCTATACTATGATTAATGACACATCTATACTATGATTAATGGGACATCTATACTATGATTAATGGGACATCTATACTATGATTAATGGCACATCTATACTATGATTAATGGGACATCTATACTATGATTAATGACATCTATCTATGATTAATGGACATCTATACTATGATTAATGACATTTTACTATGATGTAATGGACATCTATACATATGATCTATATGTGACATCTATACTATGATTAATGGGACATCTATACTATGATTAATGACACATCTATACTATGATTAATGACACATCTATACTATGATTAATGGCACATCTATACTATGATTAATGGGATATCTATACTATGATTAATGGCACATCTATACTATGATTAATGAGACATCTATACTATGATTAATGGGACATCTATACTATGATTAATGACACATCTATACTATGATTAATGGGACATCTATACTATGATTAATGGGACATCCTATTACATCATACTATGATTAATGGGACATCTATACTATGATTAATGGGACATCTATACTATGATTAATGGGACATCTATACTATGATTAATGACACATCTATACTATGATTAATGACATCTATACTATGATTAATGGACATCTATACTATGATTAATGGACATATCTACTTACTATGATTAATGGGACATCTATACTATGATTAATGGCACATCTATACTATGATTAATGACACATCTATACTATGATTAATGACATCATTATACATTATGATTAATGACATCTATACTAGATTTGACATCTATACTATGATTAATGGGATATCTATACTATGATTAATGACACATCTATACTATGATTAATGTGACATCTATACTATGATTAATGGGACATCTATACTATGATTAATGACACATCTATACTATGATTAATGGGACATCTATACTATGATTAATGGGACATCTATACTATGATTAATGGGACATCTATACTATGATTAATGGGACATCTATACTATGATTAATGGGACATCTATACTATGATTAATGGGACATCTATACTATGATTAATGGGACATCTATACTATGATTAATGACACATCTATACTATGATTAATGGGATATCTATACTATGATTAATGAGCACATCTATACTATGATTAATGAACATCTATCACTCTATGATTAATGACACATCTATACTATGATTAATGACACATCTATACTATGATTAATGACACATCTATACTTATGACATTTACTATGACACATCTATACTATGATTAATGGGATATCTATACTATGATTAATGACACATCTATACTATGATTAATGACACATCTATACTATGATTAATGACACATCTATACTATGATTAATGGCACATCTATACTATGATTAATGACACATCTATACTATGATTGATGGGTGACACATCTACATTTAATATACATCTAATGATTGGTTTGGCACCTGACTATGATTGGTGTGTTTTCGTAGTAAACTGCTTGAACTCGGATGTGCTGGGCAGGAAGACGCAAATATTGCCCTTTTTTGTAAACAGTTGTAACCTAACATCACAACGTAACCCCGTTCTTCGGTCAAAAACTTCATACAGGTCACAAAGAGGGAGTAACAAGTCGTGATAAGAACGAACGCAGGATAAAAAGGTAGTAGTAATAACAGATGTAGAAAGCGTTGTTAATATTAAAAGCGAGATGACGATACCATAATTAGGTCATGAAATCTCGCTAGTTCAACAGATGTGAAGTATCATATAACATTAGGATAAGTGCCATCACCATATCACAAGTTGGTTTGTATTGTATCTCTACTAGTTTGTTGTATCTTGCTATGCAAATGCACTCTAATACACAGCTGTTTTGTGCATCTCTTGATGGTTTCCTTCTAACTTGTAGCGCTATATTCTTTCGATATTTTCCTCAATAGTATCATTATTTGCATTGGATATGGCTTTGAAACTGAACAAATCTCTTTAAAATGTTTAGTCACGTCAACATATCATCACTACTTCACACTGAAGAAATTAGTCTATAAGTGTACATCTAGATGGTAGAGGACACTCATAAAAAAGGAAAGCATGCATTCACGCAAAAATCAGCCAGATACAAGGCGCCATGACTAAACCTGAATTCTAGCGGGCGAACGCATGAAGAAAAAGAGGTTTATAAGTGCTTGGATCTTTCATTATTTAATCATTCCGTTTTCTTTTCAACCATTCTACCTTGTATTTAATAATTCTAATTTTATGTTAATCATTTTGTTCTGACTTTCACTATTCCGTTTTCTTTTCAACCATTCTACCTTGCTTTTAATAATTCTAGTTTTATGTTAATCATTTTGTTCTGACTTTCACTATTCCGTTTTTTATTTAATTATTTCTACTTATCTTTTAAAACTTCATTTACACATTCCTTGTTATATTTTACCACTGTTTTTACACCTTCCCTGTTATCTTTTACCACTGTTTTTACACCTTCCCTCTTATAGTTTACTATTCTACTTATATACTTATTCCTCTCTGCTCCTCGTGGAGCATAGAGTCTCAACAGTTATTCGCTATCTTTCCCGTTCTTTGGCTGTTTTTTTTTATGGCCTCACATGACAGTTGAACACCCTTGAGTTCCGCAAGAAGACTTCGTCTCCAGATCTGTTTAGGACGTTCCCCTCTTCCGTTTTACTTGCGGGTTCCACTCAAGTGCTCGTCTAGTGACACTCGATTGTCTTCCGTAAGGTATGTTTGACCCACCACCCTTTTCTCCTCTTAACCTGGGTCATCATTAGTTCTTGTCCTGTTCTTATCCACAGGTCTGTGTTTGCAACTTGGTCATACCGTCTCAGTCTGAGAATCCGCAGAAGACATCCATTAACAAGGGTCTGCATTTTATTTGTATTTAACTTGGTGACTTGCTATGTTTCCGAGCCAGACGGCAACACTGATTTCACATTTGAGCTGAGTATTCTGATCTTTGTTTTAGTGGAGATGGCATTAGATTTTCACACTGTGTGCAGGATAGCAAAGGTTTGTCGGGCTTTCATAATCCTGGGATTATTGTCCTCATCTGCACCTCCTGATTGTCTGATCTTGCTCCCAAGGTAGACACATTTGCCAACATTTAGATCATTCTACTTCATCATCATTGGCCTCTTTGTCTCAGGAGACGTCTTGCGTCACGTAGTATATTCTGCGCTGTCTCAGGAGACAATAGGTCTTGCGTCACGTAGTATGTTCTGCACTGAATTACAACGTTTCTTCTGGCTGTAATGACCTATTCTGGAGTGGCAATCCTTGCCACAGTTGCTGCAGGTAAAACTGGAGACTGGAGCTGATACATAGGATGTTCTCTTTGCACTCTGCGCTCTCTTCTGCCTCCATATGTGATGGTGTGTTTCTTTTCTTTCTACTTACTGCACGATAATTGTGTAACATCCTCATTCTTCTTCTTTTGTCGTCACTCTGCTACCGGGTTGTTGCCAGTGTCGTGGTTTTCTGTTTTTGTCTTGCGCTGTTCTGGTGGCTTGTGTGATTGTTATCTTTGCTCTTTCACAGGATTCTGCTACGTCATCTAACCATCCTTTCCGTGGTCTTCCTCTTGCCTTCTTTCCCGATGTTCTGTTGTAGAAGACTATGTATACTGTGGAGTTTGGATGCATTCTTATTAAGGGCCAAACCACTTCATTCTTTGTTTCTCTATGTAATTCAAGCACGGTTTTGTGCCAACTTTCTTTCTTATGCTGATGTTAGTGATTCTGTCTTTTCTTGTGTTGTTGGTAACTTTTCGCAGGCAACACATTTCACATGTAGTTATTTTTTTGTGCCTGCGCTTTGCTCAATGTCCATGTTTGGCTCTGGTAACACAAAGTAGGTATAAAAATGCTGTTGATCATCTGTTGCTTAGCTGCCTGTGAAATTTTTGGGTGCCTTAACAGTGGGGCTAGCTGGTAGGTTACAGCATTTGATTTTTGCACTCTAGCCTCTATCTCTCTATCCAGTTTTCCGTCTTCTGTGAATATGCTTCCTAAGTATTTGAATTCTTTCACTTGGTTTATTTTAGTGCCACTGACATGGATGTCTAGATTATTATGTTTTCTTCCCATATTCATTATTTCTGTTTTAGTGTTGTTGATTTTCATGTCATGTTTTACACAATTTTTGTTCAAGGTGTCAATATGATGTTGATCTTGTTCATTTTGATGTATCAGGCACTGATCATCTGCAAACAACAGTTCATTTATTTCATCATTATCTGAATTTGACTCTTGAGTTATTGTATCCATATATGCAATAAAGAGTAGTGGTGAGAGGACACAACCTTGTCTAACACCTGATGTAATGGAGAACCAGTCGGTCATTCCTTCTGTTGTTCTTACTGTACTTTGGCTATCTTGATATAAGGCCATGATATTACCTAATAGTTGTCCCTGGACGCCATATTCTTCAAGGATCTTCCATAGTTTGCACCTGTTTACTCTATCAAATGCATTTTCTTGGCCTATAAATATAAGTTGTTTACTTTGTAACATCCTCATTACTTTATTATAATAATTGCATACATAATACTCAGATATCAACAACTGTACACAATATGTCGACAGTTTTACACAAGTATGTGCATGTTTATAACACTAACATGTTTGCATTCAAACAATTTTTGTTAATTTAAGTTTTACAAACATAAATACAAAATTATATATATTTTGTTTCATCAAAGCGTGAAATTTGGTAAACGTGCAAGAAAATCCTGTCTGTTTCCAACGGATATACATCTATTTTTAGCTACTTGAATGACTTTCCTCATTGGACTTCCTTTGGCGCCTGCTTAACGGTATTGTCGCTGATGTATATAAAAAGACACACTTCCATTAATTCTATTTCGATGTTACCCTTCTCAGCTGTAACCTAATCACAAGTGACTTATAGAAAAAAAATATTCAACTTTCATACAATCATGCAAAAAAAAAAAAAAAAAAACACCAAAAAAACCACGTAAATAAACTTTTCAAAAACTGCATTTAGAGAGTCAAACGCTGAGATTTTGCG
Organism: Arion vulgaris; assembly: GCA_020796225.1. NCBI lineage: Eukaryota > Metazoa > Mollusca > Gastropoda > Stylommatophora > Arionidae > Arion > Arion vulgaris. Next base: position 42,290,510 of record CM036756.1, on the reverse strand, counting down.
AACATGAGGTTTCAAATTCATAGCAAGTCAATCAAACTTTACAACGCGACTTGTTAACTATTTTTAGCCGAGTAAATTATATGAATCAAACTGAACAGATTGTTATATTAATAACAAAATAGTGACACATTTTCTTCTGTTTTTTTCTAATGAATGTTAGCATATTTGACAATTTACTAAATTTATTTGTAACAATTTCTAATCTATCGTTGACTTCTACTTCCCACATTCTTTTCAATGTTGTGTTATTTTCAAGATATCAAGTCAAGTATTTGCTTGTTTATGCTGTTCTTGGCCATCTATCGTCAAATAACTTGTTCTGAGCATAACTTTGCCACATTAAAAGCTCTTCAAAATCTCTCTCTCATAGGCTAGATGTGCCACCTCAGCTACCATCATTCTCAAATATTTATCTCATCCAAAATCCACTTCTCCGTAGTTTCTTTTCTCTCTTTTGCAGGGATGTCCCCCTCCTTAATTGTCTTCTAGAACCCTTCTTTATTGGTCTAAAGCAGTGTTTCCTAATCTTTTTTGTATCATGCCCCACTTTTTTTTCCAAATATTCGTATGCCCCCTTTTTTAATATTATCTTTTAAACTTCAGTCGAGTGAGCGTCTGTAGCTCAAGCGGTAGTGAGCTCGATCACAAACCCAAGCTGACCTGGTTCAAACCCCACGGTGGGCAAGTTTGGAAGCAAATTCGTTCCCGTGGGAGTTTTACAAAAGGTAAAATAGACCTCACCGTTCAGAAAGCAATGGCAAACTACTGAACGTATAAGTGGTGCCTAGAAAAATCAACGACTCGTTTACTGTGTTTGATGACTACGTCCTTTAGGATATGCCCCGATTTTCATTTCAACGGGATTGTGAAACAACATTCATTTTTGTCAACAGACATACAAAAGCCGTTATATCGGTTTTGTAACATGATGAACATTAGTTAAACTCTGAACGAGTCCATTGCCCCCAATGATGAAAATGTCCTCCTGTGGGGCCGGGACCCCACGTTGGGAAACAGGGGTCTAAAGTATTTAACGTTTCTTATTTGTAGCATCAGCCAGTTTTGTTTAATTTTGAGTTTATTCTGGATAGATATTTTTGGTTCTCTTCTCTGCACATGATAAACGCATGACACTTCTATAACATTTTTTACACAAAAGCACATATATGTATTTACACAGCCTTGTTAAATGTCCGTGTCTCGCACTCATAGTTGTTGTTAATTTTTTGTTAATAGTTCTTGGTTAATGACAAGGGAATAAGTGCCTTTGCCAGATTTGGTTATCGCTAGGCCAATTATGTGGTAAAACTGAATCGACGAGTCCCCCACGCTAACTCCATCTCACCATTACTCCAACGATGATTTTAATTTAGACTCCAGTGCCTCAAAAGCAAAGATATTTCAAAACATTAAGCGGCTTAGTTCACATTTTTTTTGATACCATTGTTTCCAAATTACATATTTGTAAAATACATTTTTGCACCAGAGGTCTCTGTGCCGTAGAGGTTAGGTGCACGTATTTCTTGCCAAAGGTGCCTGATCTTAGTGTAGGTGAGATCGAGTCCTATCAGAGACGGACGATAAACGTAGGTCCCATGTTCAATTTGAGTATATAAAAGAACCATTGGTACTTCAAAATCGAGAAGAGCAGGCTGGAAAGCTGCTGTCCGGCAACATTCATTAGAAGGGATTAAAAATAAAATGACTACATAAATATCTTTACCATCTTCAAAATTACATCGGGGACCCTCGTCTGTGCTACGGAGTTCGTGCACTGCAGTTGAGATCTTCCTGTGTAAGAAAGACATCGGACCGCACAGGGTTACTCTCCGAAGTGCAATGATGATGGTCCTATCAATCAATCGATCAAACAAACCAACCAATCAACCCCTCAATCAATCAAACTATCAATAAATCATTAAATCAACCCATCAATCAATCAACCAATCAATAAACCGATCGATCAATAAAGCAATCACCAAATCAATCATTCAATCATTCGATCGATCAATAACTAAATAAATCAATCACAATATTTTGTTTTCCCACTCTCACTTGTCTTTCGGTGTATTGTATATGTTGCATGCCCAAACAAATAAACTATTACACGGTGTTTATACAGCTTTTCTACCAACGAGAAATACTTTTAAAATAACGTTTGACGTTTCTTGCAAATCAACGAATGAGCATATACCAAACAGGTCAAATCTTGCACTTTTTGTTATTTTATGTGTGGTTATTTGATATTAGTAGGTACTTAAAGAGAGCGTAACCATGGGAATTTGAAACAGGAAGTTTCGAATTGCCAAATAAATTGTTCGGAGTATCACCCAATTATTTCCCGACAAGGTAAGGAAAGATCAATTTGATGAAATAATTTATTGCACAAACAAATAAGAAATGATCATTGCGAATATTTAATGAAATAATATATTTCATGACAAAGTAAGATAATGTTGACTATTTGATGAAGTAATATGTATAATGACTAGGCCAAACAAATTTTGTAGGTCAAAATTCATTAGAACATTTGATGAAATTTTACCAGGAAAGATAGACTACTAAATGAGGACATCAGAAGAGTTGGCATAACTCATGCACCGAATACATCGAAAGACAACAAATGCAGTGGTTTGGACATTTAATGAGAATGGGATACAACCAACCACCAATAACAGCACACAATAAAAAGAGATCAAGTACTTGAGCGAAGGGAAGACCAAGGAAAAGATGAAGAGATAATATCAAGACTACATTACATAAACACAGATATAAAACAAGAAGGGCGACTCATCTGACACTAGAACGCAAATTAAAGCTCCCACCCCTATGCTTAAAGACAAGAGTGGACAACCAATTCCATCTAAATAACATCTGTTCTGTGTCAGCTAACATTCAGTGGAAGCACATTTAAAATTAGTTGATCACCTATTTTGATAGTAGTTTTGTTTGCGCTGAAATATTGAAAAAAGAATAAATTATGCTACGAATTGTCAAAGTAGCATCAGCTTTTAAAAGTAAAAATAAATATGGAATACCAAGTTATTTAGCTTTAAAACTAAATTACCAATTTTCAATTCAAATCTTGTATCAATTCTAACATATGCCAACGAGAGCTGAAAAAGGACTAAAGATATAAAAAGTAAGTTTAACGCATTTGAAAATAGATAGATGTCTGCCAAAAAAAAAAATTAGAATAAAATAGGATGAATTCAGAAGTGATTAAATCAGAGAAATGTCTGGTCAATTACTTATAACAACTGTTTAAGAAGGAGAAGATGAAGATATGTTGGGCATACTCTGAGATGACATTATCAAAGAATAACAAAACAGGTATTGTTGTGAGAAGCGATGGGTTGAAGAAAGAAAGGACGTCCAAGGAAATCCTGAAACGAACTTTACCGAGAGAGACGAGAAATATCGGGCTCAATTTCATAGAAGAGATTGAACGAGTTGCCCAGGACAGAGAGGTATGGATAAAATACTTGCAGCACCATGTAACGTATAATGGTACGAGAGTTATATATGTTATTCTACTGTGTAAACTCTTAAAAAAATGAGTCTCCAATATAATTCTTCTTCTTTGCGTTTGTTCTTATCAACCAAGTTAAGTACTCTTTGTAATCTGCATTTGTTTGCACCAAGAACGTGAGTACTTTGCTTCCAGGTTATTAGGCGTCTATGCAATGTAGGCTAGGAACATCGAAAGTTTGGTTTACTTATCCATCATTAGAAACAATCTTTAACATAAATTAAAGGGTAATTTCTTACAATTTTCTATCTTTTGTATTCTCTCTCTCTGTCTCTCTTTCTCTCTGGCTTTTAATTTTTACTTCACTGTCTTTCTTTTTTGTTTACCTTTTTGTGGTTTTCTCAGCTTTCCAACCTTGTTAATTTAATTTCTCCTTTTTACATTTTCCTTCAATTTACTCGCTAACTATGTTTATGAGAAGTATTTTTTCTTGAAGAATCACATACTATAATTGTACGTTGCCGTGTATTCTGTATCAAACAGCAATTAATATTCACACAATGTTCCATTAACACTTCTAACAATCTCTCTCAATGTCTCCATTATGTACCGACCTGATACCCCCGAGGCAGCATAACCTGACCACAACACTTGCTCCACCCATTTAATCAGTGAATTCTGTAGAGAAAGGCAACGGGTTGTAGCTAGTCGCTTTGTCACGTGCGCTCAAGAAACATCCTGGAATCTGGCGAACATAAACGAAGGGGAAAGGATTTGTGTCGTATATGTGAGATCAGGCGCATGAGCAACCCCAACCATGTGGTGCGCGTGAGTTTGTTACAACTTTTCATGTTCGTAATTCGCTGTTATTTGAAAGATTTACATTTCAAACAGGTGGGAAAATATGAACAATAAACGATATTTTGTGTGTCATTCTCAGAAATACGCCATATATACGCATTATATATATATCGCGTATTAAATGTGAGTACTATTTTCTTGGTAATGAGTTTTAGAACATATCTTGTCTTTCTCCTTTATTTTTCTTTCTTTTCTCTAATCATGTTTTGTATCACAGTTTCAGGATAAGAAGAGATTTCTAGAACAGGTTTGTGTGTGCGCTTCCTAACCAATGTTTTTCGCCGCCCCTATTATTTCTGAGGTCCACTCAAAAGCTATCTTGTATGAATGACTAATAAAAAAAACCCATTCCTACTCGTGAAAGATGCTCATTCGATCAGGAACCTATTAAATCATTTAAAAGCCGTAATCACTTTAAAAGTTTAGTGAAAACATATATTACTATTTTTATTATATTTCTCTCCTATAGTTAACATTACATAAGGCATGCAAGCAATTTCTCCATATCGCTCTATCCTGGGTAACTCGTTCAACCTCTTCTATGGAATTGAATTCGATATTTCTCGTCTCTCCCAGTAAAGTTCGTTTCATGGTTTCCATTGGGCGTCCTTTATATCTTGAACCCTTTGTCTCCTACGTCAATGCTCGCTTTGTGATTCTTTGATAATTTTTTATTATAGTATGCCAAACATATCTCCATCATCTCTTTCTTATTACAGTATTTACTAGTGGTTGATCAGACATTTCTTTCATCACATCTCCTGCATCCGCCTCATTTTCTGTTCATTACTTTTTGCAGACATCTATTATCAAATGCGCTCAACTTACTTTCTATATATGTTTCCCCATATATACCTAACTTAAAATATATTGAACAAGACAGCCGCCACTATTGAGACAGGAGCAATCAAATGAACTTCAGTGGACAGTGTTTCCATTATGAGATTGTAATTTGGTTGTATTCCCAAGATTAATAATGTATCGATATGTGGAAAGTCTGAAGTAAAACTATATACTAAACGTGAAACAAGTCACAACGAAGTAAGACAGATTTGAAATGAAATGAAAATCGCGACATATCCTTTACAGGACGTAACCATCAACCACAGTAAACGAGACGTTGATTATTTAGGCCCCACTTATACGTTCAGTAGTTTACCATTGCTTTCTGAACGGTGAGGTCTATTTTTAACTTTTGTCAAAATCCCACGGAAACGAATTTGCTTTCAAACTTGCTCACCGTGAGGTTTGAACTAGGTACGCTTGTATTTTTGATAGAGCTCACTACCGCTTGAGCTACAGGCACTCAAGACAGCTTTACAAAGTACAAAAACTAGATATAACGACGTTTCAACCGAAAGGCCTTTAACATGAAAAGACTATATAACTAGAGCTTATATAACCACCATCATTATTCCATATCCTAAGATTAAAGTATACAGATAAACTATAGTATTGCTATTGCATTATTATTTGCATTATATATATATATATGTATATATAATTTTTCCGACTACTGTAGGGTCCTATTTTTGTGAAAACTGGTTTAAATTTGCAGCTTTGTACCCTATGGCCCTTGATAAAATGCGGCACTGAAAAATGTAAGTGATTAACTATTTTTTTCAGTTGCCCTAAACACGTGTTTTTTTTTTTGCTTTACGGTTAATCCAGAAAAATCATTTTGGGCGAAACGTTGCGGTATATTGTTTTTTCACTTTGTAAAACTATATTTCTTTGTTTTTACATGTATCTCCTTTGTAATATTGAAATAGTCAGCGCCTGTAGCCGGACAAGTTTGGAAGCAAAATAGTTTCCTTGGATTTTGACGAACTGTAAAATAGACATCACCGCTCAGAAAGCAATGGCAAACTACCGACATGGTGCCTAGAAAATCAACCACTCGTTCACTGTTGTTGATAGCTACATCGTGTAAAGGATATGCCACGATTTTCGAATATTGAAACAGTCAATATATATGTAGAGCTAAAATAGTGCAATATATATGTAGAGCTAAAATAGTGCAATATATATGTAGAACTGAAATAGTGCAATATATATGTAGAGCTAAATTAGTACAATATATATGTAGAGCTAAATTAGTACAATATATATGTAGAACTAAATTAGTACAATATATATGTAGAGCTAAAATAGTACAATATATATATCTCTCTCTCTTTAGCCTGTTACGCCCCTGGCGTTTAGGGCAGCAACAAACGTACACCATTCTTCCCTGTTCATGGCCTTCCTCTGTATTGTGTTCCAGCTATGATTCATTTCCTTCAGCTCTTGCTCTATCGTTCTCCTCCAGGTCGTCTTGGGTCTTCCACGCTTTCGCCTACCCTCTGGAGTCCATCTCAGTGCAGTTTTCGTGTCGGAGCCAGTCTCCATGCGCATCACATGTCCAATCCATCTCCAGCGTCGTCTTCGGATGATAGTGCCCATATTCTCTTGTTGGCATCGTGCAAGCAATTCTTGATTTGAGATAGTAGTCGGCCAGTACACGAGTAAGATTTTTCGCAGACAAGTTGTATGAAAGGCGGAGAGTCTGGACATATCCTGTTCTGTCATTCTCCAGCATTCCGATCCGTACAGCAAAGTTGACAGCACACAGCTGTTATAGATACTAGTCTTGGTTCTGATGCTGTATTGGGCAGATTTTCAGGCGGTCTGAAGGGTCATGAATGCACTTCGTGCTTTACTCAGTCTGTTTTTAATGTCAGATCCAGCGCCTCCTTCATTGCTAATAACACTTCCAAGGTATGTGAAAGCGGTTGTATCTCGGAGGGTTTTACCTTCTAGTTTGACTGGTGCTGGGGTTGCTATGTTCAGAGTCATTACTTCAGTTTTCTTCTGATTTATTTTCAGCCCAACCATCTCACTATATTGGTTAAGGCGGCAGGTCTTTTCCTGGATATCTCTATGTGTATGAGATAGAGTGCGATGTCATCTGCAAAATCTAGGTCTTCCAGAGTGGATGTGAGCGTCCATCTAATACCTCTTGCCTTATCTTCCGTTGTTTTACGCATCACCCAATCTATGACAGTGTTGAATAATAGGGCTGACATAACACATCCTTGTCGCACGCCTGTTTTTACTTCAAACTTTAGTTCTGAAGTTTCAACACTGCATGCAAACTTGCTGTAGCAGCTTTTTATAATATTTATAAAACACAGTGGGATTCCATACCATCTTAAGATACGCCATAGACTTTCGCGGTGTATGCTATCAAAAGCCTTTTCAAAATCTACAAAGTTGATATAGAGTTTGCTTTGCCATTCTGTGCATTGTTCTATGATATTTCTAAGAGCAAATATTTGGCCTATACAGCTCCGTCCTCTGCGAAATCCTGCTTGTTCCTTTCTCAGTTTCTTATCCACAGCGTCAGTAATACGTTGTACGATGATTTTGCTTAAGATTTTACTTGGGACAGAAAGCAGTGTAATTCCACGCCAATTATTACAATCGGCAAGGGAGCCCTTTTTGGGTATCTTGATGATGACTCCTCTGTTCCATGCATCAGGTATTATTTGGGCATTCCATATAGTAGTAAACAAGGGTTGCAATATATTAGCTGCAAGTTCTGGGTCTATTTTGAATAGTTCTGCGTTTAAGTTATCATTCCCTGGTGCCTTGTTATTCTTAAGAGATTTAATTGCTGTAATGATCTCATCCTGGCTGGGTGTTTCAATGCCAATTTCTAACTCCTCTGTTGGTTCTGGTATGTCTGCTACTACCGTTGGAGGTGGTCTGTTTAGCAATTCTTTAAAATGCTCTGTCCATCGTATTTCTTGTTCCTTTTCCGTTGTCAATAGTATTCCATTCTTATCCTTTATGAGAGTATTTGATCTTCTGTAATGTTTCCCGCTTATTAGCTTTGTAATTTTGTACACTGTTCCCTGATCACATTTTTTGCTGCTTCTTCTGCCTGTACTGCCAGGTCTTCAACATACATTCTTTTGTCGGCTCTCACAGCTCGTTTGATTTCTTTACTTGCGCTTTTGTACTGTTCTTGGTATCTTGCTTTCAGTCTTTCGGACTTTGCTTCTAACAATTTCTTTTTAATATTCTTCGGCTGTCTATTATTTTCCATGTTGTTGGTGTTATCCATTCTTTTCTTTTCTTTGTGCGGTACCCTAGACATGTTTCACTGCTCTTGCTATATATAGATGCTATGTTGTCCCATGTTCTATCTATGTTGTCAGTTTCATCCGTAGTTTCATTACTTTCTAGGGCTTGGAATCTGTTCTTTATCTGCATTATAAACTTATCCCTTACTTCCGTGTCTTTTAGTCTATCCACATCGAACCTCTTTTGGAAGTTTTTCTGTTGTCCTGTTTTTCTTAGTTTAAGTTTGACATAAGCTGTGACTAGGTGGTGGTCGCTACCAACATCTGCCCCTCTCTTGACTACAACATCTAGTAGCGAGCGTCTCCAGGGTCCATTGATCATTATATGGTCTATTTGGTTTTTATCTCTGCCATTAGGGGAATACCATGTTAATTTGTGGATATCTAAATGTTGAAATAGGGTTCCTCCTATAACGAGATTGTTCATGCTGCAGAAGTTTACTAAACGTTCCCCATTTTCGTTCATCATACCACATCCATATTTTCCCATAGTTCTATAACTATGCGTGTTGTCTTGTCCGACCTTCGCATTTAGATCTCCCATAACAATGATAACATCATGGGATGGTGACTTGTCTAATTCTGCTTGTAGGTTTTCGTAGTACGAGTCTTTCTTTGTATCTTCGCTATCATTAGTTGGCGCATAGCATTGTAGGATTGTGATGTTTGTATGCTTCTCCTTTAGTCTGATCTTAATCAAGCGGCTGCTGATAGGTTTCCATTCTAACAGACACTTTTCCACGCCCTTTCTTAGGATTACTGCTACTCCTTCATGGTGTAGGTCATCGTCTCGTCCAGAAAAAGGACTGTTTCACCTGTTGCAGTGGTACTTCTTCCATTTCCTGTCCATCTGCTCTCGCTAACCCCTAGGATATGTAGATTATATCTTCTCATTTCTGCTGTTATTTGTGATAGTTTTCCGGTTTCGTACATTGTTCTTACATTCCAGCATCCAATTCTGGTCTTGGTTTTGGCATTCAGGACTTCCGTCCTCATGAAAGTAGCTTCCTTTCGGCTTTCACCACTTCCAGTCATGTGAGTCAATGACTCTGGTAGCCCTTCATGCCCGTAGATAGGCTGTATGTTTGTTGTTGTTTCCGTAACTTTAATTTTTTTTAGAGGATGGGATCGTTAGTCCCAAGCCCAACCCCCAACCTGGAGGACCAGGAGACCATGCTTCGTCTGTCCCCTCTTCAGTGACCTTTCCGGCTTGTGTAACCCTTCCGGGAACATAAGTTCCCGCCGTCATAGCTCACTGTATCATTGGAGCACGCAAGCCTCCCCACCACTACAAGGTAATGGCCTCATGGGGAGGTACAATATATATGTAGAACTAAATTAGTACAATATATATGTAGAACTAAATTAGTACAATATATAGGTAGAACTAAATTAGTACAATATATATGTAGAACTAAATTAGTACAATATATATGTAGAACTAAATTAGTACAATATATAGGTAGAGCTAAATTAGTACAATATATATGTAGAACTAAATTAGTACAATATATATGTAGCACTAAAATAGTTGCTGTTAATGAAAATGAAAATGATGTTGATCATCTGTTGCTTAGCTGTCAGTTAAAAGTTTTTTTTTTTTAATTAAGGCACCCAAAAATTTCACTGACAGCTAAGCAACAGATGAACAACAGCATTTTCATACCTACTTTGTGTTACCAGAACCAAACATGGACAATGAGCAAAGCGCAGTTATAAAACATAACTATATGTGAAATGCGGTGCCTACGAGAAATTACAAATAACACCAGAAAAGACAGTCACCAACATCAACATAAGAAAGAAAGTTGGCACTGAACTTAGCTTGAATTACATTGAGAATCAAAGAATGAAGTGGTTTGGCCACTTAATAAGAATGCAACCAAACTCCACAGTATGCAGAGTCTTCTACAACAGAACACCAGGAAAGAAGGCGAGAGATAGACTGCGAAAAAGATGGTTAGATGGCATAGCAGAATCTTGTCGAAGAGCAAAAATAACAATCACTCAAGCCACCAGAATAGCGCAATACAAAAACAGAAAACCACGAAACTGGGCAACAACCCGGTAGCAGTCTGACGACAAAAGAAGAAGACGACTAAAATAGTATAATATAAATTTATTACTGAAACAGTACAATATAAATGTAGCAATGTAATAGTATTTCAAACAATTGTCCATTTTATATGAATATAATTTACTTTTGTAATTACAGTTCTGTTTGGTAAAATGTGATATAAAAAGAAAGTACTGTAAAAATGTGCATAGTGATAACAACTGATAATGTTATGAGGAATAACAAAACATTTCTCTGTTAATGTATTACGCTTTTATTTCTTGATGAAAACAATTGGTTATTTTTACATTAAGCTCTCATTCTCCCTAGTTTCTTCCTTCCTTTGCTGCTTTACGTGGCAACAAAAGCCCGCTATTACTCTCTCTCTCGCGCTCTCTCTCTCTCCTTGGCCGTAATCTGTATTGTATTCCAGCTGTGGTTGTTCATTTCGTTTAGATTTCTTTCAAATTTCACAACTCTCATAGGAGTCGATGACTTTAGTGGTACTTCGTGTCCTCGAATTAGAAATATCATTGCTTCTGTTTCCGTAAAATAAAACGGTTTTAAAGGATGGGATTGTTAGTCACAAGCCAAACCCCAAACTGGAGAATTAGGAGGCTTATCTGGGTTAACCTACCATGGGCGCGTTTCCACCGTACTAGCCCACTGTGTCATTAAAGGCGAAGGATTGACTTCACTGCATCTGGTTTCTCGTATGATTCAGTTCTCCTCTCTCTCTCTCTCTCTCTCTCTGTCATTTTAACCCAAAATGGGGTATAGGCCCTCAAGCAGCGAACGCCAAGTCTTCCTATCTCTAGCTATCTCCTGCAGCTGCCTCCATCTCTTCTTTATATTGATGATATCTGCCTCCAAATCCCGTCTCCATGTATTTCTCTGCCTCCTCTTCTTTCGCTATCCCTGTGGGTTCCAGGAAAGGATCAATAAAGCTTTCCCAGATCGAGACATTTCCATTGCATTTCGGTTGCACTGACCTCTGCTATCGCACTAAATGTGAGCGACTCGAGTGCGTAAGTTAACTCAGTCCCTCACATCAGAAATTGTACCCCCGTCCTGAAAGTATTGCACAAAATACTAACTTCGTAGTTCAAACAACAATCTTAGGAGCACATTGGAGCACACACGCCTCCTCACGACAAAGGTAACGCCCCACGGGGAGGATTATATCAACTACTGGAAACATTAAAAAAAAATTACTAGAAGTTTAAGTTTGCTTATTTGAGGACGGATATGTATGAAATTATGAACTTTAAGAATTAAGAAAACAGTTATGTTTTACAATGTATACGCTATTCAGTATATGAAAATAAAAATAGTGGCATATCTTTTACAGGACGTAGCCATCAACCACAGTAAACGAGTCGTTGATTTTCTAGGCACCACTTTTACGTTCAGTAGTTTGCCATTGCTTTCTGAACGGTGAGGTCTAATTTTACCTTTTGTAAAAATCCCACGGAAACGAATTTGTTTCCCAAACTGGGTTTGAACCAGGTACGCTTGGGTTTGTGATTGAGCTCACTACCGCTTGAGCTACAGACGATCACATTCATACACATTCACATATATGCTATTCAGTAAATATTATATCTAAAAGATGTGTGTTATCAATCAATCTGTTCTCTCTGTACAGTAAATAAATTGTGAGATCCATAAAAGATATGACATGTAGAGCAGTCAGGACACATAATAAACAGCATGAGATATGATGATAATGATGATACTGTTTTAATAGAGAGCAGCGATATTGTAGTAGTTAGATCACTTGCTTAATAATCGTGGAGTCCCATGATCAAATTTCACAGTGGGAAGGGAGATTTATTTTCCGACTGTAATGACTGTCAGATCGACCCAGCCCACGTGATGTTGACTACATCAACAATTGTGTGCCGTCGACAGTAGAAACAATACGAGTTTAACACCGTAAATTCTTCCCAATACACTTCATGATGGGAAAACGGGTACTTTTTAGGAGTCTTTGTCGCCAAATGGTTGCCTTTTTCTGCTTACGCGTGATTTGTTTTGATGATCAATAGGATTGTTTTGTCAGAATTACAAAGTTTGTGCTTTGGGCAATACTCTGAGCAGGTAACGTGTCATTTCTGCGTAGAGGGACCAAGCCATATTAGGACAACCCGGTGTTATGAAGTTATTCCTTTGTCTTTAAGTGATTTTTTAAATAAAAGGGGCACCTTATTATATTTTAAAACCTACTGTTTTAACAGAAAAATGTGAAAGCGATTTCCTAGACATAAATATTGTATAGCAGACAAAAGTGTAAGTAAATGTCATGTCTTAAGTAAAAATAAGACAAAAGTGTAAGTAAATGTCTTGTCTTAAGTAAAAATAAGACAAAAGTTAGAATCAATGTGTAAGAGACAATAAACATCATCATGATGAGAGAAATAGTATTGAGATTAATAAAGATATGAAAATATGTCTAAGTGACTTGATTACATCAGGCGGGAGATGTAGAATAGAGATAAGGTAGAGATGTCAGGAAAAGGTAACTTTCCAGAATAGAAAGGACATAGTATGCAACACATGCTTGTTTATTGTCAGATGAAGAATTTTTCAGAGTTAAATACGTAACACCGAGTGGTTACCGGGGCCCAAATTTGGGGTGTAAAGAATAGAACCACTGTTACCTGCCATGCATGTCGTAAGAGGCGACTAAGGAGGTTTGGCTGAAATCGGATGCATGTGTCCTAAGCGTGTAGAAGTATATGCGTTTAGGGGCCTACCAAACCAATGTGCAACGTATACACGTTCTTGGCAAAGATCAAACATATCACAAAGAGTGATTAAAATTGATCGTAAAGAACAAACGCAAAGAAGAAGAAGAAAGAAGAAGAAGAAAATACGTAAAAGGCTGGCATGTGGAAGAGAATCTTGGAAAGAGAACAAATAGACACAAACAAATCTGGATGAGTCAGTGATCTGTGGTTTTGCAGGAAGAATATTAACTCTTAGTATAAGCACACAATTACAATATTTTAAAATACAATTTATAATGGAAGGCGCTATAAATTAATATTCTATCTTTTACAAAGCATTATATACAATAAATATTTACAAAATAGATAAGACTGCAGTAAAACTATTTGATTGGCAGAACACGTAATCACAAAGTATATTGCTGTATTTTGTCATTGTTTTTGTAGTTTGTAAAACTACAGTACTTTGTGATTACGTGTTTTATACAACAAATAGCAATTTAATCTTGAGAATAAATTTGTTTGTATTTAATGTTGTGGTTTGTGAATTGGCTTGTTGGAAAATTGATACAATCTGAACGGATTATCAAGCAGCTAGACGTATTGTAGGAGTTAAAAATCCCATGAACTGCTAAAAAGCTCTAATGTATATATTGTGAAAAGATTCGTCAACTGACGATGCACTTAATAGAGGGACTGAGATTGGCTAATAGTGTCGCAAATTCTGAGTTTGTGATGGGAACTAGACAGATTCCGGTGAATCAAGAATGGAGAAATGATTGTTTTGGACATGGAGATAGCACGAGTGGAATTTAATAAAAAATGCCTATTCTGGAACCTGCGGGGAAAAGGGAAAAGAAGAAACCATAGAAATATATGGAGAAGAGATATGGAGGCAGTGATTAACGATATGCATAACACTTGGAACTACAAGAGATGGTTAAAGATAGGAACACTTGGCATGTGTTGGTCTATGCAATAACCATGTTTAAAAAAAGACACAAGAGTCTTATTTTCTTGTCTCCCACAAATACACGTTAATAACTTTGTGAAGCTATTGATAACTAAGAATACTTCATAGTAATCTATTTATAAAAACTGTAGTCTCATGATATTTTACTTTCATTTTGGACATTGTTTGTACGTACAGAATTGTGATTGTATTTTTATCTTACAAATGAGTTTTCTTTTTGTCGTCTCATTTCTTCTCTATGAATGTTACTCGTCATCATTTTTTCCATCTTCCTATTTTTTTCCGACTGATTTCTTTTATCATATTCGTCCTTATCATTTTTGCTTTTTGTTGTTGTTTTTTATTCTTTATATTTTCATTTTTTTGTATTGTTCAGTTTTTTTCCTTATTGCGCATACAGATTGACGCATTGAATTATGTAGTTCAACAATATTATATTCCTTCTTTTATTTATAAAATATTTGTTAATCTGTTTTCAATAAAGTCTTGTTGAACTTACAAATGTTCTGATATTTGTTGATAATATATTTCTTGTTACAACTAATCTTAAAGTGTCAACCTGGGATTGTTAGACTGTCTGTTTGGTGGGAATATCACTTGTCAATCATTGTTGAGATTATTTGTTGTCAGTAATCATTGATTGATTGTTTGATGATGTACTATTTCTATATTGATCATATATATATATATACAGTGGCGGCTCGTGATCTTTTTTGTTGGTGGGGCCAGCACAAATTTTCGGGAAAATCAGGGCTTTGGGATAGGTTATATTTTATTTTATTAAATAATAAATGCACGTTACATAGTATTTTTGTGGGCCCGACCCTCTGGCCCTTAATGACGATCCGCCACTGTATATATATATATATATATATATATATATATACAAAGTTGAAGGAGCCTTTGTTATACAACGGTGGAGAATGTTGTTAACATCATGCCGGTCGCCTTTACTTCACAGTGCTTTTCCTGGTACCCAATGGAGGCTGTATCGGCCTGAGGGTCGTTACGGTTGAAACAAATTTCACTCCCTCTGTAGAATTGAGCCCTGACCACTAACCTAATAAGCGAGTTCCCTAACAACTACGCTATTGCGGTTCCGTGTATCTCTGTTTCTCTCTCTCTCTCTCTCTCTGTATATATATATATATATATATATATATATATATATATATATATATATACTCTTTGGAAAATAAGAGTAAACATGTTAAGAACACATGCATATTCCAATACCTCAAAGTTTGCAATTAGACAATTTCACGTATCTATGCGTCTCAGGCAAAGTATTCAGCTATTTTCCTGTTGTACTTTGTGGAGGAACTATAATTTACTTATATATAGTATTGTTTTCAACGTGTAAGCTCTCTACTATGTTTTACATTAAAAAAATAAAAACTATGTTGTGCTCTTAACTAAATTAACAATTATATTTTAATTGTTAGTAAATTAATAACCAAATTTTACTCTAAATAAATATATTTTTCTCCTAGAACAATTGCAATATATTTGTGAGGAAATCAATGTTAAGAATAATGTTTAGTTTCAACTTTGTATTCGTTGTATAATGGAAATCTAAGAATTGAAAAATCATTCTTGAATACCCTTTATCGAGAGCCGGCGTTTATGTGAGTTTTTTTTTGGTGAGTTTAACGATTGTAATTTGGCTCTAATTTCTCTTTATTTTTAGATCATGAAACGTGTGGACAAAACAAAACTAATTTCTATCAAATATTTTTGTGACATTTAATACAACATATTTATTATAAGTTTAATTTCTTGTTCAGTTAAAATTGTTAAAGCTTTGAGATAGCATCTTAATAGAAAAAAAATAAATTCTTAATTGGTGTTGTTAAATAATGGCTGTCTTAACGTTTGATGGCAACAAATCTTTTTGTAATTTCAAACCTTTGAAGAATATTTCTTAGAACTGAATAGAAATCTCAAACATAATTTATCACATGTTACGGATAGTTAGCAGCTCGTAAAATCAAATTGAACGTTTTCATGCGTTTTTATATATTTAAAACGATTTTTTAAAATATTTTTTTACCGATCCAGAAGCACTTGAGCTTTCAGCTCTTCGGTTAAGTGCCGTGGACATCGTAACACTTCGGTTCGGTGCCACGAACACCGTGAATCTGGTAAACCTGTGGCTTTTCTGCCAGCCCGCGGAATTGAACCCGCACTCACAGGAGCTTGTCACCCGTAGTCCAACGCTCTAGGAACACGCTGGGCACATTTTTGTAAAAGAGACCTTTTTCTTCATCTTCTTCGTCTTCAAACGCTCCATATCGAACACTTGTTAACCACTCTGTGTGATTTATATGTAATCTGAGTATAAGCGCGATTGCACGTTGTGCTAGTAATGCGCTTACAAGTAGCCAGCACATCCGATTTCTGCGATGCTTTTTATTTACTAGAGTAGCTTCGCTAGGTCCTACATCAGTCGCCTCTAACGACACGCCTTGTAGGTCGCAGTGGTACTATTCTTTGCTACCCACACGTTGCAACAGGGAACCTGCAGAATCTCGGTATTCTGACCTTTGTTCTCCTATCAGCTCCATTCCATAATGTTTTTAGTTGTTTACATTTTGGTGAACAACGACCAATAAGATCGCTGAAGAATGTTGAAAATTCCGTGGACAGCGAAGAAAACAAATGGGGAGGTTTTAAAACAGGCCGGGAGCATAAAGAAGCCTTATCAAGAGAATAAGAATGAGACAATCAAGGTTCTTCCGGTATATAATGCGAAGAGAAGTTTTAGAGCATTTGGTGACAACGTGCACAATTCAGGGAAGTAGAGATCGTGGAAGGCAGAGGGAGATGCTTGATAGTCTGACATCGTGGTTCGACAAAAGATCGACGTCAGAACTGATTAACTGCATCAACACACACACACACACACACACACACACACACACACAGAGAGAGAGAGAGAAAACGTTGTTAAGATACACGATCGCCTACGCCGGCAGACATGGCACTTGATTGATTAATTCATGTTTGTTCTTTATTTAATTTCCTTCATCACATTTCCATCTTTTGTTAACAGTGAACCCAGATATTGAAAACTGTTCACATTTTCTATTTTCTCTCAGTTCATAAAAATATCCTTTGTCATTGTTGTTTTATCCGTTGTCATTATTTTTGTTGTTGTCACATTGCGATTTTTTTTTCGCTTTTCTCTTGCACTTCTATTATCAAGTTCTCAATCCTTTCCCCCGCCCTCCCCAGATGTTTACAATAACATTGTATTAGAGTTGTATAAAATGATACATTACATTTCATAATATATAAATGGGTAGTTTTCTTCTTCTGTGTTCGTTCTTATCACCAATTGTTTGCGCTTCTTTGTGGTCTGTATGTGGTTTTTGGCCGAAGAACAGGGATATGTTCTGCTGTTAGTTTATAGCGTTTTACAAACAGCTGCGATATTTGCGCGTTTCGGTCCAACACATCCGAGTTTTGTCTACAATTTGATAAAATATACAATATTAGAGATTGCAATATTAACCCTTTAGCTTCTAAGGACGTATATACACGTTTTCCCCATTCACTTCTAAAGACGCATTAACACGTCTGTTATTATCTCTCCTCTGTGGGCTAAAGACGTGTTAACACATTATACATTGCTACTGTCACTGATATAGGCGTAAATTCACGTTTGTGACCTAGAAACAAAGAGTAGCTATTTTTAGCTAAGCCTTCAGAAAGTATGTAGCAGCGAAAGATTAATTCTTAACATTTGAAAATAAAGTGATCAGTTTACTTTCTCAATTTTGTATATTTTGAACTTGAACTGGCAATTGAGATATACATTGCAGCAGTGGCGGTTCGTGTTCATTTTTATTGGTGGGCCAGAGACAAATTTTTGGAATAATCATGATTTTGGATTAGTTTATATTTTAATTTATAAAATAATAAATACACGTTAAACATTATTTTTTGTGGGGCCCGCACCACTGGCCCTTAATGACGAGCCGCCACTGCATTGCAGCTGGGTCAATTCTAGAGTGTCTACACAGAAATGAGAACTTGGTATTTTATCAATTATAAAAATACAATTTTAGCTACTTGACTATTCCAGCGATCTGTTACAAGTTATAAGTATCGACATGATGGGGCAGCCGATATCGAAGCTCATTACACTCGGCACTAACGTGGAAATTCCGAAATTCGAGGTAAGCTTTGGTCAAAAGTTTTCGGTGCGCACACAATGCGCGATTAGAATACCATGATCCGTCACTTGAGGATCTAAACTTCAAGTACCTCTGAAGTTGAAGTGAGGCTCTCCTAAATGACGAGTGACACTTCTGATAAGAAAAGCAAGCGTTAAAACAAGAATCATTCAGAGGCGATATATGAGGCACCATGACTAGGCCTGAATTCATAGCAAGCTGGCAAGAAAACCACGACATTTCGTCACTTTATGCTGACCAATAAGTGTTCTATATCTTTCAGCATAGGTTAAAGTGCCGAACGGACCGATCCTGTACCGTTCGTGGCTGATCTAACACTACATTATAGCACGGCAGCTCTCACTTGATCACTACCTGCTTTACCAGACTGCAGTGCAGTGATCTGTTTCCATACTCAAGACGGGAACGGGAAGTAGGATCTTAGTCAGTGCCAGCTAACTGACCCTGGTGCTACTTTGTTTATTTTTCGCCTGTAGTCCCTAAAGTCGGTTTGACAAACATTAATCCTTTGAAGCGTTCACCATCCTAACATGTAATATCTTGAATAGAGTCAGTCATGCAACACATTGACTTGTGTAATGTTTTTCTCTGTTGTCTAGATTCATTTCTTTGATGATTTTATCGAAACACGTAACAACAAAGTACTGTAGTTTTACCAAGTACAAAAACAATATACGGCGACGTTTCGACCAAAAAGCCTTTATAAAGCAAAGACAAAAAAGCGCAGACATTTCTAGACCACAGACATAACAAGCTCTATAATATATGTGTATATGTAGGTAAATCTATAGATGATATGTATATGACTATTATTTTTAACTTTTTTTTTTACATTTCTAGTTTTCCACATTTATTTCGTTTTTAGTGTCAAATTTTCATTTTAGGATCCTTAGCAATTTATTGTCTGACTGTATATGTTATGTCTACCATATAAGGAATTTTTTCGCTTCTGTTGTATCATGTGCTTGATAAAGGCCTTTTGATAGAAACGTCGATGTATATTGTTTTTGCACTGTGCAAAACTAAAGTACTCTGTTTTTACGTATTTCACCATTGCTACATAGTGTTCCTGCAGTATTCCCTGATACCGATAATTCGAGGGTGTCACTAGGATATCAATTTGCTGTTTTAAAGTCATTCATGCGATACTTTGACTAAAATAACATATAATGTCTTGACTAGACTCAGTCTTACAATATCTTGATTACAGTAACATTTGTTGTATACAAGAGACAATATAACATAAATTATGGTAGGAAGATAATGTATATTTCTAGCAGCAGCATAAACGAAGTTGGATACAAAAAATGTGATATATGACTTGAACATCTCATCAACGGAGGTAGACTATTTATATCTACAAAGTATGTAAACGTTAGTAAAACATTTCCTCCTCCCCTTCCTCTTTCATACCTTGAGGTATATTGGGTAATACTGTGTTAGGGTTGCAATGGACCGAAATGACAATCTTAACGCACTGAGAGAGTCTTTTCGAACAGAA
Organism: Arion vulgaris; assembly: GCA_020796225.1. Taxonomy (NCBI): domain Eukaryota; kingdom Metazoa; phylum Mollusca; class Gastropoda; order Stylommatophora; family Arionidae; genus Arion; species Arion vulgaris. The sequence continues at coordinate 42,270,583 of CM036756.1, read as the reverse complement.
GAGTTAAAGGATTGTGAATCCCACTAGCTGACCATACTGAGAGAGATGGGTGTCAATATTGGCACAGTCCAAAAAGAACAACACACCAAATATGCAAATTGATTGATTAATCAGCATCGAACTGGCGTGTTGGGCTGCTGGATTTGTTGAGGCGGAGATCGGAGCACCTATGGACGTGTCCGGAGTGCTATGATGATAATCCTCTGATAACGGTGTTAGGCCCGTATTTTTAATTGACGAAGGGTGATGTGGTCAACATAACGCCGCCGACCTTATTGTTCAGTGTTTTTCCTGGTACCCAGTTCAGGTTCGGTAGACCTGCTAGTCGCTACGGTTAGAAAAATATTCCACTTCCACTGTAGAATTAAACTCTGACCACTAGCCACAGAATCAAATATTTAATATATATATATATAGGACAGATTAGCATAATGTGTAAGAGTTCGCCTATGGACTCAGACATAAGAGAATTGTGGGGTAACTCTAACACTCTTGGTTTTTTTTTGTTTTTTTTGTCGATCCAGAAACACTTGAGCTTTTCAGCTCTTCGGCTTGGTGCCATGGACATCGTAACTCTTCGGTTCGTTGCCACGAACACCGTAAATCTGGGGAACCTGTGGCTTTTTCTGCCATCCCGCGGATTTGAACCCGCACACACAGAGGGATAGTCACCCGTAGTCCAATGCGCTACGAACACGCTGGGCAGACGGGCACACTCTTCGTTCAACACGTGAGGAAATGAATTGGCCCTCTTAACCCCTGCACAATAGGGAAAAAAGTGTAAAATGACAGGCACTTCGTACCCTAAGGTCTGAAAATACTATGGTAAATTGTATTTTTGTTATATAGATATATACACATTACGTATATACTGTGGGCGTCTGTAGCTCAAGCGGTAGTGAGCTTGATCACAACCCAAGAGTATCTGGTTCAAACAACGCGGCGGGATACTTGGAAGCAACTATGTTAACGGGAATTTTACGGGAAAGAAAAAAACAGACCTCACCGTTCAGAAAGCAATGTCAAACTACTGAACGAATAAGTGGTGCCTAGAATATCAACGACTCGTTTACTGTGGTTGATAGCTACGTTCTGTAAAGGATATGCAATGATTTTCGATTTTCATATTCTGCGAACATGAATTGCTGAGACAAAAGTAAAACTAATGAGACGAAAGATATTTAATCTTGGATATACAGCGAGATAGATAGAGAGATAGAGAGAGAGAGAGAAATAGAGAAGTGTCAATAAACGCCACTTCATGGCGTCTTGTGACTGCTTCAATCACCATTCTCATACTGGAAGTTGTAGACCATGGTTTTGGTCTTCATGGTTAGTTGAAGATTTTCACAGACGTGTGATTTGAGCCGAGCAAAGATGGCCATTGCTTTGCCCATTATGCTGTCGATCTCTGCGTTCAGTGAATGATTGTCGTCGACGATCGATATGTGAACTCAAACGTAAATTGTTGCTGAGCTACAAGAACATAATTATTAGTGAAAACTGCAGGTACAACGTCATGATTCTTTCCCAATCATTGTGTTATATAGATTTATGCTGAGATTGATATCTTTGTATGTCTGGATGACATGGTTTATGAAATTCTGAAGCTTTTGTTGACTTCGAGTTACACTCACAATGCTTTCAACGAAGAATTTCCTTATAGTGAGTAACTTTTCTGATTCTAACTTGTGACTTGATCTGAAGGTAACGTAGGGAAAATATTTCAAGTGTTGCTGTTCAGTTGGTTTTGTAACTAAATATGCTTGTTGTTACTGACGTCTTGATCTTGATATATACGTATATATATATATATATATATATAAAAGTAAAAGTAAAGGAACCCTTTCATACCTTGTGGTATATAGGACAATACAGTGTTAGGCCTGTATTATTCATTGACCGTCGCCACACGTTGGGTGATGTGGTCAGCATCACGCCGGCCGCCTTTACTTTTCCAGAGCATGTCTGGTACCCAGTTGAGGCTGGGTTGACCTGAGAACCGTCGCGGTCGGAAAAATTTCACGCACACTGCGGGAGTTGAACCCGGACCACCAGCCTTGAGAAGCAAGTTCAACTACGCTACCGCGGCTCTCATATATATAAAAGAAAATCGTGGCATATCTTTTACAGGACTTAGCCATCGACCACAATAAATGATCGTTGATTTTCTATGCACTACTTATACGTTCAGTAGTTTGACATTGTGAGCTGAACGGCGAGGTCTACTTTTACCTTTCGTAAAAATCATATGGAAACGAATTTGCTTCCAAACTGTCTACTGTGAAGTTTGAACTAGGTATGCTTGGGTTGTGATCGAGCTCACTACAGCTTCAGCTACATACGCTCAGGATATATATATATATATATACTTATATTAATATGTTATTTTATTTATTATATTCCTCTCTTACCGTTATACGTCACACTTCAAGGCAGTGGAAAAACATATACGTGCTTTTGAATATAAATGTTACAGAAGAGATCTCCGTATATCATGGACAGAGAAGAGAACAAATAGATTTCAAAATCGAAGAAAACTGGCTGATGCTAAAAATAAGAATGAGAAAATTAAAGTATTTTGGATATATAAAGATACACGAAGGGCTGGAGAAGACCATCATGGAAGGGGGCATACCGGCAAAGTAGCGAATAGGAAGACCACGGAGAAGATGGATCAGGATGTAACTGATCGTTTGAGCATGCCCGCTGCGTCTGACCTATGAGAGAGAAATACCGTAGGACTGTTAAGATGGCAAGTTAATTGGCAAGTTCTGCTCAGGGCAAGCTATTTGATGATGATGATGACTGTTATACGTTATATAGTGCCTGAAACCTCACAATAAGGCCATTACATTGTAGTGTTGGGAAGGTTTGCGTGCTTCAATGATTTAGTGGGTCAGGACAGTGGGAACATATGTTCCTGGCAGAGTTATCTAGGTCAGACATGTCACTGAGGAGGAGACAGACTAAATATGACTTCCTGTCCTCCAGGTATGGGTTTTGGTGTCAGAGATTAGATAGACAGACAGACAAAGAGAGAGAGAAAGAGAGAGAGAGAGAGCGTGTTGCAAGCAACATCTCCAAACCTCTCACCTAGACAACTCGTTCAATATTCCCTATGGAATGTCGTCCGATATTTCTCGCAACTTTCAAAAAAGTTCGTTTCCCGGTTTCCGTAGGTCGTCCTTTCTTTCTTGAATCCCGCTTCATTGCATGCTTTGGGATTCTTTGATCCTTTCTTCTCAGAGTATGCTCAAGATATCTCCATCTTCTTTTTTCTAATAACAGTTCTCACTAGTGATTGATCAGATCGCCCGAGTGGTTACCGATGCCCAAATTTGGGGTGTAAAGAATATAAGCACTGTTGCCTGCCACGCATGTCGTAAGAGGCAAATAAGGAGGTTTGGCTGAAATCGGATGCACGTGTCCTGAACGTGTAGAAATCTATGCGTTTAGGGCCTACCAAACCAATGTGCAACGTAAATACGTTCTTGGCAAAGATCAAACATATCACAAAGAGTGATTAAAATTGGTTGTAAAGAACGAACGCAAAGAAGACGAAGAAGAAGATTGATCAGACATGTCTCCGATTTAATCACTTCTGAATTCGTACCATTTTATGTTCATCATTTTTCGCAGACATCTATTTTCAAATGCATTCAACTTGTTTTCTATATCTTTATTCATTTTCCAACTCTCGCTGGCATATGTTAGGATTGATGCAACATTTGAATTGAAAATTCGTAATTTAGTTTTAATACTATATAACTTGCAGTTCCATATTTTATTTAGACTTTTAAACGCTGATGTTTCTTTGCCAATTCGTATCATAATTTCTTTTTAACATTTCCTGTGCAATCAAAATTGCTATAACCTAAATAGGTGAACTGCTCTGTTATTTTTATCATTTTAGATTCCAGTGTGATATCTGCATTACTTGCCATAGGTGTCTTTATTATATTTGTTTTTTCATAGCTTATCTGCTTTTTGATGATATAGATGTCAAGTTTTCTGTTTAGATATATAATGTATAAATATATATATATATATATTTATATAGATATCAAGTTATATATATATATATATATATCCTCTACCGATACTGTTACAAAAATGTTAATCGAGTAATAAAACCTGCTTGTACTTGCATAATCGATTATTTTCAAACATATTTTCAAGTGAAAGATACCTCAGAAGATAACACATTTATTTGCAATTTTACAAAATTAATCAGCTAATCGAACATTAACACTGACTGCGTGTCTTTAAAACTATCTAATCCAATACATTACTCAAAGTCAGTTCATCTTTTATCAAGTAATAACATGTTGTTACATGTTACATTATTACGTTAATGTAACAACTATAACAGTTATTATATAGTCTTTGTCTTCTTAATCTATTATAACATCCGGACAACATTTTCTGTTAACCCAAGCACATCTGTACTTTTATGAACGCAAACGGTATCGCAGGTAGCTAAGTTGATAACCCCCCGCACTAGCCACAACAGGCCGTAGATAATCTAGTGTTCGAGCCCATTTTGGACCAGAAATTTTCGATGTGTACACAGTGCGCGATCAGACTACAAGTCTTTTACGTGAAGATCTAAATTAGAAGTACATTTGAAGTCGAAGTAGGTCGTCTGAATGGCGAGGGACACTGGTAATAAGGAAGTAAGTATTTACGCAAACATTAGGCGATACGACTACGTCTGAATTCATTGCTGGCTAACAAACAAAATGAAATGTTAAATGTCGAGCATTTAAAACTTGTCTATGCTACAATTTTTCTTTTATTTTGCTTTTATCATTACTGTACTCAAGTTACCTATGCGAAGCTATTCAAACAGTAATTTCTCTAGAAAGAGATACTTTTGTGGAAGCATCATAATTATTGACATGAAAGCAGAAAACAATTAAATATAATGCAGATTATCAAACAAACAGGAGACTTAAGCAATGAAGATGAGCAAAAAGAACTTACAAAGTTAGTACAGAAATAGGTTTTTTTTCTTAGCTTTTGCTAATAGACTGGTTATTTTTTCCCATTCACTTAATTATGTGAACAAAAAGACAGACTTAGTTATTAATATCAATAGGGGTTTTCCGAGAAACAAATGCAATGGCAAACAAAATAATGCGATTTGGATTCGCTACAGAGACTTCCTATTTATTCCGTATAAAGCATTGGTAGAAGTATAAATAAGATAATAAATTGCTTATCAAAGAAGTTGACAGAGTCAAGACTTATAAATGTGTCGATTCCAAGACACGCTTTATCATGATAGTTTAATATGGTAGTAGATTGCTAAATAACCCGGGATGGACTTATTTAATATCCTTTTGCTACCGTCGTCTTCGTCATCCCCTGCCGTATTTCCTTACTCTCTTATATAGTGTCTACATTTCTCCATTTCTATGTTCAGGTGGTTCCAAGAATTGATATAGAACACTGCTTTAAAATATTCATTTTTCAACTGTAATGCTTGTGTGATGCCAGTGGCAAACTTGGTCTCTGACAGCATCAAACTACAGAAAGCTCCCACCCCTACGCTTAACGGCACGAGTGGACAACCAAAACCGTTATCCACCTGGGAAAAGACAATAGACAATGCTTGTGTGAATGTTTAGGTTAAGAGAAGGTAGAATGATAAGAAGTAGTCTAAATTGTGTTCACCTTTAACGTTTGTCTAATGTCATTGTTTTTTAAAAGCAAAGAGGAACCTGATGATTTGTATTTTAATACATTACTGTGTTTCCTGACACTTCTCTCTCTCTCTCTCTTCCGCACGCACACACTCTCATTCTCTTCCGTTTCTAAGAGAAACATAGGTTACAATGTATCACTAACAGTTCTATAAGTTTATTTTACATTTCAAAGTTTTGAATGGAACATAGTGCTGACATTTTAACTTGTGCTATGTCCGTAATGCACTTTATATTCTGTAGTAAATCTATTTAAAACGTATATTTGTGTTGACGTTGATTAGATTTGATTAGACAATTTCCCACTCCATGATTACCTAAGTAAATATTGCTGCACATCACACACTTGTGTACATATAGTTTACTAAGAAACACTTCTAAGACTACTAATTGGATATACCAGGGAAGATAAGATTAGACAATTTCCCACTCCATGATTACCTAAGTAAATATTGCTGCACATCACACACTTGTGTACATATAGTTTACTAAGAAACACTTCTAAGACTACTAATTGGATATACCAGGGAAGATAAGATTAGACAATTTCCCACTCCATGATTACCTAAGTAAATATTGCTGCACATCACACACTTGTGTACATATAGTTTACTAAGAAACACTTCTAAGACTACTACTTGGATATACCAGGGAAGATAAGATTAGACAATTTCCCACTCCATTATAACCTAAGTAAATATTGCTGCACATCACACACTTGTGTACATATAGATTACTAAGAAACACTTCTAAGACTACTAATTGGATATACCAGGGAAGATAAGATTAGAAACGCCCGAGTGGTTACCGGGGCGTAAATTTGGGGTGTAAGGAATAGAGCTACTGTTACCTGCCACGCATGTCGTAAGAGGCAACTAAGGATGAAATCGGATGCATGTGTCCTAAATGTGTAGAAGTCTATGCGTTTAGGGACCTACCAAACCAATGTGCAACGTATACATGTTTTTGGCAAAGATCAAACATATCACAAAGAGTGATTAAAATTGGTCGTAAAGAACGAACGCGAAGCAGAAGAAGATTAGAAAAATCAGACTTAAAGAATAAATTTGTCAAGAAATCATAAATCTTCTTTCTTTCTTCTTTTCTCGTCACACTGCTACCTGGTTGTTGCACAGTGTTGTAGTTTTCTGTTTTTCTCTTGCGCTGTTCTGGTAACTTCAGTGATTGTTAATTTTGCTCTTTCATAGGATTCTGCTATGCCATCTGTCTTTTTGTGGCCATTCAGTAGCCTTCTTACATGATGCTCTGTTGTAGAAGACTCTGCGTACTGTGGAGTTTGCTTTGTGGCCATTCACTAGCCTTCTTACATGATGCTCTGTTGTAGAAGACTCTGCGTACTGTGGAGTTTGCTTTGTGGCCATTCACTAGCCTTCTTACATGATGCTCTGTTGTAGAAGACTCTGCGTACTGTGGAGTTTGCTTTGTGGCCATTCAGTAGTCTTCTTACATGATGCTCTGTTGTAGAAGACTCTGCGTACTGTGGAGTTTGGATGCATTATTATCAAGTGGCAAAACCACTTCATTCTTTGTTTCTCTACGTAATTCAAGCAAGGTTCTGACGACGATGGAGTGGACATATCCTCAGGATAAAAAAGAAAGCCGATCAAGACATGTAATGCAGTGGGCACCACATGGACAGCAGAAAAAGGGAGACATAGGGGTACATAAGAAGTATTGTTGCAGCAGCTTAGTTTAGAGACGTCCAGATGACTTGGTTTGAGATCGAAAGAAAGACACAAAATTGAATTGAATGGGCATGTTATCTCTGTCATGTGTGCCCGTGAGAGCGAAGAGGACTGTTGTTCAGGATAACAACTCCATTTTATAGCTCCATATTTACTGAGTTATACTATAGTATGATAGCGAAACATGTAATAACAAAGTACTGTAGTTTTACACAATACAGAAACAATGACAATACACAGCAACGTTTCGCCCAAAAAAGATCTTTATCAAGCAAACGATACATACAAAGTGACGAATGTCACATAACATCACATATAGACTGACAAAGATATTACAACGGTTAAAAATGAATGTAAATATGTGACTAAAAACGAATAACAAATTAATGACAGAAAAACTAGAAGTGGAAAAAGAAGAGAAACAATAAAAAATCAAGTAAATGTATGCCTTATATACATTTAACATATACACATATAAAATATAGAGCATGATAAGAGAAAGTACTAAGAAGCAGAGGAATGTAGAGCGTTGAGTCCATGAGGTTGCTAGGTACCATATAACGAAATAAAGTGATCTTCCAGGGCAAATCGACTAAAAATCAGCAATATAGTATGATGTTAGATTTGACTGGTTGTAGTGAAGACCTTCAGAGCTGTCTCATAGTCCATACAAATTCGACCACAATTTTACTCACTTATTAAATTGAGTTTTTTTTTCTATACAGTTCAACATATTCTGTAACCTGTTGAGATGAAACAATGAAGCGTATGTTGATGTTCTTCTGAATGCTTCACTTTGTGTATTTGAGGAAAGACAACGGTCTCAAAAACTAGAAAAATGTGTCTTCGCTTGATGACTCAACTATTTACTAGAGATTTATTGCCATATGATGTCTCATTTGTGTACACTGTGTGGATGACTGCTGTTCTGTATTCACATTTGGGTAAGTTTGTTTGTTTGTTTGTTTACGAACGTTCTGTACGACCAATTTCATCACTTATTATTGTGATATATATATATTTGATATTTGCCAAGGATGACTATATGTTGCAACTCGGTTCATAGGCCCCTACAGGTGTCATACAAGTGTAGGACAGGGCACCCGAACTTTGGCCTAATTTGGATAAGTCACAATAATACTAGTATCTTATCATATTTTATATACTCATCTTTAAATGTCAGTTCTCTTGTTATTATTATTCTCAAATATATTTTCTCTGCAGTAATCGCTGACAACCTGTTATTAACTCTTTAATACGTAAAGCCACAGTGGGAACCTTTCTGGTAGTACCAATTTTCCGTAAAGGCATATCATGAACCACAGCATTAAATAGTAGCAATACTATTAACACGATCCTTTTGATACTAATTGTTTATAATTATGTGTAGAATACATCAGCTACATTTATATAAGAAAGTTTTCAACTCTACACATTTTAATATATGAAATAGTGCTCTAGTGCTTAACAGAAGAGTCTGTTCGGACAGAAGAGTTTCATGGTTGTGAGTCTCACTAGCTGATCAGATTGAGCGAGATGGGTGTCAATATTGGTACAGCTCGATAAGAACGACATACCAAATATGTAAAGGTAAATGATTAATCAACAGCGAACTGGCGTGTTGGGTCGCTGTACGCTGCTGGATTTGTTGAGGCGGAGATAGGAGCACATATGGACATGTTCGGAGTGCTATGATTATAGTCCTCTGATAACTGATAAGAATCTTGCACAAGAATATGTAAGAGCACACTTCAGACAAAATTTTATATTGAAAAAAAAACAGCAAACAAACGGTGTTCTCCTCTCTCTCTCTCTCTCTCTCTCTCTCTCTCTCTCTCTCTCTCTCTCTCTCATAGGTTAGATGTCCCGCATATGGTTACAACCTGAATCCATCTTCTCCGTCAGGTCGGTGCGGTATATTTTCTCGGTATGACGCAAGTCTTCGAAATGTCGCCTCTTAAATGTTTTTCTTTAAAATAACCTTCAATTGTGATTTTGATTTCGATTTTTATGCGCCCCTTACGGCGCCACTTGATGCGGCCGCCTTTCTATATCATAACACGGCAAGGGCCCCGTTCTTCCTGGTCTTCCCTTCTTCTCTTTGCCGGTATGCCTCCTTCCATGATGGTCTTCTCCAACCCTTCGTGTCTCTTTATATGTCCAAAATATCTAAATTTTCTCTTTCTTATTTATAGCATCAGCCAGCTTTCTTTGATTTTGAGTTCTTTCTGTAGAGATCTATTAGATAAAAACGTTACAAGCAGAAAGTTGGATTGATACACAAGAATTAACATTCATTAAACTTCAGTCATAAATCTTTCAACACTGTGTAATTAAGACGAAAGGTTGTTTCTCTATCTCCGCAGTCAATGTTTATTGCTCGTTCTTTTGCTTCTGCAAAGACAAGCAACATGTTCTATTAGTGGATGTTTGCAGCCATTCGTTCGTTTACTTAATGTAATTGTTTTCAGAGTGAATTGCAACAAGCTGGCAAAGTATGGCTTGCTGGGAATAAAGTATGTGGTGACAGGGAACTCGTGTAAACTTCTTTACATCTGCAAGCTTTGTTCATAAATGTAAGATCTGTAATTGAATCGTCGTGTAAACCGCTGGTCGCGTGAAAATTACGTAATATATACACATGCGCCGCACGCCACACACACACATATATTATATATCTATGTAACATGTCCATTGATGAACGTCTCTCTATTCTATGCGCACATGACAGATTGTAAGTATCCTATCAGTTCTCCTGCCACCGCTGCAAACACAGCCAGGAGCTCGTTATGACCCTGATCAGGAGGAGAAAACGGCATAGGTCCGGCATACCTTGAGAAAGACACATTCGTGTGTCACTAGACAAGCACTTGAGTGAAAATCACAAACAAAAATGATAAAAGGACGTCCTAAAAGACCTGGAGACATAGTCTACTTAAGGAAATAAAGGAAGTTGGACTATCTTGTGAAGTCATAAAATAAGCCAGAGACCGGGGATAGTAAAAAAGTAAAGGAACCCTTTCATACCTTGTGGTATATAGGTCAATACAGTGTTAGGCCTGTATTTTTCATTGACCGTCAGCACAGGATGGGTGATGTGGTCAGCATCACGCCGGCCGTCTTTACTTTCCCAGAGCATGTCTGGTACCCAGTTGAGGTTGGGTCGACCTGAGAGCCGTCGCGGTCGGGAAAAATTCCACGCACATTGCGGAGCTGAACCCAGACCACCAGCCTTGCGAAGCGAGTTCACTAACAACTACGCTACAGCGGCTCTCAGAGACCGGGGACAGTGGAAGATAACTGTCCAGACTATATGTTCCATGAGGGACGGAGAGAAATAAGTCTCGCCACTCCGCTATATTTGTGTTCAAAGTTTCAATGTTCTACTTGCACCGTAGTATTGGTAGCCCCTTATCTTCTCGTCCACGAATCATACCCTCTATTATTTATGTGACGTTTAATGGGACATAAGTATCTCTTTTCTCAAGACACGATATTGTTTATGAGCCAATATTCCTATTTGCTCAGGTCTTGTAAGATGTCTATATTCTTTCTCTTCTTTGTCCAGTGCATTCTGAGAATCTTCTGTACCATTTTGTAAACTATAAATAGTAACAGTTGTAGTAATTATATTTACCCAAATACCACTTCCGACCACCTTTAAAAGGAAGTGACGTAAACCGCTATAAATAGTTTTACTTCAGATGTACTTAGAAGAGAAGATTTGTTCTCACATATCAAATTTCAAGTGTCATTGTAAAAGAAAACGTACGCAACTATTTCTGAAGTACAATAGACGATTAGCAAAACAATGCCCATTGTCCCTCATGTTTGGACTTGTAGGACCCGGTTCTGTTGCCATGCTACTGAGTTAATGCTAAGAGCGATAATGTGAACTGTGAATTTCCTCATCATCATCAAGGTGCGTATCCTTTATAGGACGTTGCTCTCTTTGCAGCACATCTGAAATTCACTCTGTCTCTTGCCAGTTTACCCACTTTGTCGATGGTCATGTTCATGGTTTCTTTAATATCTTGTAGCCATCTTCTTCTTGGTCTGCCTCTGCTTCCTGGGACCCTGCCCTCTAGTATTGTTCTTTCCAGGCCATCGTGACGCTTGATGTGACCAAAGTATGCAATTTTTCTGTATTGTATGTTGTTTATCGGCCAATTCTCTTTAACATTTAGTTCTTTCAGGACATCAGTGTTCTTTCTTTTTCTGTCCATGGTATTCGTAGGATCTTTCTGTAGCATTTAGTTTCGAAGGACTGGATTTTCGTTCTTAATTTTGTGTAATAGTCCATGATTCACAACCATAAGTAGCCACTGGAAACATGCATGCTCTCAATATTTTTAATTTTAGTATTTTGTTGGTGCTTTGCCACATGTTCTTCATTGTGTTTAACTTCTTGATTGCTATTGCCAATCTTCTTGAGATATCTTTGGAGCAGTCACCGTTATTGTTAATTATTGAGCCCAGATATTCGTATCTCTCTACACATTGGAGTTCTTCATTGTTTACTTGGATGTTAGGTGAGCCTTTTGTTTTGTCAGTTGACATGATTTTTTGTGTGTATTCAAATATAGATGTTGGTCTTCACTATGTTTCTTGGTCGTCATGATTAGGTTTTCCAAACCTTCTTTGCTGGTGGATAATAATACTGTATCGTCTGCGTATCTAAGCTCTGGTATGCATTTGCCGCCTATAGTGAGAGGGTCGTAATTCACATAGTTGGCATCGTCTTTACATTCCTCATGATGTTCTCCGCATATATGTTGAATAAGTATGGTGACAAAATACATCCCTGTCGTACACCCTTTTGAATCTCGAACTATTCAGCTATTTCACCTCCTATTTTAATGGTTGCCTGTTGTTTGTGGTATAGAGATTCTATGAGTTGTATTATGTGTGTTGGAAAGTGCATGTCTTTCATGATGTTCCACATTTTCTGGTGTTGTATATGGTCGAAAGCCTTGCTATAGTCTATGAAACATGCATGCAGGTCTATGTTGTATTCTCTTCATTTCTCGATAATGAGTCTCATGCTACAAATATGATCTCTAGTGCCTCTACCTCTTCTGAAACCTGCTTGTGTTTCGAGTATTTCATCTTCTAATTTTTGTTCCATCCTCTTCATTATGATTTTTAGTAGGATTTTGCTGGCGTGACTTATAAGGGCAATAGTTCTGTAGTTGGTGCATAGTTTCATGTTTCCCTTCTGTGGAATAGGTATAAATACTGATCTTTTCCATTCTTTTGGCCAGGAGGAGCTATTCCATATCTTTGTGCACAATTTATGATAGACCCGAACACTGGCCTCCCCACCTGCTTGAATCAATTCCGCTGGAATTTCCCTATAAATGTTTATTGTTTGTGCCAACAGTGATTGTGTAACGATTACTCAGAGAATGGCGGATATCTAGTCGCCGGCAATCCAGCGTATGCCTTATACAGTATAATACCTACGCAGACAGCTGTGCTTTGTCATGACAGATGTTCCTTTTTGAGTGAGCGGCAAACTCAAGGAGCGGACTGTGGTATTGGCACTCTAGCGACTTCCTTAATTTAATGTGTGTACAAGCTACGGGTTGTGTTGAGAGTGGTGTTTGCTGGCACAGTAACGGAGCAATTATGGGCAACCTGTTCCAGGTAAACTGTAACTGTGACCATCACCCTTACTACTACTACGACCACTACTAATACTACTACTACTACTACTTCTACTAATACTACTAGTACTACTGCTACATTTGTAAACAGTGAAAGTGGACACTTTGATATGACACAAGGTTGAAAGAATATCAATAGCAAGAATCTATCTATACGCATTTACCTTATACAGTTCTGTTTTAGAAAGACTGGCTATTATTAGCGTACTTGATATGTGTCTAACTTGTCTGTGTTATGATATATGTTTTTATTACAGTCTAATCTCTAAGTTGTCATGTTCAGTTTCTTACTAATTTTTTATATTCTTTTCTTCTTCTTCTTTAACCGCTCCATATCGACCACTTGTTAACCACTCTGTGTTATTTATATGGGATCTGCGCCTAAGACGATTCTGCATTGTGCCAGTTATACAAGTAGACCAGCAAATCCGATTTCTGCGATGCTTTTTATTTACAAAGGTAGCTTCCTAGGTCCTACATCAATCACCTTTTACGACATGTCTTGTAGGTGGCAGTGTTACTATTCTCTGCTTCCTTTGCGGGCCTCAGCAACACATGGATGATTTCACATATTCAGTCCCAATTGTTGTTTTAATTTTGTAATGTTCTCCATTTCTTAATAATTGCTGGTCATTTTATATTGTCATCTTGTTGTGTTTTCAGTGAACTATCTTTACCGAATACATCGAAAAACAACAAATGCAGTGGTTTGGACATTTAATGAGAATGAAATACAACCAACCACCAATAACAGTATACAATAAAAAGAGTTCGGGTACTAGAGCTAAGGGAAGACCAAGAAAAAGATGGATAGACAATATCAAGACCACACTACATAAACACGGATACAACACAACACGGGCAACTCATATAGCCCTAGAACGCAAATTAAAGCTCCCATCCCTTCGCTTAACGGCAAGAGTGGACAGCCAACTACATCTTCCACCTGGGAATAGACAATAGACAATCTTTATCCTATTAAAAAAAAATTATATCTTGCCATACGGGACAAGATTAACAGAACTGTACATCGTGTCGGGTAACATCCACAGTGAAGTCCAGCTTTTTTTTTTTCTAAATCAAAAGTTACAAAATAATTTAAATAAAATAATTTTGTACCACTTTAAAAGTTGCTACGTTATTGTAATATTCAAATTATAGAACCTTATTCTAATAAATTATAATAATAAATAATAATTCCTCTCGTACCGTTATACGTTACATAGGGCCTGCAAGTAATTTCTCCATAACGTTCTATCCTGGACAACTCGTTCAATCTCCTCCATGGAGCTGAGACTGATATTTCTTGCCTCTCTTAGCAACGTTCGTTTCAGGCTTTCCTTCGTCCTCTCTTTCATGAACCCTTTGCATCCCACTTCAATATTCAAATTATAGACCACATATTCTCACAAATTATGAACATATCAAAATATGTGTGGTGTGTGTGGTCGTCCTGACATTTTCTCATTAAGTTATCTTGATGGATGTTAAATACATATGGAGATATAATGTAATAATTTTTTTACTTCCTGTTTTTAAACAGAAATCATTATTTCATTATATTTTCTAGGCAAGAAATCAATTAATTTGTCCCCTGTCTCATTTCATTTTCTGTATAATGATCAACCGTTGCACCTTTTCCTCTTCTCATGATTTTTCCCAATATTACTATAGAGGCACTTGACCCAATAGATTAGAGCACGTTTTCCCCATTCGGCAGACACGGGTTCAATGTTCGGTATGGCCAAGGAAATTTTTGCCTGTTGGGGTATAAAGAAAAATCCAACCTGAACATTTTCGAGTTCAGCAAAGTCTGAACAAATTGTTTAAAAGTGTAAACTTGGATCGCCCTAGCTTGGAGGTTAGACTCTACCATTCCACACCAACATTTCTGCGCTTATTTCTACTTCAGGGAAGAAATAATCTGACAACCTTACAGCAAACCAAGGCGTCAGGGTAGGTGAGGTCAAGTATATAGTCCTACTGAGATGTACACAGGAACATAGAGGTACCGTGTGAATACTGCTCACGTCAAAGGTAACTTGGTAATTTCATTTTGAAATAAGATGCTGCATGCCACTGCTTGATCAACAATTTTTGAGATATTATAAAATCATGAAATATCCGTTACATGACGTCGCCATCAGCCACAGTAAACGAGCCGTCGATTTTCTAGACACTACTTATACGTACAGTAGTTTTCTATTTCTTTCTGAACGGCGAGATATATTTCTATCGTTCGTAAAAATCCATGCGCTAAAAATTGCTTTCAAACTGCCTGTCACCGTGTTTGAACGAGGTACGATTGGGTTATGATCGAGTTCACTACTGCGTAAGCTACAGACGCCCACTAGATATATTGCGAGATATTAATAGGTTAAATTTAATTCATTACAAATTTATCTCTATGAAATAATCGGAAGAACGAACCAGAATAAAAACGCATGATGAAATACGATTTCTGAAAAAAGGGAAAGATAATGCACATTTTCTACGGATGTAGCTCAATATATTGAAGCTCTATTGGTTCAAATTACAATAAAATAATAAACAGTGGTTAATAAAGCGAGCGAAGAAGAAAACATATAAACACAGCCGTCCCCTGATAACACCTTCAACAAAAACAACATTGACACATCAACCTGATACTTTACCTTAATAGAAGTTAATGGGAATAAATTAACCATTATATATTTGTGCAGACAGCTGTCAATTTCATGTCGTCATTTTTGATTAACATCTTCAGTTTTATATTTACTAAGAGCCGGAATTTTAGTTTGGTTATATTCACGAATTTTACCTGTGCAGAATTCACGATTGTATACAGTAAGAAATAGTTCGTTTCAAAGAAATCTCTGATGGAATTTTGCCAGACTGGTATCTGTAAATTTGTTTGTGGTTTAGAAAGAAAAACGAAATAATAACAGAATATTATATATGCAGATACTAAGCATAAGGTTTACAGATAAAGAAATAAAGTAACGAAACAAACTCATAAAGAAAACATGTGCGGGTCGTTTTGTAGGATGATTGTAATGTCAGCCAAAAGGAAACATAAACTCAGAATTGCGAAGCGTGTTATACATCTACATATGCATCTGATTTTTTTGGTATATTTTGAAACAGAGAACGTTTTTCTATTCTTAAAGATTCACTTAAGATATATTCCTATTTTGTTTTGTTATCTTCTCTTGATCATTTGATTTGCTGTTGTGTTATCTTTATAAGTTGTTCAGTTTGTATTCTTGACATATCGTGGAAGGACCATATAGTAAACAAGCCCGTTCTTAAACGATCAGAAATTCTGACCTTCTACACTTTAGTCTTCTTCTTTTTCGAACGTTCCATATTGATAACTTGTTAAACCCTATGTGTGATTTGTATGTGATCTGAGCCTAAGAGCGATTGTACGTTATGCCTATTATGCGCCTACAAGTAGACCAGCATATCCGATTTCTGCGATGTTCTTTATTTACTAGAATAACTTCCCTAGGCCCTACATCAATTGCCTCTTACGACATGCCTTGTAGGTAGCAGTGGTACTATTCTTTGCTTCCCTTACAGGCCCCGGCACCACACGGGCGTACACTTTAGTCAAGCAGAGGCGTCTCCGATGTCTGTGCCACATCTGTCGGATGGAAGATGGTCGAACTCCCAAGGATACCCATTTTGGAGTATTTATCGATGAAAAGAGATCGACTGGAAGCTCTCAAATGCGATATGAGAATGTCTGTAAGCAAGATATCTCTCTCTCTCTCTCTTGCGTTCCCTTAAACAAGATATGAAGCCTCTTAACATAAACAAATACACAAACACATGAGTAAATGGTCCCCAAAGAGAGTTGTTCATGAAGAAAAGAAGTAAAGAGTTAAATGTTGCATTTTGAGCACCCTCTGATTAAACAAGCAGATGAACAGATATTTTAATCCAGGACGTAATCCCATCTCGAGAAATCTAACGTATCGTTTTGGTGTAAGAATTGTGACATGGGCTATCACTATTTGACAGAAGTCGCACCATAGTTCTCTCAGATCTGATCGCTTGATATCTTTTTTGCTTTTAGACAGCGACTACCTCATCTTACTCTGTTGAGTCTAGCAATATGTTCCATCTCTTCAGTCAAGTTAAGGAAGTAAGGATCGAAAAGGGAAGGCAAACACTGCTTCCGAAACGTCTGCGGAAAACAGATGTCTGAGCCGAAACGCGCAGATATCGCATCTAAATGGTCTAACGGCGAAGGATTGATTTAATTGAACTATGTTGCCTCATATGTCTCAGTCCCTGTCGGCATAAATGACAAGCCATCTGCCAAGAATGCTGAGTTCTACAAAGCATGAACTCCGTAGCTCCAGCCAGCAAATAACCTAAGCATTTCATACAAATATTGTATTCGTGACGCGGTCTGGAATCGAACCTACAACCTTCAGAACGTAAGGAAAACGATGTAACTCCTTCACCCTACAGACCCCCAGATATCACTTATTCTGTTTACGTCAATATGCGAATAGATATCACAATAGAGACCCCCAGATATCACTTATTCTATTTACGTCAATAGACGAATAGATATCACAATAGAGACCACCAGATACCGTATATTATGTTAATGTAAACACAATAAGCGATATCTGTTGATCTTAATGGAGAAGTTGTTCAGACGTTTCCCGTCGTTCTGAATGTTTTGACGTAAGAAAAACAACTTTAAAAAACATGAAACAGAAAGAGAAAAATAACCCATCACAGTTAATTTCTGCGTTTCCAGTAAAATTGTCTCTCCAATTTCCGTCATTGTTACAGTCTAATCTACACACCGTCTGTTGAATACTCATCAAATCAGCGCTCAACTTAGGTTGAACCGTGGTATACCACTACACTTAACTAACAGGTGAGGACCGTGGTATATCACTATACTTAACTAACAGGTGAGGCCGTGGTATACCACTATACTTAACTAACAGGTGAGACCGTGGTATACCACTATACTTAACTAACAGGTGAGGGCCGTGGTATATCACTATACTTAACTAACAGGTGAGGGCCGTGGTATATCACTATACTTAACTAACAGGTGAGACCGTGGTATATCACTATACTTAACTAACAGGTGAGACCGTGGTATACCACTACACTTAACCAACAGGTGCGGCCGTGGTATAGCACTAAACTAACAGGTGAGGGCCGCGGTATAGCACTAAACTAACAGGTGAGGGCCGTGGTATACCACTATACTTAACCAACAGGTGAGGCCGTGGTATAGCACTAAACTAACAGGTGAGGCCGTGGTATATCACTACACTTAACTAACAGGTGAGGCCGTGGTATATCACTACACTTAACTAACAGGTGAGACCGTGGTATATCACTATACTTAACTAACAGGTGAGGCCGTGGTATATCACTATACTTAACTAACAGGTGAGGCCGTGGTATATCACTATAGTTAACTAACAGGTGAGGCCGTGGTATATCACTATACTTAACTAACAGGTGAGGCCGTGGTATACCACTATACTTAACTAACAGGTGAGGCCGTGGTATACCACTACACTTAACTAACAGGTGAGGCCGTGGTATATCACTATACTTAACTAACAGGTGAGGCCGTGGTATACTACACTAACTAACAGGTGAGACCGTGGTATATCACTATACTTAACTAACAGGTGAGGCCGTGGTATACACTATACTTAACAAGGTGAGGCCGTGGTATATCACTATACTTAACAACAGGTGAGGGCCGTGGATACACTATACTAACTAACAGGTGAGCCGTGGTATCACCATACTTAAACTAACAGGTGAGGCCGTGGTATATCACTATACTTAACTAACAGGTGAGGCCGTGGTATATCACTATACTTAACCAACAGGTGAGGCCGTGGTATACACTATACTTAACTCAACAGGTGAGGCCGTGGTATACCACTATACTTAACTAACAGGTGAGGCCGTGGTATAGCACTAAACCAACAGGTGAGGCCGTGGTATATCACTATACTTAACCAACAGGTGAGGCCGTGGTATATCACTATACTTAACTAACAGGTGAGGCCGTGGTATACCACTATACTTAACTAACAGGTGAGGCCGTGGTATAGCACTAAACTAACAGGTGAGGCGCTGATAGCATAAACTAACAGGGAGGCTGTGATACCATATACTAACTAAAGGTTAACCGTGGTATACACTAATACTAACAGGTGAGGCCGTGGTATATCACTATACTTAACAACAGGTGAGGCCGTGGTATACACTAAACTAACAGGTGAGCCGTGGATACCACATATAACTAACAGGTGAGGGCCGTGGTATATCACTATACTTAACTAACAGGTGAGGCCGTGGTATATCACTACTAACTAACAGGTGAGACCGTGGTATACACTAAACTAACAGGTGAGACCGTGGTATACCACTAACTTAACCAACAGGTGGCCGTGGTATACACTAAACTAACAGGTGAGGCCGTGGTATAGCACTAAACTAACAGGTGAGGGCCGTGGTATACCACTATACTTAACCAACAGGTGAGGCCGTGGTATACCACTATACTAACAGGTGAGACCGTGGTATACCACTAACTAACAGGTGAGGCCGTGGTATATCACTACTTAACTAACAGGTGAGGCCGTGGTATACACTAAACTAACAGGTGAGGCCGGGTATATCACTTAACTAACAGGTGAGGCCGTGGTATACACTATAGTCTAACTAACAGGTGAGCCGTGGTATATCACTATAACTAACAGGTGAGGCCGTGTATAGCACTAACTAACAGGTGAGGCCGTGGATACCACTAACTTAACAACAGGTGAGGCCGTGGTATACCACTATACTTAACTAACAGGTGAGGCCGTGGTATACACTAACTTAACAACAGGTGAGCCGTGGTATATCACTATACTTAACTAACAGGTGAGGCCGTGGTATATCATATTACACTCTGTATCATACAAGGTGTGAATCTATATTAACAACAGGTGAGGCCGTGGTTACACTATACTTAACTAACAGGTGAGGCCGTGGTATATCACTATACTTAACTAACAGGTGAGGCCGTGGTATATCACTATAACCAACAGGTGAGGGCCGTGGTATATCACTATCTAACTAAGGTGGGCCGTGGTATACCACTACTTAACAACAGTGAGGCCGTGGTATAGCACTAAACCAACAGGTGAGGGCCGTGGTATATCACTATACTTAACCAACAGGTGAGGCCGTGGTATATCACTATACTTAACTAACAGGTGAGGCCGTGGTATACCACTATACTTAACTAACAGGTGAGGCCGTGGTATAGCACTAAACTAACGGTGAGGCCGTGGATGCACTAAACTAACAGGTGAGGGTGGTACCACTACTTAACTAACAGGTTAGGCCGTGGTATAGCACTAAACTAACAGTGAGGGCCGTGGTATACCACTATCTAACCAACAGGTGAGGCTGGTATGCACTAAACTAACAGGTGAGGCCGTGTATACCACTACTAACCAACAGTGAGGGCCTGGTATACCACTATTTAACAACAGGTGAGGCCGTGGTATACCACTAAACTAACAGGTGAGGCCGTGGTATAGCACTAAACTAACAGGTGAGGGCCGTGGTATACCACTATACTAAACTAACAGGTGAGACCGTGGTATACCACTAAACTAACAGGTGAGGCCGTGGTATAGCACTAAACTAACAGGTGAGGGCCGTGGTATACCACTATACTTAACCAACAGGTGAGGGCCGTGGTATACCACTATACTTAACCAACAGGTGAGGCCGTGGTATACCACTATACTTAACCAACAGGTGAGGCCGTGGTATATCACTATACTTAACTAACAGGTGAGGCCGTGGTATATCACTATACTTAACCAACAGGTGAGGCCGTGGTATACCACTATACTTAACCAACAGGTGAGGCCGTGGTATACCACTATACTTAACCAACAGGTGAGGCCGTGGTATAGCACTAACCCAACAGGTGAGGGGGTCTCGAAGATGAGAACGTAAATAAAACTTTGCAAATAATGCTTTCAATTTGCTGTTTTACGTAAGTACCTGTAAATAAGAAACAACCTTTAGAATATAATTTGTGAATTCTAATACAGAAGAAATGTTATGTTAATAATATTAATGAGGAACTGAAGAATGCTGGACTAACCTATGAAGTTATAAAGAAAACGATTGAGGCTCTATTCTCCATAAGGAGAGGACAGAAATCATCACCATCAAGTAGCATGTCTCTTCCAGAACTTCCAGACTCCCATGACAGCAGTCCTGATAAACTCTCTGTTCTGTGCAAGTTGGCCGGCGTCAGCAGCAGTCATTCTCAGATCGTTAATGACATATTGCACCCATCGTCTTCTAGGTCTTCCTCCCATTCTTCTTCCAGGCACCATTTCTTCCAAAATTATCTTCTCTATGCACTCATGTTCTTCTATCGCACTCTTCCCTTGTTCGTGTTTTGCTTGGTATGTCCGAAATGTTTAATTTTCCTTGATGTTATGCTCTTTAAAAGCTAACTCTCTCTAATATCAAGCTGTTGCAGAACAGAAGCATTTATTCTTTTCTCTGTCCATGATTGTCTAAGTACTCTTATGTAGCATTTGCATTCAAAGGCATTATTGATCTTCTCATCCTCTTTGTCAATGGTCCATGTCTCACAACCATATGTTGCCAATGAAAAAACGCAGGCTCTTAAACACTTGATTTGCCCGCGTGCCCAGCGTGTTCGTAGCGCGTTGGACTATGGGTGACAAGTCCTCTGTGAGTGTGGGTTCAACTCCGCGGACTGGCAGAAAAGCTACAGGTTCCCCAGATTTACGGTGTTCGTGGCACCGAACCGAAGGGTTACGATGTTCATGACACCGAGCCGAAGAACTTTCAGCTTAAGTGCTTCTGGATCGGAAAAAAAAAAAAAAAAAACACTTGATTTTTGTCCTTATGCCAGTTTCCATCCATATGTTAGTTAGTTCTTTTAGTTTTTGCAGAGCAATGCTTAGCCTTCTTTTAATTTCTTTTATAACATAGTTTTTTTGTTAACAGGGATAAGTAAATAAATATGGCTTACTTTCTGTTAACAAAATAAATAGACAAGATACACCTGTAATTTTGAACATAGCTATCAAGAATCAATACATGAAGAGTTTCCATCAGATACTTTGATCTTAGAGAAAAGAAGGCAGAGAGGTGGTAAAAAAAATATTCTGGAAGTAAAAGGTGTTCATTAAGAACAATAATGTTTGCACCTGTATCCTGTATAAAACTGTATTTACCTGTTGTTAATTCCACCACCTTTCATCTTCTATTTGATTGTATTTGTTTACAACCTTATAGACTAAACATACAAATCTTGTGCAATACTCTCGGCGGGTGGAGTGCTATTTCTGCGCAGACGAACTAAGCCATATGGGGTAAAACCATCATGGTGCAAAGAAGTCCATTTTTTGGTTTTTACTCTTTAGACACAAAAACCGCACGACACAACATGACGATTTATTTAAAGAAAGATTGAAGAGAATAGACAAATATTAACTGCTATTACTTGATGATAATTAAATTGGAATTTCAAAATACTGAAATTCTTAAGTAGTCTGAAACATAATCTCGAAGACCTCATCTCAAAAAAGTATTCTTTGAATTTGGGCTGAGAATCCATGAAAATTGAGATCTAGAATTATACGATAACAGAACAATTTATGAGTACTAAAATTGTGAGATGAGAGAATATTTGATAAGTACAAATCATCAAATAGCTTGTCCTGGACAGAACTTTACCACTCTAGCAGTCCTTCAAAATTTCTCTTTCTCATAGGCTAGATGTCTCGTCTCTACAGCCGCCATGCTCAAGCCATCAGTTACATCCTGAACCTATCTTATTCGTGGTCTTCCTCTTCTCCACTTTTCCGGGATGCCTCCTTCTATAATGATCTTCTCCATCTCTTCATATCCCTTTTATGACCGAAATATCTCTTTCTCTAATTACTATTTTCTCTTTCTTATTTATAGCATCAGCTAGTTTTCTTTAATTTTGAGTTCTTTCTGGATAGATTTATTGTCTTCTTCTCTGTCCATGATATACGTAAGACTCTTCCGTAACACTTATATTCAAAAGCACATACAAGTTTCTGACTACCTTATTAAATGTCAATTTTTTCACAATTATACGTTCTAGATTATTACAAAAATGAGTAACTACGAGAACAATTGGTTAGTACTAGAACTCTTAAATATAAGAACAATTGATTAGTACTAGAACTCTTAAATATAAGAACAATTGATTAGTACTAGAACTCTTAAATACAAGAACAATAGATTAGTACTAGAACTCTTAAATACAAGAACAATAGATTAGTATTAGAACTCTTAAATATAAGAACAATTGATTAGTATTAGATCTCTTAAATATAAGAACAATAGATTAGTACTAGAACTCTTAAATACAAGAACAATTGATTAGTACTAGAACTCTTAAATATAAGAACAATTGATTAGTACTAGAACTCTTAAATATAAGAACAATTGATTAGTACTAGAACTCTTAAATACAAGAACAATAGATTAGTACTAGAACTCTTAAATATAAGAACAATTGATTAGTACTAGAACTATTAAATATAAGAACAATAGATTAGTACTAGAACTCTTAAATATAAGAACAATTGATTAGTACTAGAACTCTTAAATATAAGAACAATTGATTAGTACTAAAACTCTTAAATACAAGAACAATTGATTAGTACTAGAACTCTTAAATACAAGAACAATTGATTAGTACTAGAACTCTTAAATATAAGAACAATTGATTAGTACTAGAACTCTTCAATAGAGAATAATAGATTAGTACTAGAACTCTTAAATATAAGAACAATTGATTAGTATTAGAACTCTTAAATATAAGAACAATTGATTAGTACTAGAACTCTTCAATAGAGAATAATTGATGAGTACTAGAACTCTTAAATCCAAGAACAATTGATTAGTACTAGAACTCTTAAATATAAGAACAATTGATTAGTACTAGAACTCTTAAATATAAGAACAATTGATTAGTACTAGAACTCTTAAATATAAGAACAATTGATTAGCATTAGAACTTTTAAATACAAGAACAATTGATTAGTATTAGAACTCTTAAATATAAGAACAATTGATTAGTACTAGAACTCTTAAATATAAGAACAATTGATTAGTATTAGAACTCTTAAATACAAGAACAATTGATTAGTATTAGAACTCTTAAATATAAGAACAATTGATTAGTATTAGAACTCTTAAATACAAGAACAATTGATTAGTATTAGAACTCTTAAATATAAGAACAATTGATTAGTATTAGAACTCTTAAATACAAGAACAATTGATTAGTATTAGAACTCTTAAATATAAGAACAATTGATTAGTATTAGAACTCTTAAATACAAGAACAATAGATTAGTACCAGAACTCTTAAATATAAGAACAATTGATTAGTACTAGAACTCTTAAATACAAGAACAATAGATTAGTACTAGAACTCTTAAATACAAGAACAATAGATTAGTACTAGAACTCTTAAATATAAGAACAATTGATTAGTACTAGAACTCTTAAATACAAGAACAATTGATTAGAACTAGAACTCTTCAATATAAGAACAATTGATTAGTACTAGAACTCTTAAATATAAGAACAATTGATTAGTACTAGAACTCTTAAATATAAGAACAATTGATTAGAACTAGAACTCTTCAATATAAGAACAATTGATTAGAACTAGAACTCTTCAATACAAGAACAATTGATTAGTACTAGAACTGTGGGATAAGAAATATATTGATTATAGTCACAGTTGCTTTATCTGTTAAAGATTACCAGCACATGTAAAGTAGAAACCTATTCATTAAGTAGATATATGAGAAATGAATGATATTTCTAGAAGACGAAACATTCCTCTATCACCTTTCCTTCGCGACTGTTAAAAACTGTCCGATTTGTTTTTTGCAAGGTAGTATTTCGAAGAGGAGTTGTCGATTTGCTGCATTTCTTGTAAAGCTTTCTATGTACAAATATTGTTTGTTTTATGTCAAAGTAAGACTAAAAATAAGAAGAACAAATGTGAAAATGAAGAGAATATGAGCAGTTATTGAATCGTTGAAGAGACTGGTACATGGAGCGTAGATCTAAAGTTTTAGTTTTCAGTATATATTTATAATAATAATTTATATCGTACCCTTATACGTTACATAGGGCCTGCAAACAATTTCT
Source organism: Arion vulgaris (assembly GCA_020796225.1). Taxonomy (NCBI): domain Eukaryota; kingdom Metazoa; phylum Mollusca; class Gastropoda; order Stylommatophora; family Arionidae; genus Arion; species Arion vulgaris. The sequence goes on along the minus strand of CM036756.1, from coordinate 42,245,254 downwards.
CCATACCGCTCTATATTGAGCAACTCGTTCAATCTCCTCCATGGAACTGGGACCGATATTTCTTGCCTCTCTCAGCAACGTTCGTTTCAGTGTCTCCCTACGTTCATTATCTATAAATAATCTAAGTATATATTCTCATCAAGGTGCGCATCCTTTTTAAGACGTTGCTCTCTTTGCAGCACACCTGTATCTTGCCAGTTCACCCACTTCGTCGATGGTCATGTTCATGGTTTCTTTAATATCGTGTAGCCATCTTCTTCTTGGTTTGCCTCTGCCTCTGCGTCATGGGACCCTGCCCTCTAGTATTAAGTATATATTATCTAGTCATAATTAATTTCACATGCGCAACTTTTAAAAAAGTACTCATAATCTCCTGGGGCAGTAAAGTAACAAGCAATAAGGTATGAAAACACGTAAGGGTTCTTATCATGGCCACTCTTATTCATCAACGTTGCTAAACATTTGCTGAGTCACATCCCAGATTTAGGACGCTGGATTCCCAAAGGCATCCTATATGGAGACTTGACTTTTAGCAAACGAACTGTAGACCAGCTATTTCTTCGCTACAGGGACTTTTGTAAGAGAGACGTGAAGACGCTGTGCATATACACACAACTGGGAAGAGCTTACCAGGGGCAGGACTTGGAGAGTCTCTGTGGTTAAGTAGTTAAGCCGTTGCCTTGAGTTCCGAAAGTTATGAGTTCTAATCTGGACCGTGTCGGTTTTTTTCGCGAGTGCATTTTTTTTCTCAGAGATCCCAAGTTGTGTTAACGGAGATATAGAGTTTGTGCTATGTGCAATACTTTCCACAGATAGGGTGCTATTTCTGAGGAGAATGACAGAGCCATATAGAACAAAACCTATTGCAATGAAGTGAACCCTTTCTTATTGTAGATCTAGCAGGAAGCAGGGTCTGAAAACAGATATGAGAACCGAGTAAACCGGACTTAGCTTGCTGATTTAAATCATGAAGGTAGTAGAAAGTACACAGTCTTCATAAGAATGCTACATTCACTGTTTTTATTTTAGATTTGCAGGATGCTCCATCAACATCAATGATATATAAGTGTAAATGTTCTGTGTGATCGGCAGGATGCTACATCAACATCAATGATATATAAGTCTATATGTTCTGTGTGATCGACAGGATGCTACATCAACATCAATGATATATAAGTCTATATGTTCTGTGTGATCGATATAAGGAAAGACTGCAATAAAACTATGGCGAAACAATGTACTGTAGTTTTACAAAGTACAAAAACAATACGCAGCAACGTTTTGGATCAAAATACCTTATCAAGTAAAGTATACAGAAGAAATGACAAAATTCAGACTTCCTACATGGCAGACATTATATGCAGTCAGACAATAAAGCTCTAACTGCCTAAAATTTATATTTTTATTTTAGGGCCGGTATAGATTGCTGTATGACTATATATGTTCTTTTGTATTTTTTGCTTGATAATACATTTTGTATTCTTTGTTTGATAATACATTTTGTATTCTTTGTTTGATAATACATTTTATATTCTTTGTTTGATAATACATTTTATATTCTTTGTTTGATAAGACATTTTGTATTCTTTATTTGATAATACATTTTGTATTCTTTGTTTGATAATACATTTTATATTCTTTGTTTGATAATACATTTTGTATTCTTTGTTTGATAATACATTTTATATTCTTTGTTTGATAATACATTTTATATTCTTTGTTTGATAATACATTTTGTATTCTTTGTTTGATAAGACATTTTGTATTCTTTGCTTGATAATACATTTTGTATTCTTTGTTTGATAATACATTTTGTATTCTTTGTTTGATAATACATTTTGTATTCTTTGTTTGATAATACATTTTGTATTCTTTGTTTGATAAGACATTTTGTATTCTTTGTTTGATAATACATTTTATATTCTTTGTTTGATAATACATTTTGTATTCTTTGTTTGATAATACCTTTTATATTCTTTGTTTGATAATACATTTTGTATTCTTTGTTTGATAAGACATTTTATATTCTTTGTTTGATAAGACCTTCCAGTCGAAACGTTATTGCATATTGTTTTTGTACTTTATAAAACTACTATCATTTGTTTTTAAATGTTTATATGTTCTGTGTGCTATTCATATAAAATTTTCTTTGCCAGCAGCTCAATTTGTGTTTAATTGTCTTCCTTGCACTTTGTCCAACTACATATGGATCCTTGTGTGGGCCAAGTCTTTTACTTTTCAGAAGCTTATTACACTTTTGCACATCGTTCTAAAAAAACGGTAAAAATGCAGCAACATAGCATTGGGTCGAAGCGCAAACGCCAAACAGTGTTCTGACATACCTGCGCGAGTGTTATATTAGTGCAAGGCATAAAAAACAGATAATCTATTATCCACTAACCAGGATTATATTTTTTTAAATAAATAAAAACAACAACACATAGACGAATCCAAACCAACATTTTAAAATGGAATATGAGCAGTACAATTCGGTATAAAGCCAAGAATTCACTTGTTTCTATTTTTAAATCGGTAAAAAATGTGTGAATACAGATTTAAGAAAATAACTGTGTTCTTGTTGTGGATTGATCGCAACGTTTCATGTGAGAAAAGTAATATTACAGACTAACAGTTAATTGTTAAAACAGCACCAGAAACGATGTATATCTGCGTAGTAATAATTTTTGTAGCTGTAGCAAATGTTGTAATTATACTAATAAACAATGAAATCGTTCTTAAAAACGTTAGAAGCATTCTAAAAAACAATGTAATCGTTCTAAAAACTGTAAAGAAGTATTTAATTAAACATTGCACTCATTCTCAAAAAACGTTAGAAGAATTTAATTAAACAGTGCAACCATTCTAAAAAAAACCCGTTAGAAGAAGTCAATTAAACATTGCATCTATTCTAAAAAAATACTGTTAGAAATATTTAATTAAACATTGCAATCACTCTCAAAAAACGTTAGAAATATTTAATTAAACATTGCAATTAATCTTTAAAAAAAAAGCAAAGTTAGAAACATTTAATTTAAGCATTGCAATCATTCTCAAAAAACGCTAGTATAGTTATAATTGTAATTTAAAAAAGGTGCAGTTTTCAAATAATGATTGCATTAATTTTAATTACGATTGAAATTGTCAGAAGACACGTTAAAGTCATTATAATAAATGTCCGGAACATTTTAGTTAACATTGCAATCACCGTAACGGACGCTGAATCTTGTTTTAAAAGTTGTAGTAATAGAAATAAAAGTTAAAAGTATAGGAAACTTTGCAAGTACTGTAAACAACGTTAAAATCATTCCAACAAACGTTAAAATGAATGTTATTTTCTTCTTCTTCTTTGAAAGCTTCATATCGCCCACTTGTTCAATCACTCTTTGTGATTTGTATGTGATCTGAGCCTAAGAGTGATTGAACGTTGTACCGGTTATGCGCCTACAAGTAAGCCAGCACATCCGATTTCTGCGACGCTTTTATTTACTAGAGTAGCTTCCTAGGCCCCTACCTCAGTCGCCTCTTACGACATGCCTTGTAGTTCGCAGTGTTAATATTCTTTGCTCCGCACGAGCGCCCCGAAAACACACTGGTGACTAAAGAAACAATGTTTATAATGATATTGTCCACATATTATTACTCTAAAGATTGTAGATTGGATTAAAATATGTAAAACCTTCTAGTAACGTATGATTTCAGTGATTAAGTACCATTAATATGACAATTATGATTAAAATTAACAGGTTAGAAAATCCATGAAGCAAAAATCTACTTCTAAAAGGCCCTTAAATCAGTTGGGGTTATGGGGAGAAGTGGTCTGTTTCCCATGCGTAACAGGTTAGAAAATCCATGAAGCAAAAATCTACTTCTAAAAGGCCGTTAAATCAGTTGGGGTTATGTGGAGAAGTGGTCTGTTTCCCATGCGTTCCGAAAGTAATTAGTTCAAGTCCAGACCATGTTGTTTTATTCACAAAATTATTTTCCATGGTGAGTTCTAGGATTATTTCTGGTGTTAAGGAGTTCGTGATTTGGTCAATATTCTCGGCGTGTAACGTGCCATTTCTGCCGATAGAGAGAGACCGATTCATATGTGGAAACTCAGTACAATGAAGTTCATTCTTATTTTATACTCCTTAAATTAAATCAGTAAAAAAAACGCCGGTGATTGACAATATTAAAATATACAGTATATATAGTGCATATAAAACAGAGTTCAGTCCAGATCATATTTTATATATTGCCCGCATGCCCTGCGTGTTCGTAGCGCGTTGGGCGACGGATGACAAGCCCTCTGTGAGTGCGGGTTCAAATCCGCGGGCTCGCAGAAAAGCCACAGGATCTCCAGACTTACGGTGTTCGTGGCACCGAACAGAAGGATTACGATGTCCATGGCACCGAGCCGAAGAACTGAAAGCTCAAGTGCTTCTGGATCGGAATAAAAATCATTTTATTTAACAATAAATGTATCAAATATCTATACTGTATATGTATCATATATCTATATCTAACTTATCCTGTTGTACCTTTCAGCATTTAGGGTATGCAAAGAGTTCTGGCAAGTGTTCTAGAATACGCCTCGTATATGGTGTCTCTTGCCGTCTTATATTTCTAAGATCCATCGTTTACGCGGGAGACCTTTGATCTTGAAACCATTGTTTCTGAATAGTACTGTTGGCTGTGGTGTACTGTTGGACGCTAATTATGTTACGTGATTGAACCATTTTGTTTGTTGTTTCTTAACATGATCTAGCACCAGTGTTATTGCTACCAAGTCTATAATACTCTCGTTTTAATCTTATTTCTCCTTGTTACTTTTGCTATTTTTACAGGCATTTCATCTCTGTTGTTGTACGTTTACATACTTAACGCACTGAGAGAGTCTTTTCGAACGGAATCGTTTCATGCTGGTGAGTCCCACTCGTTGACTAGACTGAGAGAGATGGGTCTCAATATTGGTACAGCCCGAAAAGAATGACATACCAAATATGCAAAGAGATTGATTAATCAACATCGAACTGGCGTATTGCTCCGCTGGACGATGCTGGATTAATTTAGGTGGCGATCGGAGCACCTATGGAGATGTCCGGAGTGCTATGATGATAGTCCTCTGATAACTGTTGTACGTGTTTTTGTTTAATGCAGAGGTCCAATTTTGTCACTGATAGTATTATTCTATTTTGTAAAACTACAGTAATTTGTGTATACAGTAAGAAGTCATGAGTATAAGCAGAGAACATAAAGATATCAACATACAAATAAATGACCAAACGCTAAAGCAGGTGAGAGAATTCAAATACCTTGGAAGTATCTTCACATCTGATAGTAGACTGGACAGAGAGATCGAAACTAGAATCCAGCAAGCCAACAACATTACATACCAGCTTACCCCAATTTTGAAACACCCAGCTATTCCAGTAGTGACTAAAAGACAAATTATAAATTCAATCTTTATACCAACACTGTGCTACCAGAGCCAAACATGGGCACTGACAAAAGAACAAGAAAGGAAAATTACCACATGCGAAATGAGATGCCTGGGGAAAGCAGTATATAAAACAAGAAGAGACCATATAAGAAATGAGGAAATTAGAAGAACAGTCGGAACAACACCTGCTATTAGATTTATTGAAAAACAGACTCAAATGGTTTGGCCACTTGGTCAGAATGAACCCGAATACACCAGTTGCAAGAGCGTACAACCTGAAAATGGAATCATCAAGAGGAAAGGGCAGACCAAGAAAAGATGGGTTGATGGAGTTACAGACATCTTAAAACTCCACAATACCACACCATATCAAGCGACCGAGCGTGCGTTATCTCGGAAACCTATCATCAGTTAAACCTGTTACGCCTAGCGGCAAAAAAGCAGAGAAGGACAAAAGAAGAAAAGAAAGACAGTAATTTGTTATTACATGTTTGGCCATTGCTACATAATTTTACTGCAGTCGGTCTCTATATCGATAGTACAAAGTTATGATGAAGATAGTATTGTATAAGACTCGTTGTTTGTGTAAAGATACATGTTTGCAATTGAGTATCGATGTCATTTGGTCAATTATTTTGCTATCTTTGATGCATTCATTGCTATATATCGATATTGACTCTTGCATCTGCTGTTAACGAACTTATCAAACATGTTAAATTTTTCCCTTGTCTCTGTTGTTGCTTTGCTATGAAGATATGTATTGTATCAGATATTGCACAAAAGAATGCAAGAGATTAAACAGCTTTCAAATTATAAATAAATAAAATATCATTGTTTAATTAATGAAGGAAATCATAAACAATAATATGAAAATATGCCAGCTTGAACAAAGAAATAATAATGCAAGACAAAAACCCCCAAAGAAGCAGTCTGCGTTAATCAAGGATGCATCGATCAAGAAGAGAAGTACAAAGTGAATGCAATGTATTTGGACAATGCTACTGGGTGCTTGAGATATAATGATAAAACATTGTAAACATGGAAGGGATTATATTTTAGAGATATGAATGGTGATATCAGCAAGTTTCATGTATGATATACGAGTTTTTTTTAAAGAACCCCAGAGGATGCAGCGGAAACATTGAATATGATCAATAAAAATAAAAGTGTACAAGTATTAGGAGCTTCCGAAAAAATAAACTACAAAACACAGGATTCGAACCACTTACTCTTATTTTCTACGACACCCATTGCCTAGCGTAGTAATACGAGCGTTCTAACGAACACATTTTAAATGGCTCTCTGATTGTGTTTGTAAGAACGCTCGTATTGTTAGACTTTGTATGATAATGATAACTTAATGTGCATGACAGTTGTGAATACATATACTGATATTTGCTACATGTAACTGATCATCGTACGATTAGTTATTGGTTATTGGTCATTAAACTGACATCATAATACTCGGAGCAAACCCACAGGGGCTCAGTCTACCCCAACATACCCCAAAGAGTAAGCGTGTTGATGGTTCTCATGGCTTTTTGTTTAATCCCACTCCTCATTCTCTCCCTTCTGTATCGAGTTCTGCTTCATCTCTGTCATGACTAGTTTCTTCTGTCATTTGATGTTAGCTTCCATAGTAATAATTTCAAACTCCTTATATGGCTGGATAGATTCAAGACCAACTTTCGTGTCTTCATCCAACAGGTGACTGTTGTGACACTGAAGGATATTCCCCTATCCCTCCTCAACTCATCAACCATCGATGCTGCTGATGCAAGCATATCAGCTCTTTTATTGTCCTCGAATACCCGCATGTCTAGGACAGCAGATTCTTATCAAATGCAGAAAGAAAAAGTAGATATTATAGTAGATGTTTGCTTGTTTATTTGTTGATTTATTTTATAACCCAAAGAGAATTTCATAATTCCCGCACTTTTCATTTGTTTCGTACTCAACGACTTCAGAGAAGGCAAGATGAGCTTTCATTGCACTGGGAAATTTGTGGAAGTCTAAATAAATCAAATCTAGAACCAACATTAGATTATTTAACTCCAATGTTAAAGCAGTTCTGCTGTATGGTTCAGAAACATGGAGAACGACTAAAACAATAAGTTATAAATTGCAAAATTTAACAATGGGTGTTTGCACAGTATTGAAGGATATAGATGACATTATGTAGTCACAAATGATGAACTTATGGAGAGAACAAGACATATCTCAGTTAACTAAGAAGTGAAGACAAGGCACTTACTCTGAATAAGACCCTTTGCGAAAACAAGAAGGGAATGTAACACGAAGGGTTCTTTCCTGGAAGAAGCAGTGAAATCGAAAGAGAGAAGGACCCCAAAAAATACACGGATAAGAGATTATCATATCCGCTGTTCCTTTAAGAGCTTTTCTAGACAATGTCCCTACTGGCATACGATATACGCACCCAATCCATCTCCATCTTTTAGTGATGGTCTTCAATAATATTTTGACATTGTCTTCTTCATTCAAGAAAACAGTTGCTTAATTCACCTAGCTCCCTTCACTCGATGCATAAACGGTATCTCTTACTTTCGCTACCGTTACACAATATTTTACAAAATAGGAATGATAATATATTCTATGTTTAATCTATCTATAATTTAGATGTACCATTGTTCTAGAATGTTGTTTGTTCTCTCTCAAACCTACACGGGAAAGTTTACTTGATGTATTTATTTGGTTATATGCACTAGCTTTGCTTCCGGGATATCTTTCTTCTTCTTTTTTTTGTCCTTCCCTGCTTTTTTGCCATTATACGTAGCTGGTTTAACTGATGATAGGTTTCCGAGATAATGCACGCTCGGTCGCTTGCTATGCTGTGGTATTGTGGAGTATTAAGATGTCTGTAACTCCATCAACCCATCTTTTTCATGATCTGCTCCTTCTTCTTGATGATTCCATTTTCAGGTTGTAAGCTCTTGCAACTGGTGTATTCAGGTTAATTCTCCAAGTGGCCAAACCATTTGAGTCTCTGTTTTTCAATGAATCTAATAGTAGGTGTTGTTCCGACTGTTCTTCTAATTTCCTCATTCTTATATGGTCTCTTCTTGCTTTATTTATCACTTTCCTCAAGCATCTCATTTCACATGTGGTAATTCAATGGGATATCGACTTGATCAATTCTAATAAAAACCTTTACAACTTCAAGTAAATAAACACTGAGAGACAGAACAAGCCATTCATTGTCGTTTTTTTGTTCATTTGCTTCCAAATTAAAAGAAGCCTAACTACAATTGAGAGAGTACATATGAATAATACAAGCAACTGATGAGCAATGATCAAGAATAAGCTCAGAAATTGATTTTTAAAATTGTGTTATATCTCTTGTGATAATTATATATGCTTGTAAACCCGAACAGTTCTTGATTCTCTCCATCGCTGTGGGAGGTTCCCCTTTCTGTACAGTAGTATAACGAGAAATTGAAAACCCAACTGCCTTGCAATGAGTAATTGAATTTAGATGTCGATTTATAAAGAACTCATAATGTGGGATATATTATCTCGATGTGGGAATCTAGGAAATAGAACACAAAAATAAATCCTTCAAAAGTGGTGCTCAACTGATGGGGTGGTTTGAACGTAAAATATATTGTCATGTCTAACCACTTATGCCTTGAAGCTTTGTGGAAAGGTTACGTTCATGTTGTTAGGCCAAGTATGTTGATGTGAATGATTTAAGCCCATATTTTCCTAGTATTTCTTTGATGTTGTCTATCTCTGATTCTATTTGTCTTTTTTAACCAGCTTTTCTATTACAACAGACACAGAGTGGTGGTTATCAGGACGTCAGTCTCATCAGACGTTGAAATATTTTTTTATTTTCTATTTTTCCACATATTTTATGGTAGGTGTAGTCTCTACATTGTTTGTGTCTAGCGTTTGTCCGCATTCTGTATCTTCTAGTCACGTTGATGAATTGTTATCAAGCCGGTTTATCGAATTGGCTGTTATTTCTCTCTCCTCTGCGTTAAATTTTGTCCATGTTTGATATTGGTAACAGAGGGTTGGTAGCAGAGTTTTGGTAGCAGAGTGTTGGTAGCTGAGTATTGGTAGTAGACAGTTGGTAGTAGAGGTTGAGGGTAGCAGAGTGTTGGTATCAGAGTGTTGGTATCAGAGTGTTGGTATCAGAGTGTTGGTAAGAGAGTGTTGGTAGCTGAGTATTGGTAGTAGACAGTTGGTAGTAGAGGTTGAGGGTAGCAGAATGTTGGTATCAGAGTGTTGGTATCAGAGTGTTGGTAAGGGGTGTTGGTAGCTGAGTATTGGTAGTAGACAGTTGGTAGTAGAGGGTTGAGGGTAGCAGAGTGTTGGTATCAGAGTGTTGGTAGCAGAATGTTGGTATCAGAGTGTTGGTAAGAGAGTGTTGGTATCAGAGTGTTGGTAGCAGAATGTTGGTATCAGAGTGTTGGTAGCAGAATGTTGGTATCAGAGTGTTGGTAGCAGAATGTTGGTATCAGAGTGTTGGTAGCAGAATGTTGGTATGAATATGATACTTATAGCGTACCTGTTAATTTGCATGATCACATTCGGGTGAGAGCCACGTTAGATTAGTAATTAGTTTACATACTTCGTAGAAGTGTGGTCCTGTGTTCAAATTTCCCAGTTTGAGTTTCATTTTATCTGAGTTTAAGGGCTTTCATGTCGACCCAGCCTGAACTTGGTATTAAAAAAAAACCCAGAGAAGTAAAACCATCCGGCGAGATGTTGACCACATCACGTATTGTGTGCTGTTGGTAAAAACAAAACGCGTGTCTGACACTGTGTTCCTAAATATACCACAGTGTATGAAATCGGGCTCTTTACTTTTACTTTACTGATATTCTGATGCATAAGTTAACCTATTCACCCTTCTGAACCCATCTGCTGGCTCTCGTAAAAGTTTAAGGAGACGTAAAGCCGGTGTAGTAGCTAGTTGAGTATACACTGCAATATAAATTCGTTAACAGGTAAACAAAAAATAACGGAGTCAAAGAGTTAATGTTGACAATTGATATGATACTCTTTTATCAGCATCGCGAAACACGTAATAATAAAGTACTGCAGTTTTAGAAAATAGAAAAACAATGACAATACACAGTAAAAAAATCAATATTATGCTTACGTAAAAAATGGCTGATGCTACAAATAAGAAAGATAAAAAGACACAAAGGGCTGGCGAAGAACCTTCATAGAATGAGGCATCCCGACAAAGAGGAGAAGATTAAGACCACGGAGAAGATGGATTCAGGACGTAGCTGATAGTTTGAACTGCAGAGATGGGACATCTGGCCTATGCGAGAAATAAATTTCAGAGGACTGTTGGGGTGGCAAAGTTCTGCTCAGGACTAGCTATTTGATGATGATAATGAAAAACAGAATTATACCATTATTCAGAACACATTTTTTGGTATGGAAATAATCCTGATTAACGTTAAAGCTGGAGGAATTTAATAGGGCGCCGGGATGTATAACATGGGCGCCACGGCGCTAGACAGCGCTGGTGTAACATATTCAAGCTGTGTTCTCGATACCAGAAATATATCTGACTTTAAATTGTTAAGCGTTACCACAAAGTCAAACGTGCTTCTGAATACAGAACAGGTTTCTATCGGCAAGTGATCCACAACGTCTGTCCACTCAAACTTTATGTCAACATTTGGACTACGGATCTAAATGTCTCCAAGACGAGGTCGAAGGGCAGCACCAAAGACCGTCTTTACTCTCGTTACTCATACTTTCTACAGAAGTAAATGTTTATAGACAAGTTAATTTACCAGACACATTACACTCATTTTTTTTGGTCAGATGTACTCGCAGAATGATCAAAGATGTAATTTTCTTTTCGCTATTTTCGCTCAAAGCTAGTAACTCAAGTTTCCAATAGTAAACTGCATTATTTAGAATATAGAATGTTCCAGAGTGATAAGTCGGGGTCATTTCTGTTAGTTTTTATATTTAGTGGAGCATACAACTGTAGCTGGTACTATCCTTCGATTTTTATAATAATAATAATAATTCCCCTCGTATCGTTATTCGTTACGTAAGGTTTGCAAGCAATTTCTCCATACCACTTTATCATGGGTAACTCGCTCAATCTCCTCTATGGAACTGAGACCGATATTTCTTGCCTCTCTCAGCAAAGTTCATTTCAAGGTCTCCTTAGGTGGTCCTCTCTTTCTTGAACACTCTGCATCCAACAAGATCACATATCAAGAAAATGACTTGGCTGTACACGCCTGGACATGCTGGAGTGCTGGGTAACGAGCGTGCTGACTCTCTTGCAAACAATGCCCCGTCTCAAGGGGGCAGAAGTATGGACAGAGCCGATATCATCAATACGGTACGCTCTCAATTGTGTGACATGGGCGGGTCTCAGACACTGGAACAAGTTCGAGAATTAGGCGTTAAGTTTGGACATAACAGACAGTGTCGTCTTCGTGGTAGAGAGAGAAGATATAATAATCGATTTCTCATGGATATTGTGAGCAAATGGACTTTGGGATGGCTGCTGCAACAGAGGACAGAGCACGAATGGGAATGCCCAATGTGCCATGACGTCGATCGCATAACATAACATTACATAACTCTGCATCCCACTTCAATGCCTGCTTTGATATTCTTTGATCATTTCTTCTCAAGGTGTGTCCAACATATCTCCATCTTCTTCTTCTTATAACAGTAGTTACTAGTGGTTGACCAGACATTTCTTCTCAAGGTGTGTCCAACATATCTCTATTTTCTCCTTATAACAGTTGGTACTAGTAGTTGACCAGACATTTCTTCTCAAGGTATGTCCAACATATCTCCATCTTCTTCTTCTTATGACAGTAGTTACTAATAGTTGACCAGACATTTCTTCTCAAGGTATGTCCAACATATCTCCATCTTCTTCTTCTTATAACAGTAGTTACTAGTGGTTAACCAGACATTTCTCTGATTAGATTTTTATAATGGACCATTTCATTAAATTTCTTTCATGAAAGTTTGCTTTACCTGGGTTTAACTTATAATGCTATTTGACAAATGTTTTACACCTCTTGAAACTTCCTTTTCACTGAAAACAAGTTACGATAAGGAAAAATATAATGAATGAAGATGCATATGATAAGTAGAGCAGATATTACAATGGAATCCAAGATGCTTAAATAAAAGAGCAGTTCACATATTTGGGTTGCAATTTTGACTGCATATGAAGTATCAACAGTATTCTTCTTCTGCATTCTCACTAGATTGGGATTTCAGATTCTCTAATAAAGGCAGCCGTCTGCCTCAGATTATCAACCATGTCATACAGTTTGTCTTGGACGCTAGTGTAAGTGGGCCACCTCTTTCTTCTCAAGTCTGCATACTGGGGGCAGTTCTGTAGGATATAATTCCTATGATTTCTGCTTCCCCGTTTGTGCTGACCTCTTCTTGTAGTAAGTTTTGGCCACACTCGTGATGGCAGGTTTGACATTCTTACTGCGTGGGTAAATCTCCTAGGCAGATTGGCGACAGTAGAATCCGTTATCCCATTCCTCATTGTGAAGGGTCGTTGAACCATGTTATGCGCCTTACGGCCTGGTGCATCCGTTTTCTGCAAGCATTTGTTTCGGGTTAGCATTCCCTAGCGGACACGTGCATCCGATTTCAGCCAAACCTCCTTAGTCGCCTCTTACCTCATGCGTGGCGGGTAACAGTGGTTCTATTCTTTACACCCCAAATTTGGGCCCCGGTAACCACTCGGGCGGTATCAATAGTATTAACAATATCAAAACCACATTAAATAAATTCGGATTTAACACAACAAGTAGGACTCATCTTATTGTGGAACGCAAATTAAAGTTGGCACACCCTCACTTAACAGCAAAAGTGGATAACCAATTTCATCATCCACCTGGGATAAGACAATAGACAATATTGAAGTATCAAAATAGAAATTATGATACACAATGTCACAGCAACATCATCTTTTAAAAGTGTAAATAAAAAATATGAAACGCAAGGTATATAGTTGAAAAACTCAATAACGAATTCTCTGTACCATGTTGTGTTAACTCTATATATATGAGACTGCAGTTAAAAAAACTTCATTAAATTTCTGACTTGTGTCAACTCTAGCATATCAGAGCGAGGATTGGAAACAGACTTAAGATACGAAATGAAATTCGTTGCATATCCTTTACTTGACGTAGCTATCAACTACAGTAAACGAGTCGTTGATTTTCTAGACACCACTTATACGTTCTGTAGTTTGCCATTGCTTTCTGAACGTTGAGGTCTATTTTTACTTTTCGTAAAAGTAAACGGAAACGAATTTGCTTCCAAACTTGCCCGCCGCGGAGTTTGAACCGGATACGCTTGGGTTGTGATCGAGCTCACTACCTCTTAAGCTACAGAGGCCCATATAGATATGGAAAGTAAACTGAATGCATTTGGAAATAGTTGAATGTGAAAAACAATGAGCATAAAATGGAACGAATTCAGGAGAGGTGATGAAAAGAGAAATGTCTGGTCAAGCACTAGTAACAACTGGTTTAAGAAGAAGAAGATGGAGATATGTTGGACATACCTTGAGAAGAAATGTCTGGTCAAGCACTAGTAACAACTGGTTTAAGAAGAAGAAGATGGAGATATGTTGGACATACCTTGAGAAGAAATGTCTGGTCAAGCACTAGTAACAACTGGTTTAAGAAGAAGAAGATGGAGATATGTTGGACATACCTTGAGAAGAAATGTCTGGTCAAGCACTAGTAACAACTGGTTTAAGAAGAAGAGCAAATTGAGATATCTTGGACATAATGATAATGTTCGTCAATCAAATATGATTATAACCACATAGTTACTTCATCCAACAAACAAAATGTAATATTAGTCAATGGACACGTAGGTGACTTGTCAGTCCGATGCGTGCCTTGAAGAGTCGTAGACAGTGTGGGCATGAGATTGTTGCTACATTCTGGGACTCGTGTGCACTGGCCTTTCTCTTTTGTCTACGCAGTACTGATGCTGCTTGACGTGCTGCCTCATAGGATTCTGCACCCTTTCGTAGGAGTGAACGCCAGGATGTTCGGTCCCGTGCAGCTTTTTCTCAGGTGTCAATCTTGATTTCGAAGGATTTTAGAGAGGACTTGAGCGTGTCTTTGAATCTCTTCTTTGGCCCCTCGGGAGCGTTTGCCACTCGACATTTCACTGTAGAATAATATCTTTGGCATCCTGTGATCAGGCATGCGGACGAGATGTCCCGCCCAGTGAAGTTGGTGTTAATACTGGGAATACCAGCTCTGTCAAGAACAGTGGTATCTGGGATCTTGTCTTGCCACTTGATTTGCAGCAGCTTTCTTAGACAATTTGTGTGAAAATGGTTCAGCTTCTTAGCATGACGGGTGTAAACAGTCCATGTCTCACTGGCATATAGCAGTACTGGGAGCACTGCAGCTCTGTATACATTTAGCTTGGTCTGAAGATTGATACCACCCCTATGCCAGACATTGGCGTACAATCTACCAAACGAACTGCTAGCCATGGATATTCTGGAGTTTACCTCATCATCTATGTTTACATTTTGTGAAAGTGTGCTGCCCAGGTATGTGAACCTATGTGCAGCTTTCAGTTTGGTACCATTTATCATAATCATAGGTTCCTTGTAGACGTTGCCAGGGGCTGGTTGATACATCACTTGGACATACTCTGAGAATTAATGATCAAAGAATCAAATAGCGGGCATTGAAGTTGGAGGCAAATGGTCCAAGAAAGAAAGAACGCCTAAAACAGACCCTAAAACCAACGTTACTGAGAGAGGTGAGAAATATCGGGCTCAGTTCCATAAAAGAGATTGATCGAGTTGCCCAAGTTAAAGTAATAACGATGGTTCGGGCATAGCTGTGGAAAACACAGTTGAGTGTCACTAGACAAGATCTTGAGTGGAACCCGCAAGGAAAAGGGAAAAGGAAACGTCCAAAATAGACATGGAGACGGAGTCTTCTTGAGAAATTGAAGGATACCGGACTATAATGAAAAACCATAATTAAAACTGCAAGAGA
The DNA here is from genome assembly GCA_020796225.1 of Arion vulgaris. Lineage (NCBI taxonomy): Eukaryota > Metazoa > Mollusca > Gastropoda > Stylommatophora > Arionidae > Arion > Arion vulgaris. The sequence goes on along the minus strand of CM036756.1, from coordinate 42,229,798 downwards.
CCGGAAAAAGTGGCGAAAAACTGTTGTGGATATCTGCTCTACGAGAAACGGCGTTGAGGAATAAGTTCAGCTAGTTAAGCTTATGTAAGATTTTACCTCATATCTTTATTTCGTCTGTATAGATTCAATGTATATAGATAAACCGTCTTTTCTTGCCTTGTTTTCTCAAGTTTCATCTCACGAGTGCGCGAAGTTATCTAAGCTTAATAGTTTCTGAACACGAGATCTAATACTTTTCTTATATTTATCTTATCTTGAACAGGTAATCGATCAGAAATTATAATAAAATAATAAAAGGTAAATATTTTTAGAATTCTTACTAGTAGATAATGATATAAGATAAACAATATTATATTTCTCCCTAGTAGATACAAATTGAGGTCTCTAAAGCTAAGTGGTTAAGCTATGCATTGCGTTCCGAAGTAATATTATATTTCTCCCTAGTAGATACAAATTGAGGTCTCTAAAGCTAAGTGGTTAAGCTATGCATTGCGTTCCGAAGTAATATTATATTTCTCCCTAGTAGATACAAATTGAGGTCTCTAAAGCTAAGTGGTTAAGCTATGCATTGCGTTCTGAAGTAATATTATATTTCTCCCTAGTAGATACAAATTGAGGTCTCTAAAGCTAAGTGGTTAAGCTATGCATTGCGTTCCGAAGTAATATTATATTTCTCCCTAGTAGATACAAATTGAGGTCTCTAAAGCTAAGTGGTTAAGCTATGCATTGCGTTCCGAAGTAATATTATATTTCTCCCTAGTAGATACAAATTGAGGTCTCTAAAGCTAAGTGGTTAATCTATGCATTGCGTTCCGAAGTAATATTATATTTCTCCCTAGTAGATACAAATTGAGGTCTCTAAAGCTAAGTGGTTAAGCTATGCATTGCGTTCCGAAGTAATATTATATTTCTCCCTAGTAGATACAAATTGAGGTCTCTAAAGCTAAGTGGTTAAGCTATGCATTGCGTTCTGAAGTAATATTATATTTCTCCCTAGTAGATACAAATTGAGGTCTCTAAAGCTAAGTGGTTAAGCTATGCATTACGTTCCGAAGTAATATTATATTTCTCCCTAGTAGATACAAATTGAGGTCTCTAAAGCTAAGTGGTTAAGCTATGCATTGCGTTCCGAAGTAATATTATATTTCTCCCTAGTAGATACAAATTGAGGTCTCTAAAGCTAAGTGGTTAAGCTATGCATTGCGTTCCGAAGTAATATTATATTTCTCCCTAGTAGATACAAATTGAGGTCTCTAAAGCTAAGTGGTTAAGCTATGCATTGCGTTCCGAAGTAATATTATATTTCTCCCTAGTAGATACAAATTGAGGTCTCTAAAGCTAAGTGGTTAAGCTATACATTGCGTTCCGAAGGTCGTGAGTTCGAATCCGGACCGTACAGTTCTGATCACGAGCGAATTCTTTCTCCATAGACCCCTAAGATTATTGCCGAAGTTACGGAGTTTGTGCTTTGTGCATTGCTCTCAGCAGGTGAGTATAATTTTGTGAAAATGGTATGAGCCGTATGGGGTAAATTTCGGTACAATGAAATCATTACTTCGGCTTTAGGTAATATTATAAAATGAACAATGTTTGAATTCTTAAAAAAGTTAATTGCACATCCTTGACTTTGCGAATTAACCCCTGCTTTTTTTACGCTGTTTGTGATTTTTCTAGGCATTATTGCGTTTAGTAATTTGCCACTGCTTTCTGAACGGGTGGCGCCATCGTCCTTGTGTAAAAATCCACGCGAACAATTTGTCCACAGCGTGATTCGAACTCAGAACGTCGGGTTAATAGACCGAGTCACTATCCCCTAAGCCACATACGCCACCGCTCGAGTTCTTACTAGTAGATAATTATTTAAGGTGAACTTCTTCTTCCAACTTGTTTAGATATCGATTTGTATACCCGTGTGGTGCCGGGTCCCGCAAGGGAAACAAAGAACTCAGAACGTCGGGGTTAATAGACCGAGTCACTATCCCCTAAGCCACATACGCCACCGTTCGAGTTCTTACTATTAGATAATTATATAAGGTGAACTTCTTCTTTTTCTTCTACCAACTTGTTTAGATATCGATTTGTATACCCGTGTGGTGCCGGGTCCCGCAAGGGAAACAAAGAACTCAGAACGTCGGGGTTAATAGACCGAGTCACTATCCCCTAAGCCACATATGCCACCGTTCATGTTCTTACTAGTAGATAATTATTTAAGGTGAACTTCTTCTTTTTCTTCTACCAACTTGTTTAGATATCGATTTGTATACCCGTGTGGTGCCGGGTCCGCAAGGAAACAAAGAACTCAGAACGTCGGGGTTAATAGACCGAGTCACTATCCCCTAAGCCACATATGCCACCGTTCATGTTCTTACTAGTAGATAATTATTTAAGGTGAACTTCTTCTTTTTCTTCTACCAACTTGTTTAGATATCGATTTGTATACCCGTGTGGTGCCGGGTCCGCAGAAACAAAGAACTCAGAACGTCGGGGTTAATAGACCGAGTCACTATCCCCTAAGCCACATATGCCACCGTTCATGTTCTTACTAGTAGATAATTATTTAAGGTGAACTTCTTCTTTTTCTTCTACCAACTTGTTTAGATATCGATTTGTATACCCGTGTGGTGCCGGGTCCCGCAAGGGAAACAAAGAACTCAGAACGTCGGGGTTAATAGACCGAGTCACTATCCCCTAAGCCACATATGCCACCGTTCATGTTCTTACTAGTAGATAATTATTTAAGGTGAACTTCTTCTTTTTCTTCTACCAACTTGTTTAGATATCGATTTGTATACCCGTGTGGTACCGGGTCCAAAGGAAGCAAAGAATAGTACCAATGCGACCTACAAGGCATGTCTTAAGAGGCTACTAAGATTGGGACCTAGGAAGCTACTCTAGTAAACAAAAAGCGTCGCAGAAATCGGATGTACTGGCCTACTTGTAGGCGGATAACTGGCACCACGTACAATAGCTATTAGGCTCAGATCACACAGAGCCGTTAACAAGTGGTCGATACGGAGCTTTCAAAGAAGAAGAAGTATACTTCTGAAGGACTTAGTGGTCAACCAAATTCTGTGTACATCTCCATATAGCTTGCCTTGAATAGACATAGGGGTTGGTAAAGTGTATCGTCAGAAACATAAGTAAGTAAAGTAAACAAACCCTTACATACCTCGTGGTATATAGACCAATACAGTGTTAGGCCTGTATTTTCATTGACCGTCGGCACACGATGGGTGATCTGGTCAGCATCACGCCGGCTGCCTTTACTTTCCCAGAGCATGTCTGGTACCCAGTTGAGGCTGGGTCGACCTGAGACCGTCGAGGTCGGGAAAATTCCACGCGCATTGCGGGAGCTGAACCCAGACCACCAGCCTTGAGAAGCGAGTTCACTAACAACTACGCTACAGAGGCTCTCTCAGAAACATAAAACAGTTTAAAATCTGACATTTACCTCATATAAAACGTATTTGATATAGGGACACTTCCGATCAGTTTAGCTCATTGAAGAAGCAGAAACGTAAAACAGTTCAAAATCTGACATTCAACTCATACAAAACGTATTTGATATAGGGACACTTCCGATCAGTTTAGCTCATTGAAGAAGCAGAAACGTAAAACAGTTCAAAATCTGACATTCAACTCATACAAAACGTATTTGGTAAAGGGAAATAGTAATCAGTTCCGATCAGTTCATCTCAATGAAGAAGCAGTAAAGCGACAAGTTTACCTTTGCAAGAACCACTGATGTGATTTGTTTAGTGAGATTCTAGCGTTCGCACTTATTGTTGGAACCGAAGTCGCAAATTGAAATGAACACATCATGAAATTAGAAGAAAGTTTAACAATTAGTAGACGGTGCGCCACCATCTCTGAAACGAATCTGCTATTGACTCTGGCATTCTACACTGTGCATTCAAAGGGAATAAACTCTAGGACCAGGAATGTAGGGACAACTCGAGATTTGTTTCAATATCGAGGATCGATTAAGAAAACTGTAGATAGGTTTCCGGTGAGTTATTTCCTGGATGAGGTCTGGACTTCTCAGTTGTTTACTCAGACTGGACGACGACTCAGTACAGTTACAAAAACGTAATGACAGGAAGTATATTTAGGTTGCGGTTTTGAAGAAAAATAGAAACAATTTCTCACCGAAACAAAAAATGATTAATAAAAATATAATTAATATGTCCCAGGTTATAGAAGTTAGTATTTCATCATCATCTCAGGTGCCATCTCCGCATTGAATATTGTCTGCAATGAATCTCCAGCATCCCCTGCCATTCGCCTTTGTGTTGCACTCTGCCACACTGTATCCTGTCCACTTCTTTAAATTTATCTCCCACTTATCTCTCGGTCTTCCTCTTGCTCTTCGCCCTTCAACTTTCCCCTCTATTAAAGAAAGTTAGTATTTAGAGAAAGAATAAATAGTTTATCGCTCAAAATATAAATAAGTGGTCACTGAAATAAAAAAAAATAGCTGATCACTTCAAATATCAATAATTTATCAATAATACAAATAATTGATTAATGATAGATTGATAGGACTATCATCATTGCACTTCCATGAATAACAATATGTGCTATGCTATATTTCTTACACAGGAATATCTCAGTGGCAGTGCACAAACGCTGTAGCACCGGCGAGGGTCCCCCAATGTAATTTAAAATATGGTTAAATTTTTCTGCAGGAATTAAATTTTTTAAATATTTCTTTTTCATAAATTTTGCATAGACAGCAGCATACCAACCTATTCTTCGGCTTTCATCTGTCACTATTTCTTTTTTATGCTCAACATGAACACGGTACCTACGTTTTATCGTCTGTCTCCGATAGGATTAAGAACTCGGTCTCACTTATATTAAGATCAAGAACTTTTGGAACAAAAATATTCACATACCTCTACGCGAAAAACCACATACCTCTACGCGAAAAACCACATACCTCTACGCGAAAAACCACATACCTCTACGCGAAAAACCACATACCTCTACGCGAAAAACCACATACCTCTACGCGAAAAACCACATACCTCTACGCGAAAAACCACATACCTCTACGCAAAAAACCACATACCTCTACGCGAAAAACCACATACCTCTACGCGAAAAACCACATACCTCTACGCGAAAAACCACATACCTCTACGCGAAAAACCACATACCTCTACGCGAAAAACCACATACCTCTACGCGAAAAACGAACCTAGTATATTTGAAACGAGAGGCGAGTACCTTAAGCTTACCTATAAGCCACGGAGATCTCGATTATTTAATGAAAATAGACATAATTGATCAATGTAAATATATGTAATTGATATATGAAAATCGTATATCTTGGACAGAGAAGAGAACAAATAGATCTATCTAGAAAGAACTCAAAATCAAAGAAAACTGGCTGATGCTACAAATAAGAGATACAATTGAGATATTTTGGACATATAAAAAGACATGAAGGGCTGGAGAAGACCATCATGGAAGGAGGTATACCGGCAAAGAGAAGAAGAGGAAGACCAAGGAGAAGATGGATTCAGGATGTAACTGATGGTTTGAACATGACGGCTGCAGAGGCGGGACATCTGGCCTATGAGAGAGAAATTAAGGAGGACTGTTGGGGTGGCAAAGTTCTGTTCAGGACAAGCTACTTGATGATGATGATGATATGACAAATCGAAATAATGTATGAGTGAACTGTTTGAAATTGATCAGTGACAATGTACATAAATGAGTAGTGAACATACCTATAAATGTTCACTGAATACATAAACGGATGATGATGATGATGTTTTGGGTATCTTTTAAAGAAAAATGACTATACTTGTAGTGTGAATGCATGGAAAGTTATTTCATTAGTTGTTGCAATAGCTGATCTAATAGTTTCTGTAATACTTGCTTCAATAGCTTTTGCAATATTTGCTGTAATACTTGTTTCAATAGTTTTTGCAATATTTGCTGTAATACTTGCTTCAATAGGTTTTGCAATATTTGCTGTAATACTTGTTTAATAGTTTTTGCAATATTTACTGAAATACTTGCTTCAATAGTTGCTGCAATAGTTTCTGCAAAGTTTTTGCAGTAGTTGCTGCAATAGTTGCTGTAATAATTGCTTCAATAGTTGCTGCAATATTTGCTGTAACACTTGTTTAAATAGTTGATGTAATAGTTAATGTAATAGTTGTTGCAATAGTTGCTGCACTAGTTGCTTTAATACATGCTTCAATATTTGCTGTAATATATACTGTAAAGGTTGTTAAATGTTGCAATATTTGTTAATTTAATTGGGTTTAAGTGGGAATGGTACGTGGTAGTCTCAAATACATAAGATCATGCTTCTCTCGTAACTGGTCATTAGGAAATCTCGCTGTCTTTTTGGGTCTGTTTTACAATGGACAGCAATTCTGGTTTTAGACGAAGATCATCAAATATAATTTCTTTCATTTTTCAACTACATCAATATTTCATATTTTGTACTTGCTGATGTCCGTGCTTTATCTTCTAGTGTCACATCATTGTTCATTATAAAACAAGTAAGTCTCTCTCAGGATGGAAGAACAGTTCTCTTTATCCATTCTGTAAATATAGGACCCTTCATCTATTTGTGATAATCTCAATTGTCTGTCGACTTTAATGCGAAAATGAGTTCAGCATCTTCAAATAAACCATTTTGTCTGCTACCTGCATTTGAAATGATCAAACGTTGCCATTTACTGCTTGGTACAAATCACTTTTCCTTTTCATCTACTAATTGTCATACCCTTTGACTTGAGTGTGACCCTTTGACTTGAGTGATGAGCAGTTATCGAAGCTTTATCTACATATAAAATATCGTAATTATCTTAAAGAATTTCTTTTAGCTCCAGAAAGTAATTGCTTCTCATGACAACTATATGCGTTTTTCACTATTACATTTTTTTCTGCTCGGATATTTTCGACAAGTCAAACAGACAATCCTCACAATTTTCTGCAACTTACATTTGGATACACCTATGTGTATACATCTATGTCATTATCCCTTGAAAGCCAAACCTTGAATTTATTTACTGTGGGTGTTACTTTACAATCAAACATTCTCAAAAGGTTTGATCAGATAATTTTCTTGACAAAGCATCAACATTCGGCTTTCTTCCTAGCTTTTAAATTTTATGTAGTTATAATCCTTTATATTCTTTAACTCAACACCTAAATGCCTATGTACTTAATCCTAAAGAGTACATCGTTTCTCTCATATCTGGCTATGAAATGAAACGATATAGCATACCGGCAAGGAGAAGAAGAGAAAGACCACGGAGAAGATTTATTCATGATGTAACTGATGGTTTGAACATGACGGCTGCAGCGGCGGGACATCTGGCCTATGAGAGAGAAATTCTGAAGGACTGTTGGGGTGGCAAAGTACTGCTCAGGACAAGCTATTTGATGGAGATGTAACTTTGATGTAAACTACAAAAAAAAGTGTCACAACGGTTATTATACATTTCATGGAAAGCTGTTCCAGTTTATAAACTTAATCTTATGTTTTGTAGAGTCTAGGAATACAAACTTGCACAGAAAATAGATTGTAATCAAGTTTAAAAGGATTTTAAAGCCGAAGAATGGACTTCATTGCACCTGGTCTTACCCCATATTGCTCGGTCCCTCTCCGCAGAAATGGTACGCAACCAGCCGAGAGTATTGCACGAAAAACCGTAACTACAGCAATAATCCTGTGGTCTCTGGAAAAAGCTGCAGTACGCGAGAGCAGAACGGCGTAGTCCTGATTCGAACCCTCGACCTTCGACTCACAAGACAAAGGGCTTAACCACTTAGCCACAGAGATCCTCCTCCTCCCCGATGTAATCAAGTGATGTAATCAAGTGATGTAATCAAGTGTTGTAATCAAGTGATGTAATCAAGTGATGTAATCAAGTGTTGTAATCAAGTGTTGTAAAACTATAATTCGACTGTCTATAAAAGCTGTTTTGTTTTTTGCATACTCCAAATAAGCGATAAAGGAAAACATATGACTCAGAAAACAATGATTACATTTGGTTATTATGATTACATGTTTGATTACTTGCAACATTTCAATAATTTCGAACAAGCAGTTGTTAAAGTGATATCATCTGAGATGGTAGTAAATACCAGGGACATAGATTTGTGAAGATCCATGATCGCCTACGCCAGTCGGCATGGCATCTAATGATGATGTTAAAAGCAAATGTAAAAAACAAAATATTTACTGTTTCGTTGTGAACCAGGGAACACCCTGATTACATAAAGATGTATCGGCGTGGCCCCCTAGTGAGCCCTGACACGACAACACTAATGCGTACGCCTGGAACTGTTACTCTATCCTGCTATCTGTTTCTGAGTTACACATGAAGATCCAGAGTATTCATGCGTATGACTAGTTGCAAGAAACAGAGATAATGAGAAAGCAAAGTTCATACTAACTGCAGTACGTTTAGTAATAGCTACATTTTCTCGTATTGTGTGTTGCTTTAGCTGAAGTTGATTGTAAAAAGTAATATTGAAATACTTGGATCATGATTGGTGACTTAGCACTTGACCTTTGGCACTGTGATTTTGAAACACTTCACGTAGTTCATGAACTAGTTTAGTTCTGGAAATGAATAACTCGCTCATTTTACGTCACCATAATCTTGAACCTAATTGATTACGAAGTTTAAGCTTTACCTCAGCGACACGACCTATTCTATAGTTAGGGTTTAAGATAGTTACAAATTCTATGCGTATCCTCTCCTCCTCTCCCATACCCCCAATAAAATTGTCCAGCTTGACAACTGTGTTGTGTTGATTTGAACTCGCCCAGGTTATGGGTACGTCATGGTGATAACGTAAAAATATAAGAACACCGTTAGGACGTTGTTTGTTTGTTTGTTTATTAAGGGATTAAAGCCTCTTTAAGCCGAGGCACGCCCTTTCAACCTAAGGCGAACCTTTTATTGGTTATATCAGAGCGTGTAGGCCAACAAACATGAAAAATAAGAATTAACTCCTTTCGGAGAATCCAAGAATATAGGACGTTAGATGGTTAATACACTACATATAGTCTACGACAGAAACATCCCAACGGCCCTTAAATGATTTATGTTGTAGTCTATATGTAGTGTCCTGTCAAATTAGTCACTCGCGTTGTGTAGTTTCCTTGAAAAAAGCATTGTGGTCGAAACGTTGCTGTGTATTGTTATTGTTTTTGTATTTGGTAAAACTACAGTACTTTGTTATTACGTGTTTCGCCATTGCTACATAGTTTTACTGCAGTCTTCCCCCTTTATCGATGATTAATACTAGACAAATGGATATATCTGTTAATTGAGTCTGTCCTTCTTAAATACAGTATGAACGCACTACGTTTAAGAAACATTGTTATAAATGCCGGAAATAAATTGTCATAAACATTTCTTGATACAAATTTATCATCCACAATATTTGTTCCACGCATTCTGCTCTACACGCTTGTCATCATCCACAATATTTGTTCCACGCATTCTGCTCTACACTCTTGTCATCATCCACAATATTTGTTTCACGCATTCTGCTCTACACTCTTATCATTATCCACAATATTTGTTCCACGCATTCTGCTCAACACTCTTATCATCATCCACAATATGTGTTCCAAGCATTCTGCTCAACACTCTTGTCATCATCCACAATATTTGTTCCACGCATTCTGCTCTACACTCCTGTCATTATCCACAATATTTGTTCCAAGCATTCTGCTCTACACTCTTATCATCATCCACAATATTTGTTCCACGCATTCTGCTCAACACTCTTGTCATCATCCACAATATTTGTTCCACGCATTCTGCTCTACACTCTTATCATCATCCACAATATTTGTTCCACGCATTCTGCGCTACACCCTTGTTGTTGTTGTCACACTTTCAACTCTGGAATATTTTAGTCACTTTATTTTCTTTCTCTGCAATATGATATTATTGTACAGTCTTGTACTGCAATATAATTTATCACACGCATCTTTCGTTGCCATGTTATACTCCCCACGCATTTTACTTTGCAATAATTTATTTCAACTATCATAACAAAACTATTAAGTGTCAAATATACTAGATTAAAGTGATGGATATATTTTTAAGTTAGTGAACATGCCTTAAACACAGACCTTCTTCTAAAGAACGTTGTAAAATGTATCTCATAGATTTGAAACTGTCATCTATCTAATATATGCAAAACACGTAAATAAAAACCCAAAGTACTGTAGTTTTAAAAAGTACAAAAGATTACCAGATTACCAATAATTTGTGTTTGTTTTATCATTTCATTATTTATTTTACTTGCTTATGTGTTACTATACAAACGTGTCTTTGTCCTAAATCGCCAATTTATTAAGTATCACCGCAGTCTCCCCTCAATTTTCTCCAGATCTGATCTGATCCGGTCTGACTACCTCAGATTTGTAGGTTTCCGAACATCGCCTAAAAACAATATACTGCAACGTTTCGAATAAATGGCCTTTACTAAGCAAAGGATAAAGACATTTTGGTCGAAACGTCGCTATATTGTTTTTGTACTTTGTAAAACTAAAGTACTTTATTTTACATGTTTCGCCATAGCTGCAACGTTTTACTGCAACCCTCCCTTATATCTATTTTATATTTATAACTTGCTGTCTTCCATTTGGTTTATGAACATTTTTTTGTACATTCTCAACAGAACCGTAGTAGAGTTCTTCAAGGGAGATAATTTTCATTTTTTCAGTTCGCCTTTCGCCATTGGGGTTTCCATAACTCACATCGTTACACGTTCAATGCCCGTATAAGTCCTTCCACCTCTCATAAATGAAATGAAACGTCAAGAACATTAACTGAGTTTGCTTTCCTTTATTAATATTGACATAAGCGGCGTTCGATGTCCGTCTGAGTCTACAGAAGAAATATCCGCTCGGAAGGCGAGAAGTTAAAGATGAGATGAAATTCCATCTGAGAACAGAATTGTTATTTTTGTCCATTATTTCTCAAGCCCGTAGCAGTTTGACAGCAGCATTTTTTTTACTGACTTCAACTTGTTTGATTTATATAATTATATACATACATAAAGACGCAGGGATGTTTCTATTGTAGATTCTAGCTCTTCGTATTAGTGCGGAAAGAATGTCCCATCGCGTTTTCAAATAAATGTTGTAACAGACGATTTAGTAGGATTATAAATGTGGCTTCCATGTCACACGAGTTTCAAGCAAAACGTTACAACTGTTGGAGCAGATATGTTACATAAGTTGTAATATAGATTATCACGGTTGGAGCGTATGACCCATTTATATATATATTTTTTCCCCGATTCAGAAGCACTTGAGCTTTTCAGCTCTTCGGCTCGGTGCCATGGGCATCGTAACCCTTCGGTTCGGTGCCACGAACACCATAAATCTGGGGAATCTGTGGCTTTTTCTGCCATCCCTCGGAATTGAACCCGCACACACAGAGGATAGTCACCCGTAGTCCAACGCGATACGAACACGCTGGGCAGACGGGTGACCGATTATATAAAATCGCGGCTCCCATGCTGGAGACCCGGGTTTAGTCCACGGTAAGGTCAAACAGTTTTTTCTGTCGAAGGCATAAAGAAAACATTCTAACCTGAACAGTTTCCCGGTGACTGCACTAACAATGCAGACATTAAATTCCGCAGTGACATGTCCCTTCTGTCCTACACCGCCCATAAAACGGTATTACAGTCAGTAACTGTTGGAGCAGACATGTTGTTATACAAGTGGTAGCAGAAATTATCACTGTTGTAGGAGACATTTTACACAAGTTGTAGCAGAAATTATCACTGTTGTAGGAGACATGTTGTTACACAAGTTGTAGCAGAAATTATCACTGTTGTAGGAGACATGTTGTTACACAAGTTGTAGTAGAAATTATCACTGTTGTAGGAGACATGTTGTTACACAAGTTGTAGTAGAAATTATCACTGTTGTAGGAGACATGTTGTTACACAAGTTGTAGTAGAAATTATCACTGTTGGAGGAGACATTTTATATAAGTTGTAGCAGAAATTATCACTGTTGGAGGAGATATATTGTTACACAAGTTGTAGTAGAAATTACCACTATTGTAGGAGACATTTTACACAAGTTGTAGCAGAAATTATCACTGTTAGAGGAGACATGTTGTTACACAAGTTGTAGTAGAAATTATCACTGTTGGAGGAGACATTTTATATAAGTTGTAGCAGAAATTACCACTGTTGGAGGAGACATGTTGTCATACAAGCTGTAGCAGAAATTACCATTATTGTAGGAGACATTTCACACAAGTGGTAGCAGAAATTATCACTGTTGGAGGAGACATTTCACACAAGTGGTAGCAGAAATTACCACTATTGTAGGAGACATTTCACACAAGTGGTAGCAGAAATTACCAACTAATAATACCAACTGATGACGGCTAAATAAAATAATGACAACTGACTAAAATAAACAGAATAAAGAATATTTTTATCAACAGACAGAAAAAAGAAAATGTAAACAGTTTTGAATATCTGAGTTCATGTCTAACAAAATATGGATTGTGGGTGAAGGAAATTAAAAGAAGATCACGGTCGTGTGGTGTCGGGGCACGCAAGGGAAGCACAGAATAGCACCACTGCGACCTACAAGGCATCTCGTAAAGGCAACTGATATAGGACATAGGAAGCTACCTAGTAAATAAACAGCGTCGCAGAAAACGGATGTGCTGGCCTACTTGTGGACGCATAATTGGCACAACGTACAATCGCTCTTAGGCTCGGATTCCATACAAATCACACAGAGTCGTTAACAAGTGGTCGTTGTGGAGCGTTTGAAGAAGAAAAAAGAAGAACAAATATAGCTTTACAAAAATTAAATAACCAAGTCAATATTGAATAGAACTGATATCAAAACAATGATCAGATTATAAGAGCATGCATATTCCCAGGGGCAACATATGGATGGGAAATATGGACATTTACCAAGAAGTGGAAAAGCATACATGTGCTTTAGAATGTAAATGTTACAGAGGAGTATTAGGTATACCATGGACAGAGAAGGGAACAAATATATTTATCAAGAAAGAACTCAAAATTAAAAAAAAACATACTGGCTAATGCTACAAAAATGATTGAGAAAATGAAAGTATTTTGGATACATAAAACAGTCCATTATGGAAGTAGACATTCCAGCAAAGAGGAGAAGAGTAAGACCAATGAGAAAATGGATTCAGAATATAACTTATGATTTGAGTTTGATAGAAGCAGATGCGGGACATATAAGAGATATAAATTAGGAAGGACTGTTAGGGTGGCAACTTCTACTCAGGACAAACTATTTGATGATAGTGAGTGGAGCTTTTGTTTTCACACACAAGCACACTTACACGCGCACACACACTTACACACATACACGTAAGTGTGGACATGCCAGACAGTGTCGTCTTTGTGGTAGAGAGAAGATATAGTAATCAACTTCTCATGGGTACGGTGAGCAAATGGACTTTAGGATGACTGCTGCAGCGGAGGACAGAGCATGCATGGGAATGCCCAATGTGCCGTGACGTCGATCGCATAACATAACATAACATACACATAAGCACACACAAACACATAACACACACACACACACACACATATATATATATATATATATATTAATCTATATATAACGTACACCTTGCTGAGTCAGCGACGTCTGAGATGGCTGGGACACGTGTGCAGTCTAAGCAATGATAGACCTCCCAAATAACATTCTATATGGTCAACTCTCAACTGTTGCTAGATAGCATGAGCGCCCATTGCTACGAATATATATATATTACTCTCGTACTGGTATACGTTTCATAGGGCCTTGCAAACACTTTTACTAACCGCCTCATCCTGGTCAACTCGTTCAGTCTCTTCTACGGAATTGAGTCTGATATTTTTCGTCTTTCTCAGTAAAGTATGTTTCAGGATATCCTTTGGGTATCCCTTCTTTCTTTAACCTTTTGTCTTCTTCCTCAATGTCTGCTTTGTGATTCTTTAATCAAGCTAGATGCAGACTTGATTTCACCTCTTTAACTTTCCAGCAGGTATGTTAGAAATATGTAGACCACGATACTGGACTACAACGCACTGACATCGAGACGATAAGCGAAGAAGAAATATCTTAGAAATCTGTATAAAGGTTAAGGGTTATCTTCATTGAATCTTGGTTTCCCCATATAACACAGAAATGGGATAACACCTTCCAAGAGTGCCACACAAATTTATAATTCCTCAGCTCCAGCATCAACCATAGAAACCTCCAGAAAAATGCACAGAAAGTGAAAATAAACAGTGCGGTCCGGATTCGTAACCACGAGCAAAAGAACTAAAGACAAACAGATTGACCCCTTTGATTCAGAGACCCCGCCATCAACATCTGCACCCTCTAAAAATCAATTCAAGTATATATAACATCAGATGGCAGATGTAAAACAGAGATTAGGAGCAGAATAGCTCAAGCAAAATCAACATTTATGAAAAAATAATAACTCTGAGTAAATTCACTACCAATGACACTGCGAAAGCGAATACTCCAGTGCTATATTGATCCAATACTTCTGTATGGCAGTGAATCATGGACAATGAACAAACATTCAATACCATTATTGGAAGTCACAGAGATGTGGTTTTACAGAAAAATTGTGAAAATTCCATGGACAGCGAAGAAAACAAATGAGGAGGCTTTCAATCAGGCTTGCACAGAAAGAAACATTATCAAAAGAATAAGAATCCGACAATCAATGTTCTTCGGGCATATAATGCGAAGAGAAGGTTTAGAACATTTGGTGACAACAGGTAAAATTCAGGAAAGAAGTTATCGTGGAAGACAGAACGAAAAGAATGGCCTGGCATCATGGTTCGACACAAAATAAACGTCAGAACTGATTACATACATCAAGCAGAGAGAGTTGTGGAGAGACATGGTCGCCTACGCCGGCAGGCATAACACTTGATTGATTGATAAGTCAAATCCTTATGAAGGGACGGATTATCTTAATGCGTAAGCATTCGCCTATCGATTTGGAAACAAGATAGTTCAATCCCACACTGGACTTTTCAGAAGTGAGGAAAGGAATTAGCCCTCTACCCTCTGTACACAAAGTCCTAGACATATAAAATGACATACACTTTATCCCCTAAGATCTGAAAAGGCTATGGTACATATCGTAAGAAGGCACAACAGTACTAGAAATCATCAACATATCTTTGATGCTATATGTAATCTCTTATATTGGTGAACGTAATTCATTCAGGGTTAGCAAAGTTTGTTTCAATTAGAGTCTAACTCAATGTTATCTGCTCCATATTTTCAATGTCCTGTCTTGACTTCTTAGATCAGCAGCTGAAATGTAGAGCTATTAAGACGTTTTTACCAGCTACAACTGACAGTTTTACCAGAAAATTCCACTTTTCTTCATCAAGAAATTTGTCAAATTATGGATAATTAATTGTCACCTCTATGCCACATAATTGCATATCTTAATTAATGAAGCACATGTATCGATCCATGAGTAATTTACTTCATTTGATAATTCTTCATTGTTTTCTTTACTATAACTGATTACTGTAACATTTGTAATGTGCTTCACATAATAACTTGTCTTTGTTTTATTTACTATAACTGATTGTTGTAACATTTGTAATGTACTTCACATAATAAATTGTCTTTGTTTTATTTACTATAACGGATTGTTGTAACATTTGCGATATGTGTCACATAATAACCTGTCATTATTTCCTCATAAATCACGGAGTGTTGTAACATTTGTAACATGTGTCATATAATAACCTGTCATTATTTCCTCATAAATCACGGAGTGTTGTAACATTTGTAACATGTGTCATATAATAACCTGTCATTATTTCCTCATAAATCACGGAGTGTTGTAACATTTGTAATGTGCTTCACATAATAGATTGTCATTGTTCTCTTTACTATAACGGATTGTTGTAACATTTGCAATCTGATTCATATAATAAATTGTCATTGTTCAGTAATCACGGATTGTTGTAACATTTGCAATGTGCTTCACATAATAAATTGTCAATGTTTATTCAGTGGTCAAGGAGTCAAGTAACAATTTCTGTAAAAACTGACAAGAGATGGAGTCTTTCAATAAGATTGGGATAACAATGATGTTCTGCTAGGAAAGGGCAGATATTTCTATGAAGATGATATAACAAATTTCAAATGCTGACTTCAATAACTTAAGTTACCTGCAATGTCTACTTTTATCCCCCAGGTTGTAGATCGTAATCATGAATCTCACAACTTCTTGTTCTCCGTGTTTCTCCTTCGCTCTCTTGTTGACTTCCATTTAGTTCAATACGTATGGTATATTAATTCGGTTTCATCTTCATATCGAAAGTTGTTTGCAGTGGAGCAGTACACTTTCTGTTCCCTGCCACGTCGAAAAATTATGTCTAACTGTTCGTTATTCATCTCATAATGTTTCTTTTCCTGTTACATCGTAGTTTTCGTTTTGTCCGCTTAGTCTTAACTATAATCTCCGTTTGATTTTTAACATTATGTAATGTCTCTTACTGGAAGCATATTTTATTTATCTCTTTTTTCATGTCTTACATCAATTTCCACTTAATTTCTAACTTTCTTTTTATGTTCTATTTGATTGCTTGTTTCTGTGTTAATGAAATATATGTCATTGTTCTGTATTTACATCTTCAAGGTTGAAATTGAGTCTTTTAGTTTTGTTTTCGAAGTGCATTTTTCTGTGTCATAGACGAGTGTTAAATGTGTTTAGCACATGGTGTCTGTCGCGTGTAGGTAAGGTGCTGACACCTCGATCCAAAGTTATTCCGTTCTTTTCTTGAGTATAGTAATTGACATATTTTTCCAGTGCTCCATCATATCAACGTAGGGGAGATCGAGATCCAAGTCCTATTGGAGACGAACGATAAAGTACTTTCAGTGTTCAAGTTGAACACGTAAATAAAACATTGGCAGTTTAAAATCCGTAAGAATAGGCTACAAAGCCCCTGCACGGACGCAATATATTTTTAAAAAGATTAAAATGTATGTTTCTACGAAAAGTTCAAATCTTCAACATTATATCAGGGACTTCCACCGGCGCTACAGAGTCTGAGATCTTATGTTAGAAAGTGATCAATTGTAGTGCACATGGTTGTTTATTGAGGTGCAATTCTAATGGTCCTTTCAATCAATCAATTAATCAGTCAATCAATAAATCAACCAGTCAATGAATGAATCAATCAATCAATCAGTTATTCAATCGAAGGTGGATAACAACGGGTTGTGTATTTTAATTTAATTACTTATTTATTTAGATCTTAATATATCAGTTCAGTCCTCGTAATCGATATCCTTGCACATTTAGCAAGCACGTTCATATGCTCTGTTCTCCATTGCAGCAGTCATCTCAATGCTCTCGCACTTACTGTCCCCAAGTTATGTTAGATGGCATATCTTCTCACTCTACGCCACAGACAGCACGGGATTGCCTGTATCTTCATGGCTGTCTAATAAAAATGAATACAGCGTTAGTCATTCTTATCTTTTTTTGATATTAGTTTGACATTCCTTATTTTCTGTTATTGTATAACCTAGTTAGAAAACAAATAGATCTATCCAGAAAAGAACTCAAAATCAAAGAAAACTGGCTGATGCTACAAATAAGAAAGAGAAAATTGGGATATTTTGGACATAAAAAAAAGACACGAAGGGCTGGACAAAACCATCATGGAAGTAGGCATACCGGCAAAGAGAAGAAGAGGAAGACCACAGAGAAGATGGATTCAGGATGTTACTGATGGGTTGAAGATGACGGTTGCAGAGGCCTATGAGAGAGAGAAATTCCGGAGGACTGTTGGGGTGGCAAAGTTCTGCTCAGGACAGACTATTTGATGACGAGATAGGAAAAAAAACATATCACTTGGCAAGATACTAATCTCTTTTAAGTCTGTTATATTTCTCAGTTATCTATTTCTTTCCTTAAATGTTGTCAATTGTCATAATACACCTTCACTTACTTATTCTTATAATATACTTCTTCTCCAGCCAACAAGAAAAATATAAAATCTTTATTTTTATCTCCATGATAAACGTCTTTTGTGTGCTGACGTTAAATATAAATATTTTCATTAAGTTGTCTTCATATTCCCTGTAATGTTAACCATAATTACATGCTAATTTATCATCATCATCATCATCAAATAGCTTGTCATGAGCAGAAATTTGTTACTTTAACAATCCTTTGGAATTTCTCTCTCTCGTAGGTCAGATGCCTCTGTAGAATACATCTTCTCCGTGGTCTTCCTCTTCTCTTTGCTGGGATGTATCCTTCCACGATGTTCTTCTCCAGTCCTTCGTGTCTCTATATATGTACAAAATACGTTAATTTTCTCATTCTTATTTGTAACATCATCCAGTTTTTGTTTATTTTAATTTTTTTTATGGATATATCTATTAGTTCTCTTCTCTGTTCATGATATACGAAGGACTCTTCTGTAACACTTATATTCACAATAAGATATATGTTTTTCCACCGTTGCCACTGGGA
This sequence comes from Arion vulgaris, assembly GCA_020796225.1. Lineage (NCBI taxonomy): Eukaryota > Metazoa > Mollusca > Gastropoda > Stylommatophora > Arionidae > Arion > Arion vulgaris. Next base: position 42,211,253 of record CM036756.1, on the reverse strand, counting down.
ATATGCATGATCTTATTATTCTTAGCTTTGTTTTCATGTCAGTCCTATTCCTTACTGTTTTTTAGTTGTTTAATATTTTTGTAAAGCCATGTTTGTTCTTCTTTTATATTCCTTCATCTAATTTTCATCTGCTGCTAGCAGTGAACCGAGATATTCAAAACTGTTGCCATTTTTTATTTTCTCTCTGTTGATTAAAAATATCTTTTGTCATGTTTGCTGCATTCTTTGTCATTATTTTTGTTTTTCACCCATTGAGATATATATTTTGTTTTTCGCTTTTCTTTTGCACTTCCATTATTAATTTCTCAATTCCTTTTTGCGATGTTAACAGTAATCTTAACAGTAGGTCCCCTAATGTTATCATACTAAGCATAACACAAAACAAGGTCGTGTGTAATCAACCTAAAATGCCCAGACTACGAAACGATCCAAATGTCCACAATACGGATGCGAAGCTCATTTTTCAGGTGCTTAATTACATTTTCTATAACATTTCTCAAATTTTAAAACTACCCAAAAGTTCAAGTATTCACCAGTTTCCTTTGTGTGTACTAAATAAAGTTGACAAGTGAGAAATGTGATGTTATGTCTGTACAAACATACGGATAATGATTTCTGTTGAATGGGATGTAAATGTGTATGACAATAATAACATGCAACAGCGTCAATTCTGAACCAGACTAGTGAAGATGTCATCATCATCAGGTTCCGTGCCGGTTGGCGTAGACGATCATGGATCTCCACAAATCTCTGTCTCTGGTGTTTGCTATCATCTCAGATGTTGACGCTCTTCGGTGCCACGAAGTCAGGATATCTAAAAATTGTCTCTCTCTGTCTTCCTCTGTCTTGTTTTCCCTCGATGTTACCAGTTGTTACAATGTGTTCTAAATCTCCCTTTCTCATCACATGTCCGAAAAATGATGACTGCCTTATGACTGCCGTATGACTGCCGTATGACTGCCTTATGACTGCCGTATGACTGCCGTATGACTGCCGTATGACTGTCGTATGACTGCCGAGTGAAGATGTATGATGTAAATAAACAATGACAATAATTGATTTGAATATTTGAGTATACAAAAAAGCCTGTTAGCCTTTGGGTTAATTTGTCAGTACCTCTATATTTTTTTTAGCATATCCATTAAATTTTCCTGATTTACTTTCAAATGAACTTACATTGAACAAATTGGAATCTGAGTGGTTAAGTGGTTAAGCCGTTACCTTGCGTTCCGAATGTCGTGAGTTAGAATTCGGACTCCGTCGTTATGTTAACTTGTGCATTTCTTCCAGAGATCCCTAGAATTGTTGCTGGAGGTACGGCGTTCGTGTTTTCTACATTACTCTTGGCAGGTAGGTTGCTATTTCTGCAGAGAGGGACATCGCTATTAGGATAAAACTCGGTACTGGGAGGTCAATCCTTCTTCTATAGACCATTTAGACTGAACTTCTTCTTCTTCAACACACCATATCGATCACTTGTTAAACCACTTCTTGTGATTTGTATGTGATCTGAGCCTAAGATTGATTGTACGTTGTGCCAGTGATGTGCCTACAAATAGGCCAGCACATCTGATTTCTGCGATGTTTTTTATTAACAAGGGTAGCTTTCCTATGCCCCTACCTCAGTTGCCTCTTATGACATGCCTTGTAGGTTCGCAGTGTTACTATTCTTTAATCCGCTTGGATGCCCCGGCAACACACGGACATAGACTGAACAACTGTGTTACTTACCTCCTTTAACTGAACCTTACTGCCAGGGATGATTTACCATTTATACAACACTATTGCTTGCGTCTGTAGCTGAAGTGGTAGTGAGCTCGATCTCCAACCAAACATACCTGGTTCAAACTCCGTGGCAGGCACTTTGAAAGCAAATTGTTTCCTTTGGTTTTTTACGAAAGAAAAAATAGACCTTACCGTTCAGAAATCAATGGCGAACTACTGAACGTATAAGTGGTGTCTAGAAAATCAACGACATCGTTTACTGTGGTTGATGGTAACGTCTTGTAAAGGATATGCTACGATTTGTATTTGTCCTACTATACGCTTGCTTAGTTTCTTCTTTGTTTTAATTCAAAGCTGCATCTACGGTTTGATGTCAAAAACAAGTATTGACCGTCATGTTATTTAATGAAAATCAGTTCTGACAGGATCAAGATCATATTTACATTAACGAATGAGCTTTCAGTTTATACTTGAGCTGAATAATTAACGTACAATCGATATTATATTTCAAGCAATTTCAAACTGAAAACAAAGGGAATAGTTCAAGAAAGCGTAGTTATAGTTTTAGGTTATATAATGAGAATAAAGGGAAGAGTTCAACGTAGTTATAGTTTTAGCTTATATAATGAGAAGAAAACAAAGGGAATAGTTCACGAAAACAATAGTTATAGTTTTAGCTTATATAATGAGAAGAAAACAAAAGGAATACTTCAAGAACATGTAGTTATAGTTTTAGCTTATATAATGAGAAGAAAACAAAGGGAATAGTTCAAGAACATGTAGTTATAGTTTTAGCTTATATAATGAGAAGAAAACAAAGGGAATACTTCAAGAACATGTAGTTATAGTTTTAGCTTATATAATGAGAAGAAAAAAGAATAAGAATCAGACAATCAAGTTTCTTCGGGGCATATATTGCGAAGATTAGGTTTAGAACATTTGGTGACAAAAGTTAAAATTCAGGGAAGAAAAGATCGTGGAAGACAAAGAGAGACGTTGATGGATGGTCTTACATCGTAGTTCAGCAAAAGATCGATGTCAGAATTTATTAACTATACCAAGGAGAAAGAGTTGTTGAGGGACATGATCGCCTACGCCGGCAGGCATGACACTTGATTAATTAACTCGCCTGTGTGGTGCCGGAGCCCGCAAGGGAAGCAGAGAATAGTACCACTGAGTCCTACAAGGCATGTCGTAAGAGGCGACTGATTAGAACCTAGAGAAGCTACTCTAGTAAATAAAAACATCGCAGAAATCGGATGTGTTGACCTACTTGTAGCGCGCATAACTGGCACAACATACAATCGCTCTTAGGCTCAGATAACATACAAATCACACAGAGTGGTTAATAAGTGGTCGATATGGAACGTTCGAAGAAGAAGAAGATTGATTGACTGAGAAGAAGCGGGTGAAAGCGCAACTTGGCAAGATATAACATTAATTGGAATTAATAGTCAGAAAACAATCAAGACTCAAGTTAATGAGAAGTTTAACATTATGACAGAAAGTAAACATAGCTTGTTGGTGGCAATGTGTTCACATTAAATGTTGACAGCTATATTTGCTACACCAGTCACTGTCAGTAATAATTGCTCTAAATAATTAAGAAGATAATAACTTACATGGACTACAATCAACATTACACCAAATTTGCAAAATATGTAGGAGTGTCGTCCTGCAAGACTGCCTCTTCTGTGTGAGCTGAGAAGCAACATGTGGCCACACCCAGTCGAAATAAAAACTAAGCTTTTGGGAAATCTAACAGACCTAAACCTGACAGTCCAGTTTGTGGTCCACAGTAAACTAAGGGCATGACCAGAGATCGCTGAAGAGGAAACCTGACAGACCTGATGCTGACTGCCCAGTTTGTGGTCTACAGTAAACTAAACGCATGACCAGAGAGCGCCGAAGAAGGAAATCTGACAGACCTGACGCTGACTGCCCAGTTTGTACTCCACAGTAAACTAAACGCATGACCAGAGAGCGCTGAAGAAGAAGACGTATGTGCGTCGTAAAACAGTCATTACCATCACGCTGCGGTATATCTGGCAATGAGACAGCAGACGTATGGCAGATTTCATCATAAAACATCAATACGACAGATGAGGAAGCAACAACACGGATAAACGTAGCTTACACGAACAAATGTGTGAGAGATCACCCAGGTAAACAAAAAGAACATGCCTACTACCAACATGGTAGAAAAAAATAGGTTATTATCTTCCGAGAAAGTTATTGGGCAGAACAGCCTGATGTATCATTTGTTTAACAAATACAATATATACACTACTGATGTATGCACTTGTGGCACCAACAGAATGACAGAGACACAACTCCTGCACGTGTTCAACATGCAATGAACAGAGGAAACAAATGGACAATCCTTATGCCAGTCCAAGACAAGCTATGTGGAGATGTACACAGGCTCCACTTAAACCACTCACTACTTTACAAGTACACAACTCATTGTCTGAAAACGCTGGAAGAAGAAGAAGTAAAATCTACGCCAGGCGGAATGGGAGAAATAAATAAATAGATTATTGGTCGTTTATAACATTATTATGATAAAAGTAGATCAAAAACATTAACTTGAATCATTGGCCTCTGTACTCCCCTTGTTGTCTTGTAACTTTCTATTTTACATTTAACATTGCTCAGAATCTTTGTCTCAAGATATGCACCGTTGCTATGTTACTACATGTAGTCTGTTCTCTAGTTCTCCCATGCCTCAATCAGGGAGAGTAGGAATATTTGACTGCTGTATTGTCAGGGAGACTAATCCGTCACGTCACCTTATCACGAATGATATTCTCCATGTATGCCACAAATTGCACAACATTTAGGAATAATGGTTTTAAATTTATATGTCTGTACATTCCTTTACATCTACTCTATTTTCGTTATTTGCTAAATATTTTCTTATTTCTTTATTTATGTTGGTCTGTCTTTTGTCTATTCCTCCGTCTACCTCTTTGTCTATTCCTCCCCCTGTATCTGTATCTGTCTATCAATCTGTCTAATGTCATAATATCGTAATCTATTTCTTCATACTCTCTGATCTGACCCAGGTATCATTATAGCTCTTGTCTTTCTCTTAACGATTTCTAATATGCTTTGAGTTTGTTTGTAAGATCTCAAAAATCTCAAGTTTTATTTCAAGTATTATGTCTAGACTTTATAATTTTATTTGCTAGTTTGGAATGACAATTAGTCTTTGTTTAATTTATTGCCAATATGCTACTGAATTGGATCCAGTACACAAGCGTAGAAATGTTTGGTTTAGCACACAAGATATCTCTATCTGTACATAAGCTATCTTTGTTCGATCGTAGTTTTGAAAGGTAATAATCCTAACAAAGACAACGGTCATCCCTAGTGGTCTACAAGGTTTGTTAGGCGACCGGCTCTGAATGCAGCGGCTTTGGAGTCGGATAGGCTCTCTAGAGAAGAGCGAAAAGTGGCCATTAGTAGCTTGCTGACTACAACACACACGCCAACTCCACCTTTCAGTGGCGTAGACATGAAATTTTTACCCCAATGTTCAAAGCTAACGGGGGTATGGCTTGCCTAGAGGGATGGTCTTCCCTAGGTCAAGTTATTATTTTCCCTTAACTTATGGGAGGCAAATAGGAATACAGAAGCATACATAAACCTGATGTGCGTGTCTACGGGTCTGTAGGTGCCAAACTAGAGCAAGGAAATTACTCTAAAAAGCCTCAAATCACATACATACCACAAAGAAGGGTTTAACAAGTGGTTGATGTAGGCTGTAGGTTGAACAAATAAGAATAATTCTTCTCTAGGCTACAGAAACTGCCAGTTATACTTTCATGAAGGAACACAAAATATTCACTTGATATTGCATTCCGTTTGGTAAGTTGGACAAAACTACGCCGTATGCTGGTATATCATAGAACTGATGTCAGTGGCCTGTTCTTCATCTTCTTCAGTGCTTCAGTGCTTCAGCAACGCTTGTAATCTTACACTTCGTCTCAACATCATGCAGTGGAAACTCCATGTATTATTAAGCTATTTCTCTATTCTATACAATTTTATCAATTTATCTGAGAGGAAAAATAGCCTTATTGCTATTACATGATACATGACTACAGTCACTACACGATACATGACTACAGTGACTACAATATACATGACTACAGTGACTACACGATACATGACTACAGTGACTACATGATACATAACTACAGTGACTACATGATACATGACTACAGTGCTATGATAGTCTGTATATAGCTGGTGGTGGATGAGTGTGGGAGCAGCCGACAGTGTGTCAATGGTTATTGTCTCAAAACTCACGACGGTAGGCAGAGGATCTCTGTAATAGAGACAATGGTTACAGTCATGGACCAGTATGATCACTGCCAGGAAGGAAAGCAATGACAGACTACCTTCCAAGACAATGTCTAGATAACCGTAACAGTAAAATGAAAGGGCTAGAGAAGACCATTATGGAAGGGCTAGAGGAGGCATCCCAGCAAAGAGGAGAAGAGGAAGACCACGGAGAAGAATTGTTCAGGATGTAACTGATGGTTTGAGCATGATGGTTGCAGAGGCGAGACATCTGGCCTATGAGAAAGAGAAATTTGGAAGGACTGTTAAGGTGGCAAAGTTCTGCTCAGGACAAGCTATTTGATGATGATGATGATCCCTAGGATTAATGTTGGATCTACGGAGTTCGTGCGTTTTGCAATACTCTTAGCAGAGGGCGTATCATTTATGCGGAGTATAGGGTAAACCTTGATGCAATAAAGTGAACCCTTTATGTTTAAACCCTTTATTCCAGTATCTAACTGGTAAATACAACTACGGCATAGAATATATTGTGAAGCAAACTACCGCCACTAAGATTCAAGTATCTAACTGGTAAATACAACTAAGGCATAGAATATGTTGTGAAGCAAACTATAGCTACTAAGATTCAAATTTCTAACTGATAAATACAACTAAGGCATAGAATATATTGTGAAGCAAACTACCGCCACTAAGATTCAAGTATCTAACTGATAAATACAACTAAGGCATAGAATATGTTGTGAAGCAAACTACCGCCACTAAGATTCAAATTTCTAACTGATAAATACAACTAAGGCATAGAATATGTTGTGAAGCTACCGTCACTAAGACAGACATAGTTAGACAGGTAGCGTCAGAATGTTTACATTTACAACAATAAGACCAGACAAAATATTTAGTGAATGCGGGAGGATATATATATTTCGTCTGAATCTAATCAGTTACAGTCGACAACGGAAATACCTTTGTGTTTCTTGTGTTACTTAATCGAAAGATAGACAGAGAGTAAACTTCTTTTATCATTGAACAGACACAATGTGTTTACAAATGTTATATTTTACTATACAAATCTGAAGGAAGGTTGAGTAATTTACCTGTCATATTTGATGTTGGGATGAGGTCTGTGTTTTGTTGTTGTTTGTTTTGTACTTCGCATTATGACAATGGAACTCGTGGCATATCCTTTACAGGAAGTCATCATCAATCTCAGTAAAAGAGTCGTTGATTTTCTAGACACCACTTATACGTTCAGTAGTTTGCCATTACTTTTTGAATGGTGATGTCTATTTTTACTGTTTTCGTAAAAATCCGCGGCAACGAATTTGTTTCCAAACTGCTCGCCGTAGTGTTTGACCAGATACATTTAGGCTGTGATCGAACTCACAGCCGCTCAAGCTATAGACGTCCACATATTTATCCTTCAGAAAAACGTGAATCTTCACTTAAAGAAATCGCCCGTGTGGTGGTGGTGCCCACATGAGAAGCAAAGAATAGTACCACTGCGACCTACAAGGCATCTTATGTTGTAAGAGGCAACTTATGTAGGGACCTAGGGAACCTGCACTAGTAAATAAAAAGCATCGCAGAAATTGGATGTGCTGGCCTACTTGTAGATGCATAAACCACAGTGTACAATGGCTGTTAGGCTTAGATGACATACAAATCACACTAAGTGGTCGATATGGAGCGTTTGAAGAAGTAGAAGAAGAAGAATTAAAGAAGTTTTATGAAGTCAGGACAGCACAGTTTAGTTTGCGTCTGTGAACTTGAATTTGGGTGGTATAGTAGTGTCAAGCATTAACTTAAGCCTGTATTTACTTGACACAAATAGACACACACGTACAAGCAGGCACACACGCACAGATACATACAAACACTAATTCATATACACACACGATACGTCATCATCATCATCATCAAAAAAGTTTTCTTGAGCAGAACGTTGCCACCCTAACAGTCATTCTGAATTTTTCTCTCTCATATGAGATATGTTCTGCCTCTGCAGACGTCATGCTAAAGTCACAGATATACTGAATCCATCCTCTCTGTGGTTTCCCTCTTCTCGTTACCGGGATGCCCCTTTTCATAATGATCTCAATACTTCGCTTATTTTTGTACGTATAAAATACTTCAATTTCCTCATTAATTTTGTAGCATCAGCCAATCTTTCATTAATTTTGAGTTCCTTCTGAATATGTCTATTTGTTCTCTTCTCTGTCCAAGATATACGGAAGACATTTCTGTAACACTTATATTCAAAATCACATTTTTGTTCCTCACTGCCTTGGTAAATGTCCCTGATTCACACCAAGACATTGCCACTAGGAATATGAATGCTCTTAGTATTCTGAACTTTGTTTTTATATCAATGTAATTCCATACTGTTTTTAGTTGTTTAATTTGTTGTAAGGCCATGCTTGTTTTTCTTTTAATTTCCTGCATCCAATTCCCATCTCTTCTAAGCTGTGAACCGAGATATTCAAATCTGTGCACATTTTCAATTTTCAGTTCGTTGATAAAAATATCTTTTGTCATGTTTGTTTTATTAGTTGTCATTTCTTTAGGTTTTTTTGGTGGTTACATTAAGACATTGATTGTGTTTGTCGCTTTTCTTTTGTACTTCCATGATTAATTTCAAAATTCCATTTTAAGATGTTGACAGTAATACTGTATCGTCAGCATATCTTAGTTTAGGTACATTGATTCTTCCAATTACAACTTTATTTGCGAAATTGGAAAGAGATGTATTGGCATTGACTAGGACAGCTCTTCGGTAGACAGCGAATGGTACCAACAAAAGTCTGGGCGATGAAAGGAAAGATGAAGAAAATGTGTGGAAAGAGAATCGAAAGACTAGAGCCTGACATGAAAAATAAATAGTAGAGAGGCGGCAGAACTGCAACAATGGAAATCAGTTGTGATACTCTTATGTGTCGAACTGGACACGTAGAGGATATATATATATATATATATACAAAATGTATTGGAAAATTAGCATTCAGTCGATAGAGGAGCAATCAATCATGAAGACACCTTCACCGAAACAAAAACTTATAAACAAGAAAATTAAACCGACAGTAAGAAAGGTACGTGCAATTTTCTGTTTATTTATAGGGAATCAGAGAAACAAACATGTTTTTTGTTGTCTTAGTGTTACGTGAGATGCCAAGTATACGATACAATGGTAACAAAATTTGAGAAAATTCAGAATGTATGGGAAAACTAAAAAATGCAGATATATGCCATCAGCACTGTTTTTTTTATATTCAGACGCATGTAACGTATATGTTCAAACTGTTGTGGTGGTGCCTCACTTCCAGGTAAGACATTCCAAGAGACAGGTTGAATGTCCGAGGCCTTCTGCAGCCATCTCTATATCCGGTTCAGGTCCTGTTTGACACATAAGGCTTCTACAAAAAAACATCCATTGCTGCCATTCTGCCATTTTTCTATTAATTGTTTCCCACGTCGTCGGGGCACAAGTTTGCAACTATCTTACCAACATTCTTCTCCATCTTTCATTTTGACGTTATACGTTATATATAATCTGCCAGTAATTTCACCATACCACTATATCATGTGCAATGTGTTCCATCTCTGTTATGAGATTGAGACCGATTTTTCTAGCATCTCTCATCAAAGTTCGTTTCAGGGTATCCAAAGGTAGTCCATTCTTTCTTAAACACATTGTCTCTCGCTTTAATGCTCGGTTTATGATTTTTAAATGGTCCTCCCCAGCCTTTGCTAAACATATCTCTATCTTCTCTTTCTTATAACAATTGTTACTAGTGACATAGTATGTAATGTCATCTGAATATCATTTCTATCCTATCCAGTCCTTTCTGTTAGGGAGCTATCAGTAAAAGTTAATATATTCTGCCAGTCGGTATTGTTGAATTTTGTCGTTACCTTTGTTATGTAGATTTGCACAGATGTATAGTTCCATTTGGGTTCCCCACCCGTGTGGTTCCGGGGCCAGCAAGAAAAGCAGAGAATAGTACCACTGACACCTACAAGGCATAATGTAAGAGGTGAATGAGGTAAGGGCCTATGGAAGCTACCCTAGTAAATAAAAAGTATCACAGCAATCGATGTGATGGCCTACTTGTAGGGTCATAACTGGCACAACATACAATCGCTCCTAGGCTCAGATCACATACAGATCACACAGAGTGGTCGATATGGAACGTTCGAAAAAGAAGAAGATTTGGGTCTCTATTTATAGTTTCTTTACGAAATTATTTCTCTCTATAATTCTCTTTTTTCATCACATCGCCGAGAATAAGACGAGATTTTTATAACATGTTTTCTTGTGCGCTTCATACATAGTGTCCTTCACTACCTGTTACTTCTGTGGTCCACATTTGGCTTCAGCGACGTTTTCTCGTGTATCCACTGAATCTGAATAACATTTTCCGCTAAGGAATACTGTCTGTTGGTAATCTGCATATGTGATCAAGCTATTTGGTTGATTGTTTCTTGAATGAGTGATATTCTATATCAAAACAGAAATTTCCCTTAGCATTTTCAGATCTTAGGGTATAAAGTGCCTATTACTTCACATTTCTTTATCCTAGTCTGCAGGGGATAGAAGGGCCAATTTCTTTCCTCACGTGTGAAATAGCGAGTGTGAGATTGAGTCCACACCAATCTTAAATCCGCGTCGGTAGGCAAACGCTCTACGTATTACCCTGTTCTACCCGCTTGAAGTTTCTTGATATCTTAATTCCTTAGTCAATCTTTTCTTGATGCTGTCAGCACTCTGCGTAGAAACTTCATCTCTGCACTGACCATGTTTTTTGCTCGTTTGATGTCAAAAAGTTCAGGTTTGACATTGATAGCAATATGTCAGGAGAAAGATTGTGTTGTACAGTGCGTTTTTAGTATTCCTGGTGACGTGTTTGCTGTTTAAAATTGTGTCTTTGTTGGATTTCGTATTTTATTATTTTTCTTTTTCAACTTCTTCGTTCGTTCTTATCTCCATTTTATTGTCCAATTTGCTGCAAAATACTACATATATATGTAAGTCTTTCTTCTTCTTCTTTCTTCTTTTGTCGTCACACCGCTACCGGGTTGTTGCCCAGTGTCGTGGTTTTCTGTTTTGTCTTGCGCTGTTCTGGTGGCTTGTGTGATTGTTATCTTTGGTAAAGTCTTTAACTTGTTCTAATTGATGCTTGCCGACGGAGATATTTGTAGAACTTTCTACTTTTGCAATTGTCAGAATTTCATAAGTTTAGTTTCTGTTGATTTTCATGTTGTAGTCATTGTATGTTAACTAGTGTTTTATTACCAAATTATAGTAACTGAAACAGTAAGTCATAACAATGCTGATGCTGGCTTGTACGCTGGCACGACTAAGCTGTTTACATAACTGATTTCTCAATACAATCGTACAATGATCGTATTTTGTTGCAATGTTAGTCATATACATTACAGAACGAAAGTAAGAATCGTGAAAACCTACAGGGAATACGTTTCTGGCTCAGTTATTTTTATATATAAATTATGGGACATTCGTTCTAGCGACTTTATAACCTTTCATTAACTAGTTCAGCGTAACATTTCAGAACTAACATTCTTACTTTGAAAATGCATACAATAAACAATGAGTTTGTGTTATTGATGCTGTAATTCACATAGTTTGTGTTTTTTCTTATATAAATATGCCTCTTTTTTCATGCGTCTTTGTTTCAACCTGGCGCCGAAAGGCAATACAGGATTAGAGAATAGATATATAGATAGATAGATAGATAGATATATAGATAGATAGATATATAGATAGATAGATATATAGATAGATATATAGATATATACTTATATCGTACTCCATTTTACATGTTACCTGCGTGCCCAGACGTATAGTCTTTATTACATGCTGCATGTGTGCACTTAAGTGTAGTATTTGTTATATATGACGAGAACTGAATCTCACTCTACTAGAGGTTCTGTCTTCTATCACCTACCATTGGAGAAACCGTCCAAAAGAAGGATATTTCAAGCCGAACGGTTTTTGCTCACGATGTCTATGAAGGTTTTCTCTCAGGGTTTGAGGCATGCGCTTCTGCAATCGATCTTGAGGATGCCTACAATAGAGTGCCTCTATATATTTTAAATAATTTTTGGTTGACCTCAACATTAGTCCATTACTTGTCAATGAGATCAATGCTGTACTCATCGATTGAAAGGTAGTGATTAAATGTGACAACTGGGCTTCGGCACCAACAGTAATACACCCTGGTCTACCACAAGAGTCGTCATTGTCTCCGGCTCTGTTCAACGTCTACATTATGAGAACCACAGTTGAGCAAATCACTGGAAGGGGGAGGACAATGTCATACACAGACGATGATATGGTGTATCGCCAGGACAAGAATAGAGATCATCTTGTGAAAGAACTTCAGGAAATTCGACCACAGAAGTAGGTGCTGTGAGGAAGATTTAGCAATTGTCAACTCGACAAAGGCAGAAGTGACATTGTTCTCTTTGAAAAATCGTATTGTCAATACATCAGTACCAACTGTGACTGTGCTCAGAGCCTAGAGGTGGTGAAACGGTCTCATGCAATAAAATAATTATCTGGAGGTTTTGGTTTGATCGATGTCTTGCTTTTACAGAACACATTGATCATGTTATAGTGATAGCTAGCAAGTGTAGGGCCGCGATGTGGTCTTTATGCAAATTGTGAGAAGCGTCAAATTTGTCTCTTATACCAGGGTTCTGAGCCTGTCTGTGATTGAGTATGCTCTGGCGATTCTCACACTCAGCTATATGCAGATGGAAAGCCTGGAAAGAATACAGAATGCGGCTATGCGTATCATCTAGAGTGCACTAAAGATACGTCGTGCATGGCGATGAGTTACCTTCTTGGTTATCCTATTATGGAAGAGAGAATAAGGATGTGCCACGCACATGCCTACTTCCTAGTGAATGCTGACACAACACCCGCTGCACATGGACATAAATAAAGTAAATGATAACAAGTTTAAAAAAAAGAAAATCTTGGATGAGTCGGGTCAAAGACAGTATTCAACAGGTGTGTTCACTTGAAGATATTGAACTCGGTGAAGAATGTATTACGTGCCAACATGAATCAATTCATCATTTTAAGCATGTATCAAACATAACAGTAACTAAAGCGATGGCATGGCTGGAATCACAGACTGTTATTCATGTATATTTGCTCAGTGGCTCAACGAGTTGAAGCCTGAACAGATCTATGTTGTCAAAAATATGCTTTACATGTGTGTGAATGTGCGGATAGGCTTGCAGGTATGGTTGCTGCAGAAAGAAGGCGCTTAATCGACCAGTCTGATATTCTGAATTCCATAAGAAAGATAGGAAGTGTAAACGATTCAAGAAATGTGGTGAATCTGCAACCCTAACCAGACTGTAATAATACCACATTTACTTTCTCACGGGTGGAGTTACAAGACAACTGAGTCCAAGTTCAAGTATATGTTCACCCATGTAATAATAGATCGACCGGTCACATTTATAGTCCGCTTAGTCAATCTAGGGTCTAGTTTAAACGGTCCAAAGAAGAAGGACTGATTTAATTGTATCGGGCCCCATAGTGCTCTGTATCTCTCCGCAGAAATGGCATACTACTTGCCGAGAGTATTGCATACAGCACGAACTCCGTAACTCCACCAACAATCCTTGAGATCTCTGGAAAAATCACACTGCAGAACAGAAAACCAGGATTCGGATTCGTACTCACAACTCTCGTAACGCAAGGCTACTGCTTAACATCTGAGCTTCTGAGATCCCTAAATTGTCTAGTTGTCTATGTGGAAGAAAAGCCAAGGTACACACACTCACACTTAAAATGAAACATCTGGAAGGTTGGGTAATCTGTTACGCTAAATGAAACTTGTGGTAACACAAAGAAAGAGATCAAGTTAACATAACTAAATAAGACAAGTATTAGAACAGTGGTGGCTCGTCATTAAGGGCCAGTGGGGCCGGGCCCCACCAAAATAATGTGTAACGTGTATTTATTATTTTATAAATTAAAATATAACCTAACCTAAAACCATGATTTTTCCGAAAATGTGTGTCTGGCCCCACCACCAAAAATGAGCACGAGCCGCCACTGTATTAGAATATAAAGGAAAGTGATAGCAACAATCCAAACACTTGGGAATAATTCAGAAGAGATGATTTCAAGCCGTGAAACAATTAAATGTGACGTAACACAACTTACTCATAAAGACATTCAACTCTCGAAAATTCCAGAAAAGCAATTCACTCGTCACGTAACATTTCTGGTATTGCTAGATTAAGACAAATTTATTTTAAAGCAAGACAACACGCAAAAACAAGGTAATGTGATTTCACAAATTAAATTTACCGCTAAAGATTATCGATAATATTAACATTTGTCATCAATAAATAACCATGGGCTCATAGAAAAGTGTACAATTTGCAACAAAACTTACAATTTTCTATCAATCAAACATATGTTAAACTCATCCCCTCAAACAGGAATTTCAAAATTCCCGAATTAAGCTGAACTGTCGTCTGTTACAGGTGGCTGTGGTCTCTGTATACGATCTATTGTAACTGTTTTCAGAACGGTTCAAAATCACGTAACAACGTAACCAAACTTGATACACATAACTAGGACAACCACATTCCGGAATAGCACACTAATTTAGCAAGTAATGGTAATTACATAAGCTTCTTGTTGGTGTGTGATTGGTGTCTGGACTTAAGTTGGGACCATCATTATTCTCTCTTTCTTTAATCCAGTGTTTCTCAACCATTTCAGCTGGTGCCCCCTCACCCCTTGAAGTTAAGGCAAGGCTCCCTTACCCCCACCCTGTTCCCACCATTTTGTCATTCAATGAACTTTAATTTTGGAAAAATAAAAATTGACAAAATATTTCGCACTTTTAGCAATGTCCCCTAAACACAAAGCAATTGGCAGTGAGGAATGGAAACATACTAAACACAAAGCAATTGGCAGTGAGGAATGGAAACATACTAAACACAAAGCAATTGGCAGTGAGGAATGGAAACGTACTAAATACAAAGCAATTGGCAGTGAGGAATGGAAACATACTAAACACAAAGCAATTGGCAGTGAGGAATGGAAACGTACTAAACACAAAGCAATTGGCAGTGAGGAATGGAAACATACTAAACACAAAGCAATTGGCAGTGAGGAATGGAAACGTACTAAAACAAAAACTACTTTTTTGATAATAAATGTGAGAAAAATGTGAACATAAGCTAAAGTCAATGACGTTCTTGGTTATTTTCTAAAGACTTTTCGAGCTTACAGTTTTCATAAAAAAACGTATTTCAACTGGAAAAACAAGTTAGAATAAAAACTGTTTAAAATACAAAATCAACTAACTTTAAATAACGTTTCTTCTCCTCAACTTTCAACTTTCAACTTTCAACTCTCAACGGGGAACAGGTCTTCAACATACTTCTTCTAGCCTTTCCTCTCTCTTGCCATCTCTTCCAATTCTTTCCACATCTAGCATATCCTTTTAATATTAATCTTCAGTTCTCTTCTCCGGGTATTTCTAGGACTTCCCTTACTCCTCTTTCCAAGCGGGTTCCAAAACAATGCATGTCTTGCAATGCCTCCAGTCGGTCTTCTTAATGTGTGTCCTATCCATCGCCAACGTCTCTTTCTTAGCTCTTTCTCCATTGGTATTTGCTTAGTTCTTTCTCCGTGTTCATCGTTCGCAATCTTAACATACCACTTCATAATGTTTCACGCCGTCTCTAATACTGTCCCACCCCATTCCACGTCTTCCTTGTGAGGCGGGTCTCCCAGGTTGAGATCCCCTGCTATAAACTATTGCCATAAATTCTGATACTTAGATTAGTTGTCAACGAATCCGATAATTGCGGTTTTTAGTCTGCATATAATAGTGCCAAGAGACTTTCTGACTTTTCTCAAGAACAACAATTCAGAGAGATCTTTAGACTTGTCTTTCTATTGTGGATGTGCTCTTTATTAGATCAATTTGATCATTAGGTCATTTTTACAGACTGAAGCCAGGTAGGTTCAACACGGGCCCCCAGCCTCCAAACATAACAGCAGCCACATTTCCTGTCTCTCTCAGATCGTCTAGAAAAAATTGGAGAACTGGATAAGAAGCTGGGTACTGAAAATTAACCATACAAAAACCACAGCAGCTGTTTTTTCCCTCTTCCCATACAAGGGAGATCTGGTCAACAGAAACAACCATACAAGACAAACTATGGGGAACTGGTGAAGACCTCAAGCGCACTGCCATGTTTATGACACTTACCGGAGTAGTCGCATAGCAGAAGTTGATCGCAGAAGAAGATCAATTTTATAGGTCGCGATATAGAATCCGCTTCCGAATTAAGCACAATGTTCAAGTCAAACTATGTTATTTTTGTATTGTCTATGTCATTTTTCTATTGTTACCTACAGTTTTTCTATTGTTACCTACAGTTTTTCTATTGTTACCTACAGTTTTTCTATTGTTACCTACAGTTTTTCTATTCTGCCATTGACTGTTTCTCTGCGGTTATTAACATTTTTCTGTTGTCATTATCAGTTTCTCTGTTGTTATGAACGTTTCTCTGTTGTCAAGAGAAACAGGTTCAGAAGGACAGGTAGATGCAATTACTTCTCTGTTGCTAGAAACTATAGCTGGGTTCGGTGCTGATGGGGGGTTAATATTGCACCAATATTTTTAGAATATTGCTAAAACATTGATAGTAGTATTTATAGTTGGGAGGTCTCTATGGTGGAGTAGTTAAGACATTTATGAATATTGCTAAAACATTGATAGTAGTATTTATAGTTGGGAGGTTTCTATGGTGGAGTAGTTAAGACATTTATGAATATTGCTAAAACATTGATAGTAGTATTTATATTTGGGAGGTCTCTATGGTGGAGTAGTTAAGACATTTATGAATATTGCTAAAACATTGATAGTAGTATTTATAGTTGGGAGGTTTCTATGGTGGAGTAGTTAAGACATTTATGAATATTGCTAAAACATTGATAGTAGTATTTATAGTTGGGAGGTTTCTATGGTGGAGTAGTTAAGACATTTATGAATATTGCTAAAACATTGATAGTAGTATTTATAGTTGGGAGGTTTCTATGGTGGAGTAGTTAAGACATTTATGAATATTGCTAAAACATTGATAGTAGTATTTATAGTTGGGAGGTCTCTATGGTGGAGTAGTTAAGACATTTATGAATATTGCTAAAACATTGATAGTAGTATTTATAGTTGGGAGGTCTCTATGGTGGAGTAGTTAAGACATTTATGAATATTGCTAAAACATTGATAGTAGTATTTATAGTTGGGAGGTCTCTATGGTGGAGTAGTTAAGACATTTATGAATATTGCTAAAACATTGATAGTAGTATTTATAGTTGGGAGGTCTCTATGGTGGAGTAGTTAAGACATTTATGAATATTGCTAAAACATTGATAGTAGGTAGTATTTATAGTTGGGAGGTCTCTATGGTGGAGTAGTTAAGACATTTATGAATATTGCTAAAACATTGATAGTAGTATTTATAGTTGGGAGGTCTCTATGGTGGAGTAGTTAAGACATTTATGAATATTGCTAAAACATTGATAGTAGTATTTATAGTTGGGAGGTCTCTATGGTGGAGTAGTTAAGACATTTATGAATATTGCTAAAACATTGATAGTAGTATTTATAGTTGGGAGGTCTCTATGGTGGAGTAGTTAAGACATTTATGAATATTGCTAAAACATTGATAGTAGTATTTATATTTGGGAGGTCTCTATGGTGGAGTAGTACTGGGAGGTCTCTATGGTGGAGTAGTACTGGGAGGTCTCTATGGTGGAGTAGTACTGGGAGGTCTCTATGGTGGAGTAGTACTGGGAGGTCTCTATGGTGGAGTAGTACTGTGAGGTCTCTATGGTGGAGTAGTACTGGCAGGTCTCTATGGTGGAGTAGTACTGTGAGGTCTCTATGGTGGAGTAGTACTGGGAAGTCTCTATGGTGGAGTAGTACTGGGAGGTCTCTATGGTGGAGTAGTACTGGGAGGTCTCTATGGTGGAGTAGTACTGTGAGGTCTCTATGGTGGAGTAGTACTGGGAGGTCTCTATGGTGGAGTAGTACTGGGAGGTCTCTATGGTGGAGTAGTACTGGGAGGTCTCTATGGTGGAGTAGTACTGTGAGGTCTCTATGGTGGAGTAGTACTGGGAGGTCTCTATGGTGGAGTAGTACTGGGAGGTCTCTATGGTGGAGTAGTACTGGGAGGTCTCTATGGTGGAGTAGTACTGGGAGGTCTCTATGGTGGAGTAGTACTGGGAGGTCTCTATGGTGGAGTAGTACTGGGAGGTCTCTATGGTGGAGTAGTACTGGGAGGTCTCTATGGTGGAGTAGTACTGGGAGGTCTCTATGGTGGAGTAGTACTGGGAAGTCTCTATGGTGGAGTAGTACTGTGAGGTCTCTATGGTGGAGTAGTACTGTGAGGTCTCTATGGTGGAGTAGTACTGTGAGGTCTCTATGGTGGAGTAGTACTGTGAGGTCTCTATGGTGGAGTAGTACTGGGAGGTCTCTATGGTGGAGTAGTTAAGACATTTACCTGTCTTTCTGAAGGTTATGGGTTCATATGTGCAATTTTTTCATTAGATTTCTAGGATTTTTGCTGGAGCTCCGGAGTTCGTGCTTTGTATAGTACTCTCAACAGGGGGACTGCTATTTTACCGAGAGTGATGAAGGCATATGGGGAAGCCAGTTGCAACGTTGTAAATTCGTCAGCTTCAAACAATTTACTCATCTATTATTTCTTGTCATAACAAGCTTCAAATATCAGATATCCATTTCAATCTGAAATTCCTCATGCACTATATAACAGAAAACTAAATGACCACATTTGACAAGGATATCAGTTATGAATTTTGAAAATTACAGTAATGGTTTCCAGATAGACTTCACATATCGTTTTATAATAACTCATTCGTACTTGTTGTGTTGCTACTAATAGAAAGTATATTCATCAATCAATTTGTGTGTGTTAATGCCTACAACGAAGGAATATGCTTCTCATTAGCTACACATGTGTGAATAACGTCTAAATTGCTGATCTCTGCCGTGAAAAGCAATGTCTGTTGATATTCTTGTTATCACTTATAAAAGCCTGTTGAGTATTCATCCTGTACAAAAAATAAGGTGTACAATGTGTGTTCTGCACCTGGCTCTGCATCCAGAAGAGTAGGGGCCGGCTAGTATTTCTTATGAAGGGCGAAAAAAAGGACTAATCACTTCCCACAAAGGTGGAGCCACAGAGGTAACAGAGGCTATGAAAGACACATTGCACGAACTGTATACAAAAGCCTTTTCTAGAAATCTCATCCTGACGCTTTGTTGCAAAACATGATTAGAGAGAAAAGAAGAGAAAAGAAGAAAAGAATATCACGCAGTGCATTAACCGACATGACTGTTTTATCATTTCTCAATCAAAGTCAAACGATTACTTAATGTAACAATAAAAAACGAAACAAATTCTAACACAAATTTCGCCAACTAAATATAGCCAGATTGACAGTAAAATGTTTTAAAAAAGCAGTTTCAGTATTTATAAACAAACGTAAGAATTCAGAAGTATACCATTTTGTAACTGTAATTAAGTTATCATTTAGTCAAAAGTGCTGGCAAGTGTCCTCAAAATAGTTCAGTTTTCAAGAAATGTTGTTGTTTATCCTATGTTTCTAGATGTTTAGGTTTTGTATAGTGTTTATATTTTTTCTCTTGGCAGTCCAGGGCGTTGTAAGAATATTTCAATAGCACTATTCCCCCCAAACATTCGATTTTGTTCTTTAATGCTTGTGAGTTGGCTAATTATTTAACATCCATATGTTTTCATAAGCAAAAATACATGTCCTCAGAAGAAGTTATTGTTTATTTGCTTCCGTTACGCCACAATTTCTTAAAGGTAGAGTGGTAAAACCGCTTATCTTGTGTTCGAATCCTGACTATTTCTTTCGGTTAACGAGTGTATTTGTTTCCAGAGATCCCTAGAATTTAAACCGAATCTGCGTAATTCCTGCTTTAAGTAGTATTCTCGGCAGATGGCTTGACATTTTTGTGGAGAAGGACAAAATGCAGGCGGAACAGACACCGGAGCATGTCCTGCAAGACTGTCCACTCCTGGGTGAGCTGAGGAGCAGTATGTGGCAACATCCAGTCGACCCAAAAACTAAGCTTTGGGTAAACGTGACAGACCTGAAACTGACTGCGCAGTTTGTGGTCCACCGTAATTTAAGCGCATGACCAGAAATGCTGGAGAAGACGAAGAATATGAGAACACCCGGTGCAATGGCATCAATCCTTAGCCTCATAATGTTATTTCTTGACAGAGTTCTTGTATGTAGTTGAATGTTACATGATATAATTTTAAAGATAAACTAAATATATATGTTAAATAAATGAATATCTTCTACATTTGAGCAACTTCATAACAAGTTTAACTTTTTACCCTGGCACAATGTCATTCTTCTACAACGAATGATTGATTGATTGATAATATCATCATCATTGCACTTCAGTGAGTAAACATATATGCTCTGATCTCTTTCTGAAACATGAAGATCTCAGTGGCGGTGCACGAACTCCGTAGCAGCGGTGATTGTCCCAGTTGTAATTTAGAAGAAAATGAAAATATTTTGTAAGAATTTCATTAGTTTATTTTTTCGAACACATTTTTCGCAGACAACGGTTTTCGAGCCTACTCGTCTCGGGATTTTGAGCTTCCATAGTTTTCTTTATGTGTTCAACTTGAACATGGGATCTACATTTTATCCAAGATAAAGTTTAACATCTTACCCTGACACAATGACATATTTCTACAACGATAAAGTTTAACATCTTACCCTGACACAATGACATATTTCTAGAAACATAAAGTTTAACAACTACCCTGACGCAATGACATATTTCTACAAAGACAAAGTTTAACATCTTACCCTGACACAATGACATATTTCTACAAACATAAAGTTTAACGTCCGACTTCTATGCTTATTCCAATTTGGAAGATAATATATATATAAGGAAACTGATAAATTGTGTAGAATAGTGAAAGAGAGACAAGGATGGATTATGAGTATGAAGACTACGAAATAAAATCAACGAGATCAGATTTTCATATTGTCACATTTTACTCAAATCGTTCTAAGATATTTAATCGTAAATGATATATATATATACTAACATACTAACGTGTAATCAATCTGCCTTATCCAGAATTTAGACATTTACAAATATGTTCTACACGGTTGTCAAGCTAGGATATTTTATTTTGGGGGTGTTATCAAATAACTTGCGCTTTCGCAAACTTTTGTAAAATTGGAAAGGTCGGAATCAAGAGCTCATTCAGTTCTAAAATATTAATTAGAAAAAGATTCGATTCAATTAGAATAATATGTCAGTCATTAATAATGGTTGAACTACGCATAAATCCAGTTTGAGATTATGTAATACTGCCATCAACATTTCTTACACTAAGCAAGTTTGTTCTGTTAACGGATTCACTGAGTAATTATTTTAGCTCCTGACACTATCATTTTTGTTGTCACAAAAATTGCAAACACATGTTAATTGTTCGAAAATATTACACTTCACTTCGATAAAAGTATAACTTAATGTATGTCAATTTGAAGGAAATATATGACCTTGTAAATATGTCGATTACATTGACATACGTAGTACACAGAAATATATGACCTTGTAAATATGTCGATTACATTGACATACGTAATACACAGAAATATATGACCTTGTAAATATGTCGATTACATTGACATACGTAATACACAGAAATATATGACCTTGTAAATATGTCGATTACATTGACAAACGTAATACACAGAAATATATGACCTTGTAAATATGTCGATTACATTGACAAACGTAATACACAGAAATATATGACCTTGTAAATATGTCGATTACATTGACATACGTAACACGAAATATATGACCTTGTAAATATGTCGATTACATTGACATACGTAATACACAGAAATATATGACCTTGTAAATATGTCGATTACATTGACATACGTAATACACAGAAATATATGACCTTGTAAATATGTCGATTACATTGACAAACGTAATACACAGAAATATATGACCTTGTAAATATGTCGATTACATTGACATACGTAATACACAGAAATATATGACCTTGTAAATATGTCGATTACATTGACATACGTAATACACAGAAATATATGACCTTGTAAATATGTCGATTACATTGACAAACGTAATACACAGAAATATATGACCTTGTAAATATGTCGATTACATTGACAAACGTAATACACAGAAATATATGACCTTGTAAATATGTCGATTACATTGACATACGTAATACACAGAAATATATGACCTTGTAAATATGTCGATTACATTGACAAACGTAATACACAGAAATATATGACCTTGTAAATATGTCGATTACATTGACATACGTAATACACAGAAATATATGACCTTGTAAATATGTCGATTACATTGACAAACGTAATACACAGAAATATATGACCTTGTAAATATGTCGATTACATTGACATACGTAATACACAGAAATATATGACCTTGTAAATATGTCGATTACATTGACATACGTAATACACAGAAATATATGACCTTGTAAATATGTCGATTACATTGACAAACGTAATACACAGAAATATATGACCTTGTAAATATGTCGATTACATTGACAAACGTAATACACAGAAATATATGACCTTGTAAATATGTCGATTACATTGACAAACGTAATACACAGAAATATATGACCTTGCAAATATGTCGATTACATTGACATACGTAATACACAGAAATATATGACCTTGTAAATATGTCGATTACATTGACATACGTAGTACACAGAAATATATGACCTTGTAAATATGTCGATTACATTGACATACGTAGTACACAGAAATATATGACCTTGTAAATATGTCGATTACATTGACATACGTAATACACAGAAATATATGACCTTGTAAATATGTCGATT
This sequence comes from Arion vulgaris, assembly GCA_020796225.1. Lineage (NCBI taxonomy): Eukaryota > Metazoa > Mollusca > Gastropoda > Stylommatophora > Arionidae > Arion > Arion vulgaris. Next base: position 42,188,183 of record CM036756.1, on the reverse strand, counting down.
ACATTGACATACGTAGTACACAGAAATATATGACCTTGTAAATATGTCGATTACATTGACATACGTAATACACAGAAAAATATGACCTTGTAAATATGTCGATTACATTGACATACGTAATACACAGAAATATATGACCTTGTAAATATGTCGATTACATTGACATACGTAATACACAGAAATATATGACCTTGTAAATATGTCGATTACATTGACATACGTAATACACAGAAATACATAAAACAACAGTGCAAGTAGAATGCAAACGACAGTTCAAAATTAGTGATAAAATATTTCCATTTAACAAAAGCCTTCAATTGCAATATTTTGAGTAATATACTCAACTGCTACTTTATTTTAGTTAATCCCATATGAAAAATGTGAAACTAAAAATGGTTACTGGACACGTCATGTGTTGGTCACATACGAACTAGCAACAGACGTGTCTGTTAAAAAAGTATATTCAAAAATTGTGAAATTAATGTTTATATGGCATATGCACACATCCATGTCAGTCAGTAAAACTACAAAACCATGCAAGATATCTGAAGGAGAGACTCTATTTCCTGTAGTAATTTAATTTATGTTAAAACAAATTATAAATATTGACAAATAGGTACGAAATAAAAAGGGTTTATATATAGATCTTACGTAGGAACGACTGAGGCAAGGAAGTTGGAAGTATAATTAGGACTTGCGTAGTGAATAAGTTAAGCATGTGATACGAAAATCGAGGCATATCTTTTACAGGAATTAGTCCTCAACCGCAGTAAATGAGTCGTTAATTTTATAGGCACCACGTATACGTTCAGTAGCTTGAAAGTGCTTTCTGAACTGTGAGGTGTATTTTTACTGTTGTCGTAATAACCCACGGCAACGAATTTGTTTCCAAACTGCTCGCCGCGGAGTTTGACCAGGCACACTTGAATTGTGATCAATCTCACAGTCGCTTAAGCTACAGACACTCACTTGCTATAACTACTAACTAAAAATAAGACCAGCGATATACACAATTAGGAAACAACAGTATAATGGCGAACGTGTACTCTTTATTGATAAAGGCCTTTTGGTCGAAACGTTGCTGTATATTGTTATTGTTTTGTACTTTGTAAAACTACAGTACTTTGTTTTTACGTGTTTCGCCAAACAACAGTATACACTTACAAGTAACATAACGGTCACTATATATTCTCTTTTGCTCTCTATCTCTCTCTCTTTCTCTCTCTCTCTCTTTCTCTGTTGTATCTTTGTAACCCAGGTTAGTATATAGACCCTCAACCAACTCATGACAAGTCCTCCTATTCTTATATATCTCTTTGCTAAATATATATCACCTATGTGTTGCCGGGGATCACGGAGGGGGGTGGGGGCTAAGAATATTACCACTGCCATTTATAAACATCTATGTGAGCGTGTGTAGCTCAAGCGGTAGTGAGCTCGATCACAAACCCAAGCGTAGCTGGTTCAAACCCAACGGCGGGCAAGTTTGGAAGCAAATTCGTTTCCGTAGGATTTTACAAAAGGTAAAAATAGATCTCTAGTGTGTTTTTCAATTTAGTAGTAGGAATGTTTTAAAATAGTGTACCATTTATTGTTTAAATAAGATAGTGTAGCAACAATCATAGCACTAAGATCATGCATATTCCAAGTAGCTACCAAGTCGAATGTCAATACCGTTCAGAAAGCAATGGCAAACTACTGAACGTATAAAAGGTGCCTAGAAAATAAACTATGGTTCAGACTCAGTTATGGTGGTTGATGGCTACGTCCTGTAAAGGATATGCGACGATTTTCATTTTTCATCTATAAGGCATGTCGTAGAGGCGGCTGTTGTAGGAACCTAGGAAAGCTACTCTAGTAAATAAAAAGCCTCCCGAAATCGAATGTGCTGGCCTAATTGTAGACATATATAACTGGCACAACACACAACCGCTCTTAGGCTCAGATTGCATACACATCACAAAGAGTGGTTAACAAGTGGTTGATATGGAGCGCTCGAAGAAGAAGAAGAAGAAGAAGCATTGGCTGAAATCGGATGCATGTGTCCTAAGCGTGTAGAAGTCTATGCGTTTAGTGGCCTACCAAACCAATGTGCAACGTATACACATTCTTGGCAAAGATCAAACATCTCACAAAGAGTGATTAAAATTGGTCGTAAAGAACGAACGCACAGAAGAAGAAGAAGAAGAAGCTCAATATATATTGTTAATTTTTACAAGGTAAGTTGGACCCTATTAATTAATTCGCATCATCGTAAACAAAAATGTTACTGCTGTGGTTAGTTTTTTAAATTTGCTAAATAGACGGTGTTAATTGTATATGAAAGACTAGAGTACAATTTGCTGTCTTTGGAGCTAACACTGTGATGTCTTAACTGATTCCTTACAAACTGCCGCATCATGTGCCAATATTGTATATGAAAATAACTCAACTGCCGCACACTGCGCCAAGTATTTTTTCATTTAAAATTCGTGCTAAATTTACATCATCGCATTATGATCAAATTCGCGGTCTTTAATCTGCAACAAAGCTATCTATTTCTACAATCGTGGAGCAATCGAGAGTTTAGTAAAATTTGCTAATTTGATGAAATTTGTATAAATAGAATGAAAATGGGGAAACAATAGGCTATAGTGTGTTTTTCAATTTAGTAGTAGGAATGTTTTGTTTTAAAATAGTGTACCATTTACTATTTAAATAAGATAGTGCAGCAACAATCACTAAGATCACTAAGATTGTAGAGCACTAAGATCACTAAGATTGTAGAGCACTAAGATCACTAAGATTGTAGAGCACTAAGATCACTAAGATTGTAGAGCACTAAGATCACTAAGATTGTAGAGCACTAAGATCACTAAGATTGTAGAGCACTAAGATCACTAAGATTGTAGAGCACTAAGATCACTAAGATTGTAGAGCACTAAGATCACTAAGATTGTAGAGCACTAAGATCACTAAGATTGTAGAGCACTAAGATCATGCATATTCCAAGTAGCTACCAAGTCGAATGTGGATACAAGTTGGGAAATGTAACTTGAACACGTCAGAGACAGATGTAGGACATTCATAACTAATAAAGATGAAAGATTTTTAAAAAGAGAAGCTAGTTGTTTATTAATCATGTGTGTGGCCGACTGACTTCCTAGTTGGTGAGACGAACAAATTCCGGTATCTGGGATTCTGTTGATGTCAGCTGCAGCTATAATTATATTAAAACTGTAACACACATAATTGTAGCTATCTAGCATCTGTATCTTAGCAGTAAATACTCTACAATAGCAGTAAGTAGCTGTTTATCGTCACTGTTTCTGTATTTTGTAAAACTATAGTACTTTGTTTGTACGTGTTTCACTATCTTAGCAGTAGGGAGCTCGGTCACAACCAAAAGTACATGGTTCAAACTCCGGGTGGGCAGTTTGTAAGAAAATTTATTTCCGTGAATTTTTACGAACGGTAAAAATAGACCTCACCGTTCCGAAAGGAATGGCAAACTACTGAACGTATAAGTGGTGCCTAGACAATCAACGGTCCGCTTACTGTTCTTGGTAGCGACCTCCTATAAAGAACGATTTTCATTACAAAATACAGATTGAGAACTGGCTATTATCAAGTTGATGTATTTCGAACATGTGTTTCTAATTATTATATCCAAGAGATCAGATTTAATAGTCTTTCAGTCAGATACAGGAAGTAGATACAGATTATGATAAGTGTCATATCATTTATCTTTTCTTTAATGCTAAAGTGGGGCAACATTATATATGCCAGGGACCAAACCTGAAACATTTAAGATCGCAGAGGGCCGGATACTCTCACATATTGACAATCTTTTATATACTTCATTTTCTTGTACAGGTTAATATAATGTAAGCATCATATTACTAATGGAAGGTAGAGAGCGGTAATGAGAGGGAGAGAGAAAGAGACAGAATGGAAAATAGAGAGCGGTAATGAGAGGGAGAGAGAAAGAGACAGAATGGAAAATAGAGAGCGGTAATGAGAGGGGAGAAAAGAGACAGAATGGAAAATAGAGAGCGGTAATGAGAGGGAGAGAGGAAGAGACAGAATGGAAAATAGAGAGCGATAATGAGAGGGGGAGAGAAAGAGACAGAATGGAAAATAGAGAGCGGTAATGAGAGGGGGAGAGAAAGAGACAGAATGGAAAGTAGAGAGCGGTAATGAGAGGGGGAGAGAAAGAGACAGAATGGAAAGTAGAGAGCGGTAATGAGAAAGAAAGAATGGAAAGTAGAGAGCGGTAATGAGAGGGAGAGAGAAAGAGACAGAATAGAAAGTAGGGAGCAGTAATGAGAGGGAGAGAGAGAAAGAGACACAATGGAAAATAGAGAACGGTAATGAGAGGGAGAGAGAAAGAGACAGAATGGAAAATAGAGAGCGGTAATGAGAGGGAGAGAGAAAGAGACAGAATGGAAAATAGAGAGCGGTAATGAGAGGGAGAGAGAATGGAAAGTAGAGAGCGGTAATGAGAGAGAGAATGGAAAGTAGAGAGCGGTAATGAGAGAGAGAGAAAGAGAGAGAATGGAAAGTAGAGAGCGGTAATGAGAGAGAGAATGGAAAGTAGAGAGGGGTAATGAGAGAGAGAGAAAGAGAGATAATGGAAAGTATAGAGCAGTAATGAAAGAGAGAGAATGGAAAGTGAGAGCGGCAATGAGAGAGAGAGAGAGAAAGAGAGAGAGAAAGAGAGAGAGAAAGGAAAGTGAACAGGAAACATTTACAAGAGATTATAAATAAATAGTATGTAGACTTTATGAAACCACCATCAAGAGACAAAGATGGAGGTGGTTTGGACATGTATGCAGTATGCCAGTGGGGGCATTGGATAGGACAGCTCTCAGATGGACTGTGGATGGGAAGAGAAGGCATGTACGTCCAAAGGAAACATGGAGATGAACGGTGGAGAGAGAGAGTTGGAGGAGTGTGGTCTGACGTGGGAGACGGTTGGTAGAAAGGCAGCAGAACGGCAACAGTGGATGTCTCTTGTGAAAACCTTATGTGGCAATCGGGAGACGAAGAGGATATAGAGATAGAGACTTTATGAGAAGATTGTGCTTAAACTTCTTATCATAAGCTTGACCAAATCTGGTGATTTTTGACTAACTGCAATGCGCAATATTTTATAAAATGCTCGTGACATATTCGACTTTTTGCTCCTGATTCAGTTCACTTCTATTTTCCCCAAAAATGTTAACAGATATAAGTGTTACCAAATAGTGAGATCACATGTTTGTGCATTTGATGTGATCTTTCGATACTTTTCATGGACAAAATTAGTTTTATCGAAGTTGAGCAGCTTAACTCCCTCCACTTTGATATGTATACTTTTCCTAAATTAACGTTATTAAATTCAGATATAGTAATGTTTAATACACTGCAGCGACTGCATAAAATTGGTGTGCGGGCCGAATCAGGTCCGCCGGCTGTAGATCGCTCAACCTTGCTTTAAAGCTACAACTTAACACGGGACCACCACTGTGGTTAAACCTTTTGCTTAACGTATGCATCATAACATTAATGCCTTCTTATAGGAGCAGTTTTTGTAGCAATGTGTTTTACGTCATGTGTTTACAAGCGCAGATACACTCCCCATTTGCTGTTTCTTGAAAAGAACAATCTACTATTTATCAACTCTCAAGTAATTAGACCCCGGAAACCAAACTTGAAAGAAACGTTTGGTACGCATATATGTTTTACTGTTAGCATGTCTTCTATCTTTATATTTCTCTACGTTCTCTTATTCGTTTTGTTCTACTGATTATTGCAGTATTAACATAGCGTTGTAAAGAAAATCTATATATATATATATATATATATATATATATATATAGAGTTTTCTTTCTATTGCAAAGTATGTTGCGTGGACTCGACTCGAGTCATGCTCAATTTATTTAGTGTCTATTCAACTTAGTTAATCAACGTTTTTAGAGAAACACATTCTTACTTTGAATCCAAATGTTATCATAGCTTTTTCGTTTGCTGCTGCAGGTCTGTTGAATTTCATTATAGCAAAATGATATGTGGGTCAAAATGCTATTGGAGTTAAGACGTTAGCGTGTCGTACTGAAAGTCCTGGGCTCGAATCCTGAATTAGATGTGGCAGATCAAAGAAAACAGGAGAGATGGACGGTTGAAAGCTAAATAAAAGAGTTTCGATGGACATGGGATACAATGGGTAGAAAGGCACAAGACTGGCAGCATAGAAGATCATTTCTGAATGACTTATAAGTCGACTATGACATGAAGAGTGCATAGTAGATTATTTCTGGATAACTTATAAGTCGACTATGACATGAAGAGTGCATAGTAGATTATTTCTGGATGACTTATAAGTCGACTATGACATGAAGAGTGCATAGAACATAGGCTAGAACTTTCCAACTTTTAATAAATTATAATTTTTCAATAACATTTAAAATACATGCATTCACATTTGGAGGAGGACCAGGAGCGCAACAGTTCTGCCTTCTATCACCTTAGTTGTTCTTAATAACTATAGACTGGAATATTAAGGTAACAGTTACTGATACCAGAAATGGAATTAAATTGATTACATCGACGCTAGACTATATGAACTTTGCTCATGATATAGCTCTGTCAGAGCAGCAAGCTGATATATAATTTGTTGATGAATAAGCTGTGTCAGAGCAGCAAGATGATGTGCAATTTGTTGATGATATAGTTCTGTCAGAGCAGCTGGACGATATGGACTTTGCTGATGATATAGTTCTGGCGGAGCAGCAAGCTGATATGGACACCACTGATGATATAGCTCTGTCAGAGCAGCAAGATGATATGGACTTTGCTGATGATATAGTTCTGTCAGAGCAGCTGGACGATATGAACTTTGCTGATGATATAGTTCTGTCAGAGCAGCTGGACGATATGGACTTTGCTGATGATATACTTCTGTCAGAGCAGCTGGACGATATGGTCTCCGCTGATGATATAGTTCTGGCAGAGCAGCAAGACGATATGAACTTTGCTGATGATATAGTTCTGTCAGAGCAGCTGGACCATATGGTCTCCGCTGATGATATAGTTCTGGCAGAGCAGGTGGACGATATGAACTTTCCTGACAATATAGTTCTGGCAGAGCAACAAGACGGATTCGTTCATGATATGTTTGTCTCATAGACGTAACCAGATGCAGGATAAACTAAACACACTTGATCAGAGATCACAACAACTATAAACTAAACATTCGTAGAGGAAAGACGAAGATGATAAGAATTAACCCATCAAACGACAACCTCATCTGTCTCGGTTAAACCTCACATCAAGAGGTGAATTCATGGGTTAAACCTCACATCAAGAGGTAAAGTCATGGGTTAAACCTCACATCAAGAGGTGAATTCATGGGTTAAACCTCACATCAAGAGGTAAAGTCATGGGTTAAACCTCACATCAAGAGGTGAATTCATGGGTTAAACCTCACATCAAGAGGTAAAGTCATGGGTTAAACCTCACATCAAGAGGTAAAGTCATGGGTTAAACCTCACATCAAGAGGTGAATTCATGGGTTAAACCTCACATCAAGAGGTAAAGTCATGGGTTAAACCTCACATCAAGAGGTAAAGTCATGGGTTAAACCTCACATCAAGAGGTAAAGTCATGGGTTAAACCTCACATCAAGAGGTGAATTCATGGGTTAAACCTTACATCAAGAGGTAAAGTCATGGGTTAAACCTCACATCAAGAGGTAAAGTCATGGGTTAAACCTCACATCAAGAGGTGAATTCATGGGTTAGACCTTACATCAAGAGGTAAAGTCATGGGTTAAACCTCACATCAAGAGGTGAAGTCATGGGTTAAACCTCACATCATGAGGTGAAGTCATGGGTTAAACCTCACATCAAGAGATAAAGTCATGGGTTAAACCTCACATCAAGAGATAAAGTCATGGGTTAAACCTCACATCAAGAGATAAAGTCATGGGTTAAACCTCACATCAAGAGATGAAGTCATGGGTTAAACCTCACATCAAGAGATAAAGTCATGAGTTAAACCTCACATTAAGAGGTAAAGTCATGGGTTAAACCTCACATCATGAGGTAAAATCATGGGTTAAACCTCACATCAAGAGATAAAGTCATGGGTTAAACCTCACATCAAGAGATAAAGTCATGGGTTAAACCTCACATCAAGAGGTAAAGTCATGGGTTAAACCTCACATCAAGAGATAAAGTCATGAGTTAAACCTCACATCAAATGAGATAAAGTCATGGGTTAAACCTCACATCATGAGATAAAGTCATGAGTTAAACCTCACATCAAGAGGTAAAGTCATGAGTTAAACCTCACATCATGAGATAAAGTCATGAGTTAAACCTCACATCATGAGATAAAAGCATGGGTTAAACCTCACATCAAGAGGTAAAGTCATGGGTTAAACCTCACATCAAGAGATAAAGTCATGAGTTAAACCTCACATCAAATGAGATAAAGTCATGGGTTAAACCTCACATCATGAGATAAAGTCATGAGTTAAACCTCACATCAAGAGGTAAAGTCATGAGTTAAACCTCACATCATGAGATAAAGTCATGAGTTAAACCTCACATCATGAGATAAAGTCATAGGATAAACCTCACATCAAGAGTTAAACCTCACATCAAGAGTTAAACCTCACATCAAGAGATAAACCTCACATCATGAGATAAAGTCATGTGTTAAACCTCACATCAAGAGGTAAAGTCATGAGTTAAACCTCACATCATGAGATAAAGTCATGAGTTAAACCTCACATCATGAGATAAAGTCATAGGATAAACCTCACATCAAGAGATAAACCTCACATCAAGAGTTAAACCTCACATCAAGAGATAAACCTCACATCATGAGATAAACCTCACATCATGAGATAAAGTCATGAGTTAAACCTCACATCATGAGATAAAGTCATAGGATAAACCTCACATCAAGAGATAAACCTCACATCAAGAGTTAAACCTCACATCAAGAGATAAACCTCACATCATGAGATAAACCTCACATCATGAGATAAACCTCACATCATGAGATAAAGGCAAACATTTATTTTGGCAACAATAATGTCAACATTTTCTTCTTCTAACTCTTCGACCACTAGTTAACTTCTCTTTGTGATTTATATGTGATCTGAGCATAAGAGCAATTGTACGTTGTGCCAGTTATGCAATTACAAGAAGGTCAGCACATCCTATTTCTGCGACGCTTTTATCTAGTTGGGTAGCTTCCTAGGTCCCTACTTCAGTCGTCTCTTACGACATGCCTTGTGCAGTGTTACTATTCTTTGCTCCTCCCGTGTTTAGCGGCAGCACACTGTCGAATAATATAGACAAAGAGAGAGGAACATAAGACAAAGAGAGAGGAACATAAGACAAAGAGAGAGGAACATAAGACAAAGAGAGAGGAACATAAGACAAAGAGAGAGGAACATAAGACAAAGAGAGAGGAACATAAGACAAAGAGAGAGGAACATAAGACAAAGAGAGAGAACATAAGACAAAGAGAGGAGAAAATAAGACAAGAGAGAGGAACATAAGACAAAGAGAGAGGAACATAAGACAAAGAGAGAGGAACATAAGACAAAGAGAGAGGAACATAAGACAAAGAGAGAGGAACATATAGAGATGCCAGAATAAGAATAATGAAGCCATTGGGAGCTTTCATACCACTATCATCTTTTTGAAACTCTGACAAAATCTCTTATCTAGAACCAAAATTCGAATATTTAACTCCAGTATTAAAGCAGTTCTGCTGTATGAGTCACACGCACGAAGAACGACTAAAACAATAGCTAATAAATTGTAAACATTCATCAACTTTGTGCCTGAGCAGATTAGTGAGACTGAAATATTATATAATGAGAAATTGATGTCGAGAACGAGATAGATCGAAATGAACCAAGAGGGGAAGCAAACACACCAACGCTGGATACCTTGTGAAAACCTGAAAGGAATATAACAAGAGGGGCTCTTTTCTAACACCCGCAAGGAAAGAGAAAGAGAGGAAGCCTAAAATATATGGAAAAGATATTTGTTGGCAAAGATTCACGATATATAGAAGAGCTCGAATGGGCTTCAATAGATAGTTAAAGAAAGAAAGATTTGATATGAGTAGATTGAGGGTCTATGCCAGAACCGTGTTACAAAGCACAACAGAGAGAGAGAAAGAGAGATACATTCATATGCATATAAGTGAGCATGTATGCAATCATATACATACATATTTATATGTATAGAAATCAGAAGCAGTACATATAGTGAGTATCTATCAAATGAAGTACATACATAGTCATTCCTGTTACTGTCTGATGGCAATGCAGATATAACACAGAATCAAACAACCAAAACTCGACCGTCTGTGATTGTTTCCCCTTTATCTAACATCGTCTGCTTCTTCCTACAGTGTTCTCAAATCGTTAGCATAATGCAGTGGTTCTCAAAGGGTTTGCCGAGGCGCACCAGTGTGCCCGGTGACATTCCTAGGTACGCCCTAGGAAATCCCAGATCAGTGGTTGGTAACACGGTCCCAGCGTGCGCCAGGGTAAAAATCGCCAAGACACATCAGACCCATGTTTGTCATAGGCAGAAATTAAATGATGAATATATGTGCGTAGCATTTTCCCAATATTTCTGTATTTAGTTGCTTTTTGCATCTTATTTACTCAAGATTTTGGTGTATAGTGCGAAAACGATTTTTGGTAAGACTTTTAGTGTGCCACAACTTCAAAAAGTTTTAGAACCACAGGGATAATGTTTTGTCATTTGTTTATGAAATAACTGCTACCATTCTTAGCCAGGAAGAACAAATTAACTTTTAAATGACTCGAACATTTGCTTCTGTAGTTGAAACATTTCAACTTGAAGAACATTTGCTTCTGTAGTTGAAAGATTTCAACTTGAAGAAAATTTGCTTCTGTAGTTGAAACATTTCAACTTGAAGAAAAACAAATCAAATAGAAGATATTTTCTTTGTTATAATGTGTTCCTAGTTCAATGGATTCACTCAGGAAAAGATTCTCTATGTGCTAGACGGTGTGTCTGTCTGTCAGCAAGCAATGTAGGAGAGCATTATTATTATTATTACTATTATCACCCGAGTGGTTATCGGGGCCCAAATTTGGGGTGTAAAGAATAGAACCACTGTTACCTGTCACGCATGTCGTAAGAGGCGATTATAATCACAATATAGATGAGACTGCAGACTATTGGTCGAAACGTTGCTGTATATTGTCATTGTTTTTGTAATTTGTAAAACTACAGTACTTTGTGATTACGTGTTTCGCCAAGAGGAGACTAAGGAGGTTTGGCTGAAATCGGATGTATGTGTCCTAAACGTGTAGAAGTCTATGCGTTTAGGGGCCTACCAAACAAATGTGCAACGTATACACGTTCTTGGCAAAGATCAAACATATCATAAAAGTGATTAAAATTGGTCGTAAAGAACGAACACAAAGAAGAAGAAGGAGAGGAGCCTACCAAACCAATGTGCAACGTATACATGTTCTTGGCAAAGATCAAACATATCACAAAGAGTGATTAAAATTGATCGTAAAGAACGAACGCAAAGATTATTATTGTTATTATTATTATTTTTAGTTGTAGTAGTAGCAATAGTAGATGTGTTAGTAGTTGCATTAGTAGTATTTACTAGTTGTAATAGTAGTAGTAGTAATAGTAGATGTGTTAGTAGTTGCATTAGTAGTATTTACTAGTAGTAATAGTAGTAGTAGTAATAGTAGTAGTAGTAATAGTAGCTGTGCTTTACTATTCATGTAACACACAGCTACTACTTTACAAGGCATATCGCAAGAAGCGACTGAGGTAGGGACCTAGGAAAACTACCCAAGCACATAAAAAGCGTCGCAGAAATCGGATGTGCTGACTCTACTTGTAGGCGCATAACTGGCACAACGTACAATCGCTCTTAGGCTTAGATCACATACACATGACTAAGAGTGGTTTAACAAGTGGTCAATATGAAGTGTTCGGAGAAGAAGAAAGAAGAAGAATGTCTTCTCATTTTCTATTGATAACGTAACAGTGGCGGCTCGTCGTTAAGGGCCAGAGGGACCGGCCCCACCAAAAATAATGTGTAACGTGTATTTATTATGTAATGGACTAAAATATAACCTAACTCAAAACCATTATTTTCTAAAAAATTTGTGTCTGGCCCCACCAACAAAAACGATCACGAGCCGCCACTGTAACGTAATATGTTTGACAGTTGCGCTGATCTAGATGTTCTGTTTCCGTCTTGTTCATGTATCTACTTCCGACAAACATTTCGTTTCAACATTTGTCCTGCTTGCATCTGACTGGAATAATTCCTTCCCTTCCCTTCCCTTACATTGCAAATCTATCGATCTCATCATTGCCAGTGAAGTTACAAAGAGAATGAATCAACTATATCACAACTCGACAAGATCGCTGATATAACATGCCCTGTGTTTCTTAGATCACCGTGCTCTTGATTATTATATCTAAACGATACTTGTCATGTCAACAAATGTATATATTCTTTCCTTTTTATATTTCCTCTTTATAATAATTATTCCTCTCATATCGTTATACGTTACAAAGGGCCTGCAAGCAATTTCTCCATACCGCACTATCCTGGGAAACTCGCTGATTCTCCTCCATGGAACTGAGACCGATATTTCTTGCCTCTCTCAGCAAAGTTCGTTTCAGGGTCTCGTTAGGTCATCCTCTTTTTTTTTTTAACTCTCTGCATCCCACTTCCATGTATGCTTTGATATTATTTGATAATTTCTTCTCAAGGTGTGTCCAACATATCTCCATCTTCTCCTTCTTATAACAGTTGTCACTAGTGGTTGACCAGACATTTCTCTGATTTCATCACTTCTGGATTCGTTCCATTTTAGCTTCATTATTTTTGGTAGACATCTATTTTCAAATGCATTCAACTTGCTTTCTATATCTTTATTAATTTTCCAACTCTCGCTGACATATGTTAGGATTCATATACCATTTGAATTGATAATTTGTAATTTATTTGTAATATTTCTTTTCATATTTCTCAAAATAGTTATCATAATCGTTTTGTTCTTTTTCTTGCTGTTTTTCCCTAAAAACATTTTGGTCAAAATGTGGCTGTATGTTGTTTTGTACTTTGTAAAACTACAGTATTTTCTTGTTACGTGTTTCGCCATTGCTGTATAGTTTTAATGACGTCTTACCTTATATCCACAATGTTATCGTGGCATTTGGGATGGCAAGTGGACTGTGGGATAGCTGCTGTAACGGAGGATGGAGCATGCATAATGTGCCATGATGTCAATCGCATAACATAACATACCTCTTAGTATATAACGTGTACTTCTTTGAGCAGAGAGACTGAACCATATGGGGAAGCCAGATGCAATCATTGAGATGTGAAACGTCGTTTTTTATTTACTACATCTCGCCCGTATGTTGCCGGGCTCGAAAAGGAGCAAATAATAGTAACACTGCGACATACAAGGCATGTCGTAAGAGGCGAATGAGGTGGGGCCTTGGGAAGCTACCCTAGTAAATAAAAAGCGTCGTAGAAATCATATGCACTTTCGGGCTCAAAATTGGCAAAGAGTACATTTGCTCTAAGGATCGGATCACATACAAATACCAAAGAGTGGTTAACAAGTGGTCGATATAGAGCATTGGAAGAAGAAGAAGAAGAAGATTGACTCCATATGTCAGTAGAATAGATGTTGAAGACAAATTTAGACAAGCAAGAAACCCTAACATATCGGAAGAACATATCAATATTAAATCAGAAAAGCATTTATGCGGTGCAGGTTACTTTTTGTGGCGGTACATCTGTTTCATTCTAGAATTAGTTCACACAGAAGACAGTTCATTTCGTGTGATTTTCGTTTTGCACAGGAACAGAGCAATTATGGGATGACCCGTTGCAGTGAAGTTGGAACCGTACATATGAACTATGATGTCAGAAAATTGTCTTTAGAGTACATTATCAAGTTAAGAGACGGAAAATATTGAAGATCCATTTTTAAAGGATACAACGGAGTTAAGTCTGATCAGATAACACTGTCTACAATACAAAAGCATCTTTATTCTTCGTTCCGGCTATGTCCTTGTTAAACTATTCACTAAGTGAGAATTAATACAACACATATACTTCAATTCTATCAACATCAGGATGAACGTAAAGACAAAACATACACTTCAGTCTTATCAAAGGCGGAATAAACCAGAACAGCAATGTTGAAGTGGATGTGTATGGAAAGATGAAAGTTGAACACAATGTTAAAGAACACAAGAAGTAGGGAAAAGTCGCGTGAGATAAACAGAGATTCATTTTCTTAGCTTAACTATCTAGAACGGTTATGTGCGTAAGTGAAAAGTCTTGTCTTCAGGCACTCACCCTGGTCTCTGTGATGGCTTTGTTTTCTGCTGTTCGGGTTTTGCAGACATTATTGTCTGTACTTAACTTGGGTCATCTCTTCAGAGTCTTCAATGACGCATGCTGAGAAATAAAACCATCCTATGTAGAGGATTATATTCTGGAAAGATTTCGTCTCATAACACTTGGGTTGTCATTTTGATCAATCTGGCCTAAATATATATATATTTTAAAATAATTAATCCTATTCTAGGATTGAACCCGGACCATTAGTTTAGGAAGCTGCGTTAGTGGTGAGAAATATCAAAGACTTACATTACTAAGAGTAAGTATTTAAAGAAAAAGGAACCAGTTCCCATCTTCGGTAACTTCCATTACCTAACTAAGAGAGTAACTTCCATTACATAACTAAGAGAGCAACTTCCATTACCTAAGAGAGCAACTTCCATTACCTAACTAAGAGAGCAACTTCCATTACCTAACTAAGAGAGCAACTTCCATTACCTAACTAAGAGAGCAACTTCCATTACCTAACTAAGAGAGCAACTTCCATTATCTAACTAAGAGAGCAACTTCCATTACCTAACTAAGAGAGCAACTTCCATTACCTAACTAAGAGAGCAACTTCCATTACCTAACTAAGAGAGCAACTTCCATTACCTAACTAAGAGAGCAACTTCCATTACCTAACTAAGAGAGCAACTTCCATTATCTAACTAAGAGAGCAACTTCCATTACCTAACTAAGAGAGCAACTTCCATTATCTAACTAAGAGAGCAACTTCCATTACCTAACTAAGAGAGCAACTTCCATTACCTAACTAAGAGAGCAACTTCATTATCTAACTAGAGAGCAACTTCCATTACCTAACTAAGAGAGCAACTTCCATTACCTAACTAAGAGGCAACTTCCATTATCTAACTAGAGAGCAACTTCCATTACCTAACTAAGAGCAACTTCCATTACCTAACTAAGGGGCAACTTCCATTACCTAACTAAGAGAGCAACTTCCATTACCTAACTAGAGAGCAACTTCCATTACCTAAGAGAGCAACTTCCATTACCTAACTAAGAGAGTAACTTTCATTACCTAAGAGAGCAACTTCCATTATCTAACTAAGAGAGCAACTTCCATTACCTAAGAGAGCAACTTCCATTACCTAACTAAGAGAGTAACTTCCATTACCTAAGAGAGCAACTTCCATTATCTAACTAAGAGAGTAACTTTCATTACCTAACTAAGAGAGCAACTTCCATTACCTAACTAAGAGAGCAACTTCCATTACCTAACTAAGAGAGCAACTTCCATTATCTAACTAAGAGAGCAACTTCCATTATCTAACTAAGAGAGCAACTTCCATTATCTAACTAAGAGAGCAACTTCCATTATCTAACTAAGAGAGCAACTTTCATTACCTAACTAAGAGAGCAACTTTCATTACCTAACTAAGAGAGCAACTTCCATTACCTAAGAGAGCAACTTCCATTACCTAACTAAGAGAGCAACTTCCATTACCTAACTAAGAGAGCAACTTCCATTACCTAACTAAGAGAGCAACTTCCATTATCTAACTAAGAGAGCAACTTCCATTACCTAAGAGAGCAACTTCCATTACCTAACTAAGAGAGCAACTTCCATTACCTAACTAAGAGAGCAACTTCCATTACCTAACTAAGAGAGCAACTTCCATTATCTAACTAAGAGAGCAACTTTCATTACCTAACTAAGAGAGCAACTTCCATTACCTAAGAGAGCAACTTCCATTACCTAACTAAGAGAGCAACTTCCATTACCTAACTAAGAGAGCAACTTCCATTATCTAACTAAGAGAGCAACTTCCATTACCTAAGAGAGCAACTTCCATTACCTAACTAAGAGAGCAACTTCCATTACCTAAGAGAGCAACTTCCATTACCTAACTAAGAGGCAACTTCCATTATCTAACTAAGAGCAACTTCCATTACCTAAGAGGCAACTTCCATTACCTAACTAGAGAGCAACTTCCATTACCTAACTAAGAGAGCAACTTCCATTACCTAACTAAAGAGCAACTTCCATTACCTAACTAAGGGGCAACTTCCATTACCTAACTAAGAGAGCAACTTCCATTACCTAACTAAGAGAGCAACTTCCATTATCTAACTAAGAGAGCAACTTCCATTACCTAACTAAGAGAGCAACTTCCATTACCTAAGAGAGCAACTTCCATTACCTAACTAAGAGAGCAACTTTCATTACCTAACTAAGAGAGCAACTTCCATTACCTAAGAGAGCAACTTCCATTATCTAACTAAGAGAGCAACTTCCATTACCTAACTAAGAGAGCAACTTCCATTACCTAACTAATAGAGCAACTTCCATTACCTAACTAAGAGAGCAACTTCCATTACCTAACTAAGAGAGCAACTTCCATTACCTAACTAATAGAGCAACTTCCATTACCTAACTAAGAGAGCAACTTCCATTATCTAACTAAGAGAGCAACTTCCATTACCTAACTAAGAGAGCAACTTCCATTATCTAACTAAGAGAGCAACTTCCATTATCTAACTAAGAGAGCAACTTCCATTACCTAACTAGAGAGCAACTTCCATTACCTAACTAAGAGAGCAACTTCCATTACCTAACTAAGAGAGCAACTTTCATTATCTAACTAAGAGAGCAACTTCCATTACCTAACTAAGAGAGCAACTTCCATTACCTAACTAAGAGAGCAACTTTCATTATCTAACTAAGAGAGCAACTTCCATTATCTAACTAAGAGAGCAACTTCCATTACCTAACTAAGAGAGCAACTTCCATTACCTAACTAAGAGAGCAACTTTCATTATCTAACTAAGAGAGCAACTTCCATTACCTAACTAAGAGAGCAACTTCCATTATCTAACTAAGAGAGCAACTTCCATTACCTAACTAAGAGAGCAACTTCCATTACCTAACTAAGAGAGCAACTTCCATTATCTAACTAAGAGAGCAACTTCCATTACCTAACTAAGAGAGCAACTTCCATTACCTAACTAAGAGAGCAACTTCCATTATCTAACTAAGAGAGCAACTTCCATTACCTAACTAAGAGGCAACTTCATTACCTAACTAAGAGAGCAACTTCCATTACCTAACTAAGAGAGCAACTTCTATTATCTAACTAAGAGAGCAACTTCCATTACCTAACTAAGAGAGCAACTTCCATTACCTAAGAGAGCAACTTCCATTATCTAACTAAGAGAGCAACTTCTATTATCTAACTAAGAGAGCAACTTCCATTACCTAACTAAGAGAGCAACTTCCATTACCTAAGAGAGCAACTTCCATTATCTAACTAAGAGAGCAACTTCCATTACCTAACTAAGAGAGCAACTCCATTACCTAACTAAGAGAGCAACTTCCATTACCTAACTAAGAGAGCAACTTCCATTATCTAACTAAGAGAGCAACTTCCATTACCTAACTAAGAGAGCAACTTCCATTACCTAACTAATAGAGCAACTTCCATTACCTAACTAAGAGAGCAACTTCCATTACCTAACTAAGAGAGCAACTTCCATTACCTAACTAATAGAGCAACTTCCATTACCTAACTAAGAGAGCAACTTCCATTATCTAACTAAGAGAGCAACTTCCATTACCTAACTAAGAGAGCAACTTCCATTACCTAACTAAGAGAGCAACTTTCATTACCTAACTAAGAGAGCAACTTCCATTACCTAACTAAGAGAGCAACTTCCATTACCTAACTAAGAGAGCAACTTCCATTACCTAACTAAGAGAGCAGTTAAACAGCTTGGACGACTGGTTAGTGTATATACTGGGAAGTCATCTATGTTTCTATTGACAGCTAGACACAAATTCTAAAAGTTTGACTGACTTCGAAGGCTGTAGTTTCGAATCCAGACCGAGTCACATGTGCAATTTATTCTGGAGATCCCAAGGATTGTTTTTGAAGCTATGGAGTTGGTGCTTTGTGCAACACTCTCGGCAGATGGCTTGACATTTCCGCAGAGAGGAACGGAGCCGTATGGGAAACTCCGTTGCAAACGTCAGTCAGTCCTTCCCGTTTAGACCATGTAGAACTTGATAATTCACACGAGAATACAAATTACAAGCACCTCGGAAGTTGGAGTAAGTCTCTACTTCACACTGGTGATAAGAAAAGGAAACGTTCACGCAAAAATCAGTCAGATGCGTCATACTACGCCGCATTCATATGGGTGAAAAAAAATGCTGGAACACTCTTTAAAATAATATAAATAAAAAGAAATTATTACGTTTAGAACAGCAAATTATTACGTTTAGAACAGCAATTTAAAATTTATTTTCTTCTCTGGATCAGACTTGTTTCAGTTTCTTAGAATTGAGATGCCAACCAGCCGTACCATAAAAAGCGAACTCTCATTGAAGAACATGTGTAAGAGATTGGTTGGGAAGATACATGTTTAACTTTAATAATGCCCAACAATACATCTTCATTATTATCAATTAAGTTTGAAGTCTGCATTTATAGACAAATTTACCTGTCACTTCCAACAGAATTAATAAATACTTTCTGTGGAACTGTTTTATTTATAGATAAACAAATAAACATCATCTCTGAAGAACTAGACGAAAACATATAAAGTGCTTTTACCACATTGGTGCATACTGACTAATCAGCTAAATCTTATATGATAACATATCCGTTTTTCTCCAGCACAGAAAAAAAATCAAACACTAATCACAAAACAGTAAAGCAACAAAAAAGGAATTGATCAATATAACTAAAGATCCTGCTTGAAAGATCAAGAGCTCCTCACGAGCGGAGATGAAGGTAATCACGTAGACGTGTAGCCTAGACTATTCCAGGTATCAAGTGAACCAAAGTAAGAACTCAATCGTAATGCTTACTGGTATCGATTCTTGGATACATAATATTAAGTATGGCTACGGTACCAATATTATTAACATAATATTAAGTATGACTACCGTAACAATATTATTAACATAATATTAAGTATGACTACCGTAGCAATATTATTAACATAATATTAAGTATGACTACCGTAGCAATATTATTAACATAATATTAAGTATGACTACCGTAGCAATATTATTAACATAATATTAAGTATGGTTACCGTAGCAATATTATTAACATAATATTAAGTATGACTACCGTAGCAATATTATTATTTATTCATTTTAAATAACATAAGATTCAAATTAAAAAACGTGTACTTTAGAGAACACAAGCTATGATTGATTCATTGATTGATTGATTGATTGATATGACCTTCATCATTGCACTTCGGTGTGTAGGCATGTGTACTTCAATCTCTTTCTTACACAGGAAGATTTCAGCTACAGTGTACAAACTCCGTAGCACCTGCGAGGGTCCCTGATGTAATTTTGAAAATAGTGAAGATATTTTTGTAGGAATTTTAAAAAAAAATCCTTTATAATGATTGCGCTGAGGCAGCGAATTTCTAGCCTTCTCTTCTGGATTTTGAACTGAAAAGGTTTCTTTTACGTGCTCAAATTGAACACAGGACCTACGTTTTATCGTCTGTCTCCGATAACACTAGGAAAACGATCTCACCTACACTGAGATCAATGATCTCTGGAAATATATCCAGATGACTCTACGAGGGAGCGAACCTGGTACCTCTAGCACGAGAGACGAGCCTCTACGCTACAGAGATCTCTATGCCAACTGTAAAGACGTGACAACTGGACTGTGAGCGAGAGGCATATTTCGAAAGACTGTTAGAGGGACAAAGTTCTGCTCAGGACAAGCTATTTGATGATGATAATACATTCGTTAGTCCTTTATTTTTGAATACATCACCAGAGACATATAAAGAAGAGACATGTTCGACAACACCAGTCAAAACATTGGTGATAAACACGTTAGACAAATACTGGTTGTGCATAAAATTGTAGTTTGAATATGTACGTATTAACAGCTTAGGTAAGGTAAGTGAGGGTTCAAGATACGAATTCATAAGTCTATAAAGTATATTCTCTCTATTTCTAAACAGACCCCCTCCTCCAAACCACCTACCACCACCTTTCCACCGCACGACATTTTATATCTCATAAAACTTGACTGTATCCGGTATGCCCTGAGTGATTCAATATGGCAGCCAGCGGGCAAGAATCAAGTAGCACCGGGACATTCCAGCCAGGAGATAATGTACTTGCTGATCGATCAAAGAAGAGGACAACTCTCATTTTCCTGCCCACTTTAAGTGGATTATTACCTCCCCTGTCTCATCATTCTATGAGAGGTATTGACGTAATTCTATCGCCCGTTTCGCAATGAGATTTTCCATGGAAGAGAAAATACGAAATAGCCTCCGACAGCATTCAGAAGTCACGGTTAAAGAAATGTGACCACGAATCTGCTACTCTCACATCGGCGTATATACGTTAATATCAGGGGTGGGGGCGGAGAGCTAGGAGCGCTAGTGTCCCTCTTCCCCTTGAAAATCGATTTTTGATTAAACAATTTTATGCGTATCTGGTATTCTCAATTTCTGCGCAGTAAACTAGCAACTAAATTTTTCAGTGGACCTACGTTTCATCGTCTATCTCGTTAGGACAAGGAACTCGATCTCACCTACACTGAGATCAGGGATCTGTAGAAAAATATCCTGATGGCTCCACGAGGGAGCACACTTAGTACCTTTGGAACAATAGACGAGCACCTAACCTCTACGCTATAGAGACAAAGTTAACTTATATTTGATGCTAATACAATTGACTAGTCAGCATTAAATGAACTGAGTGAGAACAAGAAGATATGCTTAACATGATTGTTACAGACGACGAATCATGGGTACATCATTCTCAGCCAAAAACAAAGTGTGGTTGAGTGCGAAGGGGACATCCACTTCACCTCAGATATCAAAAACAAGGTTACGTCCTCAGCCGGATAGGTAGCCGTACGTGTTTTCGGGTTCGAATCTGGACCGAGACACATGTGAAATTTTGTCATGAGGTCTCTAGGATTGTTCCTGGAGTTACGGAGTTCGTGCTTAGTGCAATGTTCTCGGTAGATGAGCCGTTTCTGCCGAAAGGTACGGAGCACTATGCGGGAACCCGGTGCCATGAAGTCAATCCTTCGCGTTTGGTCCTTTTCTTGTTGGACGTGTTTTGGGATTCTATGTAAGTGATGTCCGTTCAGTTCCAGAAGAAAAGAACAATGTGAAAGCTACATCATTCTGTGAAGTTCTGTTGATGATTTGTGATGCAATAAAACGAACGCGCATGTTTATTGTATAGTGTAGTACAACTTCTTCACGACAATGCCAAACTTCATACTGTTCAATTAACCCGGAAGATAATTGATCAACTAGGATTGAACCTTCTTCAACATGTGACTTGCATTTCCGACCTAACCCTGATCGATTTGCAACCCTTTGTTCCGCTAAAACTCGTTTTGTCGAAATCTCTTAACTGATAATGAAGAAGTTGAACATGCAACGCTAATTTAGCTAAGGCAGCAGTTTAAAGAATTCTAAGGTGCAGATATTCTTTCTTTTGTCGTCACACTTCTACCGGGTTGTTGCCAAGCGTCGTGGTTTTCTGTTTTTGTCTTACTCTGCTCTAGTGACTTGGGTGATAGTTATTTTTGCTTTATGACCGAATTCTGCTGTGTAATCTGTCTTTTTCGTGGTCTACCTCTAGCCTTCTTTCCTGCTATTGCAGATATTGGAGGACTGAAAAATTGTTTGTATAAGAGCATCATTGATATATGAGAAATATGAAGAGATGTTCAGTAAATTTAAATAGTTTTCGATTCCGTATCTCATGTCTTATTATTTTCTTCTTAAAAGCCATTAATGACTTACCCACGTAGTAGATCACCCATCTTGTGGCTTTGTAAAGGAAGAAATAAGTTTTACATCGCGTTTCCAAAACATATCTAATGGTATTTTGCATGGAGAGTCTGGCCAAATGGATTAGAGCACGAACACCCATGTGGGAGACCTGGGTTCAATCCCCGGTAGGGCCAAATGTTTTTTTTTTCTGTCGGGAGCATAGAGAAAATTCATAACCTGAACAGTTTCGTGGCGACTGTACTAGCTATGCCGCCATTAAATTCCACAGGCACATGCTCCCCCTTCCCCCGTTCTACACCGCCCCAAAAAGCGGTATTACATGTAGTAACGATAGGTTTTTTATTTTATGAAAACTAGTTCTTTATGTTACTTGCTTAGTTAATATCTCGAGGAATATAGGAAATCCAGTCACAATACCGATATATTATAGTATGAAAACTAGTTCTTTATGTTACTTGCTTAGTTAATATCTCGAGGAATATAGGAGATCCAGTCACAATACTGATATATTATAGTATGAAAACTAGTTCTTTATGTTACTTGCTTAGTTAATATCTCGAGGAATATAGGAAATCCAGTCACAATACTGATATATTATAGTATGAAAACTAGTTCTTTATGTTACTTGCTTAGTTAATATCTCGAGGAATATAGGAGATCCAGTCACAATACTGATATATTATAGTATGAAAACTAGTTCTTTATGTTACTTGCTTAGTTAATATCTCGAGGAATATAGGAAATCCAGTCACAATACCGATATATTATAGTATGAAAACTAGTTCTTTATGTTACTTGCTTAGTTAATATCTCGAGGAATATAGGAAATTCAGTCACAATACCGATATATTATAGTATGAAAACTAGTTCTTTATGTTACTTGCTTAGTTAATATCTCGAGGAATATAGGAAATCCAGTCACAATACTGATATATTATAGTTTGGACTGGTTATCTAGCACCACAACTTGCTTTCCTTAATTTCACAACTTTTGATGATAATTGCATGCATTTTATATTTTTTTTTATTGCGTGATTTCAGTTGTCCCCCTTCTTGCTTTCAGGAGATGCTTCTGCACACAAGAGAAAACTCAATTTTATAATATAGGAAGGTTCATTGTCTTTACAAATATTTCTTTATGTCCGTAGCAGTTTTATGTTTTATATTTTTGTTAGCTCTGTTGTGTTAGGATACTATGTTCGTTACAAGTTTTAAACACATGGCCACTCCAAATCCAAAAGAGGCCATAAATTACCTCACATGACATGAACAAGTTACTATTTTCTGCCTTAAGACACAACATGTGCCCTTCAATGCTCACCTACATCGCTTCCAACTAAAGATTGGCCCACAATTTCAACTGTGTGGCTACTCAGAAGAAACTGTCGCACACCATCTCTTCCACTGCCCTGCACTCAGTGACCTACGCCACAAGTACCTTCCTCCATACCTAGATGTTGAAAACACTCTCTATGCTAACACACCACAACTTATACAGACCTGTTAATTCACTGCCATGGCCCCAAGTCGAAGGTAAATGCTCAGATGACTGCTGGATCGGAAAATAAAATAAAAAGAAATTAAAATTAAAGACAATTAAAGTAACTGTACAAGTTTTAAAAGAACTTACTTTGTGTCCAGCTTGAAGAGCTCATTCTATTTTCTAGGGATTCCTGATCTAAAAGTAGAGGAGATCGAGTTCCTTATCCTATCGAGACTAAAGATAAAATGTAGGTTCCGTGTTCAAGGTGAGAAAAATCTAATTTGAGAATTTGAACCTTTTACAAGGAAAGTGCACTAGCCAATATGATATCGTGAACCTGGTACAAGGAAAGTGCACTAGCCAATATGATATCGTGAACCTGGTACAAGGAAAGTGCACTAGCCAATATGATATCGTGAACCTGGTACAAGGAAAGTGCACTAGCCACTATGATATCATGGCTCTCGTGTCGATGCCGTGCACGAAGTATATTGCAAATGTTTGTTTTTTCAAACCATTACATAAACTGCTCTTCCGCAATTCCACAAGGAAAACGGAAAATGGGATATCTTAAAGCAGACCTGGATACAAAGATGTCAACTGAAGGATGCTAGGCTATCCTGGAACGTCATAAAGAAAATACCCAGAAACTGAGAAAAGTGACGAGCAAATATTGAGCCCTTATGCTCCACGAGGAGGGGGATAGGAATAAGTTAAAAAAAAAAACATAAACGCAACTAATTAATACACTGACTTTTCTAAAGATGTGTTGATTGATATTATGATTTGTTGATTGATATTATGATTTGTTGATTGATAGTACCATCGTCATTGCACTTCGGTGACTAACCATGTGTACTCCAATCACTTCTCTACACAGGAAGCACTCGATGACAGAGTGTGAGCTCAGTAGCTCTACCAATAGTCTCCGATGTAATTATGAGGAAGGGGAATATTTTTAGAAACTTAATTTCTATTAGCCTTAATGAAATTTGCCACGATAGCTGCATTCCAGCCTACTAGTATTGATTTCAAACTAACGATTACCGTCTTCTACGTGTCCAACATGTACACAGTGATTACTTTTTATTGTCCGTCTGTGATAAGACTAGGAACTTGACCTCACCCACATTGATATCATGGACCACTGGAAAATTATTCTACCGCTTCAAACTGGACGCGAACCGAGTATTATTATAGCGAGAAGCGAACATCCTATCTTAGAACTTTGCAGAACAGAGTTCCTATCACTTACCCTACAACTGAAAAAAAACGCTGCACAAATATGGTTTGGTAGATAGCGACAGTTGCAGGCCTATGTTCCACTGGGAGCAACCATATTTAGTTGTAGCTAGTAGTATAATTCATACAGCATTAAAAATTACATTTGGCCACCGTTTTCCAGCTTTCAAGGCCAAATCTATATGATATAAGAATAAACTTAAATTAGACTTTAAAATTCCATGGGGTTTCCTACGTGTGCCAGTTTGTGTGTGGTCTTTTTGTTTGTGGGAACCTGAACAACGCGTTTGGAATCCTGAGCATATTTATGTCAGGCGTGATTGTAATAACTTTTTTCTTTTCACATCCGGGGTAAACGCCAAGAAAGGAACAAGTTTTTTGTCATTTTTACTTTACAATTACTTAATCTAACATCCCGCTTCGTTGATAAACTTATAGAGTGAGTAAATTGTGGCGTTGATGTATTTCACTATTATAAAAACATAAAATTACCTGAGTTTTTTCTAGGATGAGGGTAATTTGTGTTAAAGGTGGTTGAAAGGTGAAAATTGAATATTTGATATTTAAACTTGAGTTTTTGTACATTGTTTTCGATGCTGTAATGATTTCAAACTTTTCATTATAAATTTCTTTTTCTTCTTAAGCTCTATATCTACCACATGTATAACTTTTTCTTCTTATGCTCTATATCGATAACATGTATAACTAAATGGTGTGACTGATTAGCATAATGTATAACTAAATGGTGTGACTGATTAGCATAATGTATAAGTGTTAGCTTATCGACTCGGATACCAGAAGGTTGTGAGCTAAATTTCACATATTTCAACATATAAGGAAATGAATTAACCCTTCTACCTTCTGCATACCAAGGTATAGAAATGGAAAGTGACAAACACTTCCTACCATAAGGTATGAAAATGCTACGGGAGATTTTATTTATTGAAGTTTTCCATGAAGTAAGTTCTGCCTATCCAAAAACATGTCTTGTGGTCTCTTCTTTATTAACAAGCACACCTAAGCGATATTCATTAGCACATTTGCTCTAAAGCTAGGCGTAGTTGACATATGGAGTCGGTCTGTGATAAAATGTATTGTCGTGTGTCTTCCAAGCACATCATATACCAGCATAGTATTTATTTGTTTCCTCACCGATTGGTTCATTCATTCAAATGACCATCATCATTGCACTTTGAGAATAACCATACGCGCTCCGACTTCTTGTTCGCAAAGTCCGCAGCACCAGCAAGGGGTTCGATGCAATTGTGAACATGGTGAAAATATGTCGGAAATTAAAAACATCTTGTAAATGAATCTTGCACTGGCAGCAACTTTCCAGACCCATTTTATCCATATTCAACTGTGATGAGCTCTGTTACGTGTTCAACTATCGAACAACCCCCAACCTAGAGGACCAGGAGGCCACATTTAACTCAACCACTCTCCATTGCAATGTCTGGATCTGAAACCCTGTCGTTATTTCTCTCTAAGTTACTGAGGTGCGCCCCCAATCCCAACCACTACACGATAACGGCCTCATGTGTGAGCAAGGACGTTTACTTATCAAATGTTCGCAATTACTTATCGTTAACTGCTTAGCTAGATACCCGATAAAGTAAAATATTGATAACAAAGGATTAAAGACATTATCGATTCAGTCATGTATATAATAAATGCCTTATATCTCGATTATGATGATTTTTTGATCGTTTCTAATGGATTTTATTTCATATTTAGTCCAAATTAATATTCTAGATTTTTGTTGTGAATATAATAATATGTGTCAGGAAATGCATCAACTCAATGTTATTCATTCATTAAAAAAAACACGGATGCTAAAACTATTAGTGGAAAGCAATGTTGAGAGCGTACAGTTTGTATGTGAGAACAATATAACAAAGAAGCTGCACAGATTTCTGATCTAATTAAAATGTGGAGATATTCAGCGGAGAGTTTGCCCTATAACTTATTTTACCTCGATTTTAAACTAAAGAGTTGTTCTTGAAATATTGTTTCGCCTGTGTGTTGCTGGGCCCCACAGGGGATCAAAAATATCATCACTGTGATCTACAAGACATGTCGTAAGAGGCGGCTGAGGAAGGAGCCTAGGAAGCTACCCTAGTAAATAAAATCGTCGCAGAAATCGGATGTGCTGGTCTTTTTGTAGACGCATCGCTCTCACAACGCACAATCGCTCTTAGGTTCAGATGATATACAAATCACAAAGAATGGTTAACAATTAGTTGATGTGAAGCTTTCGAAGAAGAAATATTGTTTGAAATACCTTTTTGTCGATACTATCACCTTTTTTTTTCTTTTGAAATATACAATATATAACTATTTCCTCGGTATGTTTGGTTGTTTGATATTTATGCAAGGGGATTAAAGCATCTTAAAGCCGATTGGGTTTGGAAAACCTAATCATGACGACCAAGAAACATAGTGAAGACCAACATCTATATTTGAATACACAAAAACAAAAATCATGTCAACTGACAAAGCAAAAGGTTCACCTAACATCCAAGTAAACAATCAAGAACTCCAATGTGTAGAGAGCTACGAATATCTGGGCTCAATAATTAACAATAACAGTGACTGCTCCAAAGAGATCTCAAGAAGATTGGCAATAGCAATCAAGAAGTTAAACACAATGAAGAACATGTGGCAAAGCACCAGCAAAATATTAAAATTAAAAATATTGAGAGCATGCATTTTCCCAGTGGCTACTTATGGTTGTGAATCATGGACTATAAAACAAAAACAAGAACGAAAATCCAGTCCTTCGAAACGAAATGCTACAGAAAGATCCTACAAATACCATGGACAGAAAAAAGAACGAACACTGATGTCCTGAAGGAACTAAATGTTAAAGAGAATTGGCTGAGAAACAACATACTATACAGAAAAATTACATGCTTTGGTCACTTCAAACGTCACGATGGCCTGGAAAGAACAATACTAGAGAGCAAGATCACAGGATGAAGAGGCAAACCAAGAAGAAGATGGCTACAAGATATTAAAGAAACCATGAATATGACCGTCGACAAAGTGGGTGAACTGGCTAGAGACAAGTGAATTTCAGATGTGCTGCAAAGAGAGCAACGTCCTATAAAGGATACGCACCTTGAATATGAAAGTCGAGGCATGCCGTTTCAACTTGAGCACGAGACTTTTTTTTTTTTATATTAGAGTGTAAGCTAGCAAACATAAAAATAAAAATTAACTCGTGGAACTGTATGTCTTGAACTTTTAGTAATTTATGCTGATCGGATAGAAACAGGTCGCAAGCCGGATTAGACCTCCGGCCGGGGGTTTCCTACTCCTTGCATACATACTCCAGTGAATGTAAAACTGAGTTCAAGCTATATTATTAAAGGATAACATGATGCAATGGGAAGGTCACAAAAATACTTACTTTTTTTTATAATTTTTTTTTTTGTCTCGTTATGTTTAATGCAACCAAGCCTTTCCTGTTTATAACGAAAACTGCAGCTGAGATCTTCCTGTGTAAGAAAGAGACGGAGCACACATGGTTACTCACCGATGTGCATAGATGCTGGTGCTATCAATCAAACGAAAACATACACTATACGCATTTACACTACAATTCAGAGCTAAATTCAGTTATAATAATGTACTTGATATCATATACCAATAGCCACCAACCAGCATAAATATAACATAATAAATAAAGTTTTAAAATTAAGTTTATAATTCATCATTATCATCAAGTAGCTTGTTCTTTCAGGAACTTGACTCCCACGACAGCAGACCTTAAAAACCCTCTGTTCTGTGCAAGTTGACCGACGTCAGCAGAAGTCATTCTCAGATCGTCAATGACATCTTGTCTCCATCGTCTGCTAGGTCGTCCCCTCATTCTTCTTCCAGGCATTGTTCCCTCCAAAATGATCTTCTCTTGTAAGCAAAATGTAAGCTTAGAATTACATTACATCATTTTTTTTTATTTCAAATTTCTATTCTTGAATTATATTTTGTCTCTCAAAGAACGGGTTTGGTGTATATTTCGTTCTGCTTCTAAGTAAAGTCAATTTTAGGTTTCCTCATATGAAATTTGTGTATTTTAACCTGAATGTGATAGATTATGACACCGTGTGATTCAGCTAGAGCAGTGTTATCCAAACTTTTTGTATGCTGGGGCTCATCTGACGGATGGCTGGGGAGGCGCCAACGCCGTGCGGCGATTACAATAATAATACAAATAATAATAATAGTAATAATAATAGTAACAAAGTGATTAGAATAGTAATATTAAAACGTATTAAAAACAAATAAAAATGTAATCCTAACATATAATAATAACATCAATTATAATTCCTCTCGTGCCATTATTCGTTACTTGGGGCCTCTGGGCAACTCGCTCAACCGCCTCTATGAAACTGAGACCGATATTTCTTGCCTCTGTCAGCAAAATTCGTTTCAGTGACTCCTTAGGTCGTCCTCTCTTTCTTGAACACCTTTGCATCCACTTCAATACCTGCTTTAATATTATTTGATAATTTCTTCTCAAGGTGTGTCCAACACATCTCCATCTTCTCCTTCTTATAACAGTTGTTACTAGTAGTTGACCAGACATGTCTCTGATCTCATCACTTCTCCTGAATTCGTTCCATTTTATGTTCATTATTTATCGCAGACATCTATTTTCAAACGCATCCAACTTGCTTCCTAACTTATAATCTGACATTCAATTAAAACGATTATTGTACTTACATTTAACATGATGTGAAATATGACACTGCATATATTTTACAAGTTTAGGAAATTTTCGTTCTTTGAAAAGGGAATTTTAGTATGATGGTTACACAAGAAAAAAAATAGAAAATTCTAAACGCCGTAAGACGTGGTTCTCGGGATTGCTGAGACAGTTAGTGTAAAAATCTGTTATTTAGAAATTCTTTTTTCACCCCTTAAAATTCTGACTATCGTTAAAGCCGCGGAGAAGCTTGGTGTGCCAGAAACGTACAATACGGGCGCCATGGCGTCTAGGTGCATAGTGGTGCCAACGATCACTGCGTTGGACAGCCCTGATATAGAGGATTCTGAAGCCAATATTACAGGCATAGCAAGCCGACAATGGTTTTATTAAATTTAATTTATACTCATAGCATCATGAAGCAATTATTTTAGGGAATCCTCGCCAGTGCAACGGAGTTCGTGCACTGAAGCTGAGATCGTCCTATGTAAGAAAGTGATCGTAGCACACATGGCTACTCATCGAAGTGCAGTGATGATGGCACTATCAACCAATCAATCAATCAATAAAGATATTTTACATAGTATTTCGTTGCAACTAGTAAAATTAATTGTTAAACATACAGAATGAACAGCATAACCATGCAGTGAAAATGACGCAGAAAAGAACATAGTTGCTGTACTTGCTACCATAAGTTTGTAGATTCCATATACTCATTCATTAGACACTAACATTGCACAAATGAGAGAGGAGTCATTCTCCATTTACGAAACTGTATTGGCCCGCCCGAGTGTTTATTGAAGCCCAAATTAGGGATGAAAAGAACAGAATCACTGTTACTTGCCATGCATGTCGTAAGAGGCTATTTTGGAGTGTTATGTTGGTCTAGCTACACCACCCCGTAAAAAAGCTAGATAGCTACAGAAATCATAACCAAAGACCCAGGAAGAAGTGGGACTCCTTGGTCGAAGAGTTGCGAGCTATGAATTTGCTTGGTTGTGGTTTCAGACACCGCAAGGTAAAGATGGAATGCAAGAAATTGAGGAGAGAGTAGAGAGATCTGGAAAAGATGACCATGGATAGAAGGGTTTGGAAGATCTTGATTTAGGACGTTTGCTTGACTATTGTTGAATGGTGAAGAAGAGGAAGAAGAAGAATCGGGTTGATCGTATGGGAATGTGCTGGTTAGGAACTAAACTGGAGATAACAATTTGCGCTGTACAAAACAATTGTAATGATATTTTCAAAATGATTTGTTATAAGTATCTTACACTTACAAAATAATCATAAAATACTGAGCTAATGTGGAATACCTGATGTACTGTATGATACATTTCACACTTTCTGCCAAAATATAACATAAAAGTATACTGATGGGATTTCTTTCACACAGTTTTATCGATTCATAAAAAAAAAAAATTCAAAATGGATACTTTCTGTTACTTATATTCACCCAACATTCTTCTTCTTCCAACGCTTTATATCGATCACTTATTAACCACTCTGTGTGATATGTATGTGATCTGGAAAATCATCCAGGTCACAGCCATCCGATCATGTTCCTCGGATGATCGCAGTCGATTTGCTCTGGAGAATCGGTTGATTTCTTTGTATGGTACCTTGCGACCACGCGGGCTCAACGTATTACATTCTTATGCTTCTTAGTACTTTCTCTTCCCATGCTTTGTAATCTATATGGGTATATGTTGAAATGTATTCAAGTTATATATTTACTAGATGTTTCATTGTTTCTTTTCCTTTCTATTTCTAGTTTTTATGTGTGTTTTTGTGTTACATTTATTTCGTTATTCGTTTTTATTCCAGATTTTCCTTAGATACGTTTGTATTTGGTCGTCCATTTGTGTTTCATTTTAATTTGTCACTCCTGTTTGTTCGTTTGCTTGATAAATGCCTTGTTGGTCGAAACGTTGCTGTATTTTGTCATTGTTTTTGTAATTTGTAAAACTACAGCACTTTGTAATTACATGTTTTGCCAATCAAATAGTTTTACTGCAGTTCCATATATATATACTGAATAAGGTAGCTTCCCTAGACCCTACCTCAGTCGCCTCTTCCGACACGCCTTATATGTCGCAGTTGTACTATTCGTTGCTTCCCTTGCAGGTCCCGGCACCACACGACCGACCCAGCATTCAACACGCGTAGAAACGTCTTGGATAAAACTAAAACAACTCTAATTCAACACGCGTAGAAACGTCTTGGATAAAACTAAAACAACTCTAATTCAACACGCGTAGAAACGTCTTGGATAAAACTAAAACAACTCTAATTCAACACGCGTAGAAACGTCTTGGATAAAACTAAAACAACTCTAATTCAACACGCGTAGAAACGTCTTGGATAAAACTAAAACAACTCTAATTCAACACGCGTAGAAACGTCTTGGATAAAACTAAAACAACTCTAATTCAACACGCGTAGAAACGTCTTGGATAAAACTAAAACAACTCTAATTCAACACGCGTAGAAACGTCTTGGATAAAACTAAAACAACTCTAATTCAACACGCGTAGAAACGTCTTGGATAGAACTAAAACAACTCTAATTCAACACGCGTAGAAACGTCTTGGATAAAACTAAAACAACTCTAATTCAACACGCGTAGAAACGTCTTGGATAAAACTAAAACAACTCTAATTCAACACGCGTAGAAACGTCTTGGATAAAACTAAAACAACTCTAATTCAACACGCGTAGAAACGTCTTGGATAAAACTAAAACAACTCTAATTCAACACGCGTAGAAACGTCTTGGATAGAACTAAAACAACTCTAATTCAACACGCGTAGAAACGTCTTGGATAGAACTAACAACAGCTCTAATTCAACACGCGTAGAAACGTCTTGGATAGAACTAAAACAACTCTAATTCAACACGCGTAGAAACGTCTTGGATAGAACTAAAACAACTCTAATTCAACACGCGTAGAAACGTCTTGGATAGAACTAACAACAACTCTAATTCAATGTAAATGTGTTGTTGTGATTATATATACATATATATATTACTGTTTTAGCAGCCCTTCTTGTTTCTTCTTTTTTCTTTTATCGTTACACTGCTACCGGGTTGTTGCCCAGTGTCGGGGTTTTCTGTTTTTGTCTTGCGCTGTTCTGGTGGCTTGGTTGATTACTATTTTCGCTCTTTGACAGAATTCTGTTATGCCATCTAGCCATCTTTTTCGTGGTCTTCCTCTCGCCTGATGTTCTGTTGTAGAATACTCCATATACTGCGTAGTCTGGATACATTCGTATTAAGTGGTCAAATCACTTCATTCTTTGTTTCTCAATGTAATTCAAGCATCTTATAAGCATTGTATACTTAAAAGGTTTAGTACAATGCGAATGCAAGAACTCTATGTAAGAAGGAAAAGCCACTTTAGTGGCTAATGATACAATTGGCGCAGATTTGTATGCCCTTTTAGTGCTTAATGGTACGACTTGAGTTAAGTGATAAATTTGGATAACATGTATTTTCTTGTATTGTCATGGTTTTATTGACGTGACACTATAAACATTTAACAAGTGTTATCTGCTAATGTTAACCCCTTAGTTTGAACAAGCTGTTCTGTGCCCACTATATCAAATCATTTGTTTTGTAGAATGTACTAACTCTGATAATTAGAATGTTAATATTATTACAACGTCTATAAACTTGCTATTCAAAACTTCCTTCATGGCAACTGAAATAATTACCATTGCACTAGAAGCGCAAAACAATCTTTTGGAAGTTTCAAAAACAAAACCACTTGCTGTTATAGTTCTCACATTACTAATATTAAAACACATTCTGATAAATCTGTAATTTTGGTTTCTAACAGAATACACAGGCTCTTCATTTTCAATATTTATTTACTGGGGTTGTTTTTCTCCTTCCCGAGGAGCGTCTGGCCGAATAGAATAGATCGCGGCTCCCATGCAAGAGACCCGTGTTTAATCCACGGTACAGCCAAGTATTTTTTCTGTTGTGGGCATCAAAGATAAACCCTAACCTAAACAGTTTCATGGCATCATCATCACAGTTTCATCAGAGCCATGCGGTCATTAAATTTCTCATGCTCTCGTCTTAACTCACCTACACTGCTCTAAACAGTTTCATGGCAACTGCACTAGCCCTGCGGTCATTAAATTTCTCATGCTCTCGTCTTAACTCCCCTACACTGCTCTAAAAAGCGGCAATACAGGCAGTTACGACAGTTTATAAAAAAAAAAAAATCTCGCTCGAGTGGTTACCGGGGCTCAAATTTGGGGTGTAAAGAATAGAACCACTGTTACCTGCCATGCATGTCGTAAGAGGCGACTAGGGAGGTTTGGCTGAAATCGGATGCATGTGTCCTAAACGTGTAGAAGTCTATGCGTTTAGGGGCCTACCAAACCAATGTGCAACGTATACACGTATTGGCAAAGATCAAACATATCACAAAAGTGATTAAAATTGGTCATAAAGAACGAACGCAAAGAAGGAGAAGAAGAACACACAAAAAATCTTATTTACCCGTTAGACAAATGGGAATTCAGTGTTTATGACATACCTAACCAATGACTTCTACTGTCCTGGATACTTAGGCACTATCCCATGTTGGTTTAGCAGAAAAGAAAATGCACTAGAGTGGAACCTGCAAGGACAACTAGAAAGGGAACACTCTAAATAGACCATAACGAAAGTGGTCAGCGACCAGGAAAAGTTAGGGTCCTCTATTAAGGCTCTATGCGCCACGAGACGCGGATATGAGTAAGAAAAAAAAATACACACTTGTGTATCTCGACACAAACGTTGAGAACCGCTGGGACAGACAATCATTGTATGTTCATGTCATATTTATGAGAATCCTTGTTGTTTGATAATAATTATAATGAACAGTGTATGAGTTTGACGAGGACATTTTGAGTTCTAAAACAACCGCTGTTAACAAATTGTTATGAATATGAACTCTTCTGAGTTTCTACCCAAACAGAAACCTTATAGACAAGAATCGTAAATATCCAGCAATCAGCTATCACATAACAGAGATATGATATGATTTGCACACTGTGTGAGTCGTATCACTCAATGTAAATATCCAGCAATCAGCTATCACATAACAGAGATATGATATGATTTGCACACTGTGTGAGTCGTATCACTCAATGTAAATATCCAGCAATCAGCAATCAGCACAACAGAGATATGATATGATTTGCACACTGTGTGAGTCGTATCACTCAATGTAAATATCCAGCAATCAGCTATCACATAACAGAGATATGATATGATTTGCACACTGTGTGAGTCGTATCACTCAATGTAAATATCCAGCAATCAGCAATCAGCACAACAGAGATATGATATGATTTGCACACTGTGTGAGTCGTATCACTCAATGTAAATATCCAGCAATCAGCTATCACATAACAGAGATATGATATGATTTGCACACTGTGTGAGTCGTATCACTCAATGTAAATATCCAGCAATCAGCTATCACATAACAGAGATATGATATGATTTGCACACTGTGTGAGTCGTATCACTCAATGTAAATATCCAGCAATCAGCTATCACATAACAGAGATATGATATGATTTGCACACTGTGTGAGTCGTATCACTCAATGTAAATATCCAGCAATCAGCTATCACATAACAGAGATATGATATGATTTGCACACTGTGTGAGTTGTATCACTCAATGTAAATATCCAGCAATCAGCTATCACATAACAGAGATATGATATGATTTGCACACTGTGTGAGTCGTATCACTCAATGTAAATATCCAGCAATCAGCAATCAGCATAACAGAGATATGATATGATTTGCACACTGTGTGAGTTGTATCACTCAATGTAAATATCCAGCAATCAGCTATCACATAACAGAGATATGATATGATTTGCACACTGTGTGAGTTGTATCACTCAATGTAAATATCCAGCAATCAGCAATCAGCATAACAGAGATATGATATGATTTGCACACTGTGTGAGTTGTATCACTCAATGTAAATATCCAGCAATCAGCTATCACATAACAGAGATATGATATGATTTGCACACTGTGTGAGTCGTATCACTCAATGTAAATATCCAGCAATCAGCTATCACATAACAGAGATATGATATGATTTGCACACTGTGTGAGTCGTATCACTCAATGTAAATATCCAGCAATCAGCAATCAGCACAACAGAGATATGATATGATTTGCACACTGTGTGAGTCGTATCACTCAATGTAAATATCCAGCAATCAGCTATCACATAACAGAGATATGATATGATTTGCACACTGTGTGAGTCGTATCACTCAATGTAAATATCCAGCAATCAGCAATCAGCACAACAGAGATATGATATGATTTGCACACTGTGTGAGTCGTATCACTCAATGTAAATATCCAGCAATCAGCTATCACATAACAGAGATATGAT
Organism: Arion vulgaris; assembly: GCA_020796225.1. NCBI lineage: Eukaryota > Metazoa > Mollusca > Gastropoda > Stylommatophora > Arionidae > Arion > Arion vulgaris. The sequence continues at coordinate 42,152,133 of CM036756.1, read as the reverse complement.
ATGATTTGCACACTGTGTGAGTCGTATCACTCAATGTAAATATCCAGCAATCAGCTATCACATAACAGAGATATGATATGATTTGCACACTGTGTGAGTCGTATCACTCAATGTAAATATCCAGCAATCAGCTATCACATAACAGAGATATGATATGATTTGCACACTGTGTGAGTTGTATCACTCAATGTAAATATCCAGCAATCAGCTATCACATAACAGAGATATGATATGATTTGCACACTGTGTGAGTCGTATCACTCAATGTAAATATCCAGCAATCAGCAATCAGCACAACAGAGATATGATATGATTTGCACACTGTGTGAGTTGTATCACTCAATGTAAATATCCAGCAATCAGCTATCACATAACAGAGATATGATATGATTTGCACACTGTGTGAGTCGTATCACTCAATGTAAACATCCAGCAATCAGCTATCACATAACAGAGATATGATATGATTTGCACACTGTGTGAGTCGTATCACTCAATGTAAATATCCAGCAATCAGCAATCAGCACAACAGAGATATGATATGATTTGCACACTGTGTGAGTTGTATCACTCAATGTAAATATCCAGCAATCAGCTATCACATAACAGAGATATGATATGATTTGCACACTGTGTGAGTTGTATCACTCAATGTAAATATCCAGCAATCAGCTATCACATAACAGAGATATGATATGATTTGCACACTGTGTGAGTCGTATCACTCAATGTAAATATCCAGCAATCAGCTATCACATAACAGAGATATGATATGATTTGCACACTGTGTGAGTCGTATCACTCAATGTAAATATCCAGCAATCAGCTATCACATAACAGAGATATGATATGATTTGCACACTGTGTGAGTCGTATCACTCAATGTAAATATCCAGCAATCAGCAATCAGCATAACAGAGATATGATATGATTTGCACACTGTGTGAGTTGTATCACTCAATGTAAATATCCAGCAATCAGCTATCACATAACAGAGATATGATATGATTTGCACACTGTGTGAGTCGTATCACTCAATGTAAATATCCAGCAATCAGCAATCAGCACAACAGAGATATGATATGATTTGCACACTGTGTGAGTCGTATCACTCAATGTAAATATCCAGCAATCAGCTATCACATAACAGAGATATGATATGATTTGCACACTGTGTGAGTCGTATCACTCAATGTAAATATCCAGCAATCAGCAATCAGCACAACAGAGATATGATATGATTTGCACACTGTGTGAGTCGTATCACTCAATGTAAATATCCAGCAATCAGCTATCACATAACAGAGATATGATATGATTTGCACACTGTGTGAGTCGTATCACTCAATGTAAATATCCAGCAATCAGCAATCAGCACAACAGAGATATGATATGATTTGCACACTGTGTGAGTCGTATCACTCAATGTAAATATCCAGCAATCAGCTATCACATAACAGAGATATGATATGATTTGCACACTGTGTGAGTCGTATCACTCAATGTAAATATCCAGCAATCAGCTATCACATAACAGAGATATGATATGATTTGCACACTGTGTGAGTCGTATCACTCAATGTAAATATCCAGCAATCAGCTATCACATAACAGAGATATGATATGATTTGCACACTGTGTGAGTCGTATCACTCAATGTAAATATCCAGCAATCAGCTATCACATAACAGAGATATGATATGATTTGCACACTGTGTGAGTTGTATCACTCAATGTAAATATCCAGCAATCAGCTATCACATAACAGAGATATGATATGATTTGCACACTGTGTGAGTCGTATCACTCAATGTAAATATCCAGCAATCAGCAATCAGCACAACAGAGATATGATATGATTTGCACACTGTGTGAGTTGTATCACTCAATGTAAATATCCAGCAATCAGCTATCACATAACAGAGATATGATATGATTTGCACACTGTGTGAGTCGTATCACTCAATGTAAATATCCAGCAATCAGCAATCAGCATAACAGAGATATGATATGATTTGCACACTGTGTGAGTTGTATCACTCAATGTAAATATCCAGCAATCAGCTATCACATAACAGAGATATGATATGATTTGCACACTGTGTGAGTCGTATCACTCAATGTAAATATCCAGCAATCAGCTATCACATAACAGAGATATGATATGATTTGCACACTGTGTGAGTCGTATCACTCAATGTAAATATCCAGCAATCAGCAATCAGCACAACAGAGATATGATATGATTTGCACACTGTGTGAGTCGTATCACTCAATGTAAATATCCAGCAATCAGCTATCACATAACAGAGATATGATATGATTTGCACACTGTGTGAGTCGTATCACTCAATGTAAATATCCAGCAATCAGCAATCAGCACAACAGAGATATGATATGATTTGCACACTGTGTGAGTCGTATCACTCAATGTAAATATCCAGCAATCAGCTATCACATAACAGAGATATGATATGATTTGCACACTGTGTGAGTCGTATCACTCAATGTAAATATCCAGCAATCAGCTATCACATAACAGAGATATGATATGATTTGCACACTGTGTGAGTCGTATCACTCAATGTAAATATCCAGCAATCAGCTATCACATAACAGAGATATGATATGATTTGCACACTGTGTGAGTTGTATCACTCAATGTAAATATCCAGCAATCAGCTATCACATAACAGAGATATGATATGATTTGCACACTGTGTGAGTCGTATCACTCAATGTAAATATCCAGCAATCAGCAATCAGCACAACAGAGATATGATATGATTTGCACACTGTGTGAGTTGTATCACTCAATGTAAATATCCAGCAATCAGCTATCACAAAACAGAGATATGATATGATTTGCACACTGTGTGAGTCGTATCACTCAATGTAAACATCCAGCAATCAGCTATCACATAACAGAGATATGATATGATTTGCACACTGTGTGAGTCGTATCACTCAATGTAAATATCCAGCAATCAGCAATCAGCACAACAGAGATATGATATGATTTGCACACTGTGTGAGTTGTATCACTCAATGTAAATATCCAGCAATCAGCTATCACATAACAGAGATATGATATGATTTGCACACTGTGTGAGTTGTATCACTCAATGTAAATATCCAGCAATCAGCTATCACATAACAGAGATATGATATGATTTGCACACTGTGTGAGTCGTATCACTCAATGTAAATATCCAGCAATCAGCTATCACATAACAGAGATATGATATGATTTGCACACTGTGTGAGTCGTATCACTCAATGTAAATATCCAGCAATCAGCTATCACATAACAGAGATATGATATGATTTGCACACTGTGTGAGTCGTATCACTCAATGTAAATATCCAGCAATCAGCAATCAGCATAACAGAGATATGATATGATTTGCACACTGTGTGAGTTGTATCACTCAATGTAAATATCCAGCAATCAGCTATCACATAACAGAGATATGATATGATTTGCACACTGTGTGAGTCGTATCACTCAATGTAAATATCCAGCAATCAGCTATCACATAACAGAGATATGATATGATTTGCACACTGTGTGAGTCGTATCACTCAATGTAAATATCCAGCAATCAGCTATCACATAACAGAGATATGATATAATTTGCACACTGTGTGAGTCGTATCACTCAATGTAAATATCCAGCAATCAGCAATCAGCATAACAGAGATATGATATGATTTGCACACTGTGTGAGTTGTATCACTCAATGTAAATATCCAGCAATCAGCTATCACATAACAGAGATATGATATGATTTGCACACTGTGTGAGTCGTATCACTCAATGTAAATATCCAGCAATCAGCTATCACATAACAGAGATATGATATGATTTGCACACTGTGTGAGTCGTATCACTCAATGTAAATATCCAGCAATCAGCTATCACATAACAGAGATATGATATGATTTGCACACTGTGTGAGTTGTATCACTCAATGTAAATATCCAGCAATCAGCTATCACACAACAGAGATATGATATGATTTGCACACTGTGTGAGTCGTATCACTCAATGTAAACATCCAGCAATCAGCTATCACATAACAGAGATATGATATGATTTGCACACTGTGTGAGTCGTATCACTCAATGTAAATATCCAGCAATCAGCAATCAGCACAACAGAGATATGATATGATTTGCACACTGTGTGAGTTGTATCACTCAATGTAAATATCCAGCAATCAGCTATCACATAACAGAGATATGATATGATTTGCACACTGTGTGAGTCGTATCACTCAATGTAAATATACAGCAATCAGCAATCAGCATAACAGAGATATGATATGATTTGCACACTGTGTGAGTTGTATCACTCAATGTAAATATCCAGCAATCAGCTATCACATAACAGAGATATGATATGATTTGCACACTGTGTGAGTCGTATCACTCAATGTAAATATCCAGCAATCAGCTATCACATAACAGAGATATGATATGATTTGCACACTGTGTGAGTCGTATCACTCAATGTAAATATCCAGCAATCAGCTATCAGCACAACAGAGATATGATATGATTTGCACACTGTGTGAGTCGTATCACTCAATGTAAATATCCAGCAATCAGCTATCACACAACAGAGATATGATATGATTTGCACACTGTGTGAGTCGTATCACTCAATGTAAATATCCAGCAATCAGCTATCACATAACAGAGATATGATATGATTTGCACACTGTGTGAGTCGTATCACTCAATGTAAATATCCAGCAATCAGCTATCACATAACAGAGATATTATATGATTTGCACACTGTGTGAGTTGTATCACTCAATGTAAATATCCAGCAATCAGCTATCACATAACAGAGATATGATATGATTTGCACACTGTGTGAGTCGTATCACTCAATGTAAATATCCAGCAATCAGCTATCACACAACAGAGATATGATATGATTTGCACACTGTGTGAGTCGTATCACTCAATGTAAACATCCAGCAATCAGTTATCACATAACAGAGATATGATATGATTTGCACACTGTGTGAGTCGTATCACTCAATGTAAATATCCAGCAATCAGCTATCACATAACAGAGATATGATATGATTTGCACACTGTGTGAGTCGTATCACTCAATGTAAATATCCAGCAATCAGCTATCACATAACAGAGATATGCTATGATTTGCACACTGTGTGAGTCGTATCACTCAATGTAAATATCCAGCAATCAGCAATCAGCATAACAGAGATATGATATGATTTGCACACTGTGTGAGTCGTATCACTCAATGTAAATATCCAGCAATCAGCTATCACATAACAGAGATATGATATGATTTGCACACTGTGTGAGTCGTATCACTCAATGTAAATATCCAGCAATCAGCTATCACATAACAGAGATATGATATGATTTGCACACTGTGTGAGTCGTATCACTCAATGTAAATATCCAGCAATCAGCTATCACACAACAGAGATATGATATGATTTGCACACTGTGTGAGTTGTATCACTCAATGTAAATATCCAGCAATCAGCAATCAGCATAACAGAGATATGATATGATTTGCACACTGTGTGAGTCGTATCACTCAATGTAAATATACTCATTATTAACGACGGTATGAAAATCCTGCACTAGGTCTGGGAAAGAGAGACATATAACATCAAACATAACTTACCCTGGAAACTGGATGTTTCCCCTTGCTTTTAAATGTTTGTCAAAAACAATATTAGATTCCCTGTTCTGTGTAATCTGTATCAGTTCAGAGCAGTCAGGATTTTATCTCTTTTACTTGGGCGGCATTTTGTTAAAGGTATTTAGAACTCTCGCAGTAGATAAAAGTCATTGATTATCTTGACACTTTTATCAGAAATATGTCTTCATTAGCGTTATTTTGGGTGGAAAAAAACCAAGATATACAGAAAATGGTAGACATAAGTAGCAGAACAAATGTAGAAATATGACAAGACATATTTAGATACCCATAATAGAATCAATTGTTTTTTCTCATTATTATGCTTTCGTTGCCAATGGAATCAAGCTCTGAAACTTATCAATTAAAACAAAACAAAATATTGCATGTAATACCGTGTTTTAGACGTTGTGGGACAGGAGGAACTTGAGCATGTGGAATTGGTGGCCGCATGGCTAGTGCAGTCGCCGCTAAACTGTTCAGGTTAGGATGTACTCTTTATGCCCTCGACAGAAAAAAACTCATTGGTCTTACCGGGGGATTAACCCCGGGTCTCTCCCGCATGGGAGCTGCGCTCTAATTCATTCAGCCAGACTCTCCACTGCAACTTATCAATAAAATTTATATTCGGTTTTCTTTGGGGTCTCTCGTGAAGGTGCTCTCTTCTAGCTCCAAAGGTAGTTCGTTCTCCATGTGGGGCTTTCAGGATATTTTTAATAGATACCTGATCTCAGTGTACACGAGATCGAGTTCCTAGTCCTATCGGCGACTAACAACAAAATCAGTGGTATTGAAACATCGACAAAAGTAGACTGCAAAATTGTTTCCCGGGGAAATATTTACTGAAAAGTTTAAAATACAATTCTAAATCAATTTTAACCATCTTTCATGAAATTATATCGGGGACCCTGGCTAGTACTACGGTGTTTGTGTACTGTCGCTTTTTGTCCTGTGTAATAAAGAGATTGTAGCACAAATGGTCATTTAACAAAGTGTAATGTTACGAGTTAGCGTCTGTAAGAGAACTCGAAATGTAATGGAAGCGTCTGTAAGAGAACTCGAAATGTAATGGAAGCGTCTGTAAGAGAACTCGAAATGTAATGGAAGCGTCTGTAAGAGAACTCGAAATGTAATGGACGTGTCTGTAAGAGAACTCGAAATGTAATGGAAGCGTCTGTAAGAGAACTCGAAATGTAATGGAAGCGTCTGTAGCTTAAGCGGTAGTGAGTTCGATCACAACCCACGCGTGCCTGGTTCAAATGTCACGTCAGGAAGTTTGGAAGTAAATTAGTTTCCGTAGATTTTTACAAACGGTAAAAATAGACATCACCGTTCAGAGAGCATTGGCAAACTACTGAACGTATAAGGGTTGTCTAGAAAATAAAACACGACTCGTTTACTGTTGTTGATGGCTGCTAAGTCCTGTAAAAGATATGCCATGATTTTCATTTTGATAACAGAACCAATTGTATTTTGTTATTATTATTATTATTATTATTATTATTATTATTATTATTATTATTATCTTTTTGTTCCAATTGAAATTAAGTTCTGAAACATATCAATAACATTTATATTGTGTTTCTCTTGGGGGTCTATGTTTGATGGAGGTGTTTGCTTTTAACTCTAAAGATACTCAGTTCGTTTCCAATATTGTGCGATCAGGATAGTTTTACAGAGATCATGATCTCAATGTAGGTGAGATCAAGATCCTTATTCTATCAGAGACTAACCATAAAACGTAAGTTCCATGTTCAAGTTGGGCACGCAAACAAAAACCTGGGATGGAAAAATTGATAACAGTAAACTGAAAAACCGCTTCCTGGGAGTAATTCATTGAAAAATTGATAACAGTAAACTGAAAAACCGCTTCCTGGGAGTAATTCATTGAAAAAGACTAAATTAACATTTCTGCAACAACTTTAACTATTTTTCACCGAATTACATCGGGGAATCTTGCCACTACTACGAAGTTCGTGCACTGCCGTTTGCATCTTCATGTTTAATAATGAGATCGTAGCACATATGGTTATTTAGCAAAGTAAAGTGATTAGAGTCCTACAATTGAATTAATCAATCAATTAATTGTTCAGTTTAGCATTTTTAATTAACCAATGTTGTTACTACTACAACATTACATAACAACTTACCCAAATCTTGAAACACCCAACAATTCCAGTAGAGACTAAAGACAGATTATAAATGCAATCTTCATACCAACACTGTGCTACCAGTGTCAAGCATGGACACTGACAAAGGAACAAGATAGGAAAATTACCGCCTGTGAAATGAGATGCTTGAGGAAAGTGGTAAATAAAAAACAAGAGACCATATAAAAAATGAAGAAATTAGAAGTACAGTCAGAACAACACCTGCTATTAGATTTATTGAAAAACAGAGACTCAAATGGTTTGTCCACTAGGTGAGAATGAACACGAATACACCAGTTGCAAGAGCGTACGACCTGAAAATGGAATTATCAAGAGGAAGGGACAGACCAAGAAAAAGATGGGTTGATGGAGTTACAGACATCTTAAAACTCAACAATACCATAACATATCAAGCGACCGAGCATGCACTATCTCGGAAACCGATCATAAATTAAATCTGCTACGCCTAACGGCAAAAAAGCAGAGAAGGACAAAATAAAGAAGAAATTACTAATCCACAGTCTGTTTTTAAAAACATTTAACTGCAGTTTCTCTAACAAAATTATTGCATAGATTTTGGTTATTAATCATAATCCAACTCATGATAACCTGGAACAATGTTGTTCAGTGGGTCATAAATTTGTACAGATGGGTTTCTGCTAATATTTTGCGAGCATAAATCCTATTTTAAAAAATGACAACTGATAAAATAAGATATGAGTGTGAAGTATGGACATTAAACAAGTCAGTGGAAAATCATATATATGCTTTTGAATATAAATGTTACCGAGTCATTCGACTGTCATGGACAGAGAAGAGAACAAATAGACCTATCCAGAAAGAATTCAAAACCAAAGAAAACTGGCTGTTGTTACAAATAAGAATGAGAAAATTAAGTATTTTGACATATAAAGAGATACAAAGGACTGAAGAAGACCATCATGGAAGGAGGCATCCCGGCAAAGAGGGAAGAGGAAGACCCCGGACCAGATTGAATCAGGGTATAACTTATGGTTTGAGCATGAACGCTGCAAATGCAGGACATATGGTCTATGAGACAGAGAAATGCCGAAGGGTTGTTGGGGTGGCAAAGTTCTGCTCAAGACATGCTATTTATGATAATGATAAAACAAGAATTACAAATCACATTTTTATCAATGGAAAGAATATACGAGAAAATGTGAACTCTTTTGAATATCTCGGTTCACTGCTAACAAGAGATACAAAAAATAAAACCTGTCAAAAATGCAGACATGAATACCTTTGTGTAAGAGAACCTATAACTGATCAGAGCCTCGTGCTCTTGAAGTGTGCATGCTGAATGACAAGAAGCTATAGAACTTCCATCAAGCTTAAAATAAAATTCAGAAAGGAGTAAAGACAGTTATGTAAGGGAACAGATAACTGATCCCAAAAAGGTTTTATATTATGTTATGTTATGTTATGCGATCGACGTCATGGGCCATTGGGGATTCCCATTCGTGCTCTGTATGTCCTCCACTGCGGCAGCCATCCAAAAGTCCATTTGCTCAGTGTACCCATGAGAAGTTGATTTGTACATCTTCTCTCCCTACCACAAAGACGACACTGTCTGGCATATCCAAACTTAATGCCTAATTCTCGAACTCGTTCCAGTGTCTGAGACTTGCCCATGTCACATAACCGAGAGCTTACCGCATTTAATGAAGTGTGAATGCTGAATTATACGGAGCTGTTGATTGTTCATCAAGTTTAAAAGAAAATTCAGACATGAAGACATTTATGTAAGAAAACATATAATAATAATAATTCCTCTCGTACCGTCGTTATACGTTACATACGACCTGCAAGCATTTTCTCCGTACCGTTCTATCCTGGGCAGCTCGCTCAATCTCCTCCATGGAACTGAGACCAATATTTTTTGCCTCTCTCAGCAAAGTTTGTTTCAGGGTCCTCTCTTTCTTGAACCCTTTGCATCTCACTTCAATGCCTGCTTTGATTTTCGTTGATCCTTTCTTCTCAAGGTGTGTCCAACATCTTCATCTTCTGATTATAATAGTTGTTACTAGAGGTTGACTAGACAGTTCTCTGATTTCTACCCTTCTTCTCAATGCAATCCTATAACTGACAAAAAAATAAAACCGTGCTCTTCAGGTATGCATGCTGAATGACAAGAATTTTAATCAGGTTTAAAAGAATATTCAGACATGAAGACATTAATGTAAGAGAACAGACAACTAACCACAAGAAGGTTCTATGAGGTGTACTTTCTGAATAACAAAGAACTCTGAAGTTTAAATCTGGCTTGAAAAAAAAAGATTTCTTTAAAAGGTAAAACCAAGAAGAGACTAACGTGTTTGCAAGCATTATCTCTTAATCGAGTTTAAAGTCAATAGTAAAACTAAGTTTTTGCATGTGAAGCCAATGTTTGTTTTGTTTTTAACAGCGCAACATCTATATTAAAACGCTTTAGAAAACGGTTCATTAAGTAAAGAAACAATATTTTATTGACTTTGTATTTACAGTTTTCTGTTGTTTGCGCTATTGAGAGGAAGTTTGGGCAATGACGGCTGTTGTGCTTGTTGCCAGATTTACGGCTATTTAGTTCTGGCAGGAAGTTGATGTCTGCTGAGCAAACAAAACCGGAAGCAATCAGCGCGGCTTTCCTTGGCGCAACTGCTGTCGTTCATGATAAGAGCCTTTGTTGACTGTATTGATTTGATTGAATTAGTTTAATTTCATTTGATCTGTTCAAAGAAATAAGGCATGGTTATGGTTACACTTGAGCAATTGAGACTTGAAAAAAATATGGCTTCGCATTTATTTCTATTCTATTTTAAAAATTATCCTTTATTTGAATATACGTTTTTTCTCTCAGTTTCATTCTGAAGTACTTTTGTTCTTTTGTTTATTTGCTACTTATATCTTTCCTGAAAGGGTTCAAATGCAACGAATTAACGATTCTATATGTCAAGCGATTGGAATATTTTTCCAGTGATTCCTTATATAGGTGAGATCGATTTCTTAGTCTTATCGTAGGCGAACAATCTTCTTCTTCTTCAAACGCTCCATATCGACTACTTGTTAACTACTCTTTGTGATTTGAATGTGATCTGAGCCCAGAGTGATTGTACGTTGTGCATATCCAAGCATATCCGATTTCTGTGACGCTTTTAATTTACAAGTGTAGCCTCCCTAGGTACCCTACCTCAGTCGACTCTTATGACTTGCCTTGTAGGTTGCTCCCCTTTCGAGCCCAGGCAACACATGGGTGATCGTAGACGAACTATAACACGTAAGTCCAGTGTTGAAGTTGAGTACGAGAAAGAAGACTTGGCAAGTAAGAATTGATAAGTGTAGATTGCACATCCGCCTCTCCCCATGAAGCCACCACCTTGTATTGGAAAGGAGGCTTACGTGTTTCAATGATGTAGTGGGTTAGGACGCCCTGTACTTATGTTCCTGGCAAGATCACACAGACTGACCAGGTCACTGAGGAGTGACCAGACTAAATAAGGCTTCCTGGTCATCCAGATTGTGGAGTTGGGATTGAAACTAACAATCCCACCTTGTTTTAAAAAAAACTTTACGAAAACAGCAACAAAGACACTACTTATTCATATACATGAAGAGCTAGCACAGTCATTCACTCAAATTACTGGAAGTGGTCAAAACCTAAAAAAGTCACTTTCACGAGGACGGAAGTTCTGAGTGCCAAAACTAAAATCAGAATTTGATTGTGCAATGAAAGAGTACTATACGAAGCAGGAAAACTCTGGCAGATAACGTCAGAAATAAGACGATATCATGTACATATTTTGGGGATTGGAGAGAGAACAGGTGGATAGGAATAGAAAGAAGTACTACTGTAACAGGTAACACAGATTTCTTTTCTGAGCGAGATGATGACCAACGCCACGACAGAATAGCAGTCATCTTAAGAAAATGTGTGGAAAACTACATGTTAGAATAGAAACCCATCAAAAGCCAATCGACTAATTTCAGAATAAAAGTTAGACATACCAATATCACCATTCTACAGGGTGTTCAGGATAAATGCAGCCCCATTGACAAATCTAAAGTTGCCAGTTAGCCTATTGAGTTGTGTATATTTACTATTTAAACCGGTTCTGACTAGCTCGTCCTTCGTCACATTTGTTCTTCGCTCCTTCCGCACTACAATTACACACCGTCACACAACCTTGACCTATACCACGTCATAACTGAACCTTCTCATTTTCATACATATATGCCAGATTAGCTCCATTCACATGCTGCTTTTATCTTGAACACCCTGTACTACGCTACCCACCAACTAATGATAGTGTAGATGCAAAGAAAGATTAGTACTACGAAAATCAGCAAGCAGTGTTAGGTTTAGACCAGCGTTTGACCAAAGTGGGCGGTATCACCTCCAGTGAGCGCTGAAGCGTTCTAGAGGGGAGGGGCGGCGATTGTGGATTCAGAAGAATTTGGGATGTTCAGGCGATTATGGTTTGGTGGATCCTTAAAGAAGAAATTAATAATAAATATTTTAAAATAAATTATTTTCTTGATTTTGCGATTGAATAATCATTTAAAATTTGAATTTTGCATTTTAATTCATCTTATGCCCGTCTTACACGATCTATTTTTTCATAAATTTTCTATTTCATGCATATAATCATTTGAAAATTGACCATGTATGATAGAAATATATATATATTTTCTATGTTAAAGAGAAAATAGAGCATGTATATATGTTGTGGGGAGGCGTTGACAAACTGTTGTAATGTGGAGGGGGACATTAGAAAGTTTATGTTGCACAAAGTGGGCAGTGAGCTGAAAAAGTTAGGGAATCTATGGTTTAGACAAACCTCCCAGTCATTATGTTATTCTTCTTATAGGAAGCCGCAATGCAACAGTCGGACAACACCCACATCTAAACATTTGGAAACAAAACAATGCAAGTGATGTCATCAATGATAACGTGAACGATTAATGAACTTTACAGTATGAACACTCTCGTTATAGGAGGTACCTTATTTCAACATCTGAACATCCATAAATTAACATGATACTTACCTAACGACAGAGATAAAAAAAGCAAATAGATCACCAGATGATTATAACACATGTTGGCCACGTTCCCTGCTAGATGCTGCTGTCAAGTGAGGAGCAGATGTTGGCAGCGATCACCGTCTAGTCACATCTTACATCAAACTTAAATTAAGAAAAACAAGACAACAGAAAACATCCACAAGAGATTCGATGTAGATAGACTAAAAGAAACTAAAGAATAATTAACGATGTCTTCAGCACTTTAAAAAAAACTACTCAATCCGTCTCCATGTGCCTTTATTTGTTGGCCTTGAACTTCGTTACGTTATTTTCTAGCTTACGCCGAGGTTGAAAAATCTGCAAATTTCAGCTTGACATATTCGTTTTCATCTCAGCGTTTCCTTGAGCAGCTTAATTTTCACTCTTTGAATCCCTGCTTACAAACCCAGTCTGAAACAATGCAGTCCATTAATAACGTCCTGCTTTAGAGGTGGAGTTTTATTTTGTTTAGCGTTAGTTCGCAAACTCTGACCCTTATAAACTCACGACCTGCATCTTATCCCCTTTCCCTGCACTCTTTTCTTTACCATCTGATGTTATTGTGAGTATTTCGTAGTGAACTTTAAGCACTTCTACCTCTGTTACACAAGTTTAAAGAAGCAAAGAACCTGTTTTCATACCATGAGGTATATTGGAAAATATGGTGTCAAGCATGTAATCTTCTTCGATCACCAGCACACGATGGAGGAATGTAGTTTACATCGTGGAGATCGCCTTTACTTTTCAGTTTTTCTCTTGCAACAACTGAGGTTTGGCGACTCGAGGGAGGTCTGAGTAAATCACACTCTAACTATGAAATTTGTTCCTGTAAGCATACGCCTACAAAGTAAGTGCTCTAACTACTACGATATTGCGGTTATTAAACCTACAACATACATTATAAGGATTATATTTTCTTGAAATGACCAATGCGACTGTTTTTCACAACTTAGACAAAAGATTTTTCTAAAGTATATTTCACTTCTGTTTTCTTCTGCTCACTTACTTCAATTCCAAAGACAACAAAATTCATAGAAGACGCCATGATGGTCACTAGAACCACAAATAAACATAAACCTAGTTATCAAAACCTCGTACTGATGTAAATCTCCACATCCTGCAAGAGAGATTACTAATCGATATATAAACACAAACATTTGGTTTCAGTGAGAAATCTTCCAATAGTCATAGTGTCATTTGCATATTTTAGTATAACTTATTTCCAATACTGTGTCTGTCGTTCAGGTTCTTTGTCTGCTTCACCGTATTTTCTTTCTATAATATTTTTAAAGGTAACTGGTCACTTTGTAAGTAAAGTAAAAAAGTAAAAGAACCCCTTCATAACTCGCGGTATATAGGGCAATACAGTGTTAGGCCTGTATTTTTCATTGAACGTCGGCATACGATGAGTGATGTGGTCAGCATCACGCCGGCCGCCTTTACTTTCCCAGAGCATGTCTGGTACCCAATTGAGGCGGTCGAGAAAAATTCCACGCGCACTGTGGAGTTGAACCCAGACCACCAGCCTTGAGAAGCGAGTTCACTAACAACTAGGCTACCGCGGCTCTCGGTCACTTTGTAGTTTACCATATTTCTACCTTTAGTACGGGAGACCCAAGTTCAATTCCCGGTAAGAGTTTGTTTCTGTCGAGGACATAAAATAAACATCCTAACCTGAACAATTTCGCATCGACTGCTCTAGCCATGTGACCATTAAATTTCGCAGGCTCATGTTCCTACTATCCAACACCATCTAGAAAGCAATTTTACAGGCAGCAACAACAGTTTTTTCCTTTCTTTCCTAGCTTTAGTTTGTCAATCTTCTTAATGTTCTTTTTGTATTTAATATTAAAATTTGACTGATATTAATTTGTTTCATAGATTTTTTCACTACTGTTTCTGATTTTTTTCGTATTTTACTGTGTGTTTTTATCTACTGTTTACTAGTACTTTATATATATATATATATCATGTGGCATGTGGCATGCAGATAAGCATGGACGGTCATAGTCCTCATTCCTCATATCACACAATCACCAGAGTCAGTGGTCAGGTCTGTCCTCTTGTCTTGACCACGATATATCGCCGGTGTGTTGCCGGGGCGCGCAAGGGGAGCAGAGAATGTTAACACCGCGACCTTCAAGGCATGTCGTAACTAAAGTAGGGCCTAGGAAGCTACCCTAGTAAATAAAAAGCGTCGCAGAAATCGGATGTCCTTGACTACTTGTAACCGCATAACTGGCACAACGTACAATCGCTTTAGGCTCAGATCACATACAAATCACAAATGGTGGTCGACATGGAGCACTCGAAGAAGAAGACCATGATATGTGGTCACACCATACAGGCATTTATCTCTTTGCTTTCCTCTTGCCATTTTGCAATCAAGTTTGCCAGTTGTCACTTTGCTTTCCTCTGGCCATTTTGCCATCAAGTTTGCCAGTTGTCACTTTGCTTTCCTCTGGCCATTTTGCCATCAAGTTTGCCAGTTGTCACTTTGCTTTCCTCTTGCCATTTTGCCATCAAGTTTGCCAGTTGTCACTTTGCTTTCCTCTTGCCATTTTGCCATCAAGTTTGCCAGTTGTCACTTTGCTTTCCTCTGGCCATTTTGCAATCAAGTTTGCCAGTTGTCACTTTGCTTTCCTCTGGCCATTTTGCCATCAAGTTTGCCAGTTGTCACTTTGCTTTCCTCTTGCCATTTTGCCATCAAGTTTGCCAGTTGTCACTTTGCTTTCCTCTTGCCATTTTGCCATCAAGTTTGCCAGTTGTCACTTTGCTTTCCTCTTGCCATTTTGCCATCAAGTTTGCCAGTTGTCACTTTGCTTTCCTCTGGCCATTTTGCCATCAAGTTTGCCAGTTGTCACTTTGCTTTCCTCTTGCCATTTTACCATCAAGTTTGCCAGTTGTCACTTTGCTTTCCTCTGGCCATTTTGCCATCAAGTTTGCCAGTTGTCACTTTGCTTTCCTCTTGCCATTTTGCCATCAAGTTTGCCAGTTGTCACTTTGCTTTCCTCTTGCCATTTTGCCATCAAGTTTGCCAGTTGTCACTTTGCTTTCCTCTTGCCATTTTGCCATCAAGTTTGCCAGTTGTCACTTTGCTTTCCTCTTGCCATTTTGCCATCAAGTTTGCCAGTTGTCACTTTGCTTTCCTCTGGCCATTTTGCCATCAAGTTTGCCAGTTGTCAGTAAGTTTCTTACTTGATTTCTTTACATAACGTGTTAAATAAATGTTCAATGTTTACATCTAAAATTGCAAGATACAATAAAAGGCTTTTAAATGTCAATTTATGGAAGAATTAAAACTATTTCTTTAGTAAAGAAATAAATGAAAATATCGTTGAAAAGTTAGAAAATACAAGTTTTATTGTTGAAGACATGAAAAAAGACAGATTACATACTTGAAATATAGACACTCAACGCTCGGATGAAAATCATAATGCAGAGAAAGGTAGATAAAAGTAGGAGGGCACAAAGATGAATATCGATGTTATGTAAAATAAAGATATTCATCTTACCTGAACGTTATGCATGTTTTCTTATAGTTTTACTATCAATGTCTCTTGAGATTTTGGCTTACGTTTGTCTACGGGACGGGCACAGCCAGCACCATTTTCAAACATCTTGAGTGTTTCTTTACGATATGCATACCGCGTTACAGTGGTGTTATTGATTTTGTTTTTGCTCCCCTTTTGAGTCCCAGTCAGCTTCTTCTGTTTGTTGTGGTTCCACTGTTACCTGGTTGTTGCTCAGTGTCTGTTTTTGTCTTGCTCTGCACTAGTGTCCAGGGTGATAGTTAATTTTGCTTTTGGACGGGATTCTGCTTTGCCATCTAACCATATTTTTGTATTCTTCCTCTCGTTTTCTGTCCTGATGTTCTGTTGTAGAAGACCCTGTATAGAGTAGAGTTGGCTGCATTCTTATTAAGTGGTGGAACCATTTCTTTCTTTGCTTCTTGAATCCCAGTAACATACCATTATCGATATAAAGGATATTATTATCGGTATAATGAAAGACTGCAGTAAAACTAACATACCAGTGGACTGAACAGTTTACTTCTTGTTACTATACTTTTGTATTGAAAATATAAAGACGGAACCCGATTTCATACCATGTGGTATATATGGAATACGGTGTTAGATTAGTATTTTTCTCTAACCATCAGCAAACGATGGATAATGTGATCAACATCACGCCAACCGCTTTTAATTTCAGGACTTTGCTGGTACCCAATTAAGGCTGGTCGACCAGAACATTGTTGAAAATGAAAATCGTACCATATCCTTTATTGGACTTCGTCATCAACTACAGTAAACGAGTCATCGACTTTCTATACACCACTTATACATTCAGTAGTTTGTCATTGCTTTCTGAATTGTGAGATCTATTCATACCGTTCCTAAACATCCACGCTAACATATTTGTTTCCAAATTGCCGTCTGTGGAGTTTGAACTAGGTACGCTTGGATTATGATCGAGCTCACT
Source organism: Arion vulgaris (assembly GCA_020796225.1). Classification (NCBI taxonomy): domain Eukaryota; kingdom Metazoa; phylum Mollusca; class Gastropoda; order Stylommatophora; family Arionidae; genus Arion; species Arion vulgaris. The sequence goes on along the minus strand of CM036756.1, from coordinate 42,134,745 downwards.
ACCGTTTAAGCTACAGACGCCACCTGAACACCGTTGGCCAGGGGAAAAATTCCACCGAACTGTGGAATCGGATCCCGGAACACGCGCTTACAAAACATGAACATTAACAACGAAGCTATCTCGGATCTCTGTTTTCAATATATATTCATAATTTATTGTATTTTTAGTTTGCACCTTCGATATCTTCTAAGCTTTTGATACTTTATTGATGTTTCTGTAATAGCCTTTACGTAACAAAGATCATACACAAACCTTGTCTATTTATGTTCTGTTTATAACCCTAACTTGAATATTTTTCTGTGCATTCATAATTTACATCATTTTAGATGTTTCTTTGCTAGAACAACTTGCTCTCCTGTTTTACTATACATTTATGCAGACATGTCTATGTTGTACAGTTTTCAACTTCTAGTTTAACACACTAACTGCATTGAAAAACACAAAATGGTCGAGCTACATTTTGCTCACTTTTTCTTTCTGCTTGCGTATGTACAAATAAAGCTGTACTTTTATTATTGTTTAAACAACTTTTGATGAGAAATATATAATTTTGCAGATAACTAAGTGTACTTTTATCATAACCTAACTAATTGGGGACAAATAATTACGAGGTTGTAAAAGACAGAATTAGATAAGGTTTATTTTTAGCTAATTTGACAATGATATAAGTCATGGGGGAGTCTGCGGCACTTGGTCAAATAGGACAAACAAGCGGCCGCACTTTGCGGCACTTGGTAGTTAATGTGGCAGCCCTTCCATGGATAACAATGCTACGTACGAGAATGGCTCTTCTAACCCGTTAGGTGCTAAGGACGTATATATACGTTTTTCCCATTCACTTCTAAAGACGCATTAACACGTCTGTTATTGTCTCTCCTCTGTGGGCTAAAGACGTGTTAACACGTTATACATTGCTACTGTCACTGCTATGTGCGTACAATCACGTTTGTGACCTAGAAACAAAGAGTAGCTATGTTTAGCTCAGCCTTCAGAAAACATGTAGCAGCGAAAGGGTTAAGAACACAAGAGACGATAAATGCTCTAAGAGAAACATAGGCCCTGAAGATTTGAACGAATATGATAAATGTTATTTTCTATCAAAACTTCGTAGGCTAGACTCAATTGGTACGACAAGACAGCCAAACCATGCAAGAAACCTCAGTAGATACATTAACAAGTATTTAACGGTAGTTTTGTTTTCATTACTAGGGCTGCTTCTCTACCTTGCCCCTCCCTCAATCGCCTCTTACGACATACCTTGCATGTCACAGTGTTACTCTTCTTTGCACCCCCTTGCTAACCCCGACAACAGACGGGCGCTATACAACCTGGTTCAAACTCTGTGGTGGACAAGTCTGGAAGTAAATTCGTTTCTTTCGATTTTTACAAACGGTAAATATAGACTGTGGCCCCTGTAATATAAGGCCGACTAGCTCAGACGGGAAACCGAAAATACAGATCTAATCGGACTGGTTTTTTGTTTATGTTTAATAGAACAATGTACGCTGTTTTGCAAGTTTACTCAATTATTTACGTTTATAATTATTTATTGACGAAACATGTTAATAATACTGATATTCCTTATCTTTAAACTTAATTTGTAACATAATATAACCTTGATTTAGAAAATTGTATTGTTTTTTAAAATGAATTAGTCATATACAACACGACTGGAATGCAAGGTTCCCGCCACATTTGTGTTCTTATTTCCTAGAATTGTTACCTGAGCCCGCCGACCGTATGTTATCGGAGGCAACGATATAGACCTCACAGTTCAGATGGCAATTGCAACCTACTAAACGTTTAATTGTGTCTAGAAAATCGACGACTCGTTTACTTGGTTGATGACTAAGTCCTGTAAAGAATATGCCACGATTTTCATTTACAATAAAACATAGTGCTGAAGTTATTCCTTTCATTATCAACGTTCTCACAGCGTTTACTAATATTCTTTCAATATTAGGATAACGTTACTCTGTAGCGGTAATGTCTTTTCTGTTATTCACATGAAATATCTAGAGACGTTGTACGTTTTCTGTTTCTATCTTTACATAATTTCTTTGCTTGCTCATATATTCTGTGAGCATTTTTTTTTTATTTGTCTGTTCCTTGTGAATCTCATTTAGCTATTTCTCTTTTTCTGTTTTCTACATTTGCTTATGAATTCGCTGTTTATTCTGCACCGTTCTGTTATTTTCTTGCATCATTTTTTATTCGTGCATTAATTACTAAATTTGATATGTCCTTGAGTTATTTTTAGTAATATATTTCATTAGTTTTTTCATTTTTGTCACATGTTAATTTCTGTAACATTCTCCACTGGTCATCCATATTATTTTTTTTCGATAGTGTTGTATCTATTATCACAAAGAGTGATTAAAATTGGTCGTAAAGAACGAACGCAAAGAAGAAGAAGAAGAAGAATATCTCACATTTATCTTCTTGAGGTTAGCATGTAAGGATGAATCTCTCTTTATATTTAAGATATCCAGTTGTAATGGATTTTTCCCCCGCTTATTATTTGATGATGACTAGAACAAAAAAACTGTCTGGAGTAATTCCATTACAAAATAACAATACAACAATAAAATTAAACATATTTCTACATTTTAAAAGATTGGGTGCCACAGAAACACAGGGATGTATTTGGAAGTCTATATGGTAAAGAGAAACACCGGGATGTATTTGGAAGTCTATATGGTAAAGAGAAACACCGGGATGTATTTGGAAGTCTATATGGTAAAGAGAAACACAGGTATGTATTTGGAAGTCTATATGGTAAAGAGAAACACAGGGATGTATTTGGAAGTCTATATGGTAAAGAGAAACACAGGGATGTATTTGGAAGTCTATATGGTAAAGAGAAACACAGGGATGTATTTGGAAGTCTATATGGTAAAGAGAAACACCGGGATGTATTTGGAAGTCTATATGGTAAAGAGAAACACCGGGATGTATTTGGAAGTCTATATGGTAAAGAGAAACACAGGGATGTATTTGGAAGTCTATATGGTAAAGAGAAACACAGGGATGTATTTGGAAGTCTATATGGTAAAGAGAAACACCGGGATGTATTTGGAAGTCTATATGGTAAAGAGAAACACCGGGATGTATTTGGAAGTCTATATGGTAAAGAGAAACACAGGGATGTATTTGTAAGTCTATATGGTAAAGAGAAACACAGGGATGTATTTGGAAGTCTATATGGTAAAGAGAAACACATGGATGTATTTGGACGTCTATATGGTAAAGAGAAACACAGGGATGTATTTGGAAGTCTATATGGCAAAGAGAAACACCGGGATGTATTTGGAAGTCTATATGGTAAAGAGAAACACCGGGATGTATTTGGAAGTCTATATGGTAAAGAGAAACACCGGGATGTATTTGGAAGTCTATATGGTAAAGAGAAACACCGGGATGTATTTGGAAGTCTATATGGTAAAGAGAAACACAGGGATGTATTTGGAAGTCTATATGGTAAAGAGAAACACAGGGATGTATTTGGAAGTCTATATGGTAAAGAGAAACACCGGGATGTATTTGGAAGTCTATATGGTAAAGAGAAACACAGGGATGTATTTGGAAGTCTATATGGTAAAGAGAAGCACCGGGATGTATTTGGAAGTCTATATGGTAAAGAGAAACACAGGGATGTATTTGGAAGTCTATATGGTAAAGAGAAACACAGGGATGTATTTGGAAGTCTATATGGTAAAGAGAAACACCGGGATGTATTTGGAAGTCTATATGGTAAAGAGAAACACAGGGATGTATTTGGAAGTCTATATGGTAAAGAGAAACACCGGGATGTATTTGGAAGTCTATATGGTAAAGAGAAACACAGGGATGTATTTGGAAGTCTATATGGTAAAGAGAAACACAGGGATGTATTTGGAAGTCTATATGGTAAAGAGAAACACAGGGATGTATTTGAAAGTCTATATGGCAAAGAGAAACACAGGGATGTATTTGGAAGTCTATATGGTAAAGAGAAACACCGGGATGTATTTGGAAGTCTATATGGCAAAGAGAAACACAGGGATGTATTTGGAAGTCTATATGGTAAAGAGAAACACAGGGATGTATTTGGAAGTCTATATGGTAAAGAGAAACACAGGGATGTATTTGGAAGTCTATATGGTAAAGAGAAACACCGGGATGTATTTGGAAGTCTATATGGTAAAGAGAAACACAGGGATGTACTTGGAAGTCTATATGGTAAAGAGAAACACAGGGATGTATTTGGAAGTCTATATGGTAAAGAGAAACACAGGGATGTATTTGAAAGTCTATATGGCAAAGAGAAACACAGGGATGTATTTGGAAGTCTATATGGTAAAGAGAAACACAGGGATGTATTTGAAAGTCTATATGGCAAAGAGAAACACAGGGATGTATTTGGAAGTCTATATGGTAAAGAGAAACACAGGGATGTATTTGAAAGTCTATATGGCAAAGAGAAACACAGGGATGTATTTGGAAGTCTATATGGTGAAGTTGTTAAGATGTTCGTCTCTAGTTATGAAGGTTGTACGTTCGAATCAGGACCGAGTCACGTTTGATATTTTTTCCCGAAGATCTTTAGGATTGCAGCTGGAGCTACGGAGTTCATGCATTGTGCAACACTCTCGGCGAAGATCATCATCCTCCTGATCAAGTAGCTTGTCATGAGTAAAACGTTGCCACCCTTACAGTCCTTCCAAATTCTCTCTCTTCCCATACGCCAGATATCGCGTTTCTGCAGCCGTCATGCTCAAATCATCAGATACATCCTGAGTCCATTTTCTCCGTAGTCTTCCTCATCTCCTTTTTGCCTGAATGTCTCTTTCCACAAAGATCTTCCCCAACCCATCGTGTCTTTTTTTATATCCAAAGTACTTCAATTTTCTCATTCTTATTTGTAGTATCAGCTATATGGAAATCAACAAATACCGACAATTAAACAACAATTTTCAAATATGCCGTGGAAACACAAGACATTCAAGACATGATATGTCCTTTATAATTTATCATAACTTCCAAGAGAAGTTAGGACATGTTTTTTCCGACACTTCATGAGGAAATGAAACAATAGAAAAGCATGAATGAAAAAGAATAAAATGACATGAGAGTAGCAGAAAGTTGAAAATAAAATATAGACGGATTATGTCAGGGTGGTATTCGTAAAATAAAGGATCACATAAACATATCATCATCAAGTATCTTGTCCCTTCCGGAACCTGACTCCCATGACAACAGTCCTACAAAACTCTTTGGTCTGTGCAAGTTGACCGGCGTCAGCAGCAGTTATTCTCAGAGCGCCAATGACATTTTGCACTCAACATCTTCTAGGTCTTCCACCCATTCTTCTTCCAGCCACCATTCCCTCTTAAATTATCTTCTCTATACATTCATGTCTTTTGATGTATCCGAAATATTTAATTTTCCTAGATGTTATGCTCGTCAATAGCCAGCTCCCTTTAATATCAAGCTGCTGCAGAACAGAAGCATTTGTTCTTTAAATACTTGTCATTCACATTCTGTCTGGCAACACCAATTATACAACAGCAAATATATTCAAAACTGTGTCTATTTTCTTTCCTCGATCCAGAAGCACTTGAGCTTTCAGCTCTTCGGCTAGGTGCCATGGACATCGTAACCTTTCGGTTCGGTGCCACAAACACCGTAAATATGGGGAACCTGTGGCTTTTCTGCCAGCCCGCGGAATTGAACCCGCACTCACAGAGGACTAGTCACCCTAGTCCAACGCACTACGAACACGCTGGGCAGGCGGGCAAACGTCATCAATAACGTGTAGTAGAACTTCATAACTTAGTGCGTGGGAGAACTTCACAGCTCAGGGTGTGGGAGAACTTCACAGCTCAGGGTGTGGGAGAACTTCACAGCTCAGGGTGTGGGAGAACTTCACAGCTCAGGGTGTGGGAGAACTTCACAGCTCAGGGTGTGGGAGAACTTCACAGCTCAGGGTGTGGGAGAACTTCACAATTCAGGGTGTGAGAATACTTTATAATTCAGATGAATTCTGACAAAAATAAACTACGTATGTTCTGGCACATGCTTTGAAACATGAACGAAAAGAACGCAAACTTGGCTCAGTATCAAAATTCAATACTCGACAGCAATTGTCCTGATTACAGAGATGGAGATATGTGACTTAGACAAATATAAGTGATGAAAGCATCCGTCATTATACTAGACAAAATGTTCTGGAAACAGTTGTAGTGGAGCAGGTACATACAGACATAGTTTCTGAATATCCTGTTGATTATAGCTTAGATAACAGCAGGAATATTGCCTCTGGTTATGATAAAGTACGATTTATGCACATGAAGCAGTTCGTTAAGGTAAGTATCACACGGATTGTGATGGATTTACAACCGCATGCATCGTTTGGTGGTCTTGGAATAATATCTTCACAGTTATCAGTTATATGAGGACTATCATCATAGCAATCCGGACATATCCATATTGGTATGTTTCCCGAACTGGTATGCTGGGCCGCTGGACGCTGCTGGACTAGTTTAGGCGTGGGTAGGAGAAAAAAATAGACAATTTGATCCCCGCCTCAACAAATCCAGCGACTTCCAGAGGTCCAAATTTCCAGTTCGATGTTGATTAACCAATATATTTGCATATATTTTCACATATATCTACGGTCAGTTTTCAATTCTTAAAATAACCCCATATTTCTCAGTAGCTATCAAATCATCATCTTGCAACATGTGCACGAAACAAATTTGAGAATATAGCTGTTAGATAAGTAACGACTCGTTTAGAAAGGAGCAAGCTTCTTTCTGAGAATGTGGGTAGTTACAGGCCATTGATGGAAATCTTGAGTCAAGATGGAACGTTTGAGTATGATATATTTGAAGATTTCTAGATCAAGCAGAAGACAGTTGCTGTAGCAATTAACCTGGAGAATGCATATAACTGGAGGTACTTTGCGACCATGATGAATTCAGAAGAGGTCATGTATTCAGAGAAATGTCTATGTAACCACTAATAACAACTGTATAGTAAAGAGAACAGGATGGCATGTTGGACATTGAGAAGAATTGATCAAAGAATCACAAAGCAGACATTGAAGAGGAAGACAAATTGTTCAAGACAGAAAGAACGTATTAAAGAAACCTGACATGAACTTTATATAGAGAATCGAGAAATATCGGACTCAATTACATAGAAGAGATTGAAGGATTTGTTAAGGGTAGAGCGGTATGTAAAAATGCTTGCGTGGCCTACATAACGTATAACTGAACAAGAGAAAAACAACAACTTTACGCCCATAATGAATAATTTGTTGAACTGTGGAACCAATCAATTCATGTCTCGTGAACTAATAGTAACTACACTGATATGGAGAGCCATTGTACACCGCATGCACAGTGAGTTATGGGTATCAGAAACTATTAATATATTTTGGGAGTACGTCATTTCCACCATTATGTTTTTAACATCTACTAAGAAACATTAGTAAAAAAAAAAAACCATCAGGATAAGGAAGAACATTCGCAGATACAATTATCACATATATAACTGGTTAGGATAAGCATGAGATTATCAAAAACATACAAGAGACAGAGAGAAATCGAGATTAGATAACAAAAGGTCAGTATAATAAACATACCAACTGTCCCCGCTACTCAAGCATACAAAAAAGACATGACATTCAAGCGACAACTACTAAACTGTGTATTTCTACAAACTTTCTTTTATCAATGTCAAACATGGCCCCAAACTAAAACCATAGAGAGAAAAACACCATTAATGGGAAATGAAATATTTTAGAAATCTGTTCATTTCAAAAGAAAGCAGTCAAAAATTAGAACAATGAAAATATTGTTTTAATCACATAATGCATCCAACAAATTGATAGACAAATAATAAAGTAGTTGGTCACCTAAATAAGAATGTAACGAGCACTACTATCATCAAGTGTCTATAATAATCGAAAACATGGCCACAGAGCGCGAGGAACACCAATAATCCAAAGACTAGATAACATCACAGTGATCCTAAGATAACACGGACTAATAGCTACATATGCAAAACATCCGACCCAAGATAGAAAGATAATACTCTCCACGACGCTTCACGGCACGTGTGGACATGATAATATAAGAGACAATAGACATTACAAACAACTTTGCAGTGTTGTGAAGAGAATAGCTCAATTCGCATAGATGACAATCGTCCTACTGCTGAGGTGAAGAGAAAACGAGCTACGCAAAAAGACAGAAAACACAACAACCACATGTCCATCCTTGATCATGTATGCCTCACCTGTGATAGAAGATTGTGTTCCAGGATTGAACTCTACATTCACTTCCGCACACACCAGAGAAGTGCTACAACATTCTCCACGGACACATAAGGCAGAGACAAAACATTGCTACTCGAACCTACTACTATGGTATCCCCATTTTCATGAGCAGTTTGTGTTTTTCTGTCAGTGCTTTTTTAGCTGTTATTTTTACAGTTCGGGGTCGCCGGCTCCACGTCCTTTCACTACTAAATTGCCTTGTTTGAGAACAAGGAGTTTTTTTTTTAAAGAACCCCAGGGGAAGCAGCGAAATTAATGAATATGATCAATAAATAGACAGTGTACAAGTATTTGGAGCGTCCGAAAAAACAAATTACCAAACATAGAATTCGAACCACTTATCCTTATTTCTTACTTTGCCTTCTACGAAATCAGAGAGAAGACAGTGGTTCTATTCTTTGCTATACCAAAGACTACAGGGAAAACCATTTAAAATTAGACAATAAAAAAGAAGAAACATCATAATCATCATCAGGTGCCGTGCCAGCTGGTGTAGGCGATCATGGATCTCCACAAATCTCTATCTTTGGTGTTTGCTATCAATTCAGAAGCTGACGCTCTACCGTGCCATGAAGTCAGGCTATCCACAATTTTCTCGCTGTCTTCCTCTGTCTCGTCTACCCTCGATTTTACCGGTTGTTACAATGTGTTCTAAACCTCCCTCCTCATCACATGCCCGAAAAATGATAACTGCCTCTTTCTTATATTGATAATAAGTATTCTCTGTGTCTTGACCTCATAAACATGCATCACGCATAAAGAAACATCACACTTGTTAAAAGTTACGTTAGTCTGAGAGACTGAACAACAAACCATTAAGAGAGGATCATACCTGTAAAAAAGCATCAAACTGTTGTCAAATAACATTCTGTCAGATTGTATCACAATGACAGGAAACAGACAAAGAATATACGCAGGTAATGTACCACGTGAAGAAGATATTTGATATTTTACTGACAGAAGTGAAGCTCAAGTGAAACGAGCGATATGAATGAACGAATATTTGACTAAGCTAAAACGTAGCCCCAACATATGTGAGCTCAAAGCATGTTAACTGTGACCCAAAAACAGAATTTACTTTTGTTTTCAGTTATTTAACTGCTTACTAGTAACAGACCTCCGGTATAGTTATGTGGTCCATATCACTCAAGAAAACACCTGACAGCATAAACATAAAGATTTGAGGAAATCTCAAAGCGTATAGGTGTGTACGTGTCTACGTGAATAAACAGAGATAGGTGTATAATACACGTACATCGTTTGTCAGGGTCTACTTGATGTTTCAACACAAAACGACAGACTTACCTTACCTCACAGTGTGAAAGTGAAATTGTTTGATAATAAATGTCTTGCATAGAGCTTTGCTCTTGGTGTGGTATCAGACAGGATAAATTCACCACAAAGAATGATAAGGAAGAGGAAAACGAAAGAGAAATAGACGTTTGTGAGGATATATATATTATGAAGACAGACCATAATTTGTTTGTTTTGTAGGGCTGTAAAATCTCTTTAAGTCTAGATACACCCCTTGCAATCTAAGAACTGTTTTTTAAGTTATATTAGAGAGTATAGACCATAGATTCCCAAACTTTTTCCTCCCACCGCCGACTTTTCCGACATAAACTTTGTAACACCCCCTCCCCATTATAACAGTTTGCCAACCCTCCTCCCCCAATATATATATATATACACATGCTCTATTTTCACTTTGACATAGAAAATTGATATATATTTCTGTCAAACATGGTCAATTTTCAAATGATTATATTACATGAAATAGAAAATTGAGGGGAAAATGGATCGTGTAAGATGGGCATATGATGAATTAAATTGCAGAATTCAAATTTTAAATAATTATTCAATCGCAAAATAACGAAAAAAAACTTCTCCTAAATGCTTCTGAACCCACTATCGCCCCCTAGAAGGCTTCAGCGCCCATTGGTGGGGGCGTACCGCCCACTTTGGGAACCCATGGTATAAACCAAAAAACATTTTAAAAATTAATAATTAACTTCATGATAGGAAACAAATTAAATGGTTTCTTCACATAAGCAGATTATCAACAGACAGTGCGCCACAAAGAGCAATATTATTCCGTTACAGTGGATACGCAGCAAAAGGCCGGCAACGCAAAAGGTGGACCTCAGAGATAACAGAGGCAACGAAAGACACTGTTTATGAAGCGCACACAAAATCCCGTTCTAGAAATCTCTTCTTATCCTGACGCTGTGAGACAAAACAGGATTAGAGCATAGAAAGAAAGAAAGAAAGAGTTGACCAGCAAACAAACAATTTTAAGAATAAACTCAATGCGGGGAATCCCTACATAACAAAAATTCTGTGAGCTCCTTTTGAGAGTTATATGTTTTTCTTACTTCGAATATGCTCTTGACACTATCATCTACTAAAAGAATAGTCATAGGGAATGCATTATCTTTCTATATCTTCAAAATCTCCGTGATATGTTTTTAATTCTTTGTGTATGAGCTGTTTAAAACTCATCGATTTCTCGTACTATCTCTGTGACAAAGTCGTTCAACAGCTTCTTGTAAGTGACCGAACCATATAAGAAAATATCTCATGCAATTAAGTCAACCTTTAAACATTTCTCCTAATACATGGATTCTAGAAAAAGACGCACAATGTTATACTATTAGCATTTTGTCTTATATTATGTCCCTATGCACACCACTGGCTGGTATTTAGCTTTTGTTTTATTTTATGTCCCTATGCACACCACTGTCTGGTATTAGCATTTTGTCTTATTTTATGTCCCTATGCACACCACTGTCTGGTATTTAGCTTTTGTTTTACTTGTGTTTTCTTCATTATTTCCATAAGATTGTTATGAGCTACTTTTTTCAGCCCCTGGGGTGTCGGGCCGCAAGAAAAGCAAAGAATAGTACCACTGTGACCTACAATGCTGTAAGAGGCGTCTGATGTAAGACCTAGGGAGGCTACCCTAGTAAATAAAAAGCATCGCATAAATCGGATGTGTTGGCCTACTTGTAGGCGCATAACTGGCACAACGTACAATTGCTCATAGGCTCAGATCACATACAAATCACACAGAGTGGTTAACAAGTGGTCGACATGGTGCATTCGAAGAAGAACAGAAAGAAGAAGTAACTTTAATTTTCATGTTGTTTCAGCCCCTTCTTTTCACATCTACCACCAAATTATGAACATCTATTTTATTGTATTATTGTTGCTCTCAAAGAAACCTTTATCAAAACATATCTCTTCTCTTTCTATCTTTATATTTCTTTCTCTCACTCTCTCTCTCTCTCTTTCTCTCTATCTCTTGACATCACGCTACACCACATCCACACATACTAAATGTTTTCATCTCACTTATATTCTATTAGCTGATTTATTATTTGAAAACGACTGCATTTAGTTGAAGTAAATGGATGGATTATATACATAATACGCTGACGTTATTTTTAAGGTCAGCTAGCAAGTCCCGCTGTTCTATTTTGTAATAAAATGAGAATCAAAAAAGTCATTTATAAAGCTACGGGAGTACAAGATAAGTAACGAGACGCGCCATGAGTAACGGACAACTAGATTACTTCAGTATATTATATCGGTACCAGCTTATCATAAAAGGATGCATTTTCACAAAATATATGGTAGTTTAACCCCCGTTAGCATGTAAAGGAATCTATATTTCTTATTGTTATCTGCAAATAAAACATACAATATTAATTATATTTAATCGTTATATAGCCATTTCGATATGAAAATGTAATGTCAGATTCTGAATTTGTGTGACGCGAATTAGATTAGGAACCCAAACAGAATGTAGAATGATGAAAATATGGACATTTATTACGAACAGACACTAAAGATTTATGACTTCTTATGTAAATTGTTTTCACAGTGGTTGCAAATTGTGTAAGTGTATCTATATCAAGGATACACGTCATGTTACCAAGAATGAAACGTCGACTTTTAGACCTTGACCGGGGTCAAAGGTGCATGAGGTGGTGTGCCAGGATTAGTGAGCAGGCACTAATCAAGACCCTGTCCCCTACCTCCTCGTGGTGACCCTGGAAACAGACTTTGGTTCCGGTCTCGCTAATGGGGGCAGGGATCGGGGAGAACTACTGGTAGTGGTGGTGGTGCAAGTACGAAAAAAGAAATGCAGGTCCACACGAACAAAATGCATGAATCTCCTGGCCGATGTCAATAAAATATTGCCCAAGTTCCCGAACAAAAAGAAACAGCAGTGAAACGTCTCTGACATAAGTCCCACTCCCCCGGAGTAATGGCCGAAAACAAATCGCCATCCCCGGAGCAGGAGACTCCATACTCAAGCTTGACGTGTAAGTCAATGGTCCCGCCACAAACTACAAGTTTCCCTGCCGATAGGAAGACTAGTAAACATGAAAGGATGAGAGGTGCATCTAGTGACGAAACGAGTGTCCACATAGTGCGAAACTCGAAGCCCTGAGGAGGAGGCAAACATTGCCAGCTCGAGGGCAAGAATAAATATGTCAGATGCGCAACGGAGAAAGTCTACCCTCGTGTCGGTACGAGGGAAGATTGCAACTGTCTCCGTTCCGGTGGCCTAGTGCACATACATGTTCTGGGCATGGTTTGCCACTACTGGTAGTGGTGGTGGTGAAGTACGAAAAAGAAATGCAGGTCCACACGAACAAAATGCATGAATCTCCTGGCCGATGTCAACAAAATATTGCCCAAGTTCCCAAACAAAAAGAAACAGCAGTGAAACGTCTCTGACATAAGTCCCACTCCCCCGGAGTAATGGCCGAAAACAAATCGCCATCCCCGGAGCAGGAGACTCCATACTCAAGCTTGACGTGTAAGCCAACGGTCCCGCCACAAACTACAAGTTTCCCTGCCGATAGGGAGACTAGTAAACATGAAAGGATGAGAGGTGCATCTAGTGACGAAACGAGTGTCCACATAGTGCGAAACTCGAAGCCCTGAGGAGGAGGCAAACATTGCCAGCTCGAGGGCAAGAATAAATATGTCAGATGCGCAACGGAGAAAAGTCTACCCTCGTGTCGGTACGAGGGAAGATTGCACCTGTCTCCGTTCCGGTGGCCTAGTGCACATACATGTTCTGGGCATGGTTTGCCGAGCGCAAAACAAAAAGTTGCGTTTTAGTGCATAACGAAACTACCCTCCCCGGAAAAATCGAGGAAAGGTACTATTGCGATAACAATTAACATCCCCGGAAGAACTAAGGTGGGTGATGCCTAACAGAACTGCCAGCCTTGGGGCAACCGGGCAAGGTACTATTGCAGTCACAACTAACATCCTCGGTAGAACTGGGGCGGGTGATGGTGGCGAGCGCATAATCCTCAGTTGCGTTGCTAGCGCCAATTGAAACGACCCACTACATTATTTGTACTTGGCCACAGGCCGGTGTCTTCCGAGGTTAACTGCAAATTGCCACGTACCAACGTACGTCTAGAAAAGGTTGAGAATGTTCCTACTTCGGAACAAACTCAAAAGTGAACGGTAAAGTAAGGTCGACAATGTAAAGATCTGACAGGCTGTCCGTGTCCGAACATTGGCGAAGGCCGATACTTTACACGGTGTTTTATACGAGTAAGACGCCGTTCGAGGACAAGCTTATAAGCCCCGAGAAATGTTTCTAATCCGGAACGACCTCATAAGTTAGAAAGGACATAACAACGTAACTCACTGTCTTGGCGTAAATGACAAAGCGCAAATATACGGCAAAGCTGATCGAAATGGCGAATATCCGGGCCGACATAGTCGGTAGAAAGGATCGTACCCTAGGAAAGTTCACCCTAGTAAATCAAAAGCTGGCTGAAATCGGACGGGCGGGCCTAATCACCATAGGCGCACAATCGACCCGACGTAGATCACCCTGTTCTTGTCAGTGGACCAATTATACATCACAATAAGAATGATAAAATTGGCCGTGAAGAACGATCGCGAGAGAGAGACCTTGACCAAAATATAAATCTACTACAACGAAAAGATAAATGAATTATCTTTTTATTAAGAACAGAACATGTTGAACTGAATTACCACCTAAACAGAATAAACCTCACACACCTACCACACACTGTGGAAAGTGCAGTCATTCATGTGAAACAGTACATCATATATTGCTTCAATGCCCTGGACTACATAAAACTAGACAAAAACTTCTCCCACCAAACCCATCTGTACATAAATACCCTTTACACTAGTCTTCCACAATTACAGAACACATGCAGATTCTCAATTTGGCATTGTCTGCCCAAGAGTGAAAACTCGCAGCCCTAGATGGAAGAAGAAGAAGAACTTGACCAAGAAATGTTTCTTTCACAACAACAAGTCAGATTTAATAGCACACACAGGCGTCCAGAAACATCCAATGCAGTTGTAGATTTAAAGTTATTGTACGTTCTTAGAAAAGAAATAGCCACATTAACAGACCTGCAAACTTAAATTCAGAGTGAGGGGGAGGGGGAAGTATAAAGAAAGTATCATAACAAATGAACAGGGAGAAAAGAACATTTCCTGAGAATATGTTTTGTTGTGGGACAATTTATAGATGAGAATCATGGACCCTAACACAAGAACAAAACTGAATCTTTTGAAACAAAATGCTACAGAAATTTCTTGAAGTGTTCTGGACAGAGAAGAGAACAAAAATATATAGACGTTCTACGCGACGTGAACATGGAAAAAAATTGACTCATAAACAACATCATGTTCCGGGAACTAAAATAATTTGAGCACATTAAATGTCACAGTGAAGGTTATGGTTCCAGGAAGATGAGGCATGGGAAGATCAAGAAGACAGTGGAAGAGGATGTTACAAAAGTCTTGAACATGCCTTTTGATGAGACGGTAGAACGTGCTATTGTTCTTGTATATGGGAGGGTTGTGGTGAAAGCAACGTTCTGAAAATGACATGCTAAATTGGAACAATATGAATGGCGGATATGACAGAAGAAGAGATAGTAAAGTTCTGGACATTCTGGCTTCTGAGCACGGAGGAGTGTCAACATCCACACTAATAGTCACCACAAAGAACAGATTTTGTGAATATTCATGATTGCCTATTCTGTTTCAGCCCACATGACACATGATGATGAGTATGTGGAAAGTAAAATAACGCAATCCCTTTTTTTTTCATCTGGTCTTAGAAACGGAAATTATGACAAGATCTTAGACAAGACCAACTACTTTTGATAGTTTTATGTTCTTATTGCTATTCTTCTTCATTTTCGTAAGCTCCATATCGACCACTTGTTAACCACTCTTTGTGATTTGTATGTGATCTGAGCCTAAGAGTACGTTGTGCTAGTTATGCGCCTACAAGTAGATTACATCTGATTTCTGCGATGCATTTTATTTACTAGGTAGCTTCCTAGGCCACTACCTCAGTCGCCTCTTACGACATGCTTTGTATGTCGCAGCTTTAATATTCTTTGCTTCCCCGCGATCCCAACACGGGAAATTATTGCATTAAACTAGGGGTGAGAATAATAATTAAAAAAAGCATACAAATACAACAGTTAGAGAAAATAAGTAAAAGAGAACAATCTTTCTCTTGATTTGATCCAAGAAAGCAAAAATTCATAAAATGTTGAGCAAGAATCATTCTAGTAATCATCTTAACTTTGATGACTTGACTGACAGTATAATAAAAGAAATGTACTGACTGTACGACATCAATGCAAAGTTGTATGAATCCCAACTCTTTCAGTTACAGTGATAACTACCGACTACCGTCATTAAGGATAAGTGCTGAAATCTGTCTTCTCCCGACACTGGACGCGTCGGCTATTTCGTTTCAACGTGAACGTCGATTCTCTGCTGACCGCCCTGAGCATTTATGGCAAGTCATCACAATTTCTCAGCTATATCTCGATTAAAGTTGCCAGAAGCAACTCATTCGAACCCCGGCCACTTGTTCCAGGACTAGAGGCTATTCTCTACACTTCAGTCTGCTTGACTTTAGCGATGTATATAATGTATTTGTTCGGCGTCTACTCGGTCCTCAAGTTCATAGTGTCCAAGTTCTATCAAGATTCACAAAGGCAGCTTTTATTTCATGTCTGTGTTAAATCACATCAAAAGTATTTTGTTTCCGCATACTCTGTGAACTGTTCATTCCTAATTCTATCTCTTCGTACGTTCCACAACGACCACTCAGTGTGATCCGCGTGTAATCTGAGCCTACGAGTGATTGTTCGTTGTGCCAGTTATGCGCCTTTAAGTAGGCCAGAACATCCTTTTTCTGCGATGCTTTTTATTTACTAGGGTAGCTTCTCTAGGTCCTACATCGGACGTCTTTTACAACATGTCTTGTAAGCCGCAGTGGTGCTATTCTTTGCTTCCCTTGCAGACCCCGGCACCACACGGGCGGTACAGTTCTACTAAACCAACATTTAACTTCCTATTGGAAAGCTAACACTGGTAATAATAATAATTCATCTCGTACCGTTATACGTTACATAGGGCCTGCAAGTAATTGCTCCATACCGGTCTATCCTGGGTAACTCGCTCAATCTCCTCCATGGAACTGAGACCGATATTTCCTGCCTCTCTCAGCAAAGTTCGTTTCAGGATCTCCTTAGGTCGATCCTCTTTCTTGAACCCTTTGTATCCCACTTGGCTGGTAAAGGGCAAATTATTATTTTGAGATAAGTAAACAATTTAGTTTTCTTACATCATGTTGTGTATGAGAGCCGCGGTAGCGTAGTTGTTAGTGAACTCGCTTCTCAAGGCTGGTGGTCCGGGTTCAACTTCCGCAGTGTGCGTGGAATTTTTCCCGACCGCGACGGCTCTCAGGTCGACCCAGCCTCAACTGGGTACCAGACATGCTCTGGGAAAGTAAAGGCGGCCAGCGTGATGCTGACCACATCACCCATCGTGTGCCGACGGTCAATGAATAATACAGACCTAATACTGTATTGCCCTATATACTACAAGGTATGAAAGGGTTCCTTTACTTTTTATTTTATGTTGTGATTGATTGGTTGATTGATTGGGATATATCTGCAAATCAACGTCCTTATGCACTGAATCTGCAACTCTTATTGTATAACAACATTACTATGTTTTGTTTGTGTGCTTGTTTTCATTCTTATCAATCAAGTTAACCGCTCTTTGTGATCTGTGGTTTGGTGCGAGAACATTAGCATGTTGCAACGCACTAGGTTCCTACATCATGTAGGACAGGGAGTTAAAATGTTGGCCAAAGTATATGTATATTATCCAACATATACAAATTTGTAAAGACTTGTAACTAAGATTTTACAAACCAAAAATCTGCTCTTAAAAGTACCACATCTGATGTTATACTGCAACATAGTAGTAACATGTTTGACTGGTCATAAGGACTTCGCCAGTGGCGATTCGTGCCAAAAACATTACGTAAGACAACTGGAAAAGTGGTTTAACATAAAACACAAAACGAATAACTTGAAGATGAGAATCAATAAAAACTACAGACACAACACATAAACAAAATAAATGAAAAGTAAGTAAAAAACCAATAAATTTCATGACCATTTCTTAGAGATTTCTTCCATGTTATATCAATTCTCTTGTTTTTCTCTTCAGTTACTATTTCTTAGTCAGTTATAAAATACGACAGGGAGCGTCTGACCGATAGGATTAGAGCGAGGCTCCCATGTGAGAGACCCTTGTTCAATTCACGGTAATGCCAAGAATTTTTTCTGTTGTGGGCATAAATAAAAATTCGTAACCTGACCGACTTCTCGGCGACTGTACTAGTTATGTGGCCATTACACTTCTCAGCTTCTAGTCCCACTTGTCCTATACCGCCCTAAACAGTGGTACTAAAAACAGTAACGACAGTTGTATAAAATACGACGCTTAAGAGCCATCCTTATTAGTCGTATCGTGTCATTATACATCATTACCAAATATTTCATTATAGTACTTATCTTGCGCCTATCGTATGAAAGTTGCTATTTTTGGTAATGAGAACAACAAGCAAATAACGAGAATGGACAGAAAAGAAATAACGAGAATGGACAGAAAAGAAATAACGAGAATAGACAACAAACAAATAATGAGAATGGACAACAAACAAATAACGAGAATGGACAACAAACAAATAACGAGAATGGGCAATAAACAAATAACGAGAATGGGCAATAAACAAATAACGAGAATGGGCAATAAACAAATAACGAGAATAGACAACAAACAAATAATGAGAATGGACAACAAACAAATAACGAGAATGGACAACAAACAAATAACGAGAATGGGCAATAAACAAATAACGAGAATGGGCAATAAACAAATAACGAGAATGGACAATAAACAAATAACGAGAATAGACAACAAATAAATAACGAGAATAGACAACAAACAAATAATGAGAATGGACAACAAACAAATAACGAGAATGGGCAATAAACAAATAACGAGAATGGACAACAAACAAATAACGAGAATGGGCAATAAACAAATAACGAGAATGGACAACAAACAAATAACGAGAATGGGCAACAAACAAATAAAGAGAATGGACAATAAACAAATAACGAGAATGGGCAACAAACAAATAACGAGAATAGACAACAAACAAATAACGAGAATGGGCAATAAACAAATAAAGAGAATGGACAACAAACAAATAACGAGAATGGACAACAAACAAATAACGAGAATGGACAATAAACAAATAACGAGAATGGGCAATAAACAAATAACGAGAATGGACAACAAACAAATAACGAGAATGGGCAACAAACAAATAAAGAGAATGGACAATAAACAAATAACGAGAATGGACAACAAACAAATAACGAGAATGGGCAATAAACAAATAACGAGAATGGACAACAAACAAATAACGAGAATGGGCAAAAAACAAATAAAGAGAATGGACAATAAACAAATAACGAGAATAGACAACAAACAAATAACGAGAATGGGCAATAAACAAATAAAGAGAATGGACAACAAACAAATTACGAGAAAGGACAACAAACAAATAACGAGAATGGGCAATAAACAAATAACGAGAATGGACAACAAACAAATAACGAGAATGGGCAATAAACAAATAACGAGAATGGACAACAAACAAATAACGAGAATGGGCAACAAACAAATAAAGAGAATGGACAATAAACAAATAACGAGAATGGGCAACAAACAAATAACGAGAATAGACAACAAACAAATAACGAGAATGGGAAATAAACAAATAAAGAGAATGGACAACAAACAAATAACGAGAATGGACAACAAACAAATAACGAGAATGGGCAATAAACAAATAACGAGAATGGACAACAAACAAATAACGAGAATGGGCAATAAACAAATAACGAGAATGGACAACAAACAAATAACGAGAATGGACAACAAACAAATAAAGAGAATGGACAACAAACAAATAAAGAGAATGGACAACAAATAAATAAAGAGAATGGACAACAAATAAATAAAGAGAATGGACAACAGAACAGACATTATACAATTCACAAACCAACACCGAGATTAGATGTAACCAAAGTTTTCACATTCAGCAGCCTGTCTCAGTTTTGTATCCGATTTATGTGACAACTGATATTTTAGATACATGTTTATTGAAACATATTCATTTCATATTTTTCTCTCTATATCTGTATATACATCTATTTATATTTCCATATCTGTATATCATGTTGTGACATATCATATCATATATATTTATATGCTAGAATATTTGCATATAAATAAATAATAACGGTTATCATAACCTGGTATAATGGTTGGCAGTATGCAGTACACACTGATTTTGGCCACAACGACAAGTCTATAGTTGAAACCGCAGTAAAAATAAGTGTGTATTTTAACTGCGCTTTTTTCGGAGTGTTTATTGATCGGGTGGTGAAAAAAGGTTGCAGGGTCGAGATTGATGTAGACTGGGTGGAAAATAGTATACTAGGTGGTTTATAGTTTGCAGATTATATTGCACTGTTATGTAAAAACAACCAAGATACGCCAAAGAAAAGGGAAAAAAGTCAACTTATCCACAGCGACAATAGTTGGAATGCAGACACACTATGAAAAAGACAAATGTAATGCAGACAGACAATCTATGAAAAGACAAATGTAATGCAGATAGACAATCTATGAAAAGACAAATGTAATGCAGATAGACAATCTATGAAAAGACAAATGTAATGAAGATAAACTATGAAAAGACAAATGTAATGCAGATAAACTATGAAAAAGACAAATGTAATGCAGATAAACTATGAAAAGACAAATATAATGGAGACACCCATGACAAGTAATGCAGGTATAAAGCTGGAGTTGAAAATGATAAAAATAACAGAGCAGTTATCACATGTTTGGGTAGCAATTTCTACTGCACGGGAGATTCTAAAACCTAAATTATTAAAGCAACATTAGATTTGGAAAGTCTAAATAAAATATGTAAATCTCATAATACAGTTTTAAAACTAAAATACCAATTTTCAATTCTAGTTTTATTTTAATTCTAACATATGCCAACTAGAGTTAGAAAATGAGTAAAAATATAGAAAGTATGTTGAATGCATTTGAAAATAAATTTCCGCGTAAGATAGTGAAAATAACATTGAACGAATTCAGATAAGTGCACCTCTCTGAATTCGTTCAATATTATTTTCACTATTTTACGCGGGTATCAGAGAAACGCCTGGTCAATCATTAGTAACAACTGTTAAAAGGAAATAAAAATGAAAATTCTTGTGCGTAGTCTGAAAAATGAATTAAAAATCAAAATATAGCAGAAGTTGAAGTTGTAGGGAAATGATTGAAGATAAAAAGGATGCCATTAGGAAACCCTGAAGCGAGCAGTACTAAGAGAATTGAGAAATATATAGAACTTCCAATTCTGACAGGGTGAAACTTGTCTTAACTTTCCACCCTCATAGTTCCCTTGTGAAGAAAGTCTTATTCCGTCATCTCTCCATTCTTCAGTCTGATCCTGAGACACGTTCAATCTTCCAACACTATCCTTTGGTGGCTTACAGACGGGACAGAAGCCTTAAGGATATGTTGGTTCACAGTCGCCTCAAGCCTAATATCCAGAGTCATTTTGGCACCATCCAGTGTGGCCGTCGGCGCTGCAACACTTGTGCTTATGTAATACAGACCCGCACGGTGTCTTTTCCAAAAGCCACGTTCGTTGTTGAAGACAGTTTCACGTGTGAGTCCCGTAATATTATCTATGCCATTATCTGCAAGCGGTGCAACAAGGCCTATATTGGGGAAACCGGCAGGAGACTCAGTGACCGATTCGCCCAACAACTTGCGCGATATACGCCAATGCTCTGTGACCCTGTAGCTACCCATTTCAATGATACTGGCCATTCAGGAGCTTGCGATGTCCAGGTCACAGCCATCCGATCATGTTCCTCTGATGATAGTAGTCGATTTGCTCTGGAGAATCGGTTGATTTCTTTGTATGGTACCTTGCGACTACGCGGGCTCAACGTATTACATTCTTATGCTTCTTAGTACTTTCTCTTCCTATGCTTTGTAATCTATATGGGTATATGTTGCATGTATTCAAGTTATATATTTACTAGATGTTTCATTGTTTCTTTTCCGTTCTATTTCTAGTTTTTATGTGTGTTTTTGTGTTACATTTATTTCGTTATTCGTTTTTATTCCAGATTTTCCTTAGATACGTTTGTATTTGGTCGTCCATTTGTGTTTCATTTTAATTTGTCACTCCTGTTTGTTCGTTTGCTTGATAAAGGCCTTGTTGGTCGAAACGTTGCTATTTATCGTCACTGTTTCTGTATTTTGTAAAACTATAGTACTTTGTTTGTACGTGTTTTGAGAAATATTGGCCTCTTTTCTAGAGAAGAAATTAAACGATTTGCTGTGATAGAAGGGACAAAAAATTGCATGTATGTCCTTTGTAACTCGTAACAATGCGGGAAAAATACAGCACAAGATATATGTATATATATATACAGGGGCGGCTCGTCATTAAGGGCCGGTGGGGCCGGGCCCCACCAAAATAATGTGTAACGTGTATTTATTATTTTATAAATTAAAAATAACAACCCAAATCCCAGATATTTCCAAAAATATTTGTCTGGCCCACAAGCAAAAATAGTCACTAGCGCCACTGTATATATATATATATATATATATATATATATATATATATATATATATATATATATATATATATGGTTTCATTCGCTTGGCTGTTCTGTTGGTCGATTCTTGTAGTTAAACATGCTAACTTATCCACTCTTGGGCATGGCTAATATTGTAAGTAGTGAAGGAAATAAAATTGTCATAACTGGTTCAGAAAAACATGTACACATCATAATGGTATCACTCCCCTCCTCTAACTCTCGGTCTCTCTCCCTATCTCGTTTTGTCCTTCTAATGTGAGCGATCTGGTCACTGATGGAGTTGTTCCACTTAAATCTCGTTCTGAATGGATCAACAATTAAACCAGTGGATTCTAAAAAGAACACGGAAAAGATAATAAAGTCAGATTTTATTGGTTTTCTAACCAACGCCAGATATCAATATAACGTGCTGGATGTCTTCAAAACAGAAGAAAGTCTCAAAGAAGTGAAGACATGTTTATTTTTCTATACTCGGAATGTGGAACGTACAAAAATCAGGACATCTTGGAAATTATCTTAAGTATTTTTTTTTATCCTTCGAAACGAAATGCTACAGAAAGATCCTACCATGGACAGAAAAAAAGAAGAACACTAATGTCCTGAAAGAACTGAATGTTAAAGACAATTGGCTGATAAACAATATTTCATACAGAAAAAAAAGATACTTTGGCCACATCAAGCGTCACGATGGCCTGGAGAGAACAGTATTGGAGGGCAGGGTCCCACGCGCAGGGGCAGAAGCAGGCCAAGAAGAAGATGGCTACAAGATATTAAAGAAACCATGAATATGACCATCGGCGAAGTGGGTGAACTGGTTAGAGACAGAGTGAATTTCAGATGCGATGCAAAGAGAGCAACGTCCTGTAAAAGACACGCATCTTGATTTTGAGGATTTTTTATGTTACGACTTATGACCTAATAGAAACACATACACACAGAGAGAGAGAGAGAGAGAGTATATATATATAGATATATATGTTGAGAGAGAGAGAGGGAAATTCAAGCAGTGAAAGCTTATTTAGATGCTCACAATATATCAACTTTTCAAGAATATATAGATACATTTCTTCTTTCAATGTCAAGTCCACTATAGTTTCCAATTTTGGGGATTTCATTGAATACTATGATTTCTGATATTTCATTGTAAACTATGATTTCTGATATTCTACTCCAATCTATGATTTCTGATATTCTACTCCAATCTATGATTTCTGATATTCTACTCCAATCTATGATTTCTGATATTCTACTCCAATCTATGATTTCTAATATTCTACTCCAATCTATGATTTCTGATATTCTACTCCAATCTATGATTTCTGATATTCTACTCCAATCTATGATTTCTGATATTCTACTCCAATCTATGATTTCTGATATTCTACTCCAATCTATGATTTCTGATATTCTACTCCAATCTATGATTTCTGATATTCTACTCCAATCTATGATTTCTGATGTTCTACTCCAATCTATGATTTCTGATATTCTACTCCAATCTATGATTTCTGATATTCTACTCCAATCTATGATTTCTGATATTCTACTCCAATCTATGATTTCTGATATTCTACTCCAATCTATGATTTCTGATATTCTACTCCAATCTATGATTTCTGATATTCTACTCCAATCTATGATTTCTAATATTTAAATTGTGAACATTAATGTTTCCTTCATTTAATTTATAAATATTATTTCTCATAATTCTTTGTAAACTTTGATTTACTTCTGAAGTCGGGGTAAGACTCGCTTGAAGGACGAGGGGTACTGGTTATAAGGAAAGCAAGCCATCACACAAATTTCAGTCAGAGGTGCCTGCGCCTAAATTCATAGCGGACGTTGAAAAAAACCCACAAGATTTGTTATGTTTCATTGTACGTTGTGATGTTTCATTGTACGTTGTGATTACTGAGATTTGTGATGTTTCATTGTACGTTGTGATTACTGAGATTTGTGATGTTTCATTGTACGTTGTGATTACTGAGATTTGTGATGTTTCATTGTACGTTGTGATTACTGAGATTTGTGATGTTTCATTGTACGTTGTGATTACTGAGATTTGTGATATTTCTTTGTACGTTGTGATTACTGAGATTTGTGATGTTTCATTGTACGTTGTGATACTGAGATTTGTGATGTTTCATTGTACGTTGTGATTACTGAGATTTGTGATGTTTCATTGTATTTTGTGATTACTGAGGTTTGTGATGTTTCATTGTACGTTGTGATTACTGAGATTTGTGATGTTTCATTGTACGTTGTGATTACTGAGATTTGTGATGTTTCATTGTACGTTGTGATTACTGAGATTTGTGATTTTTTCATTGTACGTTGTGATTACTGAGATTTGTGATGTTTCATTGTACGTTGTGATTACTGAGATTTGATTGTAAACAATTTTTTGACTTGTCGTTGTAAACAATGACTTCTAGTATTTCTTTTGTAATCTATTATTTTCGTCATTTAATTGCAAACTATGATTTTTGATATTTAATAGCAAACTATGATTTTTGATATTTAATAGCAAACTATGATTTTTGATATTTTATTGCAAACTATGATTTCTGATATTTAATATCAAACTATGATTTTTGAGATTTTATTTCAAACTATGATTTCTGATATTTTATTGCAAACTATGATTTCTGATATTTTATTGCAAACTATGATTTTTGAGATTTTATTTCAAACTATGATTTCTGATATTTTATTGCAAACTATGATTTTTTATATTTAATAGCAAACTATGATTTATAATATTTAATTGTAATATACCGTTCGTATGTTACCTTAACTAGTAAGACAAAATTAGTAACACTGCAACCTAATTGTAATCAATAGGAGAACTAATCCACTTGTGTCAACTTCTGCTCTCTTTCGTCTTGCGGAACTAGTTCTCACTCTTAACTCCTTCCAGTTTAATGACCAATTCTTTGAGCAGATCAGTGGTGTTGCCATGGGTACTAAAATGGGACCTAGTTATGCTTGTCTATTCATGGGTTATCTTGAACACCTAGTATGGACTACATATGATGGCCCTTTTCCGTCTGTCTATCACAGATACACTGACGACTGTATTGGCATTACTGATATGCCTGAAGCCGATTTGTCACGCTTCATTCATTTCATTAATGTTTTCAACCCTTCTATTCGTTTTACTTCTCACATCTCCACTACTTGTGTCAACTTTCTTGACATTACTATCACCATACGCCTATCCACTATCACTACATCAGTATATTACAAGCCTACTAATGCACATAGTTTTCTCCTTTATACTTCTTCCCATCCCCGGGCTTATCGTGACTCTTTGCTATTCTCGCAGCTCTTGCGCCTTCGTCGCCTTTGTAGTGAAGACGACTATTTTCTTGAGAGAGCTCGCGAGATGCTTGATTTCTTTCTCAGGCGCCTATACCCGGAGAGGGTGCTTGTCTCGGCTATGCATCGAGTTCAGAAAATCACTTGCCAGCAGGCCCTCACCGGTCAGTATAGGACTATTAACTCTGACAGAATAAAACTTATCTTAACTTTCCACCCCCATAGTTCACTGGTGAAAAATATTTTATTCCGTCATCTGTCTATCCTTAAGTCTGATCATGAGACCCGTTCTGTCTTCCCTAACTATCCTTTGGTGGCTCACAGACGGGACAGAAGTCTTAAGGATATGTTGGTACACAATCGCCTAAAGTCCAGTATCCAGACTCATTTTGGCACTGTCCAGTGTGGCCGTCGGCGTTGCAATACGTGTGCTTATGTGACACAGACGCGTACTGTATCTTTTCCTTTAGCCACGTTTCTTATTGACAATGGTTTCACATTCGAGTCCCGTAATCTTATCTATGCCATTATCCGTAAGCGGTGTAACAAGGCTTATATCGGCGAGAAAGGCAAGAGGCTCAGTGACCGATTCGCCCAACACTTGCACGATGTACGCCAATGCTCTGTGATCCCTGTAGCCACCCATTTTAATGATACTGGCCATTTAGGAGCTCACGATGTCCGGGTCACAGCCATCCGATCATGTTCCTCGGATGATCGCAGTCGATTTGCTCTGGAGAATCGGTTGATTTCTTTGTATGGTACCTTGCGACCACGTGGGCTCAACGTATTACTTTCCTATGCTTCTTAGTACTTTCTCTTCCCATACCTTGTAATCTATATGGGTATATGTTGCATGTATTCAAGTTATATATTTACTAGATTTTTCATTGTTTCTCTTCCGTTCTATTTCTAATTTTTATGTGTGTTTTTTGTGTTATATTTATTTCGTTATTCGTTTTTATTACCAGATTTTCATTAGAAACGTTTGTATTTGGTCGTCCATTTGTTTTTTTACATTTGTCACTCCTGTTGTTCGTTTGCTTGATAAAGGCCTTGTTGGTCGAAACGTTGCTGTATTTTGTCATTGTTTTTGTAATTTGTAAAACTACAGTACTTTGTGATTACGTGTTTTGCCAATCAAATAGTTTTACTGTAGTCTCATCTATTTTGTGAACCTAATTGTAAGAAATCTTGTAGCAAAACCTCAACGGATATATCCTTCTCTCTCTCTCTCTGTCTTTTTAATCCCGATTGGGGCATAGGCCCTCAACCAACTCATGCAAAGTCTTCCTATCTCTAGCTTTCTCCAGCAGCTCCCTCCAGCTCTTCTTTATATTGTTGATCTTTGTACCCAAATCCCGTCTCCATTCAACGGATGTGGAAAGTGCAAATACAGTACACAATTTGCAACAATCCAGGTTAGACAAAGGTCAACTCCTTTCTACACGTAGACACTTTGACGCAGTTCCAGAAAGTTGAAGTAAGATGATGTTACCGCCTTATCTTCTATCTTCTAGAAAAATCTCCTGTTTGTAGAAGTGCGTTTGAAACTTATATTACTGTGATTAGGAAAGATGTATAACGCAGAGGTTAGGTACTTGTCTCTGATGCCAAAGGTAACCGGTTCGCTCCCTCGAATTTTTCCAGAGATCCCTGATTTCAGTGTAGGTGAGATCGAGTTTCAAGTCCTATCAGAGGCGAACGATAAAACTAGATCCCGTGTTCAATATGAGCACGTAAATAACCCATGGCAGTTCAAAATCGAGAAGAACAGGCTGGAAAACCGCCACCCGGACAAAATTCATTAGAAAAAAAAGATCAAAAACATGATTCCTTCAAAATATCTTCATCATCTTCAAAATTACATTGGAGATTCTCACCCGTGCTACGGAGATCATGCACTGCAGCTGAGATCTTCCTGTATAAGAAAGAGATTGGAACACACACATGGTTACTCACCGAAGTGCAATGATGATGGTCCTATCAATCAATCAATCAATCAAGCAATTGATCCATAACAAATCAACGTTGTAGCGAATGTATACGCTCAGTCAGAATTATCGTCTCTTCATGGCTGCATCTGAACAATTGCCAGGTTTGGTACTGTAACTGCGGCTCGAATGTTTAAATAAGGAAACAAGAACAAATATCTCAAATCTGCTAAAGGCTAAACAAAATGGCACATTTCTGCCAGCGAATCTAATCAAGCAAGTGCGAGAACTAATTGGTATCTTCCATGCTAATCAGGCGGAAGGGAAACATGGGTTTATACTTAAAGTGGTAGCCTTTCTATCGCGTTTATGGTATCATTCTGGACCATGATATTAGCACAATAGAGACAGCTGGAGCACTTATCAAGTCTCAACAGTATAGATCAGATGTCTTCATAAACATGTTTAAAGAAATTTTGAGTATACGTTTTATATGTAGTCAATCGGGACAAATATATATCATGATTTTTCGAAAATAGGAATATAGAGTCAGTGAAGTAACGCAGTGATTATCAGCTACTTAGTAATATGGAGTCAGTGAAGTAACGCAGTGATTATCAGCTACTTAGTAATATGGAGTCAGTGAAGGAATGTGGTGATTATCAGCTACTTAGTAATATGGAGTCAGTGAAGGAATGTGGTGATTATCAGCTAATTAACAATATGGAGTCAGTGAAGTAACGCAGTAATTATTAGCTACTTAGTAATATTAAGTCAGTGAAGTAACGTAGTAATTATCAGCTAATTAGCAATATGGAGTCAGTGAAGTAATTATCAGCTACTTAGTAATATGGAGTCAGTGAAGTAACGCAGTAATTATCAGCTACTTAGTAATATGAAGTCACTGGGTTACTGTAGTGAATATCTACTTAGGAATATGACAACTCGATAAATAATATCTGCTACGGAATAATGAATATTTGAGTTAAGACAACGAATATAAACTACTAAGGAATATAGAAACCCTGAGTTAAGACAATGAATAGAAGCTACTAAGGAATATAGAAACCCTGAGTTAAGACAACGAATAGAAACTACTAAGGAATATAGAAACACTGAGTTAATACATTGAATAGAAGCTACTAAGGAATATAGAAACCCTGAGTTAAGACAATGAATAGAAACTACTAAGGAATATAGAAACCCTGAGTTAATACATTGAATATAAACTACTAAGGAATATAGAAATCCTGAGTTAAGACAACGAATAGAAGCTACTAAGGAATATAGAAACCTTGAGTTAAGACAATGAATAGAAACTACTAAGGAATATAGAAACACTGAGTTAAGACAATGAATAGAAACTACTAAGGAATATAGAAACCCTGAGTTAAGACAATGAATAGAAACTACTAAGGAATATAGAAACACTGAGTTAATACATTGAATAGAAGCTACTAAGGAATATAGAAACCTTGAGTTAAGACAATGAATAGAAACTACTAAGGAATATAGAAACACTGAGTTAAGACAATGAATAGAAACTACTAAGGAATATAGAAACCCTGAGTTAAGACAATGAATAGAAACTACTAAGGAATATAGAAACCCTGAGTTAAGACAATGAATAGAAACTACTAAGGAATATAGAAACCCTAAGTTAAGACAATGAATAGAAACTACTAAGGAATATAGAAACCCTGAGTTAATACATTGAATAGAAACTACTAAGGAATATAGAAACCCTGAGTTAATACAATGAATAGAAACTACTAAGGAATATAGAAACCCTGAGTTAATACATTGAATAGCAGCTACTAAGGAATATAGAAAACCTGAGTTAATACATTGAATAGAAACTACTAAGGAATATAGAAACACTGAGTTAAGACAATGAATAGAAACTACTAAGGAATATAGAAACCCTGAGTTAAGACAATGAATAGAAACTACTAAGGAATATAGAAACACTGAGTTAAGACAATGAATAGAAACTACTAAGGAATATAGAAACACTGAGTTAAGACAATGAATAGAACTACTAAGGAATATAGAAACCCTGAGTTAATACAATGAATAGAAACTACTAAGGAATATAGAAACCCTGAGTTAAGACAATGAATAGAAACTACTAAGGAATATAGAAACCCTGAGTTAAGACAATGAATAGAAACTACTAAGGAATATAGAAACCCTGAGTTAAGACAATGAATAGAAACTACTAAGGAATATAGAAACACTGAGTTAAGACAATGAATAGAAACTACTAAGGAATATAGAAACCCTGAGTTAAGACAATGAATAGAAACTACTAAGGAATATAGAAACCCTGAGTTAAGACAATGAATAGAAACTACTAAGGAATATAGAAACACTGAGTTAAGACAATGAATAGAAGCTACTAAGGAATATAGAAACCTTGAGTTAAGACAATGAATAGAAACTACTAAGGAATATAGAAACACTGAGTTAAGACAATGAATAGAAACTACTAAGGAATATAGAAACCCTGAGTTAAGACAATGAATAGAAACTACTAAGGAATATAGAAACACTGAGTTAATACATTGAATAGAAGCTACTAAGGAATATAGAAACCCTGAGTTAAGACAACGAATAGAAACTACTAAGGAATATAGAAACCCTGAGTTAAGACAATGAATAGAAACTACTAAGGAATATAGAAACCCTGAGTTAAGACAATGAATAGAAACTACTAAGGAATATAGAAACCCTGAGTTAAGACAACGAATAGAAACTACTAAGGAATATAGAAACCCTTAGTTAAGACAATGAATAGAAACTACTAAGGAATATAGAAAACCTGAGTTAATACATTGAATAGAAACTACTAAGGAATATAGAAACCCTGAGTTAATACAATGAATAGAAACTACTAAGGAATATAGAAACCCTGAGTTAATACATTGAATAGCAGCTACTAAGGAATATAGAAACCCTGAGTTAATACATTGAATGGAAACTACTAAGGAATATAGAAACACTGAGTTAAGACAATGAATAGAAACTACTAAGGAATATAGAAACCCTGAGTTAAGACAATGAATAGAAACTACTAAGGAATATAGAAACACTGAGTTAAGACAATGAATAGAAACTACTAAGGAATATAGAAACCCTGAGTTAAGACAATGAATAGAAACTACTAAGGAATATAGAAACCCTGAGTTAATACAATGAATAGAAACTACTAAGGAATATAGAAACCCTGAGTTAAGACAATGAATAGAAACTACTAAGGAATATAGAAACACTGAGTTAAGACAATGAATAGAAACTACTAAGGAATATAGAAACCCTGAGTTAAGACAATGAATAGAAACTACTAAGGAATATAGAAACCCTGAGTTAAGACAATGAATAGAAACTACTAAGGAATATAGAAACACTGAGTTAAGACAATGAATAGAAGCTACTAAGGAATATAGAAACACTGAGTTAAGACAATGAATAGAAACTACTAAGAAATATAGAAACACTGAGTTAATACATTGAATAGAAGCTACTAAGAAATATAGAAACACTGAGTTAAGACAACGAATAGAAACTACTAAGGAATATAGAAACCCTGAGTTAAGACAATGAATAGAAGCTACTAAGGAATATAGAAACCCTGAGTTAATACATTGAATATAAACTACTAAGGAATATAGAAACCCTGAGTTAAGACAACGAATAGAAACTACTAAGGAATATAGAAACACTGAGTTAATACATTGAATAGAAGCTACTAAGGAATATAGAAACCCTGAGTTAAGACAACGAATAGAAACTACTAAGGAATATAGAAACACTGAGTTAATACATTGAATAGAAGCTACTAAGGAATATAGAAACACTGAGTTAAGACAATGAATAGAAACTACTAAGGAATATAAAAACCCCTGAGTTAAGACAATGAATAGAAACTACTAAGGAATATAGAAACACTGAGTTAAGACAATGAATAGAAACTACTAAGGAATATAGAAACCCTGAGTTAAGACAATGAATAGAAACTACTAAGGAATATAGAAACCCTGAGTTAAGACAACGAATAGAAACTACTAAGGAATATAGAAACCCTGAGTTAAGACAATGAATAGAAACTACTAAGGAATATAGAAACCCTGAGTTAAGACAATGAATAGAAACTACTAAGGAATATAGAAACCCTGAGTTAGGATAATGAATAGAAACTACTAAGGAATATAGAAACCCTGAGTTAAGACAATGAATAGAAGCTACTAAGGAATATAGAAACACTGAGTTAATACATTGAATAGAAGCTCGGGGGTCTCTCTTGCTTAGAGGTCCCGTGCTCGCCTTTCGTTCCAAAGGTACCAGGTTCGTTCCCTCGTGGAACCATCTGGACATTTTTCAAGAGGTACCTGATCTCATTGTACGTGAGATCGAGTTTATATTCCTATCGGAGACGGACGATAAAACGTAGAACCCGTATTCAATATGAGCATGCACAAGAACCCTTGTCAGTTCAAAATCGAGAAGAGCAGGCTGGAAAGTTGCTGCCGGGGCAAAGTTCACTAGAAAAGATTTAACCTACAAAAATATCTTAGCCATCTTCAAAATTACATCGGGGACCCTCTCCGGTGCTACGGAGTTCATGCACTGAAATTCGTGCACTGCACTGCGAAGCACACATGGTTACTCACCAAAGTGCAATGATAATGGTCCTATCAATCAATCAATCAATCAATCAATCAATATCATACAATTTCAGGCAGGCTTTACATCACATATTATTATTACAACTTTGATACACTGTAACTTTTATTTTGATAGGTCGTTGCTATCGTTCTCTGTGTATGCTTTCGAACTGCATGTTATTTGTGATCTACCTTATACATGGGAAGGTCGACATAAGGAGACCTTGAAACGAACTTTGCTGAGAGAGGCAGGAAATATCGGTCTCAGTTCCATGGAGGAGATTGAGCGAGTTGCCCAGGATAGAGCGGTATGGAGAAATTACTTGCAGGCCCTATGTAACGTATAACGGTACGAGAGGAATTATTATTATTATACATGGGAGATTTCATTTGTCTTGTATCCAGAGTACCTGAATAGAATTGTCCTCTCACTCTGTTGGTAATCTGCTTGTGTGGCCGAACCATTGAATTTGTTGTTTTTTGGTGGAGTTTAGTACTGATTTACCCACTGTTTCTGTTGATGTCGTCATTCTTAAACAAGTCTTTTCTTGATACTACATCACTATACCTAGATACTTCATCTCTGCCGAGGCTAATTTAGTTTTCTGTTGGTTGATGTGAACAACCAGGTTTGGCACTGATAGCATAATGTCGGAAAAAAGATCGTATTACACATTTCTATTTTTAGTGTTCATGGTGACTTCCCTGCATTTAAAAATAGTTGCCATTTGTCTTAGGATTTCTATAATTGAATGCTAGTTTAATTTCGTTGAATACTCTTCAATTTGCTGAAAAAATATTTTCTTACATGTGTAAAGTCTTAAACTTATTTCAACTCAAGATGTATGCCCGCTGGCTTGATATTCAAAGAAATATACGATAAATGATGAAAAAATGAAAATCATGGCATATCCTAAAGGACGTAGCCATCGACCCAGACAGCAACGAGTCGCTGATTTTCTAGGCACCACTAATACGTTCAGAAGTTTGCCATTGCTTTCTGAACGGTAAGGTCATATTTTACTTTTTGTAAAAATCTAACGGAAACGAATTTGCTTCTAAACTTGCCTACCATGGGGTTTGAACCAGGTACACTTGGGTTCGTGATGGAGCTCACTCCCGCTTGAGCTACAGATACTCCCACGATAAATGATACCCAAAAATACAAGCTTAAATACAAGAATACAATACGCATTTATAGAAATCGCATGATATGCTCATTCATTTTGTCAAGCTACTTGGTATGTTACTTAGTAAGTAAAGTAACTGAACATGTTTCATAACATCATGTATATTTGGGGAAAACGGCGTTAGGTTCGTATTTGTCATTGACCATCAATTCCAATGGGTGATTCGTAAATAATTCGGCCTGAGAGATCCCTCTCTCAATGTAGAATTGAACCTGGACCACGAGCACAGAAGATTGCACTAACCACCAGCCTATTGCTGCTGTCTGGTATGTTTCTTGTTTTAGAATATTCTTTATACATAATGTTTAATGTCTTTAAAAGATTACTGTAAATGCTATTATATTTGAAGTCTAGAAAATTGAGACGATAAAACTAATCTTCTGTTGCCCCTTAAAAATTTGTATTATTTATTGTTACATTTCCCCCAACCCAAATATAGGAAAATGGGGGAAAACTCATATTTCCTGGGGATTCGAAGAAGCAGTATTGTTACATTTCGTCAACAAACTCTTTAATCTGACAATATAAATGTATGGCTGCTGGTTATCTTTGCTGACTGAATTATAACATGAATGACTAAACGAGATTATCAAATGTAGATGAAAGTTAGAATGAATTATTTCAGACCCTATGACCGTGGTATTCAGGAGAAATACTGTCATTGATAGATACAAGCTAGATGATGGTGATGTTGATGATGATAAGGGTGATGATGATGATGATGTTGATGTTGATGTTGGTGATGATGTTGATGATGATGATGATAGTGTTGATGATGATAATGATAATGTTGGTGAGGATTATCTTCATGATGTTGATGATGATAATGATGTTGGTGATGATGTTGATGATGTTAGTGATGATGAGGATGATGGTGATGATGAGGATGATCATGATAATGATTGTGATGATGTT
Source organism: Arion vulgaris (assembly GCA_020796225.1). Taxonomy (NCBI): domain Eukaryota; kingdom Metazoa; phylum Mollusca; class Gastropoda; order Stylommatophora; family Arionidae; genus Arion; species Arion vulgaris. The sequence continues at coordinate 42,100,272 of CM036756.1, read as the reverse complement.
GGTGATGCTGAGGATGATGATGATGATAATGATGATAATGTTGGTGATGCTGAGGATGATAACGAGGATGATGATGATGATGATTATGAGCCTTGAATTAAGTAGAGAATAAACATGATCTAGAGTACGTCCCTTAATTGTGTTACTTTTCAAATAACAAAAGTTATAACTAAACTTCCACCTCCAATAACAAAAGTTATAACTAAACTTTCACCTCCAATAACAAAGAACTGTACCGATATGTGTTGTTCATCTTTGATATCGAGATTGATAACTGACATAGTTATACAGTAACAGCAACGCAGAGAGCACTCTGCCCACGTGACATGCATGGAACATCCTCTCAGGTAATTGTATTAACTAATGAAAAGGCAGTTGAATATGACAAGTGAACATGGAAGAATCTGTGCCAACTCATATTTTATTCATTTTCGAAGTAGAGGATGCGATTTGGCTGCCAATCTTGTCAGTTTTATAAACTCGACAATTTTGTAAAGATGACTCATAAGCAGATGTTTAGAAGCGTTGACTGTGAATATATATTGTACGGTAACGCGTGCATTGCTCTGTAAAAACTAAAAGAACTAACTAACCTATGGAAGGGAACTGACATAAGAACAAAAATCAAGAGTTTAAAAGTCTGCGTTTTCCTTTGACAACATATGGTTGTGAGACATGGACCATTGACACAGTGGCGGAGAAGATCATTAAAGAAATTGAATGCGAATGCTACAGAAGAGTACTTAGAATATCATGAACAGAGAAAGGAACAAATGCTTCTGTTCTACAACTGCTTGATATTAGAGAGAGAGTTGGCTATTAAAGAGCACAACATAAAGGAAAATTAAATATTTGGAATACATCAAACGGCATGAGTGCTCAAGTATTCTAAAGTCTAAACATATGTAGGTATCATTTCTATTTTTAATTGGTCATGTTTCCAAATCAATCATGAACCACTGATTGACGACGTTATTTTATTTTTGTTTCATTAAATTTGTTATAATTATCATATACTGTTTAAAATAATGATACCTTGCTGTACCTAATGTACAACTATTTAGATACTATTATTCTTGTCTCAATATGTGTCCTTTGGTACCTTCTCAATATGTTTCCTTTGGTACCTTCTCACAATGTTTCCTTTAGTACCTTCTCAATATGTGTCCTTTGGTACCTTCTCAATATGTGTCCTTTGGTACCTTCTCAATATGTGTCCTTTGGTACCTTCTCAATATGTGTCCTTTGAGACCTTCTCAATATGTGTCCTTTGATACCTTCTCAATATGTGTCCTTTGGTACCTTCTCAATCTGTGTCCTTTGGTACCTTCTCAATATGTGTCCTTTGGTACCTTCTCAATATGTGTCCTTTGGTACCTTCTCAATATGTGTCCTTTGGTACCTTCTCAATATGTGTCCTTTGGTACCTTCTCAATCTGTGTCCTTTGGTACCTTCTCAATATGTGTCCTTTGAGACCTTCTCAATATGTGTCCTTTGATACCTTCTCAATATGTGTCCTTTGGTACCTTCTCAATCTGTGTCCTTTGGTACCTTCTCAATATGTGTCCTTTGGTACCTTCTCAATCTGTGTCCTTTGGTACCTTCTCAATCTGTGTCCTTTGGTACCTTCTCAATCTGTGTCCTTTGGTACCTTCTCAATATGTGTCCTTTGGTACCTTCTCAATATGTGTCCTTTGATACCTTCTCAATATGTGTCCTTTGATACCTTCTCAATATGTGTCCTTTGATACCTTCTCAATATGTGTCCTTTGATACCTTCTCAATATGTGTCCTTTGATACCTTCTCAATATGTGTCCTTTGGTACCTTCTCAATATGTGTCCTTTGATACCTTCTCAATATGTGTCCTTTGATACCTTCTCAATATGTTTCCTTTGGTACCTTCTCACAATGTGTTCTTTGGTACCTTCTTTATATGTGTCCTTTGATACCTTCTCAATATGTGTCCTTTGGTACCTTCTCAATGTGTGTCCTTTGGTACCTTCTCAATATGTTTCCTTTGGTACCTTCTCAATCTGTGTCCTTTGGTACCTTCTCAATCTGTGTCCTTTGGTACCTTCTCAATATGTGTCCTTTGATACCTTCTCAATATGTGTCCTTTGATACCTTCTCACAATGTGTTCTTTGATACCTTCTCAATATGTGTCCTTTGATACCTTCTCAATATGTGTCCTTTGATACCTTCTCAATATGTGTCCTTTGGTACCTTCTCAATATGTGTCCTTTGATACCTTCTCAATATGTGTCCTTTGATACCTTCTCAATATGTTTCCTTTGGTACCTTCTCACAATGTGTTCTTTGGTACCTTCTCAATATGTGTCCTTTGATACCTTCTCAATATGTTTCCTTTGGTACCTTCTCACAATGTGTTCTTTGATACCTTCTCAATATGTGTCCTTTGATACCTTCTCAATATGTTTCCTTTGGTACCTTCTCACAATGTGTTCTTTGATACCTTCTCAATATGTGTCCTTTGATACCTTCTCAATATGTGTCCTTTGGTACCTTCTCAATGTGTGTCCTTTCGTATCTTCTCAATATGTCCTTTGGTACCTTCTCAATATGAATAAAAATCAATTTGGTTGTAAAGTTAAGAAACAAAATTTTTTTCCATTTCACTAGGCAATTAGAGAAAGCAATATTAGGTAAGACCAGTGGCGGCTCGTCATTAGGGGCAAGTGGGGCCTGGCCCCACCAAAAATAATATGTAGCGTGTATTTGTTTTATGAATTAAAATATAACCTAACCCAAAATCATGATTTTTTAGCAAAATTTTTCTGGCCCCACCAACAAAAATGATCACGAGCCGCCACTGGGTAAGAATAAGAATTAGACAATCAAGGTTCTTCGGGCATATTATGCGGAGAGAAGGTTTAGAACATTTGATGACTAATGGTAAAATTCAGACAAGGAGAGATCATAGGAAACAGAGGGATAAGATGTTGGATGGTCAGACATAGTGGTTCGACAAAAAATCGATGTAACTACCAAGGAGAGATAGATGTGGAGATACATGATCGCCTACTCCGGCAGGCATGACACTTAATTGATTTATATAATATAAGTAAATATCTCTTGTAGTTTCCTATTATTCTTATTATTGTATAAATTCGTCATATTAATATCTTCTCCCTTGCAGCCTCAATCGCTGGTGTGATTATGACACCAAAGTTCAATAACACACCAGAACATGTTACTGTTGTAGAAGGTGGAAGAGTTATCTTACCTTGCACAGTGGAATTTCTGGGAGAGCAATCGGTGAGTAATGGGACTTTGTTTATATATATATATATATATATATATATAAGGTTGATGGAAGATTGGCTGTATGGGTGAATGCATGTAGATTGACAAGTGTATAGGTGGATAGACATATACATAGATGAATGGATAGAAAAAGATGGATGAATATAAATAGATAGATATACGACAGACTGACAGACAGACAGGCAGATAGATAGATAGACAGACAGACAGAGAATAACAGAACAGACCGACAGACAGAGAAACAGACAGACAGACGGAAATATAGATAGATAGTGAGTGTTTCTGTTAGTGTTGAGTAGCTGGGCAGATGAATACATTGTTGAATTGTTGAATTGTTGAATACATTGTTGAATTGTTGAATACATTGTCTGACTATATGGATACTTGCAGTGGCGGCGCGTGATCCTTTTTGTTGGTGGGGCCAGACACACATTTTCAGAAAAATCATGGTTTTTGGTTAGGGTATATTTTAATTTATTAAATAATAAATACATGTTACAATTATTTTTGGTGGGGCCCGGCCCCACTGACCCTTAATGACGAGCCGCCACTGGATACTTGGTTCGATGAGTGGTAGCATGCGTGTATGTATACACGGATGAATGTGCATATCAGGACATGGTAGATAGTTTGATGTATGGATTGTCAACAAGAGAGAATGAGAAAGAGGGAAACACTACCACAAGAATGAACGTAAATCTGATGTTGATACAGGTAATATGGGTGAACCCAAGAAAGACTCTGATCAGTCACGCAGATCGAAGAATGATCGATGACCACAGAATCAGCGTAGAACGACCGTATATTAAAATCTGGAACCTTCTCATCCGGGACGTGCGACACAACGACAGCGGGACCTACGAGTGCCGAGTCAACACATCACCCATTCAAGTTAAAAGGGTCACATTAGAAGTCCAAGGTACCACAATCATCATCATCATCATCATGTGTGTTGTGTGTTAGTTACGAATAATAACGACAACTCTGTTTATTCATTGAAAGTCGTAGCATATCCTTTACAGAACTTAACCATCAACCCAAGTAAAAAAGTTGTCGATATTCTAATCACCACTTACGCTTTCAGTAGTTTGCCATTGCTTTCTGAACGGTGAGGTTTATTTTTACCGTTCATAAAAACCAAGGGAACGGATTTGCTTCCAAATTTTCCAGCCGCGAAGTTTGAACCACGTACGTTTCGGTTGTGATTGAACTCACTATCCTTTATTCAATAGATACCAAATCTTGCTTGAGTCAGTCTATGTGAGCGTAGATGTCTGGTATATTTTAACTACTAACGGCTCACAGTCTATGTGAGCGTAGATGTCTGGTATATTTTAACTACTAACGGCTTACAGTCTATGTGAGCGTAGATGTCTGGTATATTTTAACTACTAACGGCTTACAGTCTATGTGAGCGTAGATGTCTGGTATATTTTAACTACTAACGGCTTACAGTCTATGTGAGCGTACATGTCTGACTATATTTTAACTACTAACGGCTCACAGTCTATGTGAGCGTACATGTCTGACTATATTTTAACTACTAACGGCTCACAGTCTATGTGAGCCAAGATGTCTGACTATATTTTAACTACTAACGGCTCACAGTCTATGTGAGCCAAGATGTCTGACTATATTTTAACTACTAACGGCTTACAGTCTATGTGAGCCAAGATGTCTGACTATATTTTAACTACTAACGGCTCACAGTCTATGTCAGCCAAGATGTCTGACTATATTTTAACTACTAACGGCTTACAGTCTATGTGAGCCAAGATGTCTGACTATATTTTAACTACTAACGTCTTACAGTCTATGTGAGCCAAGATGTCTGACTCTATTTTAACTACTAACGTCTTACAGTCTATGTGAGCCAAGATGTCTGACTATATTTTAACTACTAACGGCTTACAGTCTATGTGAGCCAAGATGTCTGACTATATTTTAACTACTAACGGCTCACAGTCTATGTGAGCCAAGATGTCTGACTATATTTTAACTACTAACGGCTTACAGTCTATGTCAGCCAAGATGTCTGACTATATTTTAACTACTAACGGCTTACAGTCTATGTGAGCCAAGATGTCTGACTATATTTTAACTACTAACGGCTCACAGTCTATGTGAGCCAAGATGTCTGACTATATTTTAACTACTAACGGCTCACAGTCTATGTGAGCCAAGATGTCTGACTATATTTTAACTACTAACGGCTCACAGTCTATGTGAGCCAAGATGTCTGACTATATTTTAACTACTAACGGCTCACAGTCTATGTGAGCCAAGATGTCTGACTATATTTTAACTACTAACGGCTTACAGTCTATGTGAGCCAAGATGTCTGACTATATTTTAACTACTAACGGCTCACAGTCTATGTGAGCCAAGATGTCTGACTATATTTTAACTACTAACGGCTTACAGTCTATGTGAACCAAGATGTCTGACTATATTTTAACTACTAACGGCTCACAGTCTATGTGAGCCAAGATGTCTGACTATATTTTAACTACTAACGGCTCACAGTCTATGTGAGCCAAGATGTCTGACTATATTTTAACTACTAACGGCTTACAGTCTTCTCTTTAGTTTAACACATACGATATCCACAAGAAATGTCCGTTGTTGACGTTCAGCCCCTTTCTATAATTGCCTTTCATGCCATGACAAAATCTTTCAATTCCATTTCCACAGTTCTTCAACATGTTCCCTTTCGATGCCCAAGTCTTTCTTTTCCAATTTGTTGCCCATTGTGAGCTTTCCTAGACAATGCCCCTACTGGCCTACGACATACTTAACCAATCCAACTCCATCGTTGCGTTTTAATGATATTCTCCAATGATAAACAGTTTATTATAAAAACAGTTTATTCTAAAATATTGTCATTTGATTTTGTATTTGGCCAAGATATTTCCAACATTCTTCTTAAACATTTATTTAGAATGAAATATAACAGCTACGAATTGTTCTCTCTCTCTCTCTCTCTCTCTCTCTCTCGCGATCCCGGAACGAATTGTTCTATCATTCGTTATAAAAAATATATTTGTCAGTTGAAAACATTGTTAAGATTCCTTTGTAAGCAAAGTTGTGGTTATATTAGCCACGTCTATTTTAGTTATATTAAGGCGCACTGCAGCTGAGATAGCCTACAGCAGTAAACGTTTACCAGGGGTCAACAATCAAATTAATTGTCAGAAGATCGTTTTATTTTCTTTACATTCTGATTTCACAGCAAATGTGTACATGGGCCATAATCATTTTCTACACAAATGAACAGTATATTAATGGTTGTCTCCCTGCAGTAACGTTTGTATCTAGTTATAAAGTGTAATGATTTTATACAGTGTGTTCAAGATAAAAGTATCTCCATTGACAAATTCAAAGTGGTCAGGTATGCATTGCGTTCTATTTGTTTACTATTTAAACCGGTTCTGACTAGCTCGTACTTCGTCAGCATTGTTTATCGCCCCTTCCAGAATCATAATTGATAATGATAATTGTGGCATATCCTTTACAGGACGTAGCTATCAACCACAGTAGACTAGGTTCGTTGATTTTCTAGATACTACTTATACGTTATGTAGTTTGCCATTACTTTCTAAGCGGTGAGGTCTATTTTTATCTTTCAAAAAAACCCAACGGAAACGAGTTTGCTTCAAAATTTGCCAACCGCGGAGTTTGAACCAGGTACGCTTGGGTTGTGATCGAGTTGACTACCGCTTGATCTACAGACGCTCACTTCAAGAGAAGAAAAACATAAAGTAGGAAAAAACATCATAGGAAGAAGAAGTGCTTCATAATTACACACCACAAAAAGACTTGCTCACTTGACTTATACTACGTCATAATTGAACAATCTCATTTTGATAAACATATGCCACATTGGTTCACTTGACAGGGCTACTTTTATCTTGAACACCCTATAGTATATGATACGTTTGTAAAGGAAAATCCGCATCCTGTAGCTTGTCCTTACCAGAATTTTGACACCCTAACAATTTTTCGTAATTTCTCTATTTTCTAGGTAAGATATTACGCCTGTGCTACAACTATGCACAAATCATTTATCAAAAATCGATTTCATCTTTTCTGTGACCTTCCTCTTCTTCACTTTGTCGAGATGTATCCCTCTATAATTATCGTTTTCAACCTGCATGTCTATTTTGTCATACATGTTTCAATTTCTCCTTTTATTTTGTAGCATCAAACAGTTTTCTTTAAAAATCTAATAGTGAATATAGGTAAATATGGGTCTAATTTGTATGTTTTATTTACAGTTCCACCTGCAATTTTAAGTCAACTATCTTCTGATAATGTAGTGCTGGAAGAGGGACAAACAGCTACACTTATCTGCAATGTAACAGGTATACCCCAACCCAACGTCACATGGTACAAGAGAAACTACAGAACAATAGGAGGAGTCAAGGAGAGTAAGAAAGTTATTGTTGTGTGCCTGACTGACTGATTCATGCAATTATTAAAATATTTTTAATGTTAGTGTCTAGAACATGACCATGGTTAGACTTTCACTGACTGTGATCTCACACAATCAGAACTACAGATAATACGCTAAAACTTGACTAATTATACAATAAACCAGCTAACGTCTGAAATATGATTAATTGTGAACTCTCTGTCATTGTCTGAAACATGATCAACTATAAATTCTCTGTCATTGTCTGAAACAGGATCAACTATAAATTCTCTGTCATTGTCTGAAACAGGATCAACTATAAATTCGCTGTCATTGTCTGAAACATGATCAACTATAAATTCTCTGTCATTGTCTGAAATATGACCAACTAGAAACTATATGCCGTTGTCTGAAATATGAAGAATTAGTCAAAGAATATCACATCAGACATTGAAGTGGGATGAAAAAAGTTCCAGAAAGAGAGGACGACCTAAGGAGATCCTGCAACTAACTTTGCTGAGAGAGGCAAAATATATCGGTCTCATTTCCATGAATGAGATTGAGCGAGTTGCCTAGGATAGAGCGTTATGGAGAAACTTCTTGCAGGACCTATGTAAAGTATAACGGCACGAGAGGAATTATTATTATTATTATACATAACAAGTCTTTATGTTATTGTCTGAAAAATGACTGTAAATTTTATGTGAATGCCTTTAACGCGACTAATTGTAAAATTCACAAAGATTTCGTTACTTACTCTTTTTTCAGCTCAATATTGTATAATAATACTCTAATATAACACAACATAATATAATATATTATATTATAACGGCTCTTACACACTTGCAGGAATTGGTCTAGAAGGGGAAGTCCTAATCATACACAACATCAGTCGACTCTGTGATGATATTTATGAATGCTTTGTAGACAACGGTGTTCCTCCAGCTGTCAGCAAGGCCATACGTGTCATCGTTGATTGTATGTACTCAAACCTAAATTATGTTTTACAATTTTTATGTATGTGTAATATTTTTTAGCTGTTCGCTTATTTGACTGGAAGATAGTATTATGTTAATATTATTAATATCACAAGAATCAAGCATGTGTCAAACTATTAACATCACGAGAATAAAACAAGAACTCATTAGAAAAGATTTAAAATATATTTTCTGTAAAATTATCTGCACCATCTTCAAAATTACACCATGGACCCTCGCCGGTGCTACGGAGTTTGCACACTGCAGCTGAGATCTTCCTGTGTAAGAAAGAGATTGGAGTACACATGGTTACTCACCGAAGTACAATGACGATGTCCCTATCAATCAATCAATCAAAACGAGAACATTTCAAGTAGTTAATGGGACGAGATTCAAGTACATGTCAAGACATTTTTAATTGAACCACAGAACAGTTTATTTTTCTGTTGTGCATACATTTTAAACTCAAAATTGTTTTCTGATTTAACTTGTGAACTTTAAGAAATGGACAGGTTACAGTCTGGCAGTGTGCAACACCAAGGCGAAAGACAGAGGATGCTGAAGATTCATTGCAGCCAACCTTCGATGTGGAGACGGCACCTGATGATGATGAACAGATTCCACATCATCATTGGCCTCTTTGTCTCAGGAGACAATAGGTCTTGCATCACGTAGTATATTCGGCGCTAAATCACAACGTTTCTTGTGGCTGTATTGAAACAGATGCCACATAAGTTATGTTTAAACTCGGAGTTGTAATTTAATTTCACTAATATTAATGAATGTTTCAGAAGCTGTGGTTAAACTCATAACTGTAATCTGACTCAACTTTTGTTAACAGATGCACCAGAAGTTTTACTGCCCAACCCAAAAGGTATAGGTCAGCAACTGGGCAAGGAAACCATTATCGAATGTCAGATATTCGCACATCCACAGGCTATGACAAGCTGGACAAAGAATGGGAGAGTACTCATGAAAAATGATAAGTAAGTGGCGACAATGCATTATAGAAAAGCAAAGGGGAATAATACATTACACGAACAACCGTTAGATATATACCAAATGTTGTAGATGTTATTTGTTGACATATTAATATTAAGTAGCTGTTAAAATGTATGAGGGCAGATAGAAAGTATAGACTTGAGTTGCACGATATGTCAGAGCCTGTTCCAAATGTTACTGCACATTCTAGTGGACCTTCTAGTAACAGCCTTGTCTTACAATAGACGCAATAATCGACATGATCTTTGCCATGGTGGAAACGGATCGAGACATTACTGTCTCGGTCTTTTGACTTTTTCCTGATCAAGAAGCACTTGAGCTTTCAGCTCTTCGGCTCGGTGCCACGAACGCCGTAAATCTGGAGAACCTGTGGCTTTTCTACCAGCTCGCGGAATTGAACCCGCACTCATAGGGAGCGTGTCACCCGTCGTCCATCGCGATACGAAAAGGAGAGCGCCTTTTGGCTAAGATCAAAGTGTAGTATCTGTTCTTACAGTGCTAGTGCCCACTTTATCGTGACCAAAGAGTAGGAGCCTTCACTAAACTCCAAATGGCAAAATACTACCACCTAACACACTCCGAGCGTTCTCAGTCGAAGGCATGACGGCGCTCGAGTTTAAAAACGTTTTCACGTTAACTAGTGCTGGGTCCACCCGGTGTGGCGCTTCCGGGGCGGGCCCTAAAATTAAAAAGTGTCCACTTGATCACGAACAAAGGGTGGGAACCGTCTAAACCAAATTTACTAATTCAGAGCAGTAGAGGATAATGGAGCAGTAGAGAACTAGAGGAGAATGGAGCAGTATACTAAAGGATAATGGAGCAGTAGAGGATAATGGAGCAGTAGAGGGTACTTGAGGATAATGGAGCAGTAGAGTGTACTAGAGGATAATGGAGCAGTAGAGGGTACTAGAGGATAATGGAGCAGTAGAGGGTACTAGAGGATAATGGAGCAGTAGAGGGCACTAGAGGATAATGGAGCAGTAGAGGGTACTAGAGGATAATGGAGCAGTAGAGGGTACTAGAGGATAATGTAGCAGTAGAGGGTACTAGAGGATAATGGAGCAGTAGAGGGTACTTGAGAATAATGGAGCAGTAGAGGGTACTAGAGGATAATGGAGCAGTAGAGGGTACTAGAGGATAATGGAGCAGTAGAGGGTACTAGAGGATAATGGAGCAGTAGAGGGTACTAGAGGATAATGGAGCAGTAGAGGGTACTAAAGGATAATGGAGCAGTAGAGGATACTAAAGGATAATGGAGCAGTAGAGGGTACTAGAGGATAATGTACCAAGAACAAAAAGAGATCAAAGAGTAGTGCCCACTTGATCGTAGGCAAAGCGTGGGAACCTTCATAGATCCAACAGACAACATGATACATTTCAATATATTTCGAGCTGCTTTCATTAATTTCAACATAAATGTGTTAAGAAGAATTCTGCAAATATTCACGCCAATTACAATAGCAAATGAAGACCGAACAAACTGTACATAACTGGATACCATCATTTAATGGCGAAGATGCAGATCGATTAGTTATGTATGTCGTATGCAAGTAAGGACATTGGCTAGAACAGTTTTCCAATGTACAGCAGATGGGAAAATAAGGTTAGAACGGGCAAAGGAAACATGGAGAAGAACTGTGGAAAGCGAGTTGAAAGATTGTGGCCTAAGATGGGAAACAGTCGGTAGAAGGGCGGCAGAACGACAGCAATGGCAATCTTGTGTTGGAGCAGCATGTGTTCAACGGGGAAAAAAGATGATGTAGACAGATAGATGTTAAATCATCCGTTTTGTTATATATGTAGGTCAAATATTGTTTACGCCCGCTACACCCACCGCCACCAACTGGAAGCTTCAAGAAAGTGATGCATTGATGATATCAACCTTTGATATTAATGAAAAGACTTGGTAATTCTGAACATATCAGCCAGTTAGACTGTCCGAGCGATCTGACATTTCTGCAGACTTTCGAGAAGTCTTAGCCAAACCATTGTCTTGAAAGCTGCTGGGCGGTGCACCTACCAGATGTTAATTCAGGACGTCGGTCAGGGAATCCCTGTAGTCATTTGGCACTCAGAGATACTGTTCACCTGATGTGTGGGCCAATCTCTTACCATGGACCGCATCATTTACTACTACTATCACCACGCGTGGGAGACTTTCACTTCCATTTCTATCCACTCTGATAGACTGCAGTGCAGAAGTATGGTTCCAAGGCCATTACGTGGAGTTGGATTAGGGTCTTGATAAGTGCCAGCTCACTGACCCGGACGATGCCTTTGTTCACTTATTGTCACGTAACTATTCATATTCCTTAAGAAAATCCCCTTTTAAAAACATTTCTGATATTTGTCATTTGTCTTATTATGCTTGGACTGTATATTCTTTGCAGCGCACTTTTTAAAACTTTCAGATATGACCTTGACGTCTTCAAGAACGACCAGGAGAACTCTGTGACCTTGGCGCTGCGTATTCGGGACCTTGTTCTATCTGATTATGGACATTATGAGTGTTATGGTTCAAACTTTCTGGGAGAAGATAGTGAATCAATGCTTGTTTATGGTAAGTGTTGTCAGTAGAATATTCATTGAGAGAAACATTATAATTATCAAATTAGTACGTGTGTCTCTGAATGTATCTGCAATTGTGTCTGTGAGTGTTTCTGTGAATGTGTTTGTGGGTCTGTCTATCCTGTGTAAGATATATTGCATATGTAGATGTTAGTCTGTGATGTTGCAGGATATATGTGATGTTATCTATCCACAAGGTTCATGGCCATCCTCGGGTTCTACATCCGGGTTGTCGGTTGTTACAGGCGCGAGATGGTAGTAGATATTATTTCATTCTCATTAGGTGATCGAATCATTTTGTTTGTTGTTTTTTAATATGTCAGATGCATTGTATGATATAAGTTGTAGTGATTACGCTAATTTGATTGTATAAATAATTAGTAGGAAATTGTTTAAATAGACGTGTTTTGTAATGTTAATCTGTCCTACAATGAAGTTCAAAACAGTCATGTTATTTATATTTGGATATATTTCAGAGATCAAGCCACCATCTACTACAACCACAAGAACAACAACGTTTAAAAATCGACCAACAAATGGTGAAAATATGGGAATCCCTACTTTGATTTACATTGATGATTTTAACTATAACTCCAATCCTGTCAGAAGTGATGCCAATTCAGAGGATACTGGAAGTATACAAGGGCAAAGAGGTATGGATCAAGAAAATATGTGGATACAAAGTTTATATACATTGTAGACAGTCGTCAATCTTGAAAATGTGCTGGGTGTTTTATCCCGTGTACAGCTGCAATTGAATTTTCAATTCAAATGTTTTATCAGTCCTAACATATGCCAGCGAGAGTTGAAAATGACTAAAGATATAGAAAGCAAGTTGAATGCATTTGAAAATAGATGTCTGCGAAAAATAATGAACGTAAAGTGGAACGAATTCAGAAGTGATGAAATAAGAGAAATGTCTGCTCAACGACTAGTAACAACTGTTTTAAGAAGGAGAAGATGGAGACATGTTGGACATACCTTGAGAAGAAATGATCAAAGAATATCAAAGCAAGGATTGAAGTGGGATGCAAAGAGTTCAAGAAAGAGAGGACGCCTTAGGGAGACCCTTACATGAACGTTGCTGAGATAGACAAGAAATATCGGTCTCGTCCATGGAAGAGATTGAGCGAGTTGGCCAGGATAGAACGGTATGGAGAAATTACTTGCAGGTCCTATGCAACATGTAACGGTACGAGAGGAATCATTATTATTATCATCGAGGTGATTGCACTACTGACTTCCCTTGCTTCGTTGAACAAAAATCCGTACTTCAAATAGTGGTTTAATAAGTGGTCGTTATAGGGCGTTCGCAGAAGAAGAAGAAGAAGACCAAAGATCACAGGCTAAAAAACCACGCAGCTGACGTTTAATTGTTATCAAACGTAACCGATCTCATGTGAACACAGCCTCAATTTGATATCATTGAAACGCTAGGAAGTAAAGGTGAATGGAGGGATGTTAACTACATCGCTCATTTTGAACCTTTGATTAATGAAAAATACAGGACAAACACTATGTACCCCAATTTACCACATGGCATGAAGATATACTCTTTATATTTTTGAACTTATTTTATTACAGTCATTGTGAATAATGTATTACTTATGAAGCACATTAAAATATGTTATTGTAGTCATCCATGAACAAAACTATAAAGAAGATCGATCTTTCAAGAAGAAACTGTAACATTTTTTATAGCAGATTATTTCAAACCACAGAGATGCGGTTTTACAGAAGAATGCTGAAAATGCCAAGGAACGGCGAAGAAAACAAATGAGGTTTTTAATCAGGCCTGCACACAAAGAAACTTTATCAACAGAATAAGAATTCGACAATCAAGGTTCTTCGGGCATATAATGCAAAGAGAAGGTTTAGAACATTTGGTGACAACAGTTAAAATTCAGGGAAGGGGAGATCGTGGAAGACAGACGGAGAAGATGTTGAATGGCCTGATATCATGGTTCGACACAAGATCGACGTCAGAACTGATTACATGCATCAAGAAGAGAGAGTTGTGGAGAGACATGATCGCCTACGCCGTCAGGCATGGCACTTTATTGGTTGATAGCAGATTAGAACCCAGTTTTTAGCGCCGTTTTTTAGAACAAAATTATGTATGAAGTTTGCTCCAACGAAACTATATTTTCAGTTTCGTCAGCTAATCAATCACCAACACACTATTTGATACAATCAAAATGTGTATAGTTATAACGTCTCTTTCGTAAACTTAACTGCTGTATTCTGTATTCACAATTAGCATCAAATGGATCTTGAACAGTTTCTTTTCTATTTAAACTATCATTTGGTTTTGTGGGTTGTTGTCTACGTGCCGTTGAGGTACGGTGCCCACGTCACTTTCCAAAAGTACTTTGTTCGCGTCTCATGTGAAATGATGGCGGTGGTATCCAGTCTTCTCTGATCTCAATGTAGATCTTAACCCTCTTGGATATGAACGATAAATCCAGTGTTTATGTTAAACCGGTAAATGAAATCAGGAGAGTCGAAAACTGATAAGAGTATGCTGAAAAGTCGCTGCCTGTGCCAAAATAACGTTAATACGTTATAACGTTATAACGTTAACAACACAATTCTGACAAAGTTTCAATATCCTCTAAATGACATCGCTAATCCTAGTCGGTGCTGCAACGTCCGAGAGTGCTCTCTGAGATCTTCTTGTGGACGAGATCGGGATACACATGATTGTTTACCGAATTGCAATAATGATGGTCATATCAATTATTTAATCAATAAATCAAGCAGAATTTCATTTTGAACAGTGTTTCCTCACAATTTGTAGTTACTCTATTTTAAACCCATGTGGTAATGAAGTATAGGAAGAGTATGACTGCGATGAGGGTAATGCTATCAGATAATTATAAGCAGCCCTAGCTTTATCTCTTATACCAAGGTGTTATCCTGTCTGTGATTTAGTATAAACAGAGACTCAAATGGTTTGGCCACTTGGTCAGAATGAACCCGAATACACCAGTTGCAAGAGCGTACAACCTGAAAATGGAATCATCAAGAGGAAAAGGCAGACCAAGAAAAGATGGGTTGATGGAGTTACAGACATCTTAAAACTCCACAATACCACACCATATCAAGCGTGCATTATTTCGGAAACCGATCATCAGTTAAACCTGCTACGCCTAGCGGCAAAAAAGCAGAGAAGGACAAAAGAAGAAAGAAGAAAGAAAGAAAGATTGAGTATGCTCTAGAGATCTTGACTCTCATCCCTGTATAGATGGAAAGAAAGCATAATGTAGAGATGCTCATCGTACGTTGTTGCACTAAAGATACGAGTTCTTTATCTCTAACTTACCTTAGCAATAGTGTTTCATTTTCTACTTTTCCACCATTGTTTTTCTCTTCATTATTCAAAGTCTGCTCTCTTTTGACTTTTTTTCGTTTCGTGCATGAAGTCATAATGCTTTCTGATATTTTAGTCTCATGGACGTCCTTGATGGCTACCGTTTTTGTCTTAATAGCTGGAGCATTCAGCAACTTGTGTTGCATCAGCTGGCGAGAGAAGATGTGTCAACCAGTACCGTTTGACCACATTCAGCATAAGAACATTGAGATGGTTGTTACATTAAAAATTGAAACAGGCATGAACTTGTTCAATCCCCAAGTATGTCGTAAGAGAGAACTGAATTGAACTGAGCTGGTTGTGTGGGTTTGAGGACGTGGTTGGGGCGGATTACCGTAAAGCATAAGCGTTCGCCTTTCGACTCAGACACAAGAAGGTTGTGAGTTCACTCCCACAAAGTTCCACACGGGAGGAAAGTAATTGGTCCTCCTAACTTCTTCACACTAAGGTCTTGAAATATGAAGTGAAGTGACTTGATATCATAAGGTCTAAACAGGAAACTGGAAATTGCATTTTATTGAGGGCATGGTAAGTGGGCTCAGAAAGTGAAGCCATTGTGTGCAAGGACTTGGTAGATATTTTAGGAGGAGAAGATTAAGAAGAACAAGTAGAAGAAGAATGCTGTTGATTTATGTTGATTGTTGAAAATGAATGCTGTTGATTTATGTTGATTGTTGAAAATGAATGCTGTTGATTTATAAGATTAATACAATTAATAATTAGCCATTTTTTTATAAAACAAAGTCTATTTGAAGATAAAATGGTGGGCCTGTATTCTTCTTTAACCATTGGCGCACGATAGGTAGTATGGTGAACATCACGACGTTAATTTTCACTACTTCTCTGATACCCAATTAAAGCTCGATGTGAAAGCAGTACGGTAGGACAACATATTCTCCCTACTGTGAATTTGAGCCAGTGCCACGCGCTTTTGAAGCTAGTGCCCTAACTACTACACTATCGAGGCTCTTTATAAGATTACTTGAACTTTACATTTCTTAAAATCATTATAATATTTTATTTTATTTTGTCATTTCACAATTTCAGATCCTGTAGGTGGACGTGTTTATCAAAGACAACATGCTTTGCAAGAAAGTCCTGCAACATCCTCACTCAATTCTCAACTTTCTCGTGGAAGGCCCTCTATATCTGAAGGTAAGAAAACTCATCTATTAACTATAGTAAAGTAAAGACTAAGTAAAGTAAAGGAACCCTTTCATACCTCGTGGTATATAGGTCAATACAGTGTTAGGCCTGTATTTTTCATTGACCGTCGGCACACGATGGGTGATGTGGTCATCATCACGCCGGCCACCTTTACTTTCCCAGAGCATGTCTGGTACCCAGTTGAGGCTGGGTCGACCTGAGAGCCGTCGTGGTAAAATTCCACGCGTATTGCGGGAGCTGAACCCAGACCACCAGCCTTGCGAAGCGAGTTCACTAACAACTACGCTACAGCGGCTCTCACATCTATTAACTATACTCGCATTCAATGATTATATGCAATTATGTATTTCGACGCTTAAATGCAAATATGTTTACTAATTATAAATTTGAAGTTCTTAAATATTGTTTGAAGGACGTACTATTTGTTTTATTATTGGATATTATATATTGATGAGTGGAGAGTCCGGCCGAATGGATTAGAGTGTGGGCTCCTATTTTGGGTGACACCAGTTTTCAATTTAGGGTAAGACCAAGAAGTTTTTTCTGTCAGGGCACAAAGATAAATCCTAACCTGAACAGTTTCGCGACGACTGCACTAACCATGAAACCATTAAATTCTGAATGCACGTGTCCCTCCTGTCCTACACCGCCCTAAAAAACGGTATTACAGGCAGTAGCCACTGTTTGGACAAATTATATCGATCAGGAATCTCATAATGTTGTGGACAGAAATAAGAAAAAAGGAGATTTTGCAACAATTTTTGCAATAGATTTTGCAACACATTTTGCAACAGATTTTGCAACAGTTTTTGCAACAGATTTTGCAACAGATTTTGCAACAGATTTTGCAACAGATTTTGCAACAGATTTTGCAACAGTTTTTGCAACAGATTTTGCAACAGATTTTGCAACAGATTTAGCAACAGATTTTGCAACAGATTTTGTAACAGCTGGAAAATTGAAGAGAAGTGGTTGATAAAGAAAAGAATCATAAAAATGATTTATTATTTTTGACATATAAAACGACATGATTCTCTGGAGAAGATCATTTTGGAGAGCATGATACCAGTCAAACAAAGAAGAGAAAGACTAAGGAAATGATAGATGCAGGTTGCCAAAGACTCGTTAATTATAAATGCGACAGACTCCGAGCACCTCAAATAGGACAGGGAAACCGGAAGAATGGAAACTTGTCGCATACCAAAACAAATGTTGTTCTGTGAACTTTCGGAGGGAAGATGCACCAGGGTAGATCACTGCTCAGATATAAAGATGTCTGCAAGGTCTCAATAAAGAACTTTTCTATAGGTCCCAGCACATGAGGAAAACTAGCTGCTGACAGAGTTATGTGGAAAGCTATATAGAGCAAGGGCGCAGTTTTTTGAGCTGAGACTTGTTAAGTATGAGCTGAAAGACAAGAGGAAAAGGCGAAAACAAATGTTGTCACAGTAAAACACTTGAAAATTGATCGTCTGTAAAGACGAAAAAGGCCATATATATATATATATATAATATCAAATCAATTGTTATAATTTCTTATTTTCGAACTAATTAGCATCGTGGATTATTTATGGGAAGAAAAGATATCAATCAGGTTGTATGTGAAAAGATATCAATCAGGTTGTATGTGAAAAGATATCAATCAGGTTGTATGTGAAAAGATATCAATCAGGTTGCATGTGAAAAGATATCAATCAGGTTGTATGTGAAAAGATATCAATCAGGTTGTATGTGAAAAGATATCAATCAGGTTGTATGTGAAAAGATATCAATCAGGTTGTATGTGAAAAGATAGCAATCAGGTTGTATGTGAAAAGATAGCAATCAGGTTGTATGTGAAAAGATATCAATCAGGTTGTATGTGAAAAGATATCAATCATGTATGTGAAAAGATATCAATCAGGTTGTATGTGAAAAGATCTTTCATTTCCAACATTAACAATTTGTCATTTTTAACATTACAACTTTGCATTTTAATCTAATCTTGCTAATCTTGCTAATCTGTTAGACTTACAGTATAATAACTATTCTCATTTGTAATACGTTTCTATTTTAGATAACATTTACTTCTACATACATTTATATTTACAGGCGAAGACAGCCAATTTCATTCTGACGATTCTGAAAATATGTCATCTTCTTTGTCACTACTGGAATGGAAGACTCTTTGTCTGACTTTGGTCTGGGCGCTGGAACGAGGTTGAAATTATATCACAAGTAGAGAATGTTTATTCAACATTAATTAGTTTCATGTAAGGAATCCATATTTAGATTAGATACAGAGAAGTGCTACCAAATTCTAAGACAGTCTAACAATAACTGTGGAAACTAAATAGACAGTAAACAAATATTAAGGGTCTCCTGACATTTTTGTTTACCAAACACAAGATTCGAGCCACAACCCTACTCTTTACGCCCGTCATTGCCTAGCTCTATAGATGATCGTTTTTCAAAGCACAAACAGCTAGTTCTCCTATCGAATCTGACCTGATCGTTCTGTGTTATGTAGTCGATGCTGTTTGAATAAGACTAAGTAAAGCTCTAAAGAGCTAGCTGGCTGTAATCTAAACAAAACACTAGTCTGCAGGGCTAGGCAATGGGTGTCGTAAGAAGTCAGGTTTGAGGTTCCAATTCTGTGTTTGGTAAATTGTTTTTTTCCCACAGACGTTTAATACTGGTCTTATTTTCTATTTATTAAACATATTCATTGTCTCCAGTACTTCTTCTTGGGTTCTTAGCGAAACTTCTTATCCACTTGTTAACGATAACTATGAGAGTGTTAAGGGGCTTCAATGGCAAAGTGGTTAAGTCGTTTGCCTGTCATACTGAAGGTTGTGGGTTTGAATCCGGACCGAGACACATGTGAAATGTTTTCATGAAATCCCTAGGATTGTTACCAGAGCTACGAAGGTCATGCTTTGCGCAATGCTCTCGGCAGATGACATCTCTACCGACAAGGACGGAGTTATAGGGAGAAACCCGGTGCAATAAGGTCAATCCTTCTTTTTTGGACACTGGAACTGCGAGTGTTAATTTGCAAATTGAGACATATTTCATTTTAAAAAATAGATATATAAATAAAGTATTTTAAGCACGAAATAAAATCGCTCAAACATTCCAAGTTTTTCAAATAAACTGACTTTTTATACAATGCAGTAAGATACTGATCTAAATGTTACAAAAACATATTTCATGAAAACAATCAAAGCATAAAACACGATACAGTGATCGTTAATACATCCAAAACATTTAATTAGTTTTAGATGTAATGAACAATCAGCAAATATTATAATAACTCTTTAAGACAGGATAGTTTTATGAGAAACAGGACTCAATATTGCGAAAAATGCAGACACATTTGATAATGTATGGATGTAACTGTCTGGTTGTGTGGACCGAACAACACACAATTTACTAAACACATCATTGTCAACCATTTTGAGACAGAATCAACATCAACAACATTTCTAACCACATTTCATGTTTACTTCAAATTTACTAAATTCATGTTTACCAAATTTCAGTGTGCACACAACATGTTGCTTCGAAAGTCTATCATTTGTTAGCATTTTACTTAAAACCATCGTTGTAATACGTCAGTTCATATGTATAAATTTGAATTTTGGTTTTAAAAAAAAAGTAATAAACAAGAATTGATGGCTTCTGTATAAAACTATTACCAAACACTTAACTCGAACCACAAACCGTTATTTATCTCTGCGCCTAGAACTGCAGACGGGTGTTTTATCAGAGCACAAGTAGCTATCGCTCAAAAAAAAGAGCTTGACTGTCGTGTCTTTCAAACAGGGTCGATACACAACATAAAAAGTCAGGTCAGATTCGAACAGTTGTTGCACAAATACATGGGACTTGTTTTTTTTTGCATGTAAATTAAGAAGAAACAACTAAACACATGCACACACGTATACACATATAACATACATGCACACATCATTCATAGCTAGTTTCAACATACTTGCAGTCGCTACAGTAAAACACTTCTCACTTGACCGTCTGTAAAAACAAAAAAGGTCATATAACCCTTTCACTCCGTAATATTTGTAAAACTCCTGGACTCTCTTATATTGCAACGTATCCTGAATTAGCCAGTGTACTGACTTTACGTTTTCTTAAAAAAATACAGCGAGCCAGTATATCCGTTCAGAGGGGTGAATGGGTTATTTTAGTAACATTGTCTACATAATGTGTTACAGTATATTTCATACAGAAGATGATGATATTGAGAGTTTTATTTTAGAAAGAAGTTAACTACTGTTTTAAACATATCGTGATTTATAGAACTACAGACTGCTTCCATCTTACTTCTCGGTTACTGGCAGTATTAAGGTTCTTATGGGACGGATAAGTGCAATGTTTAGATCGTTTACTTCTCGGTTACTGGCAGTATTAAGGTTCTTATGGGACGGATAAGTGCAATGTTTAGATCGTTTACTTCTCGGTTACTGGCAGTATTAAGTTCTTATGGGACGGATAAGTGCAATGTTTAGATCGTTCACTTTTTGAATAGAACCCGAAACGGTTGTGGGTTCGTATCCGGCAGGCGTCTTTCCCCAAAACAGGAAAAGAATTTAACACTTCACATTCCTGCATTCTTAAGATTAATGGGAAGTTGCAGACATTTCATTTCAAACGTTCGCAAAGGTTACATGACATATGCAGTTCATCCATCCAGGCTCTTAAAAACTTAACAAGAACTTAACAGTTCTGTGAATATACTTGCAGCTTTAGTTTTAATAACCTTAACGTGGGGCGTCTGTTGCATAGCGGTAGTGAGCTCGATCACAACCCAAGAGTGCGTGGCTCAAACTTCCAGGCGAACAGTCTGGAAGCGAATTTGTCCCCATTGATTTGGAATTTCAGGAACGGTAAAATAGACCTCAGAGTTCAGAAAGCAATGGCAAACTACTGAACGTATAAGTGGTGCCTGGTAAATTAACAACTCGTTTACTATGCTTGATGGCGACGTTCAACAAAGTATATGTCACGATTTTCATTTTTTATTTCAGCTTATAAACATTCTAGGAATATAATTGCTGATTTAGTTTTAATAAACAAACTTCAAGTAATTTCTGCAGCCATTTTATTTTGGTAATAAATATGTATTTTGTGCATGAAAGTGTAAGGCGTGTTTGTTATGAGTGAATGTGTGTGGGCTTGCGCGTGTGTTTTATTCAGTTTGTTTGTTACAATGATAGTGAGAAAAATATGAAAGATGTATTTTTTAAATGTAATATATAAAGATTGAAAACTGAATGAAGAATGGTTGTTTGTTTATTGAACTTTGTGATTGCATCAATTATCGTGCTCACAAAATGAAAATTAAGTTTGCTTTTATTTTTCTTCTCTTGTTAAGATAATTTCCGTTATGTACATAAGTAAACATGGTGTGTGCATGTAATGTAAACATTAGAAGTATACAAATGTAATCAGAAAAAACAAATTCTTCTTCTTCAAGCGCTCCATATCGACCACTTGTTAACCACTCTGTGTGATTTGTATGCGATCCGAGTATAAGAGCAGTTGTACGTTATGCCAATTATGCTCCAACAAGTAGGCCAGTACATTCGATTTCTGCGATGCTTTTATTTACTAATGTAGCTTCCCTAGGTCCAACATCAGTCAGCTCTTACGACATGCCTTGAAGGTCGCAGTGGTACTATTCTTTGCTTCCCTTGCGGGCCCCCATTTGTTGAGGCGGTGATCGGAGCGCGTATGAACGTGTCCGGAATACTATGACGGTATTCCTTATACAACTGATAACTGATAACTGCTTTAAAAAAATGATCAAGATCTCACAATATAAAGCTAGCAAAAATTGTACAAGAAAAGATAAGATAGAGTAGATTGCAACAAAAGATAAGTAAAGATAAGTAATGATAAGTAATGATAAGTAATGATAAGTAATAACCTTTCATTTCTACATCGACTATGGAACATTTTCATACTTCAAGCTGCACGAGACTATATTTTTGTTAGTCCTGTACAGAGTAAAGTGTGAACAAGTTTTGTAAGAAACTTGTTGTTACGTACATAAATCTTGACTTTTGTATTTACTAAATTATAAAATTAGCAGCTGTGAGTTGTATAACTTTTACATTTATTATGTACACTCCACTAAATTATGGTCATTGTTTGTACGTACAATAATAATGAAGGACTTAGTGGGAAAAGGGTATATCCCACATGTTTAAAATTCTGAGAAAACAGGAATTAAAGTTGTTTAAGTGTATTAAATCATCTTATTTTCAATAATACAAATAAAAATGTTGGACGTATCCCACATGTTTAAAGTTCTGAGAAAACAGCATTCAAAGTTGTTTGAGTGTATTAAATCTTCATCTTCAATAATAGAAATAAAAATGTTGGACGTATACCATATGTTTAAAGTTCTGAGAAAACAGCATTCAAAGTTGTTTGAGTGTATTAAATCTTCATCTTCAATAATAGAAATAAAAATATTAGGCGTGTCCCACAAACAAAAAACTTTTGAACATACACACTACATGGTTTCAACTATCGTATTATGAAAAAAAATTCATTTTCATGTAAGGGTGGCATATGGGCTTTTCCACTAAGCCCTTCAATTAGTAGTTCATTCCAAGTTCAAATGTAATCAACATTATATTTTACAGTCAGATATGTGTATTGATTTCTTGTTATATTGGTGATATATGTACATTTATTTCTTTTAGGATTTAATTTATGTTTTATATTGTAGTCATTTGGTTTTATTGACATTACCTGTTTTTTTAATTACTGTCTCTTTTTCATAAAATTTACATAATGCCATTTTTACCTGGAAAACATCGTCGTCATTATTAGATTTATCATCATCATATATGGACCAGAACCACGCTCTTACATCATCACTATTCCTCTGTGTTTAGCATCTAACATTTGCCCGGATTCGTTCATTTACGACACTGTCGTATTTGTTATGTGAGATTCTTATCTCTATTTTTTATATATTTACAGAAATGTTAGCTAGCATTGACTTGATGTTGTAGATCTCAGTTTTGCTTAATGTTTGGTGCACATCTGGTACTGAGAAATAATGTCAGACGCTGTTTTGCTTAATGGTTGGTGCACATCTGGTACTGAGAAATAATAACGGACGTTGTTTTGCTTAATGTTTGGTGCACATCTGGTACTGACAAATAATGACGGACGCTGTTTTGCTTAATGTTTGGTGCACATCTGGTACTGAGAAATAATGTCAGACGCTGTTTTGCTTAATGTTTGGTACACATCTGGTACTGAGAAATAATGACAGACGCTGTTTTGCTTAATGTTTGGTGCACATCTGGTACTGAGAAATAATGTCAGACGCTGTTTTGCTTAATGTTTGGTGCACATCTGGTACTGAGAAATAATGACAGACGCTGTTTTGCTTAATGGTTGGTGCACATCTGGTACTGAGAAATAATGTCAGACGCTGTTTTGCTTAATGGTTGGTGCACATCTGGTACTGAGAAATAATAACGGACGTTGTTTTGCTTAATGGTTGGTGCACATCTGGTACTGACAAATAATGACGGACGCTGTTTTGCTTAATGTTTGGTGCACATCTGGTACTGAGAAATAATGTCAGACGCTGTTTTGCTTAATGTTTGGTACACATCTGGTACTGAGAAATAATGACAGACGCTGTTTTGCTTAATGTTTGGTGCACATCTGGTACTGAGAAATAATGTCAGACGCTGTTTTGCTTAATGTTTGGTGCACATCTGGTACTGAGAAATAATGACAGACGCTGTTTTGCTTAATGGTTGGTGCACATCTGGTACTGAGAAATAATGTCAGACGCTGTTTTGCTTAATGGTTGGTGCACATCTGGTACTGAGAAATAATAACGGACGTTGTTTTGCTTAATGTTTGGTGCACATCTGGTACTGACAAATAAGGACGGACGCTGTTTTGCTTAATGTTTGGTGCACATCTGGTACTGAGAAATAATGTCAGACGCTGTTTTGCTTAATGTTTGGTACACATCTGGTACTGAGAAATAATGACAGACGCTGTTTTGCTTAATGGTTTGATGCACATCTGGTACTGAGAAATAATGACAGACGCTGTTTTGCTTAATGTTTGGTGCACATCTGGTACTGAGAAATAATGACGGACGCTGTTTTGCTTCATGTTCAGTACTTATGTGATACTGAAAAGATACAACGGACGCTGTTTTTGTTAATGTTCAGTACTTATGTAGCACTGAGAAGATACGACGGATGCTGTTTTTTTAAATGTTCAGTACTTATGTAGCACTGAAAAGATACGACGGATGCTGTTTTTATTTGTGTGTGTTAATGTTCAGTAGTTATGTGCTGGTGAAAAATTACGACAGACGCTGTTTATTCAAATGTTAAGTACTTATGTGATGTTTAGAGGTAATGACGGACACTGTTTTCTACCCCAAACAAATACGTTTTCCTAGCTAGGACCCCACCCGTGTGCTGCCGGCACCCGCAAGGGAAGCAAAGATTAATATCACTGCGACCTACAATGCATGTCCTAAGAGGCGACTGATGTAGGACCTAGGGAAGCTACCCACCCTAGTCAATAAAATACATCGCAGAAATCGGATGTGCTGACCTACTTGTAGGCGCATACCTGCCACAACGTACAATCGTTCTTAGGCTCAGATCACAAACAAATTACACAGAGTTGTTAACAAGTGATCGATATGGAGGGTTCAAAGAAGAAGATAGAACCCAGAGATATGTTTAAAAAACTGATGTTTAAATCTTCTTAACTTTCAACAACTATCTTCACTGTCCTAATCTTCACGTAATCTTCACTTACTTAATCTTCACTATAGTTTTTGTCCTGACAGCAAAATAACCTGCTTGTAGATATTATAGAAATGTTTTAAGCCAAAATATAAACAGTATTCAATGCTACTACAGTAATTCGAACATTAGGATGTGATGTTATTGTATGTCTCACATTACTTTGTATATCACAAGCATGAGATGCCATTCTGATGGAACATATGAGCAACTTTTTAACACTTTATTGGAATAAAATTGACAGTTTCTTCGTAACGTTAAGAGCTTGTTACAGCTATCAATCTAGTTAATTTAGTTTCAACAGCTTAACTATTACAGTGTTCACGACTATGTCGTTTCCATGTCTGTCTTGTTCTTTGATTTCTATTCACAACTATACTTTTCATTCCTAGTTATTATTTTTGTTCTTTACGTATTATCTTGCTCTTAACAAATCAACTTCGTGCTTTGCAAACCATCTGTGTTCTTTAAATATCATGTGTGATCTTTGCATATCATCTGTGATTTTGTTTATCGTTTTTTTCTTTGCATATCATTTGTATTCTTTGCATATGTTTGCAGTATGAATATTATATGTGCTCTCTGCATATCACCTGTATACTTTGAAAATTACTTTTGTTATTTACATAACATCTTTGCTCTTGTGGTAATGTTGTATCTTATTCTACTATTTTTAACTTCCTCATCATTATGTCCACCTTTCACATTCATTTACTTGCCCTTTTTGTACTTCTCTCCTGCATTATTCACCATTTACACTGAGAAGTACGGAGGTGTCACTGAAACATGACTAGGAGTTACTAACTGGCTACAATACAAATCATCATCATCAGGTGCCGTCTCCACATCGAAGGTTGGCTGTAATGAATCACCAGCATCCTCTGTCTTTCGCCTTGGTTGCACACTGCCAGACTGTAACCTGTCCATTTCTTAAAGTTTCCCTCCCACTTATCTCTCAGTCTTCCTCTTGCTCTTCTCCCCTCAACTTTCCTCTCTAGTAAATGTTTTATCATGGTTCATGTCTTTTTATGTGCCCAAAATACTTTACTTGTCTAAATTTAATTTCTCTTAATAATTGTTTCTTCATGCCTAGTTTTCCTAAAACTTGTTTATTTGTCTGTTTTTCTGCCCATGAAACTCTGCCTATTCTTCTATATATCCACATCTCAAATGCATCAATTCTGTCTTCTAACTGCTTGTTCATTGTCCATGTTTCCGAGCCATACATTAATATAGGATATATATAGCATTTGATCATTCTCATTTTTAGCCTGTTTGTGATTTGTTTGGATGTCAGTAACTTTCTCATACGATTGAAATTATCCTTGGCTATTCATATTCTCTTTTAATTTCTGTTATACATCTGCCATCATCTGTTATCATCTGACCAAGATATAAGAAGCTTTTACTTGATGTAGTAATTCTCCATGTATTTTTATATTCATTTTAGGTTTTTCCATTTCCTTGTTGATTATCATAGTTTTTGTTTTCTGTATGTTAATGTCTAATCCATATTCGTTGCTAGTTCTGTCCAATTGGTCCACTAGTTCTTGTAGATCTTGTTCATTTTCTGCTACTAATACTGTGTCATCTGCATATCTTAAGTTGTTTATTATTTTTCCATTGATCTTGAGTCCTGGCATTAAATATTTGAACAGATTTCTATAGCAGTGTCAGATATTTTCAGACATACTTGAGCACTGTCTCACACGTAAACTTACCTTTTTGAGCTATTGTACCTGTGTTCTCTCATCGCTAGAGTTTTTCTATACATCAAACACACCTTGCCATTATCAACCACTGAAAATATTTACCAATCAACATTCTCAACTTCATTTTTCTGCTTGATTATCTAGTAACTGCTCAAAGTTTATGTTATTATAGCAAATGTTAATTGAACAATTTGAATGAAAACACATCTTCTTTGTATGAGATTGTATGATGTGATTTTGATGTGAAAATAAAATACAATAAGTACACCCATAATGTGTTCTGAGTTAATTTCTTGTTTTCTCTTGTTCAATCATGAAATAACTATTGTGTCTGTTTAATCATGAAATAACTATTGTGTCTGTTTAATCATTAAATAACTATTGTGTCTGTTTAATCATGAAATAACTATTGTGTCTGTTTAATCATGAAATAACTATTGTGTCTGTTTAATCATGAAATAACTATTGTGTCTGTTTTAACATATCTGCTTAAAATATCACGAGGAATGTTACAGAAGATATCTGAAAGAACAATACGATCCTTTTATAACCCGAGGAAGAGAAACACCTAAACTAGGATATGCTGACGATGCAGTGTAACTGTTTACATTGCACAAAGGGATTGCGAAATTAAAAATAGAGGTGCAAAATAAATCGAAATACAAAACTTGTATCTTAATGTGACAAAAACAAAAACAATAGCAACAGATAAAACAAGTATGACAAAGTATATTTTTGTTTGGTCAATGTAGACAAGTAGATAATTTGACAAGTTTTACATATATCGTTTCACTACTAACACGCGTTGTAATATGATGAAGGAAATCAAATAAGTAACAAGCATAGACTTACAAAAAATAAAAACAACTACAACAGTATGGAGTGGAATTGATATGATAAGAAAAGCTCAAAATACTAAGATCATGAATATTTCCAATGGGGCCACGTATGGATGTAGAGCATAGATATTTAATAAGGCAAGGGAAAAACATATATGTACTTTTGAATGTAAGTGTTACAGAAGAGTTCTCCGTTATGTATTGGACAGAGAAGAGAACAACAGATCTACACAGAAAGAAATCAACATTTTTAAAAACGGCTGATGCTACCAATCAGAATGAGAACACTGAAGTAATATGGAGATATAAAGAAACAAGAATTGCTGGAGAATACCAGACCATTATGGAAGAATGCTTCCCGGAAAAGAGGAGAGAGGAAGACCACGGAGAAGATGGATTCAGGATGTAACTGTTGATTTGAGAATGATTGCTGCAGAGGCGGGACTCCTTCTTATGAGACAGAGAATTCCGAATTTTTATTGGGTGGCAAAGTTCTGCTCAGGACAAGCTTTTGGATGATGACACAAAAACACTAACATTTCAATGTTTTTTTTGTTCTGTGTGCTTTGTTATTTAGTTTGTGGTATATGGCTTTTCTGTTGTCGTACATATTATTATAGGATGTATGCTTGTAGAGAGAAAAACACATAATGAAAACACAAAAAAGGTATTCTAACAAATTTGAAAATGATTGTAATGATACAAAGATGGGAAAAAACAAGTTTCTTTTCTTCTGCCAACACTTCATATTGACCACTTGTTAAACCATTCTTTCTGATATGTGTGTGATCCTAGAATAAGAGCGATTTACTTTATGCCAGCATGCGCCTAAAATTAGGCCAGCACATCAGGGTAGAGTAGTTGATAGTAGCTCGGCCTGCTAGCTGTGAGACGCCTCATAGCTCGGGTTCGAACCTACTGTCCGGCATTTGTTCGAGTCCCCTGGTCTTACTCAGGACGATAACGTGAGTACCTCTGAAGTCGGAGAAAATCTGCCTGTATGGCGAGGGAATACTAATTACGAGTACATTGAGCACACGGCTGCCAGTGTAAAGTAATTTACAATGTGCACGCTGCTGCCATTGTAAGAAATTGGAAAAACTGATTTTCACGCAAAAATCAGTTTCAGAGATGAAACTTCGTCTGAGTTGAAAGCGGACGAAAGAAAGAAAAGAGAGAGAAGAGGCCATCACATCGGATTACTGAGTCACTTTTTATTTACTAGAGTAGCTTCCCTAGGTCACTACCACAATCGCCTTATAGGTCTCAGTTTTACTATTCTTAGTTCCCTTTGCGAGTCCAGTTAACACAGGCGGAAACAGGTCTGGAGGCAAGGTTAACAAAAGAAACGGGAACAAAAGAAAATAATTGTATCTGTTGCATTCTATACTTTTCTACAGTTGCATGCATTAGTTTTTTTCATGTTATTCTCCATGAGGAAATTACAAGAATATGAAAAGTCGAGATAGTTTGAGAAATAAGGCAAAATAAACATACAAATATATACTTCTTCTTCTTCTTCTTCTTCGAACGCTCCATATCGTTGTATGTGATCTGAGTCTAAAATCGATTGAGAGTTATGCGTCTACAAGTAGGCCAGCAGATCCGATTTCTGTGAAGATTTTTACTTAGTAGGGAAGCTTCCTTAGGTCCTACATCAGTTGCCTCTCACGATATGCCTTGTAGGTCCCAGTGGTACTATTCTTTGCATCCATTTCGGACCCCGGCACTACTTGGACGAAATACATACAAGAAAAAATGAATAACTACAAATGAGCTTCCATAATAAATGAATGACTAAATTGACTATGTCCTAACGATAACAGCATAGAAACAATAGAAGTCGTAGGGCAAAACAAGGACATAAGATTGTTGACTAACACTTGAAACTGCCACGTTAAATGGCATGTCTTGTAGGGCACAATGTTGAAATTCTTTCCTCCCCTTGTGAACCCCAGGCACACGGGCGTAATTAGCTATTGAACATAATCTCTGAGAAGCTCTGACTAGATACATCTTTTTCAATCACATAGTAACAATATATTAATAAAGTTTACTCTCTCCCAGTGTCGTTAGCGAGTTCAAGCGCAGAATGTCCTTAGCTTCTACCAGTGTAACAAATAATACTCCAATGAAATAGTAAGCCAGTACATTTGTATGGAAGAGGGGTCAAAGACGCAGACAGAGGCACAACGTCGCTCCAGGATTAGTGATCTGGCATTAATCAAGACCCCTACCTCCACGTGGTGACCCTGGAAACAGACAGAGGATCCTGTCTCGCTAAGCGGGTATGGATCAAGGGAGAGCTACCCTGGTATAAGTATCGGGGTAGACGCAGTTTCGTTTTATGTGATCTTCTCGCAACACAGACGAGCAGAATCCCAGAATGACTGTTTCTGTACGACTCTCCCAGCCGATGTGAAAAGCTGAATAAATAAAAACGAATCGTTAGAACTGACAAGGTTCGAGTCGTCAGTAGGCACGTCCCCTCGAAACAATGGTTTCACCCATTTTGCCAGCTCACAGCAAGAATAGTCGAAAAAGATGCAACGTATCGTGGCGATATCGGGGAAGATTGCAGTAAACTCCATATCAGAGGCCATTTTCAGATATATCGATTGCGTAAGGTTAGCCGAGAGCAAATCCTAAAGTTTCGTTCTAGCGCCTAACGAAACTGCCCTACATGGGACAACCGGGCAAGGTACTGTTGCACTAACAACTAGCATCCAAGGAAGAACTGGGGTGGATGATGTTGACAGAGCAAAAATTTCAGTTGCGTTGATAGCGCCCAATGTAATGAACCTCTACAATATATATGCGTAGCCCCATTCCAGTGTTTCCTGGGGACAGGGAAAATGCAGAGTAGACATTGCAAAAATTTCAAAGTGCTGACACGCGCCCCGAAACGGCTGAGAATGCTCCTGTTCATAAATAAACTCACCGAGGATAGAAAAGTAAGCCCGAAAATGTAGAGGTTTGACTGGTAAAAACCCAAACGTTGCGAAGGGCGATACTTTTCGGACGCCGATCATCCTACTATAGTAAGATGACGTACAACTGGAAAACCCATCAGTCCCACAGTTCTAGGGAAAGCTACCCTATTAAATAAAAAGCTTGGCAAGAAAACGGATCTGATGGCCTCGGTACCAATAGGCGCATAACTAGCACAACGCACAATCGCTCTAAGGCCCAGATTACATACAAACAACAACAATAGTTTAATAATTGGTCGATGTTCGGCGTATGCAGAAAAGAAGAAGAAAGTATGGAATAGAAACATGAAAATGAACAATCAATAAGGCGGATTAAAAACACAGAAATATTGAAAATAAACAGCATAAGAACAAATGATGAAGCTTTTTAAAAACAAAAACTCGAGGAATGCAGATGAGAGGATGACATGATTTGAAAAGAGATCTGAGTAAGAACTGATAAACTGCACCAAAGAGAAATGAAGAGTTGAGAAAAAACATGATCTCCTGCGCCGGCTGGCACGACACTTGATGTTGATGATGATCTAATAAAAAAGTGGATAATCTTTTTTGTACGAATACATTTTTGTTTGTGAACAGAAAAAATTAATATTATCGCCTCTGATATATTATACTCTGATTAGCTTAAGTGCTATCTCCCCGTTTAAACTGGCGCATGTAGTGAAACTCAAGACTGTTCAAGAACCATGCCTGTCTGCTGAAAGAGAATCATATCATATACCATTTACGTATCTTAGATGTAGTAAGCTAGTCACATCATCGCCCTCTTTGAAGATAACGACTCGTGGTATTGCATCTTTCGCAACTTAGAGTCAAACAGTTGGCGTAGAATATTTTTCCCACCGTAACGGCTCTCATGTCCACCCAGCCTGAAATGGGAAGCACTGGAAAGTAAAAGTTGGTCGGCGGGATGTTGACCACATCACCCATCGTGTGTCGGAGGTTAATAAAAAATACATTCCTAGCACCGTATTACCCTAAATACCTCGAGTCATGAAAAAGTGTTCCTTTTTCACTTAAATGTAATCCAAGATCACTGGGTAATACAACTAAAAAATTGACCGCACTCCCTGGCATAATTTAAATTATATACCTTATATTGGTCGAGATGTGGCTTGCAGTGAGTATACCTGATCGGACTTAGACATAAACGATATGTTTCTTTCATTACAGTTACATTGAGACATCAAGGAGAATACAAGAAAAAGTAAACCAGTTCTTAAATAAAATAACTAAGAAAATGTACACGTAAAGAGATCAATTATACTCAACATTGCAACAAATATTATAATTATTTATTTATGGGAACTAAACTTAGATCAATATCACATTTGAAACAAAGTTGTTGATTACTTTGATATATGTTAATATAAAAATAAAATCGAAGATAATATGAATGATTAAGAAAATAAACGATAAGAGCTATAACAATTTAGTATCAATAAACTTAATGAAACTACGTTGTGTAGAATTGTTGGAAAGTTATAAAATTGTAAAATTCATTTCAAAGATGACATCAAACAACACCTAAGAGGCACTCTAGAAATTCAAATCCCAACCTTTCAGTCAACGATCACTTATGTCAAATGAGACAATGTATAGCGATCTAAATTCAACAAGAGAAGAAAAATATCGGGGAACGGGTACTTATATGTTATCATGTATATCTTGAAGTTTGAGAAACAGTTCTTGAAGTTAATTGTAAGAATCGTTAATTGAAATGTAAGTACAATTCAAGCTTTTTCATTCGGGGTGTTAAGTGTATGGAGAATATAACCTTCAAGAAAGCGTGGTTGTAGTTTACTGTTTCCTTGATCTCTTGATCTCTCGATTTCTTCTCTGTGCATTATCTTATTATATTTATAATATCCAGTGAGATTGAGAAATATATTCACTTTTCTAATATTTTCTCTACCTCACAGAAAGTGATCATATTACTATAACTATTTGTGATATGGTGACTATTTGTTTATGATGATTGCCCCTATTTCAGTTAGTTATCAAGATGTCCTCAGCTTCTGAAGAGTGTATGAAGTTGCGTGCACGACTTTATTTTATTCGTATGTTAATTGTGCGATGTCAAGATCGTTAACGTTTTGCTCTGTCCTTTGTTTTAGATCATTTTGTGTGTGTGTGTGCAGGGAAACGGTAAAGGGGGACAAGGGACATATATATATATATTTATATCTGCATTATTAACAGGATGAGTTAATAGACTCTCTGTTACACATTTTCATTTGAGACGAGATTGATGAGGGAGATTGTTTATGTCTTTCTATAAATTAGAGCCGCTGTACTGACGCAAACATTCGTAAGTCCGTAAAGAACAGACTAATGGGAAACATTTTTTACGTATTTCTATAAGTTTAGAGTGGCCGTATTGCCACATATCTACGCTCGAGACGAGACTAATGGGGAACATTGTATTTCTATAAGGTTAGAGTGGCCGTATTGTCACATAACTCTACTCTTACTTACTTACTTAATCCCGTCATGCCTAGTGACACATGGGGCTTCAGAAAGGACTTTCCATGCTCTCCTGTCCCGTGCAACCTTCAGCGCAGAGCCCCATGTCAGAGATGCGGTGTCCAGTTCCTCTTCCATCATGCGCCTCCATGTTGTCCGTGGTCTGCCTTTCTTTCTCTTTCCTTCTGGTGTCCAAGTGAGGGCTACCCTTGCAGGCATTTCTTGTCTCATTCTCATAACATGTCCGAGCCATTTCCATCTTCTCTTTTGAGTATGTCATTCATTGCCTCTTGTCTTGTATCTTGGAGTAGTTGGTTATTGGATATTTTTACTGGCCAAAAAATTCCCAAGATTCTGCGAAGACAAGAGTTGTGGAAAACTGACAGCCTGCTAGTATCTCCTTTGGTCATCCTCCAACACTCCGATCCGTAGAGCAAAACTGACAAAACAATGCTTTTATAGAGTCATAACTCTACTCGAGACGAGACTAATGGGGAACATTGTTTATGTATTTCTATAAGGTTAGAGTGGCTGTATTGTCACATAACTCCACTCGAGGCGAGACTAATGGGGAACATTGTTTATGTATTTCTATAAGGTTAGAGTGGCTGTATTGTCACATAACTCCACTCGAGGCGAGACTAATGGGGAACATTGTTTATGTATTTCTATAAGGTTAGAGTGGCCGTATTGTCACATAACTCTACTCGAGACGAAACTAATGGGGAACATTGTTTATGTATTTCTATAAGGTTAGAGTGGCTGTATTGTCGCATAACTCTACTCGAGACGAGACTAATGGGGAACATTGTTTACGTATTTCTATAAGTTTAGAAGGGCCGTATTGACACATAACTCCACTTGAGACGAGACTAATGGGGAACATATTTACGTATTTCTATAAGTTTAGAGCGGCCGTTTTGTCACATAACTCCACTTGAGACGAGACTAATGGGGAAGATTGCTTACATCTCTTCCACCGCTGAGAGTGGCAATATTATTGCAAACGTTCGTAAGTCCGTGAAGATGAGATTAATGAAACACATTGTTTACGTGTTTCTATAGGTTTTTTGCGGCTATATTGTAACATATCTCCATTAAAGACGAAATTGATGGGAAAGATTGTTTACTTCTCTTCAGGAATTTGTTAGATTTTAATCTGTCTTGTTTTCCAAGTAGCATTAAGGAAACATCATCAGCCATTAGCAGTATTTCTAAGTACCCGACAACGATGATAATACCAACAATTGCATGACTTTTCTTTGTAATCGGTTTTCTTTTTCCTTGCTCTTGTCGGAACCAGTATTTCGGAAACTATTTCACAGCTGCTGAGATTGCTATCAATCTCTGAAACTATTGCATAGCTACTGGGATTGCTGTCAATCTCTGAAGATATTCAAAGCTACTGGATTGCTATCAGTCTCTGAACCGATTGTACAGTTACTTTGATTGCTATCAATCTCTGAAACTATTGCACATCTACTGTGATTGCTATCATTCTCTGAAACTATTGCACATCTACTGTGATTGCTATCATTCTCTGAAGTAGATCATGAAATCGTTCAGAAGCAGGATCTCTAGGATATTTCTGATCTGTTCTGCTCCCCGTCGACCTTCCCCTTTTCAATCTACGCACATAAATCTGTTCCTGACCTAAACAGAAAGTGATGTAGGATCAGTTAGTGTTAGCATATTGATGCCCCACAACAGAAAAGTGATGTAGGATCAGTTAGTGTTAACGTATTGATGCCCCACAACAGAAAAGTGATGTAGGATCAGTTAGTGTTAACGTATTGATGCCCCACAACAGAAAAGTGATGTAGGATCAGTTAGTGTTAACGTATTGATGCCCCACAACAGAAAAGTGATGTAGGATCAGTTAGTGTTAGCGTATTGATGCCCCACAACAGAAAAGTGATGTAGGATCAGTTAGTGTTAACGTATTGATACCCCACAACAGAAAAGTGATGTAGGATCAGTTAGTGTTAGCGTATTGATGTCCCACAGAAAGTGATGTAGGATCAGTATGCAGCATGATCCCACAAAACAGAAAAGTGATGTAGGATCAGTTAGTGTTAGCGTATTGATGCCCCACAACAGAAAAGTGATGTAGGATCAGTTAGTGTTAGCGTATTGATGCCCCACAACAGAAAAGTGATGTAGGATCAGTTAGTGTTAGCGTATTGATGCCCCACAACAGAAAAGTGATGTAGGATCAGTTAGTGTTAGCGTATTGATGCCCCACAACAGAAAAGTGATGTAGGATCAGTTAGTGTTAGCGTATTGATGCCCCACAACAGAAAAGTGATGTAGGATCAGTTAGTGTTAGCGTATTGATGCCCCACAACAGAAAAGTGATGTAGGATCAGTTAGTGTTAGCGTATTGATGCCCCACAACAGAAAAGTGATGTACGATCAGTTAGTGTTAACGTATTGATGCCCCACAACAGAAAAGTGATGTAGGATCAGTTAGTGTTAACGTATTGATGCCCCACAACAGAAAAGTGATGTAGGATCAGTTAGTGTTGGCGTATTGATACCCCACAACAGAAAAGTGATGTAGGATCAGTTAGTGTTAGCGTATTGATGCCCCACAACAGAAAAGTGATGTAGGATCAGTTAGTGTTAGCGTATTGATGCCCCCCAACAGAAAAGTGATGTAGGATCAGTTAGTGTTAGCGTATTGATGCCCCACAACAGAAAAGTGATGTAGGATCAGTTAGTGTTAACGTATTGATGCCCCACAACAGAAAAGTGATGTAGGATCAGTTAGTGTCAGCGTATTGATACCCTACAACAGAAAAGGGAAGTCGAGTCAGTTAGTGTCAGCGTATTGATACCCTACAACAGAAAGATTATTTAGTGTCAGTCAGTGTTAGCCCATAGACCCTATCATTTCAAGTTATTTCATTACATCTATGACCTCATTAGCATAAATAATTACTGATTTGCTGAACGTTGTTATTTCTAGCTGAAACCTATTATCAGAAGTATCCATTTTTCTAACCACAACTGATGTATACATACAACCGTTTCTATTAATTAATGTTAAACAGAACAACAATAAAAACCTGTTTTTAGGCTTGGAAGATTGGGAACTACATTTATGCTCCTCGAGACAACTTTAAAGTTCTTGGCAGATGAAAAACTGTTAACTCTTGTTGGGTTTAGTTAACTTTTAGAGGAAAGGGTATCCCGAGGTTTATGCTTAAGATGTAAATTAATTGAAACAACTGTTAGGAAACTGAATAAGTTATTTGTTTTCAAATTGTTATTATGAATAACAGTAACCAATCCATCCCGTTCTGTCTCCTCATTGAAGGTTGTCCGTAATGACTATGCACAAGCTCTTTCCCTAGCGCTGACGGTACACTCTGCGACTATTGATGTGATTTATTCCTCTCTGATACTCGTGGAGCATAGGGCCTCAACAGTTATTCGCCACGTTTCTCGGTCTCTGACTATTCTTTATGGTCTCCCAGGATAGTCGACCACCCTTCAGTTCCTCAAGACGACCCGTCTCCAGGTCTGTTGTTGTTTTTTTACCAATCCAGAAGCACTTGAGCTTTCAGCTCTTCTGCTCGGTGCCATGGACATCATAACCCTTCGGTTCGGTGCCACGAACACCGTGAATCTGGGAAATCTGTGGCTTTTCTCCCAACCCCGCGGAAATGAACTCGCACTCACAGGGAACTTGTCACACGTAGTCCAACGCGCTACGAACACGCTGAGCAGACGGACCTCCAGGTCTGATTAGGATGTCCTCTTTTCCATTTATCTTGCGGGTTCCACTCAAGTAAAAGCACTCAAAGGATGTCAAACTATTGCCTGTCCACTACGTCAGCGAATCATGTTATCAGATTTGCTAATTTCGATCCCGTTTGGGCACTTTAAAAAAATGTTGTAATCACAAAACTTTGCTACCAATGATCTTCGAGCATCCTGACCTCTATAGTCTTGCACCTAAAAATAGCTTTCATTATTGATATGCATTTTGCTTTAATTTTCTCAAGTTCACTTTCTTTTGTAAATGTTACTATTTATAACGCGTTTGTTTCATTGCTATATTCAGAAGTATTTTATTTTATTTGACAAGTAGTTTGGATTTACTACGACCATTCCAGGAGTCGTCTGCAAAAATAGAAGAACTGCTTTTCATTTCTGCCTCGCCAGTTCCCATTTTAATGGTCTACTCGTTTTTCAAAAAACTTCTTACGTTCATATATTCGGTAGGAGCGTCTCTGGTGGGGACCTTGTATGACCACATTTTCCTTTGCGTTTTGGCAAAATAGTTTCCGTTTCTTTTTTCTTGTTAATTGCAAAGCTGATTGTTACCAGATTGCTGTTCTTGTTGTATTCTTCCAGGTTTGGGTTTGTTTGTGTGGTTATTGGTTATTGGTTACTAAACTGACGTCATTGCACTCCGGGCAGACCCATAGGTGCTCAGTCTCCCCAACAGATATCGAAGAGTATGCATACTGATGGTTCCTGTGGCTCGCTGATTAAACACACCTCTCACTCTGCTTCTCAGGCATCCAGTTCGACTTGAACAACGGGTAACTCCAAACTGCTTAAATCGCTTGATCGATTCAACATCGATATTAGTGTCCTCATCCAACAGAGAGTTCATGTAGGATCAGTACCGTTGTACGCTTTCTCGAAGTCATGTCAATCTCTCAAAACCTCATCATTAATTAGAAGCAGCTGAAAACAGTAACCTCACGAAACATAATACTTATAATACAATCTACTCCGATGCAACGATTGTGCAAGCGAAATCACTGCATGCACATTTACACCAAAATTATGAAATATCCATTTCCAAAATAAATTATTTTTTTTTATGATAAATGGAATATGCATTAGCTAATAACTACGTTTTTTATACTTTAAATCAATGCACATTTGATCATAACTACACGCTTTCTTTCACAGTGTAACTTGAACATTACATCAAAAATGAATGTATTTTCATACAGTATGACTGTGTACATTAAATCATAACTATATGTTTTTTAAATAATTGTATCTGTTGACATTATCATAAGGTATCTTTAATCATTATCGTTGACATCAGTGTTTGCACGTCAGTGGCTGAAGAACAAGCTGCACATTTGATTAGTATATCAGACTCCATGAATATGTTTCAAAATATTGAGTCTGAAAGTTTTAATGTGGTATAGGTGAATAACTTTTATCGGTCATACCTCAAGTTCCTGACTTGACTACACTTAGCTGAACGTTCTGAAGTGGGGGAGGAGGGCGGTTGAGGGGATGGAGAGCAACGATCGTGCTGATTGGTTTGTTAAAAATGTCCCTACTAAAACTGGCAGAAGTACGGACAGAGCTAATAGCAATAATGCAGTATTTACTCCGTTATGGGATATTGATAGGTCTCAGAAACTAGAACGATTGTGAGAATTAGATCCAGCCCCTAACAAATTGTTGTGTCACTATTGACTGAAAATGTTCCTAATCCGGAACGACTTCCCATAGTCAGAAAGGATGCATAAAGCCCAATATACGGCAAAAATGATTGTTAAAGAGTAATGAACACATCAAGCAGCTGGCAAGTGACCGTTCCAATGACCAGTCCTAGAAGGTTTGTAAATGTTCCTAAACCGGAACGACCTCACCCAGTCAGATAATATGTAAAGTAGTAAATGCTCTTTGGCTTAATTCAAGCCAAAATATACGAAATTAAAAAGATCATTAAAGAGTGTTTGTCATAAGATGCAAAAGGAACGCCGCGATTTGCGTCAGAATAGGCTGCAAAGTACAAAATGTTCTTTGGCGTAGATCCAAGCCCAACTATACGGCGATAAACGAATCATTAAAGAGAATTGTACAACGAAGGGGAAGAAAGTGTTTGACTGTCAGCAAGACAGACTCGAACATTTCCTAACCGAAAACTTCTGTTTCGGATGCGCTCGTCCTGCATTAGTAGTGGTCTAACTTGGGCGCAGCGTTCTACTCGTACTTGGCAAAGACTGGTTATGTATCCCAGTAAGAATGATTAAATTGGTCGAGAAGAACGAACGAAACAGACAAACAAACAAACAAAAATTAATCATTTGTTTATATATTATGTTTATTATATTTCCCATGCAGTTTATGTGATCTTTCTTTGTAATGTAATCTCATATAGTCTTGAGCTGATTATCGGTGTCCTCTTTCTTCAAACGGTAACGTTTTGCTATTACTGGACCATAAAGAAAACATTGCTATTTAACTACCTGGTATTACAGTAGTGTTTATTTCCTGGATCAGTGATCGCAATACTAATGTCGGTGATGGCAGCAGAAAAGAACAAAACGTGTTTCAGTTTCATTCAATCGTCTGTGCCGGAAAATCTATCCTGTGAGTCGTACATCTTTGAAGTTCTCATTAATCTCGTTTTTACTAACTTTTTTGCCCTTGTTGGTGTCGTCCTAAACGCTACATTTTTAATTGCGCTGAGAAGCCAGGGACTAGCATTGAGCAGTGGAAACATCTTCATCACTGCACAAAAGTTACAGACTTTATGTTTTCAGCAACAGCAATTATCGGGTAAAGTAGATACATATATATGGGATTATGTAATGTTTTTTTTGCTTGTGTTTTAAATAAAGTAATGGACAATTTCAGTTCCAACATAAAAAGAGAAGATATAAAGTCTATAATATTTTCTTTATTTTCTCATTCTCTGCTTTTTTGCTGTTAGGCGTAGCAGGTTTTAACTTATGTTCGGTTTCCCAGATAGTGTCCGCTCGCTCACTTGATATGCTATGGTATTGTGAAGTTTTAAGATGTCTGTAACTCCATCAATTCATCTTTTTCTTGGTCTGTCCCTTTCGCTTGATGATTCCATTTTCATGTTGTACGCTCTTTCAACTGGTGTATTCGGGTTCATCCTTACCACGTGGCCAAACCATTTGAGTCTGTTTTTCAATGAATCTAATACTAGGTGTTGTTCCGACTGTTCCTCTAATTTCCTCATTTCTTATATGGTCCCTTCTTGTTTGATTTACTAAACAAACAAAAGTCTACAATAGAATCAGGAAATAAGTTTTACTTTTTCCTACAACTCTTGCTAAAATATAAGTCTCTGTATCTTTACACCAAGATCACAATATTCAAAACTACAAAATACCAGTTGTTCTGTGTGATTATGAAATCTGGAGAATGACAAGATAAGAGGATACATTATTACAGATGTGTGAAACCAGAGTCTTAAAACAAATCGTTGGACACCACAAGGATGATAGTAGTGGATAATGGAGAATGAGAAGCAATAAAGATGTTTATAATTTGTTTAAAATGTCATTAGTTGTCAAATTCATCAAGATTAATATAACACGATGTGTAAGGTATATTTTAAAAAATGGCAGAGAAAAGAGAGACTAAAATTGTAAATACATAAAAGGATGAAGGTGATGAGACCACAAGGTAGACTACGAAAACAATGGAGAGATAACATAAACGAACATCTAGATATAATTAGGAGTTAATAACTGGGAAGAGAAGACTACGAATAGAGATGAATGGAGGCATATGATATTAACAGCAATCTTCTTTTTCTACGTTCGCCCGTTATGCATTCAGGCGTAGTCAGGGAGACTGGTACAGCATTTCTGATTGATTTTTACGTAAAGGACTGCTTTCCTTATTATCAATGTCCTCGGCCATACAGACGTGCCTTCTGTGACTTCAGATGTACATCAGCAGCAATAAACATCAATGGGGTCAGAAAATTGAATCTGCTTTCCTTATTATCAATGTCCTCGGCCATACAGAAGTGTCTTCTGTGACTTCAGATGTACATCAGCAGCAATAAACATCAATGGGGTCAGAAAATTGAATCTGCTTTCCTTATTATCAGTGTCCTCGGCCATACAGACGTGTCTTCTGTGACTTCAGATGTACATCAGCAGCAATAAACATCAATGGGGTCAGAAAATTGAAAAGAAGAAAAGAAAAGGGAGATTGTAGGTAGGATTAGCAACATTTCTTATTGATAGTGATATATTTGTGTATGGTCTCCTGATATGCCAGTAATTATCATCTTCAAATAGCTTGTCCTAAGCAGAATTTTACCATTCTAACAGTCCTTAAAAGTGTCTTTTCTTAAACCAGCTGTATTGTCGATGCAGCCATCTAAAACACAAACCTGTCGTTACTGCCTGTAGTAATGCAGTTTAGGGCTGTGTAGGACAGGGAGGACGTGAGTTGGAGGAATTTAATGACCACATGGCTAGTGCAGTCACCACAAAACTGTTCAGGAAAGGAATTTCCTTTCTTCTTCTTCTTCTTCTGTTTCTTACTATACGGTGGCAATTTTAAATGTTTAATGACCTCGAAAGACAAAATTCTTGCCTTACTGTCGACTGAATACGGGTCTCCAACATGGGAGCTGAGATCTAATCCATTTGCCTTACTGTCGACTGAACACAGATCTCCAGCATGGGAGTCGAGATATAATCCATTTGCCTTACTGTCGACTGAACACAGATCTCCAGCATGGGAGTCGAGATATAATCCATTTGCCTTACTGTCGACTGAACACAGATCTCCAGCATGGAAGCCGAGATATAATCCATATACCTTACTGTCGACTGAACACGGGTCTCCAGCACGGGAGCCGAGATCTAATCCATTTGACTAGATGCTCCTCTTGCAGCCATCATGCTCAAATAATCAGTTACATTCTGAATCCATCTTCTCCGTGGCCTTCCATTCTTCCTCATTGCCAGGAAGCATCCTGACATAAAAGGTCCTTCTCCAACCCTTCGTGTCTTTCTATATGTTCAAAATTCTTCCCTTTACTTTTTTTATTTATAGCATCAGTCAGCTTTCTTTGCAGTTGAGTTATTTCTGATTAGATATATTTTGTTCTCTTCTATGCCAATGATATACGGATGACCCTTCTATAACAGTTATATTCAAAAGCATATATATGTTTTTCTATTGCCTAGTTAAATATCCATGCTGCACACTTATACGTTGCCATTGGGAATATGCAAGCTCTTAATTAAAACTATTTTGAATTGCAAATAATAAAGAACTATGTGCATTTGGTTGTTATTACAAAGTATATCCTTTATAAAAGACTATCGTATCTACAATGATATTTAAAAAGCATTATTTAATTACTAATTTAGTTATCCTTGATATTACGAGTGATAAACTCGTATCTAATACAATTATGTATATAAGTCTGATTTCTTGTTTTATACAGTAAGCTATTGTTTTTAATTACACAATGTATGCATATAACATGATGTTAATATTATGTCATCATCATCATCAAGGTGCGTATCCTTTACAAGACGTTGCTCTCTGCAGCCCATCTGAAATTAACTTTGCCTCTAGCCAGTTCACCTACTTTGACAATGGTCATATGTATGGTTTCTTTAATATCTTGTAGCCAACTTTTTCTTGATTTGCCTCTGCGTCCTGGGACCCTGCCCTCTAATATTGTTCTCTCCAGGTCATCATGACGTTTTATGTGACCAAAGTATCTAATTTTTCTGAATAGTATATTGTTTATCAGCAAATTGTCTTTAACATTCAGTTATTTCAGGACATCAGTGTTCTTCCTTTTTTCTGTCCATGGTATTCGTAGGATCTTTCTGTATCATCTAGTTTCGAAGTACTAGATTTTCGTTCTTGTTGTATGGTTAATGTTTTTGTGTAATGTTATGTACTGTGTCTTTATTTCAGTAGAAGAATCACTTTCATATACATACTTACTAATTACTATTACAATATGTTAGTGATATTTGTTTAGTCACAAGATCTAAAAATGATGTTTATATTATTTTTCAGCCAAAGTCCACACATCATTAGTTTAATAGATAAAAGATCGGCTGTCAAGTTTAAGACATCAATCATCTACTCTGCAATTTACGTCAGTAGCTACATATTTTTTTCTCTCAGCGTTGTACTCACTAGTGTTTCTGTTATTGCATGTTGTATTGCAGTTTACTATCCATTTAGAGTAGCCATACTTTTTACTCCACGCAGAATCAAAATTATATTGTCTATAGTTGTCGTATACGTGTTTTTAATGTTAATTGCCTTAAGTTTCCTCAGTGATGGATATATCGTATTTGATGTTAAGTTAAACATAACTAAATCTATTTATCGCTACCAATTGCCTCATCGGGAAACTTTTTTTGCTGTTCTCAGATCCATGTTAGGTCCTGGCAACTTGGTTATTTTGATTATATGTATCGCTGCCATTGCTCTTAAATTCATATACAACCATGTAACCAGACAAGAAATAAGCAGTAGTGTACGTAAAATGGATCTAATCATACTAAGAAAAGGTCGACGTTTAGGCTTTTTTGTTATATTAGTGTGCCCAATTTTCATACCTATCAATGTTGTTTCTGTAATTGACTTACCATTTGATGTATCCTACTTGTTGACTACCATCAGTGCTTGCTTGAAAGCTCCGTTTTATTTTATCTCATCGACTAATTTAAACAGAGCGGTTAAAAGTTTGTTT
This sequence comes from Arion vulgaris, assembly GCA_020796225.1. Lineage (NCBI taxonomy): Eukaryota > Metazoa > Mollusca > Gastropoda > Stylommatophora > Arionidae > Arion > Arion vulgaris. The sequence continues at coordinate 42,056,170 of CM036756.1, read as the reverse complement.
TATAAGAAGTAGAACTTGTTTATTTAAAAAAAAATTATTCAATGTTTTATTTATTAGTAGAACCTAGCTCCTTGTTTTTCAGGCAGACCAATAGCTATACAGTTACTTTCAGGTAATGGTGACAGAATATAATAGCCGGCTATCGCAAGCGATGATGACAACGGCCTTATACGTGTACTGCTGCACCTATCTGGTGTGTGCGTAGGTGACCATAGGAGTCCAATACTAGAACACAACCCTCTACCATAGGTGGGGCATACATGATCAAGGTTAGACGTGTGGGTGCTGTGTGTTCTGTTTTTCACGCAGCTCGTTTTCTCTGTGCCTCAACACTACAGGGATTATCTTCTATGCTAGTTCTTCTTGTGTTTTTACCGCGGCATATTTGGCAATTTTGCGCCATGGATTCCCAGAATGAGGTGTCTATATCAAAGCACTTCAGAGACACTTTAAGAATGTCTTTAAAAATTAAAGAGTAATTTAAAGGACATTTTTTCTGTATAGCAATTTAAGTTCTGCCCCTTCAAGTTCGCCATACATCAATTGTTTTGGATAGCGTTTATCAGGCATCCGAGAAGTTCGCCATACATCAATTGTTTTGGATAGCGTTTATCAGGCATCCGAGCAACGTGACCGGCCCATCTTACTTGATAATTTTGTAATAGGGTGTTGACGCTTGGTATATTTGCCCTTATTAGGACTTCGGTATCAGCATTTTGTCCTGCCAGTTTAGTTTATTTTTAGTAGTCTGCACACGTAGGCAGCTTGTGTGGAAGTGGTTTCGTTTTCTTGCGTGACTGCTATACACTATCCATGTCTACTATACACTGTCCATGTCTGCTATACACTGCCCATGTTTCACTGGCGTACATCAGCGGGGTTAGCACTATTGCCCGGTAAACTTTCAGCTTTGTGTCTACCATTATCCCCTTCCTCTCACATATAGTAATGCAGCATTTGCTTTGGATATGCTTGACCAGTGGCTGCTCGTGATCATTTTTGTTGGTAGGGCCAGACATTTTTTCCGGATAAATCATGGTTTTTGGTTGCTATATTTTAATTTTAAAATAATAAATACACGTTATACATAATTTTGGTGGGGCCTGGCCCACTGGCCAGTAATGACGAGCCGCCACTGTGCTTGACATAATATGCTGTATGATAGTCTTCTTAGTTGGCTGGTTCTACACATGTTTCATTAGTTCTTGTAACGATGTAGGAGACTCAATCCACGTTTCCTGCCAAATGTATCACCTCATCATAACGTTCGTGTCGGCAGTGTGGTCATTCTTACAGAAACTCTGGTCTTGGAAATGATTTATCGTGTCACTACTATATCTATCACAGCCAGGGCCGTGTCGTGCTATGAAACACACAGGCGAGCGCATCAGGCGCTATCGTAAAGGGGCGGCATAAGCAGCGAAATAGCAAAAGCTATTTTAAAGAAAAAAACATTTCAGGGACGGCATTTCCAAGACTTGCATCATACTGAGAAAATATACCGCACTGTCCTGATCACAGCTGCTCATTATTATACGCTATCAAAGTCATATGACTGCTATCGTTTATTCAACGATACACTATCATTCTGTAAGATATGTGAGGGTAATCATTATCAGTCCTCAACACCTAGAAATATCAATAACATTAGAAAATATATATTCAAATTTAACTTGCTAGATGTATGAAATATAGCATACAATATTTTAAACTTATTCTTCTTCTCTTAACTCCCTGTGAAGTATAAGACAAGTGCAAATTTCTTCCTTCAACTAGATCTATCTTGAGCAAGTCAATGTTCGTTCCAGATCTTCCCTGCCTCTTCTGTTTCTCTTTCTTCAATTCGTCTGGATAGGTCTTTCTTAGGCCACCCAACTTCCCTAATTCCACTTCAGGTTCACATATGGTATCTGGTCTTCTGCATTCCTAATGAATGTGCCAACCACTTATATGTACTTCTTGATATTGTTGATGCCCGTGCACCGGGTGACCTAAGTATAAGTTATTCTTTGATCCCAACAAATTTTGAAAAAATTTTAAAGACATTTTCCATCAAATCCTCTTATTCGACTGTCTGCTTTTGTACCTGTTATTCATTTCTCTGACCCGTACAATAAAACTGAGAGCACGATTTAATATGTATATACCTAGCTGTGTTTTGCCCTGTAGGATGGCGATCTCCATATGTTGTCAAATAATTTGAACTTTGCAGCTGTCATTTCGATTCTTGTCTCACCTTAAAGTTGGTTTTACAGTTTACTAATATTGGGTTGGAAATACTTTGTTATATCACAATAAGACCCCAGTAAAAATATGTAGTCTGTCCATTATTTTTCTTGTTTTTCCCGAAAGCCTAATTGATTCATTGATTGATTGATATATATACGACCATCATCATTGCACTTCGATGTGTAACCATGTGTGCTCTAATCTCTTTCTTACATAGGAAGATCTCAGCTGCAGTGCACGAGCTCCGCAGCACCGGTGAGGATCCCCGATGTAATTTTAATGACGCTGAATCTAGTTCGCTGCAAGCCAGGGTGACTCTTTCACTGTTGCAACTACTACGGTGTAACAAGGCATCACCATTGTGACCTCGAATATTTTTCTTTTTTCCCATTTGCGGAGAACAAACACTTTTCGATTCCTTCCATTGCAGCTTACTGTTGTTCCACCACTAACATCACCGCCTTCAGTTGTCACATTAGCTAGTTCCAAAACTACTGGATTATTCCGTGACCCCCGACAACATAGGGCCGACTAGCTCAGACGGGAAAACAAAAATTTCTGTTTAAAGCGGCTGTTCTTTTTTAAAATAAGTGTTTGATAGAACATTGTAATCTTTTCTGCAATTTTTGAAAATTCTAAGAGCCCAAGATTCTATTTTTTTAATTAAAAGTGTAAATAGTACTGATATTCCATAGTGTTTACTAAGTGCAGGGTGTTTGTGAAGTCTCGCTACACTTTATATGTAGGACAACTTGAAAAATGAAATATATGACGTCATAAAAAATGTGCTTAAACAAAGTAGTGAAATTAGTTACAATAGTCACTGCTATGGTCTACTGTTGTTTTTGGTAAACTGGAATAAATCAATGAATTATTCATTATAATAGATGTTAGAAATATCCACCACAGGCTTCACAACATATCTGTACACGTTTCTTCATAATGTCAAATGCCTTCTGCAACATGTCTGTTGATATTTCTTTTCTTGAAGACAACATTATGTTTTGAGTGACAAAAAATGACTCTAGCAGACAACAGTCAGTCACTGTATATTGCTTCATAATTAACTTAGTTAGTTTGTTCCGTTTGTGCCAAAGGCGGCACAATAGGGCATAGGTTTTAGATCTCCATGTGATGCGGTTCATTGCTAGCAGTTGGAGATCTCGTATGGTTTTACATCCCAATAGTTTACTTTCTTGCTGGATTGTTCTTCGAAGAGTGGTCTTAGGTCTTCCACGTTTTCTTTTCCAACTGGAGACCATATGACTTGTTGATTTAGTCTCTTTTCGTCTGATCTAAGAACACGACCTAAATATCTTCACCTTCGTTTCCTTATAATATTTGATACGAGTTGTTGCTGTGCTCTATCTCTCCCTGCGTTGTTCGAAACAAAATCACTCTATTTTACTTGGAATGATTTACGTTTTCATAATTGACTACGGCATACATTTTTTGATGACGTCATTTACTTTGTTATTCACATTTGCTCTACGTAGAGTGTTGTGAGACTTTAAAAACACTCTGTTTTAAATTACTAAGTTATTTAATATTACTTAATTTGTCACTTAATATAACCTTGATTTAGCATGTTGTGTTGTTTGTAAAACAAAATTTGTCTTTATCTGACAATGCTGGAATGACAGGTCACGCGACGGTTGTGGTCTGATTTTCTAGAATTTTTACCTGAGGTCACTGGCGTTATGTTATCGGAGGCCACGATTATTCTTATCGAGAATTCTCTGCAAGTCGTGAGTATATGATTGTGAACTGTTGTACACGCAGACGATTCTACTGAAAATGTCGAAGACTAGAGAACGCCATCATTTAGGGCATCTTCTTGTGTGAGGTCCAACATGATGAACCTAGACGACAAAGACCGTCAGTATGATTGAAAGGAGTTTCATTTAGATAGAACCTGTCAAATAGATTCATGGACAGAGAAAGCAATTGTTCATTAGTTATTTATGATGACTTTGTTTCTGCGAAATAAATTTATGTTTATACTATCGCAGTATTGTCACATTTAATTGGACAACATGGTGTGAGTAATTACAATAAATGTACTTTCAATCATTTGTTTTCTATTATGATTTATAAATTAGTGAGTTCAATATTGCAAGCAGTTATAACATATAATAAAATACTAAAGTCTTTAAATTAAATTGTACAAGAGATATATTGTTTTTAATAAACAAATGCAAATAATGTTTTTTACTGCATAGGTAATTAATATGAAAATCGCAGTCGTCAGAAAATGTTAGCAGCATTGTTCTAAAACAATTTCTTGATTTTTGTATTACAGTTTACTTTCAGTCCATCTCTGGATGTTTCATTTCCACTTAACTTTGCTGCAGAGATTTGTGTCCATTTGTTTTCAACATTTCATGCCACTCTTCTGATATCGTGCAGGCCAGGAGTTCATTCCTCGTAGCTCGGGAACCTCATGCCACATTTAATAAGCAGGAAAACTGACTTCATAAATGATTAAGAATCCCGCTCATATGTAAATTAATCCCATCAAATAAAGTTAAATATAATACAGAAAAGTTATTCTAATTGTCTTTGTCATAAATAGGTCATTATAATTGTTCTTTTAATCGTTGTTACTAAATTAAAAATTATACCATTATACTAAATTGGTCGTTCAATAGCAATTTTAAAGTGATGAAATCATTTAAATGTCTGGCCAGCAACTAGTAACAACTGTAAGTAAGAGACGATAGAAATATGTTGAGCATACTCTAAGAAGACATGATCAAAGAATCACAAAGCAGACAATGAATTGGAATGCTAAGGGTTCAAAAAGCAAAGGGCACCCTAGGGAAACACTGAAACAAACTTTACTAAGAGATTGAACGAGTTGCCCAGGATAGAGTGGTATGGGAAAATTGCAGGCCCTTTATAACATATAACGGTACGAAAGAAAAAATAGTAAAAATTGAGTCATCATCACGAAATAGTTGTCCTGAGCAAAATGTTACCACCCTAACAGTCCTTCGGAATTTCTTTCTCTTCATAACAGTGAAATATATATGGATGATGGAACCATTACATACAATTATGTCTTCGTGGGTATGTAAAGTATGGATGGTGAATTAATTTGATACCATTAGCTTTTGGTCGGTAGATAAAGGTAAAAGAGATCGGGTACTAGAGCTAAGGGAAGACCAAGAAAAAGATGGATAGACAATATCAAGACCACACTACATAAACACGTATACAACACAACAAGGGCGACTCATCTGGTCCAAGAACGCAAATTAAAGCTCATATCCCTACGCTTAACAGCAAGAGTGGACAGTCAACTACATCTTCCACCTGGTAATAGACAATAGATAGATAAAGGTAAACGTTATATTTCACGTCTAAAGTGCCTAAAGCCGAAAGATTGACTTCATTGCACCGGGTTTTACCCCATATAGCTCAGGCCCTCTCTGAAGAAATAGACTGCCACCTGCCGATAGTATAACACAGCACAACATCCGTAGGTCCGGTAGCAATTCTAGGATATCTGGAAAAGATGCACTCGTGAACAGAACCGTACTGTCCGGATTCAAATCTACGACCTTCGTTACGCAAGGCAAGGAATTAACCACTTAACTACATAGTACCTCTATTTCACGTATATAAAATAAGATAATGTGTTAACAGCCAGGCTTCTTACATACATTCTTTTTCACTTCATTATAGAAAATGTCTTCAATTGTAAGTTCTAAAGTCAATGTGGATTCCCATCTGTAGCTATAACTTTGTTTTCTAATTTTCTTCCAACCTTATTTTGTTTGTGAGTCAACGTTTCTTAGTGTTGAAATCTTTAGGGAGTCCATACTTTTCATTTCTTTTTTCAGTCCTCTTTAAGATTATTGTAAGTGCTTTTGTCAAAAGATTCGATTTTATTCTTCAACACTGGAGTTATTGTCCGTGATTCACAAACATGTGTAGTCATAGGAAAAAATGTGTTCCGTTACGAGTTGAAAAGTGAAGAAGACGTATATTAATGATAATGTACATGTGACCCTCAAAGTAAGAACACGACAAACGTGTAAATAAATAAATAAACCAACTATAGAAAAATATATTTGCATAGTTCATTGCTGCACCTTTCTGACAGAGATGGTTGAACATAAACATTTTATTGATTGATGGATTGATAGGTTTGACCATCATCATTGCACTTCGATGAGTAATCATGTGTGAACTGATCTGTAATCATGTGTCTAACTATGGACATTCTTTTGTTTGTCTGTCGCCACTCATATATAAGAAAATTAGTTTGCCAGCTTCCTCGTGAAACCATTGCAATATTTATCCAGAGATCCGGATCTCAGTGTAGGTGAGATTAAATTCCTAATCTTATCGGAGACGGACGATAAAACGTAGGTCCCGTGTTCAATTTCAGCATGTAAAAGATCCATTGGCAGCTCCAAATCGAGAAGAGCAGACTAGATTGCAGATACACAAGCAAAATTCATTACAAAAATTTAAAATAATATTTCTACAATATATTTTTGTCATCTTCTAAATCAGATCAGGGAACCTCGCCGGTGCTACCGAGTTCATGCACTGTTGCTGAGATCTTCCTGTGTAAGAAAGAGATCTGAGAACAAATGGTTAATTATCGAAGTACAATGAAGATGATCAATTAGTTTGTCAGCAACATATCTCTCGAACAATGTTTCTGTAACTCTTGCAATCTGGTAACAATGATGTGTTTTCAAATGTTAGTTTCTTCAGATTCTTGTCCAGAATTGAAAGTAATAGATCATGGAAAGGAAGAAAGTCAACATAAGAACTGGTCAACAAAAACTAGGGATATATAGTCGAAGAGGTTCATGATAGCCTATATCATCAATCCCTGGTAGGAAATTCTTGTGTCACTAAAACACACATACATCTATCTTCGCGTCAAATAAACTAACAGCTGAGGTAAACTAACATACAAATACAGAAAAACAAACATACTAACAGCTTCAGAAAATTAACATACACATACAGAAAAAAAAAATTCGAAAAAAAAATCTGTGGTGGAAAATAACATAAGAGAATTATAAATGAGCACATCGAGTCAACGTTGACACGTATGACCTTACTGATAGCTGGTGAACACTGTTTTATTAGGACTTCTCCTTCCAGACCTATTCCTGCGAGTGTGTAAGGGCTGATATAATGCGATATGTTATATTATGTCACAAATATGTCAAGGATATGCCACGATTTTAGTTTCATGTGATGTTACAAATGGTCATGTCACAGTCATTAACAAAAAGGTTACAATTAATCTTGTTCTAGTTAGCGCTAGTGTTTACAACTGATCATGTTTCAGACATTAATAAAGCGTTTATTTATGAATATATCAGGAAATGACAAATTGTTTTTATAATTGGTCTTGTTTGTGGACTTATACAATAGACACAAACAACTGAAAAGACAAGTATAGAGGGGGAATTCCGCAGAGGAGAAGAGGAAGACCAAGGAGAAAAGGAATTCAGAATACGATATATAATTTGCTCATGGCACAGAAAAGGGGTGACATCTGACCGGTGAGAGAAATACATTTCAAAGGATTGTTAAGGTGATAATATTTCGTTAAGGACAAACTAGTGGATTATGATTTTCCTTTTTCCATACATATCATACATATAATAATATTTAATTATTAACCTTTATAACTATAGTTCGTTCCAAAATTCGTGATCACACTAAAGGTTTAATTTGTACGAAGTCTATCTGATGGATACAAGTAATTTTTGCATGCAGTCTTATATACCTCACGACGTTACGAATCCATCTTTAACTAATTGGTAGGTAGCTTAGTTGATGCAAAAAACATTTTTTGTTTTATAATTTTGCATAAGCACAACAAAATGATAATCAAAGTTTAGAATTTACAGTAATACACAAAATGGTGGCGAAGGATTGCAAAAGCGTATCCCTATTACATATTATAAAAAGAAAGGTGACATTATGAACAAATGATACCTTCCACTTCTATAAATGAAAGTAAATGTTGCGTACATACGCCAATGACAGTCGGTAGGAAACATTGTGAACTGATTAATTCCACGGGATTTCCGATTTTGACTCGCACTGAATTGCATGTTGAACACGGAAATGCTTAGTTATAGACAAACTTGACAATCGTACTGTAAAATGTCGACAAGTATACCAGATCAACATCGCGGTAATTATAGTAATAACATATAATAACAATCTTACAGAACTAAAGGTTTGGGTGGGCAAAAATACTTTTGGAACGTCGTCACTGTTACCTATATAAAATGCAAAAATCAAGAATTTCTGTCAAGTGGATGATTTTATATCGTTCAGTAAAGATGATCACAAATTTTGGAATGAACTATAGCTTCAAACGTTGCTATGATATATGCAGGGAGACAACCATTAATATACTGTGCCTTTGTTCAAACGATTATGTCCCATGTAGCCTATATCTGTAAAATCTGAATGTAAAGAAAATGTTGTGTTAAGTACTTCTGACGATTAATCTGCTTGCTAATCTCTGGTAACAGTTTATTGCTGTAGGTTCTCTAAGCTGCACTGCGACTTAATATAACCAAATAGACTAAAGTGTATGGTTGAAACAATCCAAACTTTGCTAATTTAAGGAGTTTTAACAATGTTCTCAATTGATAAACATATATTTTTGTATACAACTGATAAAACAATTCGTTGCTATTATGTTTGTTGTAAGTTTTGTATATTGAATCAACAAGTTCTCATACCACTGTTTTATTGCAAGAACATTACTTGTTAAAATATGAGAACTAAAGTTTGAATCAAGAGATTACCTCTATTTGGTAGACACATCAGAGATGAAGATAACTGTACAGCAAGGCTAAAAGAGTAAAATGTACAGGAAAATGATAATAGTGACAGTACTCAATATGAGCGACAAGTAAATTACGTAGATCAGGTTGTTAGAGTATTTACTTACTAAATGCAAGCGAGATCATTTCCTGTTGTATGAGAGCTCATCAAGACAATTGTAGTATACGGTTCTACTGACTACAACCCCTGTTCTGGGTGAGTCTCCCGCCTTAAGAACAATAATTAAGTCAGAACCCGTAGTCGAACTGTACATACACATCACAAGTACTCATGTAGATGACAAAATAAAACAGAAACAAATGTTGTTTGCTTTGTATTGTGGTATATGGCGGGATGTCTGTCAGGGTCAGCCATGCTGGACGTCCCTGATGAGGGACCAGACCAAATATGGCTTCCTGGACTTCGCGGTTAAGGGTTTAACTTGGAAATAATAATCCCATCCTGTAAAAACATCGTTATGTTGCGGAAACAGCAACAAAGACACTACCTATTCACGAGCATAAATATAGGAAGCTAGTTTCACGAGAACAGATATCATAAATGTCAAAACCAGAATTCTATTTTGGAATGTGAGAACAATGTATGGTTCTATTTGCGACCACACTCTATAAGAACGTTCAATATGTCAGCTCTTTTGTCTGGGTGACCACTCAATGTTGAGGTAGAGGTAGACTGTCCGTTCTTTCATTGTTGCCATCAATATCAATGTGTCCCGGAAGGAAGATGAAGGTAACTCTACGAATTGTTGACCCCTGTAGATATTCAGTCATTGTCCTTCAGCTAAGCCAATCCACATCTATAGCTAAATTACAAGAGCAAAAATTGAAGCCTGGATTAGAAAATAAAGAGCAACACAACAGATGTATGAAAAGGCTTATCAATAAACATTGTACTGGTAAGGTGTGACTGTTTGACGGTGCACCCTGTAGGAGATATTGTGGAAGGTATAGGAACACCGGAGAGCCGCGGTAGCGTGGTTGTTAGTGAACTCGTTTCTCAAGGCTGGTGGTCTGGTGCTCCCTCAGTGCGCGTGGAATTTTTCCCGACCGCGAAGGCTCTCAGGTCGACCCAGCCTCAACTGGGTACCAGACATGCTCTGGGAAAGTAAAGGCGGCCGGCGTGATGCTGTCCACATCACCCATCGTGTGCCGACGGTCAATGAAAAATATAAGCCTAACATTGTATTGCCCTATATACCACGAGGTATGAAAGGGTTCCTTTACTTTTTTTCTTTTTATAGGAACACCTATGACATGTCGAGAATAAAATGAGGATACTCCAAACTGAAACTGAATGATGTACTGAATAAATAATAAATGTATCCGAAAATTAACAAGTAAAATGGAATGATTTCGTTTCTAACAACACAATGAGAGATATATAGAACACACCAACAACCCGTATCAAATATTATAAGGAAACGAAGGTGGAAATATTTAGGTCATATTCTTAGATCAGACGAAAAAAGATTAAATCGACAAGTCCTTATGTGGTCTCCAGTTGGGAAAAGAAAACGTGGAAGACCAAAGACCACTCTTCAAAGGACCATCCAACAAAAAAGTAAACTATTGGGATGTAAAACCATACAAGATCTCCAACTGCTAGCAACGAACCGCATCACATGGAGATGTAAAACCTCTGCCCTATGTGCCGCCTTTGGCACGAGAGGAACAAACTAAGTATGCAAAAAGATTGATTAAAACATCGAATTGACAAGTTCTGCCGTTGGACACTGCTGGATTTGTTAAGGCGGGGATCACAGCACCTATGTACGTGACCGAAGTGCTGTGAAGATAATCCTCTATGTACGTGACCGAAGTGCTGTGAAGATAATCCTCTATGAACGTGACCGAAGTGATGTGAAGATAATCCTCTATGAACGTGACCGAAGTGATGTGATGATAACCCTCTTATAACTGGTACCTGAGGTTAGAAGTGTATCAATACTTGACAAATTGATTGGGAAATTTCTTCACAGCGAGTGTAAATTATCGCAATAAATATTACCAACATAGATATGAACTTATTTATTATTATTATTGTTTTGAAATCAATAACAAAGCGAAATCTTACATGTATTTTAATTTTAATAAAAGAAATATATTTCGAAGATAGACATCTACATCATCAGGTATGTCAGTCGAAGGTAAAGGAAATATTTAATCAATTGTTAACAAATGAAGAGTTGAAATTGAAATTAAAAATGGACATCAAAATGTAAAATTCCCAAAATTATATCCAAACTTAATGACAGCATCAAAGAAATTTTTTTAAATGTCATTACCATCATCATATTTAGCCGAAAAAGGATTTAACATGGTCTCCAGTCTATTAATAAATAAAAAAAACAGACAGTCAATAAAAGCATGCGATCACTTGAGATTCTTGATGACAAAAATGGCACCAAACTTTGAAAAAGTAGTTTTATCACATCAAGCTCAGTTCTCTCACTAATAATATTTTATTCATTTTTTACTAAAATATGTTTCCCCAATCATACTGGGAACAATACATCAATATATCGATATTGGTAATATCTTCTAATAAAAGAATTGCAAAAAATGTGTTTTTGTTTTTTCAATATATAGTATATACAATATAGTTTACAAAGGGGGCGATATCGAATCATTCACTGTAAAAGGAGGTGCTAATTCAAAAAAGGTTGGGAACCTATAATCTAGTACATGTGTTCCCAAAGTGGGCGTTACACCTCCCCCAGTGGACGCTGAAACGTTCGAGGGGGCGATAGTGGGTTCAGAAGAATTTGGGGGTGTTCAGACGATTAGTGGTCGGTAGTTTCTTAAAGAAGAAATTCATAATAAATATTTTAAAATAAATTATTTTCGTGATTTTGCGATTGAATAATCATTTAAAATTTGGATTTTGCATTTAAATTCATCTCATGCTCGTCTTACACTATCCATTTTTTCATCAATTTTCTATTTCATGCATATAATTATTTGAAAATTGACCATATATGACAGAAATATATATCAATTTTGTATGTCAAAGAGAAAATAGAGCATGTATATATGTGGAAGGGGGGCGTTAGCAAACTGTTATAATGTAAAGGGGGCGTTACAAAGTTTATGTTGTGCATAGTTGGCGGTGGGTCGAAACAGTTGGGAACCTGTGATCTAGCATTCTAGAAGGTCTTTGCCTTGTAACTTCATTATGTGGAAGCTCACAAACAAAGAGTCCCTCGATTCTTGCGTTATCTTGTTTTTCACATTTTTGCTAGAATAGTCTGCATGTACAACAGTTCGCTGGGACGTACTCAAGACTTCTAGAGAATTTTCAATAAGAATATTCCAGCAGTTTTGGAACTAACTAATGTGACAACCGACAGTGGCGATGTTAGCAACGGGTTCGACGGAAGCAGGAATGGAAGTAACGTAAGAGAATTTGTTCTCCACAAAAGTGAGAAAAAAAGTTAAAAGGATTCGAGACCACAAAGACGAAGTCTTGGTGCAACGGAGCAGATGTAGCTGTGAAAGAGTAGCACCATCTTGCAACGAACTAAGTACAGTAACCATAGTCGTTCATGATGGACAGGGGTCAGTTTCAGGTCCACAGACTTCGGCTTTCTACAGAGTTCTTCATAGTTCATACGTACGGTTCCAACTTCACTGCAACGGATCACCCCATAATTGCTCCGTTCCTGTGCCAACGAAAATCACACGAACTGCTAACAACTCTATCATGTGGGAACAATTCCAGAATGAAACAGCCGTACCGTCACAAAAAGCAACCTACACAGCATAAATGCATATGGTCGTCGCTAAAGTTGCAATACAAAACTGCTTATCACTTGAATTGCAATTCATGTGGAAAGGAACATCAATCACGAAAAAATCCAACTTTCTGCACACGCAATATCACTGCATACGGCAGATTGAGTCGGTTCCTCATAATTGCTGTCCGCCATTTTCTGAATAGCCACAACAAGCGCACGGTTGACACAGCTAAAAGCATTCCATGTAACATTCATAGCTCACATCGTTGCTCAAGCACTAACTCAGTAGCTCTGCAAACGAAACCGGAAAATACCCGACCAAATATGGTGGAAATGCGTTAGCAAAAAGTCATGTCCAGAATCAAACAGTCCTGACTCTGAATGGCCCTCCCGCATTCTGCCATTGCTGGTCTGATACAGAGTTTTCATAAACAAATTTTAACCCTAATTTGGCAAGACGAGACCATCACTTCCGGAACTCATTTAAAGAAGGATATCCCATCATGCCAGAACGTTTGTCAGATAAGAGCTATGAATTGCTTCAAACGGATTTAGAGTGTTACAAATACCAAGATCTGGTCCAGGAATGACATTTTGGGCTCATGTCACGGACAAACTTTTGTTTCGGTTGCTTTTGTTTGTGCATTTCGTTTCCTCCGTTGTCATTTTAGTTATTAAGCTGCTCTTTAAGCCTGCAGTAGTTTGAACTATTATAAACTATATTACATACATGTAAGTATACATAGCAAGTATACATGTATAGGCAGCGGCGGCTCGTCATTAAGGGCCAGTGGGGCTCGGCCCCACCAAAACTATTGAGTAGCGTGTACTTATTATTTTCGACATTATTTGTTCATAATTATTACTTTCAACGGGATACTGATGGTTGATGGAGTTACATACATCTTAAAACTCCACAATACCACAGCGTATCAAGGGACCGATCGTCCATTATCTCTGAAACCGATCATCAGCTAAACCTGCTACGCCTAACGGCAAAAAAAGCAGATAAGGTCAAAAGGGAACGTGATACTGATTAGCTTTGAAAGTTGATATATAACGCTAAAATGTCACACAAAGTTTGAAATCTTACATTCAACATCATTCCACCCTAATTAGTATACGCCCCTGGTCATTAGGGGCCAGTAAGTACAGGCCTACCAAACCAACAATAATTAACGTGTACTTATTATTTCTTTAATTATTATTTCGTAATTATTACTTTTAACTTGACACTGATTAGCTTTAAAAGTTAAATATACAACATTAAAATATAAATATTATATCCGAATAATTTAACAACCATATTAATATATAACATATTCTTATTAAAAAATATTATAGAGACAAACTCATCATTTTCCATTTATTGCTTCACGCATTGTGCCGTGCACTATTTCTGGGGAGAGTTTAAATTTTCCTATCTAAGATAACTTTAAGAAATGGACAGGTTACAGTCTGGCAGTGTGCAACTTCAAGGCGAAAGAGAGAGGATGCCGGAGATTCATTGCAGCCAACCTTCGATGTGGAGACGGCACTGATGATGATCTAAGATGTAACATTGCGACCACTGACCATTGATCGCTATTGCAATGATATTTGCCAAAACAATTATGTCATGCTCATTCATTCTTACGCGGCAAAACTATTTCTCAGATAAACGAGTACTCTAGATTAAATAGTTCGTTTAATTTATATAAAATGTATAAAATTATAGAAAATAATAGCACTAAATAACGAACTATCATAGAATAAGATTAGTGTAAGGAATTGTCCCTTGCATTAATACATCTTGTCTAAAGCAATAAATACCACGACATTCGTGACCCTGAACTTGGTTCCCCTATACGACCGTATCTTGTGAACTCTGACCTGTCGACTGACGTCACTTGATCTGGGTTAGCTATTTTACCGTTTTTAATGGTGAGATTGTACAAATGTAATCAATTTTCTTTCGTACAGTTGTCAACTGAGTCGAGTTAAGCAAAACACGTAAAAACATTTTTAACAATAACAAATTACAAAGTACTAGAGATTTACAACATACAAAAACAATGACAATACACAGAAACGTTTCGACCAAATTGCCTTTATCAAGCAAACAATACAAGAGAAGTGAAGAATTTCATTTCTTTCACAGTACACTACATATATGATGAAAATCGTGGCATATCCATTACAGGACGTAGCCATCAACCACAGCAAACGAGTCGTTTTCTGCGTTTACTGCAGCGATTAAATATTAATCATCAAGGTGCGTATCCTTTATAGGACGCTGCTCTCTTTGCAGTACATCTGAAATTCACTCTGTCTCTTGTCAGTTCACCCACTTCGTCGATGATCATGTTCATGGTTTCTTTAATATCTTGTAGCCATCTTCTTCTTGGTCTGCCTCTGCGTCTGCGTCTTGGGACCCTGCCCTCTAGTATTGTTCTTTCCAGGCCATTGTGACGCTTGATGTGACCAAAGTATGTAATTTTTCTGTATAGTATGTTGTTTATCAGCCAATTCTCTTTAACATTTAGTTCTTTCAGGATATCAGTGTTCTTTCTTTTTCTGTCCATGGTACTCGTAGGATCTTTCCGTAGCATTTAGTTTCGAAGGACTGGATTTTCCTTCTTAATTGTTGTCCACGATTCACAATCATAAGTAGCCACTGGGAAAATGCATGCTCTCAATATTTTTAATTTGAGTATTTTGCTGGTGCTTTGCCACATGTTCTTCATTGTGTTTAACTTCTTGATTGATATTGCCAGTCTTCTTGAGATCTCTTTGGAGCAGTCACCGTTATTGTTAATTATTGAGCCCAGATATTCGTAGCTCTCTACACATTGGAGTTCTTCATTGTTTACTTGGATGTTAGATGTTCTGCATCAAGTTCTTGGCAACATACAATCAGTAGTTTGCCATTGCTTTCTGATTAGTTCTGGCCACTTAACCATGCTCTCTGGTGTGCCCTGAACCCGATATCAGGCTGTTCCAACTCCCGCCATCGAAACCGTTGTTGACATTGTCAATCTTCCGCCTTTTCTGTCGGCAGCCTTGTGTACTGAAGAAGGGAGACTTTCTTCGAGTTTTGCTCTACGTAGTTTCGCCGGCTAGTCGAAGCCGTTGACCTGGGATTGGGGGTGGTGCTGCTGTACACAATCAGACTCGAGGAGCCATAAGAGATGGACAGGAGTGGGGAACCAAATAGGCTCCAGGCCGCCCTAAAAAGGACGCGACTGCCTCTCACCGTGAGGTACTATCTCTACCATCTCCTGCCCTACCCCCCGATTAAATATTACATCACCTAAAATGTTTACGACACCCTGGTCTCATTCACAAGTTCGCAGTTTGTTGTCATGTGGTGAGGCATTTTCAATTTGTGTTCCAGACAAGTTTTTTTTTTTTATTTCTCTGGGCGCTCCTGTCGTTTGCTGTGTCCAAATACTTAATTGTCCTTGATTTTATATTATTTAATAGCCAACTCTCTTTAGTATCAAGCTGTTGCATAACAGAAGCATTTGTTCTTTTCGTGTAAGAGGTAATTGGGTCTAAGGCGCATGAGGACAACGTCGCGTGAGGATTAGTGAGCTGGCACTAACCAAGATCCTACCCCATCTCCACGTGGTGACTCTGGAAACAGACAACCGTGCCTGTCTGGCTAAGCGGGTAGGTATCTAGGAGAGCTACTCTGGTATAAGTAGTGATGTAGACGCAGTTACGTTGGATGAGATCTGCTCGCAACATAGACGAGCAGAATCACAGAGTTACTATTAATACACATCTCTCCCGGTCGATGGGAAAAGCTGAACAATTAAACATAAAAGGATGAAGGGTGCATCCAGAGAAGAGACTGGGACCATACGGGGCAAAACTCGGAACCACAAGGTGGGAGTTCGAATTGAGTTGCGTGTCATGGCAGTCTCGAGGCATAGTAAATGTGAGTACGGTGAGAAAACTGATAAACACGATGAGCAGGCACCAAAGTAGATCTAACACACATATGGACGATACACAGGGAAGCCCACCGTGAGGGCAGACATGCACGGTGCTGATTATTGAGCGACGAAAAGGCGTGGCAAATGTAGGGTGAGTGGACCAACCAAATATGCAGAAAACTGGAATGCCCAGCAGAGGCTTGAATCCAGTACAAACGTTCCTACCGAATGGTGATAAGCTGTGCACAGTGAGATATAAATGGGTAAGGTGTCGCCTAGTAGAACAATTTGAGCACAAGTGACAGAAAGAAAAGAGGCGGGACCAGTCGGAGGACGAGAGCACAAATAGAAATGCGAGGTGGACAAAACGGTGTCGAGCCTCAAAGATGGCGTCTCCATCCAGAGAGCAATAACCGTGTTTTCCCTCGCAGATAACTATTACTACCTTGTAGTTCAATTGGGGACAATCAAAGTCTATCGGAGCAAACCGTACACAAAACTGGACGGCAGGCAAACCAAGTAGTCCATAGAAGACTGGTAAACTGGGCAGATGGCGCTCAACAACCCGGGAGGGAAGGTTGTCTAAGGGTAGCTACCTTAAAATAAAATAGCAGCCTGCTGCCTTGCAGGTCGACTGGGGACAGCCCGAGACAGACGAAGAGCGAACCCAATAAATGCTGGCTAAAACCGGACACATTGTCGAAGGATAAGCACCAGAGCTCCAAATGGCGCTAAAGATGTAACGAAACACACCCATGCTAAGGTTGCATGAATCATATTTCCATATGAAAGCAGAATTTATGGGGAAATCTGGTACATCGGTCTAAGTGGTGATCGTGCCTGCTGCGTGCGCGCGAGAGAGAGAGAGAGAGAGAGAGAGGAAGAGAGAGAGAGAGAGAGAGAGAGAGCGAAAGGCGATAGGGGTAATAACTTCCTGGAATAGACAAATAATATTAATACTCCAAAAACCACAATTTTTCCGAAATTTTTGCCGGGCTCCACCAAGAAAAATGACCACGGGCCGCCACTGTGTGTTGGTAAACTTGATTATATGATTCTCTTAAAATTTGGTCAATTATGGATATTTAAAATGAGCTACAATATAATTGTTAATGATTACACTCCCGTATGGCGATCTTACGCAGAATAAACACGATTTTCATTACATTTTTACTTGTGACATCATCTATTAGAGAATGTTACGCCTCACCGACTTAGCAAAGTTGTAGATTCTAGATTTCACTTTCTTAACTCTGACCAGGAAATGGGGGACGCAGGCAGGATATCATTCCTTCCCTTCGTTTGTTTGAAATATTGTCTATATATTCAATGTTGTCTCATGTATAAACTTCACTGTCTTGTGCAGATCACACAGAGGTCCGTGTAGTAATCTGTCTAGTGTTGTTTCGTTAAGTCAGTGAGTTTGCCTCAGTGTATCATATTCAGTGTATCATATTCAGGGCAGTTTTAAAGTATGTGCTCTGCAGTCTGATGTGCCAGGCCAGATGTACACATGACTGAATTGTCAATCTTGAATTTTGTATACATGTGGCTGCGGAGTCGACTGTGTCCATTTGGAGGATGCATGATGTAATATGGCTTTGATAGCGTATGTAGTGAGTAAAGTTGACCAATAAAAAGTTGACATAATAAAGTTTCTTCAAGATCGGATATTTGTGTGAGAATTACACCGTCGACACGAATGTGATACTAAGGTGATACATTTGACATCAAGCGTGGATTGAAACTCTGACATCGATAACTAATGAGATATATTTATAACTAGCGACTAACTATGGAAACTATTCGACAACATATCCTTCATCATTTACTGAAAGTAACAATGCATCAATGAGACTGTCTGAAAACAGGAGCAAGGTTCTGCTTATAAAAATAATAATTCTTCTCGTACCGTTATACGTTACATAGGGCATGCAAGCAATTTCTCCATATCGATCTATCTTGGGCAACTCGCTCAATCGCCTCCATGGAACTGAGACTGATATTTCTTGCCTCTCTCAGAAAAGTTCGTTTCAGGGTTTCCTTAGGTCGACATCTCTTTCTTTAACCCTCTGTATTCTCATTCAATGTCTTTTTTTTATTCTTTGAATTCTCAAGTTGTCTCCAGCATATTTCCATCTTCTCCATTTTAAAACAGTTGTTACTAGTGGTTGACCAGCCATTTCTCTTATTTCATCACTTCTCCTGAATTCGTTCCATTTTATGTTCATTTTTTGTCTCAGACATACACAGAGAATACATCATCACATATATATGTATCTACTTTACCTGATAATTGCCGTCACTGAAAACATGAAGTCTGTGACTGTGTGCACTGTGATGAAGATGCTTACACTGTTTAGTGCTTGTCCCTGACGTCTCATCGCAATAACAAATGTTGTGTTCAAGACGATACCAAGAAGTACAAAAACGTTTATAAAAACAACATCAGTGAGGACTTCAAAGATATACAACTCACAAGATATTATATTTTGCGGCACCGAAGATTGAATAAAAGGAACACACGTTTCATTTTTTTCTGCTGCCATCACTGACAATAATATTGTGATCACTGATCCAGGAAATAAACACTACTGTAATACCAGGTAGTTAAATAGCAATGTTTTCTTTATTGTCCAGTAATAGTAAAACTTTACCGTTTGAAGAATGAAGACATGGACAATCAGCTCTCAACTCTATGGGATTACAATACAAAGAAATATCACATATAATGCATAGGAAATATAATAATAAACATAATATAAAAACAAATGGATTAATATAAACTTGATTTGTTCACATTATATTATATTTAATATCAACATATTTTACTTCTGAAACACAGTTTCTGATTATATTTTAAAACATCCACAAACAACAATATCATGTATATGGTTCCCTTCAACTTGTTAACTGGTGACTAACTTCGGTGCAGTACTAACCAAAATACATTTCATGCACTTTTCATGAAGAAATGTTAGCTATAAACATTCTTAACGCATTGAGAGAGTCTTTTCTAAAAGAGAAGTTTCAGGTCTGTGAATCCCACTCGATGACCAGATTCAGAGATATGTATCAACATTTGTGCAGGCCGAAAAGAACGACATACCAAATATGCAAAGAGATTGATTAATCAACATCGAACTGGCGTGTTGGGTCGCTGGACGCTACTTGATTTTTGTTGAGGCGAATATCGGAGCACCTATGGACGTGTCCGGAGTGTTATAATGATAGTCCTCATATAACTGATAACTGATGTTAGCTATGAATTATGACCTATAATTATACGTATATACTCATCCAAGAAATAGAAGAAGTTGTGAAGAAGAGTCCACGTCAAAAGACAGCAGGCATAGACGGTATAACTAATGAAGCAATCAAGGCATGCGGAGAAACAGGAATACAATGGATACATAGAATCTTCAAGTCAGCCTGGACAGAAAGAGAAGTCCCCAAAGATTGGCAGAAAGCCATCATAATACCAATATGGGAAAAAAAGGGCAACAAAAGAGAATGCAATACATACAGAGGCATATCGTTATTAAGTCATGTTGGGAAATTATATGCTAAAATTTTGGAATCTAGAATCAAACCTATAATAGAGCCACAGCTGAACATCGCTCAGTTTGGGTTCAGAAAGGGAAAGAGTTGCACCGATGCCTTGTCCACACTAAGGTAACTCAGCGAAAACACCATAGAATATGACAAACAGCTCAACTTAGCATTCATAGACCAAGAAAAAGCCTTTGATAGAATAAACAGAAACAAACTATGGGCCATACTAAGTGAATACGGAATTAAAGACCAACTATTAGACAATAGAAGAGCGTTATACCAAAAAATGCTCAATCGTTGTACGAACAAGCGACGGCCTGACAGACGAGTTTGAATTATCATCAGGAGTAAGGCAGGGATGTATGCTTTCGCCTATACTTTTCAATATATACATAGACAGGATAACGCAAAAAACCAAGACAGATAACAACCTCGATAAAAACTACAATTTAATCAACGAACTACTCTTTGCAGATGATCAGAGTATAATTTACAACAACGAACACAAATTTCAACAACACATAAATGCACTGCAAACGACATACAAAAAATATGACATGAAAATTAACACCTCCAAAACATAAGTCATGACATAAGTAGGTAAACAGACCAACTAAATATACACGTGAATAATGGAAAAATACAACAGACTCCAGAATTCAAACATCTCAGGAGTATATTCACATCAGATGGAATGATGGACAGAGAAATCGAGACTAGATGCCAGAAGGCAAACGCAGTGACATACCAATTGTCACCACTATTAAAACATCCAAGCATTAACATAACACTCAAACGACAACTGATAAACTGCATATTTATTTCAACTCTCTGCTATCAGTGCCAAACATGGCCCCTCACTAAGACACAAGAAAGAAAGATTACAACATGTGAAATGAGATGTCTACGAAAAGCTAGCTGTCAACGTTACAAGGAGAGATAGAGTGAGGAACGAGAATATCAGAAGCATCATTGGTACTATACCATACATACAGTGCATCGAGAAGCAAAGAATCAAGTGGTTCGGCCATCTAATGAGAATGGAACCACATTTACTACCATCACGTGCCTACAATAATCAACACTCAGGGCGCAAAGCACGAGGCAGGTCAAGAACACGATGGATAGATAACATCTCAGAGTCCCTGCGAAAGCATGGACTGACAACGTCAAGCGCAACAAACCTGGCACAAGATAGAAAACGAACTCTCCCCACGGTGCTTCACGGCAAATGGTGTTAAGATAAGATAAGATATGATACCACGTGATTGCTTTTGGGAATAAGTGAATGTGAATTTAACATTAAGTTAAAACTAACCGACTTGCTACAAATTTAAGAAATATAAATATTTGTGTGCTGTTATTTACAGATAAGCATCCCGGGTTCGTCACCTAGCTACTGCGTTAAGGCCACTAGCTGGTTTTCGCAGATCAGGAAAGGTTAAGCATTTCGCGGATGAGATCACTAGCTGGTTCATCGGTTAGAAATACTGACCACAGCAGAGCGGTGTGGACCACATAGAGCACGGCGAGGAATGTAGAAAGCCCTGGTCATCCACTGCATCTGGTACTATCTCCAGTCGTCTCGACTTGTTTTGCCCCTGAATACAGATAGTCCTGAACGAGAGAGTGAGATTGACGAATAGCGCAACTTTTCCTCACTTTAATCCAAATACAGCGCAAGCTACAGTTTCAGACGCGTCTGAGGTTGTTGTCATCATCGCTTGCGATGGATGGCTATTATTATTATTACTATTGAGTTGAGTGCTCAAGTTACACTGTGAGCTGTGAATTTCATTTTGAATCCTTTTTATTTTGTGTCATCGGTGGATGTGTTTTGATAGTATATTCTACATAAAGATACAGTGTAATACATGTATCTTTGAGTTAGTGTATACATATGTATTGTAAAAATGATACGTATGAGTTTTGTATGATTGTTATGAAATCTATGATCTAATAAGTACACATATCATGTAAAAACATGTAGTTATGATCTAATTTTATATTATGTTATGTGATCGACGTCATGGCACATTGTGCATGCCATACGTGCGCCGTTCTGCTCTGCAGCAGCCATCCCATAGTTAACCAGATCACCGCTCTCATGAGAAACTGATTGCTAAATCTTCTCCCTGTACCACGAAGACGACACTGTCTGACATGTTCAAACTTAAAACCTAATTCTCGTTTTGGTTCTAATGTCTGAGACTCTCCCAGATCCCATAACCGAGTGAGTGCTGCATTAATGACATCAGCTTTGTCCATACTTTTGCCAGGTTTAGTCGGTGTATTATTTGCAAGTCAGTGAGCCCGTTATATCACCCACACTCCAGCATGTTCAGGAGGGTACAGCCAAGTCAGGGTCTTGAGATGTGACCGAATACTTCTGTTCATCAATTCCGAACGCAAACTTTCAGACTCAATCCTTTGAAGCATATTTCTAGAGTCTGATATAATAATAGAATGTGTGGTCTGTTGTTCCGTTAGCCACAAGTAAGCCCTGATGTCAACGGTAATGTACACGGACATACTGTATAAAAAAACCATGTAGTTATGATCTAATGCAGTGTTTCCGAACCTATTTTGTGCCATGCGCCACCAAATGCTTTCACAAATTCGTATCCCACCTATTATAACAATATATAAATAATTGTTATTTTCCAAAAATTGAATTAATTTCAATGTAGATGGAGACTGCAGTAAAACTATGTAGCAATAGCGAAACACGTAACAACAAAGTACTGTAGTTTTACAAAATACAAAAACAGTGACAATACACAGCAACGTTTCGACCAAAAAGACTTTTATCATGCAAACGATACAACAAAAGTGACAAATGTCACAGCACACTACATATAGACTTTGACAAAGATATTACAACAGTTAAAAATTAATGAAACTATGTGACTAAAAACGAATAACGAAATAAATACATAAAAACTATAAGTAGAAAAAGAAGAGATAAATTTAAAAAATCAAATATATATGACTTATATACATTGAACATATACACACATAAAATATGGAGCATGAGAAGAGAAAGTACTAAGAAGCATAGGAATGTAGAGCGTAGAGTCCATGAGGTCGCAAGGTACCATATAACGAAATAAAACGATTCTCCAGAGCAAATCGACTACGATCATCAGATGAACATGATCGGATGACAGTGACCTGAATGTTGGGAGCGCCCAAACGGTCAGTTCCATTGAAATGAGTGGCTACAGGGGTCACAGAGTGTAAAATTGCGTAAGTGTTGGCCGAAACGGTCACTGACCATTTTGCCTGTTTCGCGATATAAGCCTTAACACACTACTTACAAGTGATAGCGTAGATTATATTTCCGGACTCGCATGTGAGACCTTCTTCAGTAACAAACGTGGCTAAAGGAAAAGATACAGGACGAGTCTGTATCACATAGGCACACGTACTGCAACGCCGACGGCCACACTGGAAAGTGCCAGAATGACTCTGGATATTGGACTTAAGGCGACTGTGTACCAACATATCCTCAAGACTTCTGCCACGTCTGTAAGCCACCAAAGGATAGTTGGGGAAGACTAAACGGGTCTCAAGATCTGACTTAAGGATAGACAGATGACGGAATAAAACATTTTTCACCAGTGAACTATGAGGGTGGAAAGTTCAGTTAAGTTTTACTCTGTCAGAGTTAGTAGTCCTATGCTGGTTGGTAAGGGCCTGTTGGCGAGTAATTTTCTGAACTCGATGCATAGCAGATACAAGCACCTTCTCCGGGTATAGGCGCTTGCGAAAGAAATCCAGCATCTCGGGAGCTCTATCAAGATAATCATCGTCCTCGCTACAAAGGCGACGAAGGCGCAAGAGTTGGGAGAACGGCAAAGAATCACAAGCCTGGGGGTCGGAAGAAGTATAAAGGAGAAAAATATGTGCATCAGAAGGCTTATAATATATTGATGTAGTGATAGTGGATAGGTTTATTATGATTGACAAATTGAATTGTTCACTGAAGATACTTAAATGATAGGTTTTAGGAAGAAATCATTAGGAAATTGTTGAGGAAACACGGTAAGTAAATTTACAAAAATATAATAATAATAATAATAATAATAATAATTCCTCTCGTACCGTTATACGTTACATAGGGCCTGCAAGTAATTTCTCCATACCGCTCTATCCTGAGCAACTCGCTCAATCTCCTCCATGGGACTGAGACCGATATTTCCTGCCTCTCTCAGTAAAGTTCGTATCAGGGTCTCCTTAGGTCGACCTCTCTTCTTGAACCCTTTGCATCCCACTTCAATGCATGCTTTGATATTCGTTGATCATTTCTCCTCAAGGTGTGTCCAACATATCTCCATCTTCTCTTTCTTATAACAGTTGTCACTAGTGGTTGACCAGACATGTTCCTGATTTCATCACTTCTCCTGAATTCGTTCCATTTTATATTCATTATTTTTCGCAGACATCTATTTTCAAATGCATTCAACTTGTTTTCTATATCTTTAGTCATTTTCCAACTCTCGCTAGCATATGTTAGGATTGATACAACATTTGAATTGAAAATTCGTAATTTAGTTTTAATACTATATAACTTGCAGTTCCATATTTTATTTAGACTTTTAAAAGCTGATGTTGTTTTGCCAATTCGTATCATAATTTCATTTTTGACATTTCCTGTGCAATCAAAATTGCTACCTAAATAGGTGAACTGCTCTGTTATTTTTATCATTTTAGATTCCAGTGTGATATCTGCATTACTTGCCATAGGTGTCTTCATTATATTTGTTTTTTCATAGCTTATCTGCAGTCCAACTTTTGATGCTATAGATGACAAGTTGTCTGTTTTTCTTTGCATATCTTGCTTGTTTCTACTTAACAAGGCAATATCATCTGCAAAATCCAAATCTTCTAGTTGACTATTTTCTACCTAATCGATGCCAGTTTCGCCCTGCAACATTTTCGCATCACCCAGTCAATGACCACTCCAAACAATAGCGGAGATAGAATACAGCCTTGCTTTACTCCGGTTTCAACCATAAACAAGTAGCTGTGTCCACCATCAGTGCGAACTGCACACTGTGAACCATCATAGAGGCTCTTAATAATGTTTATTATTTTGTCTGGTATTCCATAGCATCTCAGAATATTCCACAGAGAAATTCTGTGTAGACTATCAAAGGCTTTTTTAAAATCGATGAAATTTAGTATGAGTGGTTGTTGCTTCTCAATATGTTCCTCCAAAATTAGTCGTAGGGTAATTATTTGGTCTAAGCAGCTTCTCCCAGGTCTAAAACCAGCCTGTTCTTCTCTCAGGGTTGTGTCCACTGCTCCTTTGATTCTATTGTCTTGGTCATTACTGATAATAGGGTGATCCCTCTCCAGTTGTTACAATCTTTGAGATCACCTTTTGGGGGATCTTAACAATTATTCCCTTCTTCCATTGATCTGGGACAGTTTCTTCTTCCCATACTTTATTAAATAGTTCTTGCACCTGGCTAATAGTTGTATCATCAGCCGCTTTGAGCATTTCTGCAGTAATGTTGTCATCACCCGCTGCCTTATTGTTTATCAAGGAATGGATTGCCTCCTTGACCTCAGCTACACTTATCATTTATTCGTTAATTGGTAGGGAGCTGTTTCTTGCCTCTTCGTCAAACTAGAGTAGTACTGGTGGATCAGGTCTATTTAATATTTCTTCAAAATGTTCTGCCCATCTTTTCTTCTGCTCGGTATCTGATGTTAGAACTTTACCATCTTTACTCTTGATTTGGCCCCCCTTTGAAACAAAAGTTCCAGAAAGTTGTTTTAGTGTGTTGTATGGCATTTTACTGTTTCCAGTCTTAGCTGCCTTTTCTCCTTCTTCGGCCAGTCGATTGACATATGCTCTTTTATCTCTTCTAGCCGCTCTTTTCACTTCCTTGTCTTTTAGTCTATATAGTCTATATTCCTCTTTAGCTTGGATTTCATCTGTTGCATCCTTAGTATTAAATATCGTTAAACATATAATGGAGAACTGAAATTCAAGAGGGAAATAATTTTATTGACAGATTTTTCTATATTATTTTAATTATTAGTAATTATTTATTACTTATATTTAGTGAGATCATTGCGCTTGATGCATGCTGCAAAGAGATTTTATGTTAGGTTCTAATTTAGTTAGCTTCAGTCTCAAGTCTCCCGTTGTGTTATATCCAGTCGATTTAGTCTTTAGCAGCAAATCATATATGTCAATAAATTGACATTCAGCTAAATATGAAGATGGAATCGGTAACAATAGTTGTCTTGCACATTTGGTTGAATTTGGATATTTGATTTCTGTTTCCCCACAAAGCCTTCGCTCCTTTTATATTAATAACATTTTTACTGACTCATCATTTTGCATTTCTGCGAGTTCTTTTTTAAACTGCATATTTGAAATATCAAATAAATCCAATAACATTTGCTGCATCATCCAAGTTGGAAAATCAGTCGCCTCTTACGACATGCATTGTAGGTCGCAGTGATACTATTCTTTGCTTTAATAACACATGATTTCCCGCTTACAAATCGTTGTTAAAATGAGGTAGAAATGTACTTAGATATCAGTACTTTTGGTTTCCTGAAGATTTTTAAAACTTCAATAACGTGAATGTGAAGCAACATTCGTTTATGTCAATATATCTAAAAGCCGATGTATCGGTTTTGCAACATCATGAACATTAGTTTAGTTAAACTCTGAACGAGCCCTGTCAAAACATTTAGTGATGTGGGTAGCGCGGTAGAGGTAGACCTCTACCAAAGATGATGTAAGACGCCTCCTTCCCTATGCAAGTCTACGGGACACGCTTGAGCAAGATGGCGTACCAGTTTAGTCCCTCTCCCCCGACAGCGTAAAGTGAAGCCACGGGAGTAAGTGGTGGATGAGTGTAAGTGCAGTTGACATCGCATCAATGGTTATGGTCTCAAAACTCAAGACGATATTCAGAGGATCTCTGTAATAGAGGCAATGGCTACGGACATGACCAGTATGATCACTGCCAGGAAGGAAAGCAATGACAGACTACCTTTCCAGAAGATGCCTAGATAATCCTAACAGTAATATGGAATTTAAAAAATGTTAACACAATTCGTAGTAGGATCTTATAAACACAATGGAGAAGACCCCAAAGCGTGGAAAAGTACTAACAACAAATCTGATGAATGTTATACGTCTGATTGTGTTACCCCTGCGACCAACTTAATGGACTTAAAACAACATATAAAATAGGAACGTGAAATGTTAAAAAAAAATGAATGAGGGGAAGCATCATGCAGTTGAGAATGAAATAAAAAGACTGCATATTCACATACTGGTAATTTCTGAGCATAGGTGGAATGGACAAGGTAATTTTAACACAAACAAAATGGAATGTTCATATATTCCGGATGATAAAAACAAGAAAAGAATGGAGTAGCCAAATACCTACAAAAACCAAACATCTCATACCCTCCTAGGTTACAATCCCATAAACGAAAGAATCAAAAGTGCAAGACATTCGGAAAACCAAAGAATATCTTATTTGTACAAACATATACATAGACAATAGATGCAGAAGAAGAAGACATAGACGAATTTTATAATATTCGACAGGAAACAGTAGAAAAAGTAATCAAAAGTGACATCTTAGTAATAATGAGAGACTTAAATGCTAAAGTTGACAAAGATAGAATAAGAGAAGAAAAACAGATAATAGGAAACAAAATAGCATAGAAATAAGACATGAAGAAGGAGACAAAATGATTTTGGTGTGAAGAAAATGGGTCTGGTATTAACAAATACAATGTTTCACCAACAACCTCAACAATTATTTACCTGAACGTCACCGGGCGGGAAGATAAAAAATCAACTAGCTTTATAATAATACAACAGAGATGGAAATCAAATGTAACAACAGACAAAAACATACCTAGTGCAGACTGTTAGAATGATACCGGACTATTAATTTAAACTTAGAATATTAGAGAAGTAACTAAAACAGTATAATTTAATGCAAAAAGAATACGTACCTGAGAAATATGAAGTGGATGTGAAGAAATGAGATGAAATACTGATGACAGTCCAGGAAGAGATAGCACCAGAGGAGAAAGACACAATTGCTAAAGATATCATGATGTCGACAGTCAATACGATATGGTGTCATGACGAAACGATAGACAAAAATGTGTGGATTGCCGATGATACACTAGAGTTAATTCAACAGAGAAAGGAGTAAAAAAGAACAGGGAACATCAAAGAAAGAAAACAAGATAGTCTACAAAAATATAACAATAGACATGAGATAAAACTTAAGCAGAGATTAAAAACAACCAATACTTACACGACTGTTGTGTACTGTTAAAAGAATAAAATTAAAAACGTAGGGATCAGGAAATACTCAAAGAAATAAAAGCAATGGCTATAACTTTTAAACCAAAGTAAATGCAATAAAAGACAGAGTGGAAAGAACAGAAGAAGAAGCAATTATCAAGTGATGGAAAGAGTACTGAAAGAAAAAGTATATCAACAGAAGCGAAAAGAACAATAGAGTAAATACCGAAATAATCGCAGAGAAAGAGCCAGAGACATCGATAGAGGAAGGTGAATGGACAATAAAATACTAGAAGAGATTAAAAGACAGCAGGATATGATAATGGTTCAGCAGTGTTTGTCAAAGCCTGCGAAAAGCAAAGTATACAAATATATCGTCTAGATTCCTGTTCCGCCTGTCTCTTGTCTATTCCCAGGTG
The DNA here is from genome assembly GCA_020796225.1 of Arion vulgaris. Classification (NCBI taxonomy): domain Eukaryota; kingdom Metazoa; phylum Mollusca; class Gastropoda; order Stylommatophora; family Arionidae; genus Arion; species Arion vulgaris. Next base: position 42,027,154 of record CM036756.1, on the reverse strand, counting down.
GAAGATGTAGTTGGCTGTCCGCTCTTGCCGTTAAGCGTAGGGATGGAAGCTTTAATTTGCGTTCTTGAGCTAGATGAGTCGCCCTTGTTGTGCTGTATACCTGTTTATGTAGTGTGGTCTTGATATTGTCTATCCATCATTTCTTGGTCTTCCCTTAGCTCTAGTACACAATCTCTTTTTATTGTATGCTGTTATTGGTGGTTGGTTGTATTTCATTCTCATTAAATGTCCAAACCACTGAATTTATTGTCTTTCGATGTATTCGATGCATGAAGGTATGCCCACTCTGCTTCTGATATCCTCATTTCGTAGTCTGTCTTTCCTGGTGACTCCCACTGCCTTCCTCAAGCATTTCATTTCACACGTGGTGAGCTTTCTGTGGTGTGTTGCTGTAAGAGACCAAGTTTGGCACTGGTAACAAAGTGTTGGTAGGAAAATACTTTTTATCATCTGTCTTTTCACTTCTATCTTGATCTTTGGGTGTTGTAGTAATGGTGCCAGCTGGTAGGCCACTGCATTTGCTTTTTGACACCTTGTCTCTATTTCACTCTCGAGTTTTCCGTCCTCTATGAAAATGCTGCCTAAATATTTGAATTCAGAAACTTGCTTTACTCTGGTGTTATCTATTTGTATGTTTGCTTGACTTGGTGTTCTGCTGATTTTCATGGTCTCTGTCTTTTGTTTGTTGATTTTCACGTTGTACTTTCTACATGCTATTAGCATGAATTCATGTGATGTTGTAGCTGATCTTCATCTTCATAGATTAAACTTTGGTTTGGTTCCGCCTGTAAGCCACTAAAAGTCAATTTTTGAAGAATGAACATGTATTTGGATCAGATTTGAGACTAACATCTTTTACCATTGAACTAAGTGGGTGGAAAGTCAAGATACGTTTAACCTTTGCAGAGATGCAAGTCATTTGCTGTTTGGTAAGGGCATCCTGGAGAGAGATTTGCTGAACCCAAAGAAAAGCAGATGCAATCACATTTTTCGGACATAGGTGGCTGCGAAAGAAATCAAGAATCTCGGAAGCCCTATCAAGAAAATCGTCGCCCTCACTATACAGGCGACGAAGACGCAAGAATTGGGAGAATGGCAAAAGTCACAATAAGCCTGGGAATGTGAAGAGGTCTATAGCTGCAAATTGCTGATGTTGATTCCGAACTGCTGCTTGGAGAACAAGACAATCTCCAAATTCCTGGTGAGACGTAAACAATCGTTCCCACCCATCTCATCTCGAACGGAAATATGGGACAATACATCCTCTCTAAACGCAGGAAGACATGTAAACAATGCGTCTCGAACTGAGATATATGACTATCATCATCATCATCAAAGTGCGTAACTTTTATAGGACGTTACTCTCTTTGCAGCTCATTAGAAATTCACTGTCTCTAGCCAGTTCACCTACTTCGCCAATGGTCATATTCATGGTTTCTTTAACACCGTGTAGCCATATATATGACTATACAGCCTATTATCCGATCCTGTCAATATTACAGATATAAATATATATGACCTGTGTACCTTGCTCCGTTCCCCTCCAGAAAGAAAGTTCGTAACGTGAAAGGTCTAAGAGAATGGACAGATCAAAATGTTTATGATCTCGGCAACGCAGAATTAACGCACCAGTGAAAAAAGGCATGCACCTAACTTGGCACACTCTTTGCAGATGCCGTGGGGGTCAAATGCGCATAGGACAACATCGCGCCAGGATTAGTGAGCCGGCACTAATTAAGATCCTATCCCACCTCCACTTGGTAATGCTGGAAACAGACAACGGCTCCTGTCTGTCTAAGCGGGTAGGTATCGATGGAGAGATACAGGTAGTGGCAGTAGTGCAAGTACCGAAAAGTAATGCATGTCCATAAACCCTGAACAAAATGCGCGCATCTCCTGGCCGAATTCAGATTAAAGGTTAAGAAAATACTTGTTGAAACGTAAGAAATAGCAGCGTACAAGTCGTCTGTGAACGAGTGCCAACTCCCTTTGAGCAAATGGCAGCACCAAATATTGCTAGCTGTGAGTCAGGAATCAATGAGAACGATGCGTAACGAATAAAACGTCTCTGCAAGTGTCTGAAAACAGTGTAATATATCGTGTCGACACATGGGAAGATTACGACAAACTCCGTATCAAAGTCCTAGCACAGATACCTTTACTGGGAAAGATTGGCCAAGCATAAATCTTAAAGTTGCGTTTTAGTGCCTAACGAAACTGCCCTCTCTAGGACAACCGGGCAAGGTACTGTTGCATTAGCAACTAACATTCCCGGAAGAACTGAGATGGGTGATGTTGGTGAGCGCAAAATTGCAGCTGCTTTGCTAGCACCGATTGCAACGACCCTCTAGAATATATGTGCGCAGCCCCAGTCCAGTGTTTCCCGGGAACAGTGAAAATGCAGAGTTGAAACTGCAAATTGCCAATGGCCGACACGCGCCACGAAAAGGCTGAGAATGTTCCTATTCCGGAATAAACTCAATGTGTTCAGAAAAGTAAGGCCGACATTGTAAAGATTTGACAGGTAGTCTAACTACGAACAGTGGCGAAGGCCGACACTTTTCACGGTGTGTTGCATATGTAAGATGCCGTCCAAGGACACGCTTATGTGCCCTAAAGACTGAGAAATGTTCATAATCTGGAACATAGTCAGAAAGGCTGCAAAGCTCTTTGGCGCGTAGATCATAAAGCCTAAATATACGACGAAAGATGATCGAAAACGAGCAAATCCTAGGGCTAGCTACCCTAGTAAATAAAATGTTGACACTATATCGGATGTGCTGGCCTAGACACCATAGACGCATAATTTGGCACAACGTAAAAACGTTCTTGTCAAAGATCAATTATATATCACATTACGAATGATAAAATTGGCCGCGAAGAACGAACACAGAGAAGAAGAAGAATAAAATACTGTTTGCATCTTGATTGCTAACTGAAAAAAAAAGAAAAATGATAATAAATGTTTTCACCATTGTCATAAACCTTCATAAAAGTATTATCACTTTTGGTAAGATAAAATAATATTGGAAGAGTTAATCGATTTCTTAGTCTCACGGTATATTATAGATATAACAAGATGTTGCACGGCTAAGGTCAAGAGATCGGGGAAACTGTAAATTACATCCGCGGTTTGTTCTAGGTTACATTATCCACACACTTAACACTCTCAACGAAAACGTTACAATTGCACTTAGCTGTCACTTAAGGATGCTTACCTTAACTTCAAGAACCGTCTCACAAAGTTCAAGATACACTTGATAAGATATACGTACCCGTTCCAGGAGATTAGTTGTCTTCTAGTCTTGTTGAATTCAGGTCGTTATACAAATCAATGTCTCATTTGCCATAAGGGATCATTGACTTGAAGATTCGGCTTTAATTTCTAGGATGCCTCTTAAGTATTGTTTGATGTCATCTTTCAGAGGAATTTTACAATTTTGAAACTCTCCATCAATTCCATTGTTTTTTAACCTAGATAAGTTTCATTACGTTGATTGATAATAACATTTTATCGGTCATATATCTTTTACTTTCCTTCTTATCATTGATATCATCGTCTCTCTTTTCTTTCTTTACTGACATCTGACAACGCAATCTGCCACGTCATTTTAACAACGGTATTTATTAGTCTAGAGTTTGGTTCACTTGGTTCAAAAATTATAATATTTATTGCAACGTTGAGTTTATTAATCACTTAAAAGTTTCTCCTCTATCAACCGTGCTGTTTAATATTTACACAACAAATATAGCTAAAATTCAGCCAGCCAGATTGTGTTGGGCGTCGACTTTTGCAGATGACATCTTAATATGTAGAAGGCGAGATATGTTGAGGTAGAGAGACGAGAGATGGTTGAAGATATTCAGAAAAAATTGCATACCATTTCGCGTTTGTGTAGAGAGTCTCTCTCCCAGGTCAATCATGAAAAGGCGCGTATGTTGTAGTGCTCTTTGAATAATTCTATAGACAAGGTTGACCTATCCGGAGTCAACTTTGAGGGACAGAGCATCGAGTGCTTTGACAGGCTGCGATATCTCAGAATAGCCTTTTATCGAAATCTTCTTCTTCCACGAACGCTCCATTCCGACCACTTATTACTCCACTTTTTGTGGTTTGTATGTGATCTGAGCTAAGGAGCGAATTTTGCGTTGTGCCAGCTATGCGTCTATGGTGACTATGCCAGCACATTCGACGTATTGCCAGCATTTTATTTACTAGGGTAGCTTGCCCTAGAATTGCTCTTTACGATCATCTTTCGCCGTATATTTGGGCTTTATGATCTACGCCAAAGAGCTGTGCACCTTTTATGACTATGTGAGGTCGTTCCGGATAAGGAACATTTCTCAGTCTTTTTGGGGTACATAAGCTCGTCCTCGGACGGCATCTTACTCGTGCAACACACCTTGAAAAGTATCGGCCTTCGCCATTGTTTAGAGTTTAACAGCCTGTCAAATCTTTACAATGTCGGCCTTACTTTTCTGACTACGTTGAGTTTATTTCGGAATAGGAACATTCTCAGCCTTTTCGAGGCGCGTGTCGGCACTTGGCAATTTGCAGTTTCAACTCTGCCTTTCCCTGTCCCCGGGAAACAGTGGGCTGCAGAGGATATGCACTCCGCTAACTTTACCCAATAGATATATATACGCTTCTGTCCACAGTACCTCTTGTACGAAGTTAACTGCAATTTTCCCTTCTGTCGGCACTTCACATTGCATCTTTTCCGACGATCCTTGCCGAGAAATTGGCAAAAGCGTTGCCACCATTACTTGAGGGCACGTGAATATTTTCCTCTTGTTGGTTCGTACCTTGTCAATTTTATACGATTCGTTTTACAAATTTTTTTCGCTTTCTCCGTCGACCGTGAGAGATGTGCAGAGATAGTCACTAGGGGATTCTTCTCGTCTATCTTGCGAGTAGATCTCCTATAACATAACTACTTGCATCAATACTTATACCAGAGTAGCTCTCCCTCGATCCCTTCCCGCTTTGTCAGACAGATCCTATGTCTGTTTCCAAGGTCACCACGTGGAGGATGGGTAGGATCATGATTAGTACCAGCTCACTAATCCCGGCTCGCCGTTGTCCCTAGAATTGCATCCTTTGACCCCGGTCGTAGTCTATCTTTCCAATACCATGTTGAACAAACGATACAATGTTGCAAGCGTGGTATTGCGGCTCTTAAAGTTATAGTAGCCGTACACCTTGAGCAGAGACTACTAGTACTTTTGTTCGATCAGCTGGTTATGTACGTGGTAGATTACCGACTCTGTATTCTCACGATATCAAGATTATAATGTTAATGATTCGAAGGTATTCAGATAAAAGTTAGGCGTTTAGTCCTTGGTTACACTAGAGGTACTCCCATTGTGAATATGAGATATGCTAGGCGTTCTGTCACTAATATCCCGTCATGCAATTGCGCAAACCAAGGCATATATGCAAATATGACAACCTCATTATTTCTATCAATGATTATGCAATATTTAAAATAATGGAGAAACTTGCTACAGTGTTTATCAAGAAACAGACTGTGTATGCATCATGTGTACCAACAAACTAAGAAGAGAGATCTAACAGATATCTGGCCTTGCTAATTGTTACGGGTCTAGACAGGTGGCCTAGAATTCGAGATTATTGGACCAAGACTCTACATTTTGGTTTGCAGCATTTGTTATCCAGGTGTTCCCTAATAGAAGTAGATTTAAGGCAATATATCACATAATACTTCACGTTAGTGAACCTGGAGCGGTATCAAAACACACAATTGAACCGTGCTTGAATGCTATGGTTGGTAGCTACCAGTGTGCATTATATCCCTTCCAGAACCATTTAATTAATGAAATACATGATATTTGCTGCTCGCCAACTACAGGAGAAATGCCAAGAGCAGCACCGTAACCTCTATATGGTCTTTGTCGATCTGACAAAGGCTTTCGACACGGTTAACAGGGAGGGTCTATGGAAGATCATGGAAAATTTGGATGCCCAAGGAAATTCATCAAGATCGTCCAACAGTTTCACGAGGGCATGATGGCACGTGTACTTGACGAAGGGAGCTGTCGGAAGCCTTCCATGTCACCAACGGCGTCAAACAGGGCTGTGTACTGGCCCCAACACTCTTCAGCATGATGTTTGCTGCCATGCTCACGGATGTCTTTTGGGAAGGCGACGAACATGGGGTAAAGATTAGATACAGGACAGACGGTAACCTATTCAATCTTCGGAGGTTAAAATCCTCCACCAAGGTAAAAGAATCAACTATCTCAAACCTGTTGTTTGCTGATGACTGTGCCCTCGCTACCAACTCTGAGGAAGAAATGCAGACTTACATGGACAAGTTCTCAATGGCCTGTGATAGGTTTGGCCTCACCATTAACACCAAAAACAGAGGTCATGTTCCAGCCTGCCCTAGAGAACAGTACTACGATCCAGTCATCAACATTAAACACCAGCGTCTCCAGTCAACGGACAACTTTGTTATCTTGGCAGCCTCCTATCCAGATCGGCAAACATAGATTCTGAGGTCCACAATAGGATATCCAAAGCCAGTGCTGCGTTCGGAAGGTTACGTGTCACTGTGTGGGAACGGAAGGGATAAGCATAGTCACAAAGCTGAAAGTTTACCAGGCCATAGTGCTAACAACGCTGCTGTACGCAAGCGAGACATGGACAGTGTATAGCAGACACGCAAGAAAATTAAACCATTTCCACACAAGCTGTCTACGCAGAATACTAAAAATAAACTGGCAGGACAAAATTCCAGACAGCGAAGTCCTCACAAGAGCAAAGATCCCAAGCGTCAACACCCTGTTGCAGAAGGCCCAACTGAGATGGGTCGGTCACGTTGCTCGAATGCCTGATAAACGCATCCCAAAACAGTTGATGTATGGCGAGCTTGAAGGGGCAGACGTTTAGCTGGTGGACAGAAAAACGCTTTAAAGACACTCTTAAAGTGTCTCTGAAATGCTTCGATATAGACAATACGTGCTGGGAATCCTTGCGCAAGATCGCCAAATGTGGCGCTGTAACAACAAAAGAGGAACCCGAATAGCTGAGAATCATCGTATTGTTGAGTCACAGAGAAAACGAGCAGCGCGAAAAGACAGAGCACACAACACGCACATGTCTAACCTTGATCATGTATGCCCCACCTGTGGTCGGGGATTCTGTTCTAGGATTGGACTCTACAGTCACCTCCGCACACACCAGAGAGGTGCAACAGTACACGTCTGAGATTGTTGTCATCATCGCTTGCGATGGACGGCTATTATAATTAATGAAATGGATACATGTACAACAACCTTCTCTACTTTGGTAAAGAGACCTCAAATGCTCCTGAAGTTGATAAAGATGGGTTGCATGCTGTTAAAGTTTGTCAGACTTTGCTGAAGAATATTGATAAAGGTCATACCATCTTTGCTGATAGGTACTACACTTCTCTTCCAGTTATCCCTTATCTCCTTGACATGGACATTTATGTTAATGGCACTGTCATGTCCAATAGAAAAAGCTTCCGCAAGGTCTCAACGAACTGAAATTGAAACACAGGGAATCTAATTGGTTTCTTGGTGAAGCAAAGAGAGTTATATGTGTGGGTGGTTTGAATTGACAAAAAAGCACAAAAAGCATTGCATACTTGCATCGTCTCTAGCTTCGGCAGAGATTGTTGTTGGCAAGGACAAACGGCATATTTTTGACAGTTAAAATCAGTCAAAGAATGGCTGTGACAAAACACCTTGCACATAAAATGGCTTTCATTATTGGCATGCATTTTTCTTCACCTTTTCTCTATTTTTAAATGTTACTATTTAAAACGCTTTCGTGGCCTAGGGTTAGTGACTCTGTCTATTAACCCCGACGTTCTGAGTTCGAATCACGCTGCGGACAGTTTGCTTGCAAATTGTTTCCGTTGATTTTAACAAAGGACGATGGCGCCACCCGTTCAGAAAGCAATGGCAACTACTGAACGTATAAGTGGTGCCTAGAAAATCAACGACTTGTTTACTGTGGTTGATGGCTACGTCCTTTGGGATATGCCACGATTTTCATTTTTCATTTAAAACGCGTTTGTTTCATTGCTGTGGTCAGAAGTATTTTATTTTATTTGACATAACGTTTAGATTTACGACCAACTTCCAGGAGTCGTTTACGAACGTAGAAGAACTGATTTCCATTTCCGCCTCCCCAGTTCCCATTTTAATGGGTTACTCGTTTTTCAAAGAGATTCTATACTTTCCTGTGTTCAGTAGGAGTCGTCTCCGGTGTGGGTTTACCTTGTTTAGACCACATTTTCCTTTACGTTTTGGTAAAATAGATTCCGTTTCGTTTCTCTTTTTGATCACAAATCTGATTGTTACCAGAATGACACCCGTTGTTCCTGTTATTTTCTTGCAGGCCTGTTTGTGTGTTCGTATAGGGTCAGTACCGTTATGCCCTTTCTCGAAGTCATGTCAATCTCTCAAAACCTCATAATTAATAACAAGCAACTGAAACAGTAACCTCACGAACCATAATAAGTATGATACAATCTTGTCCGATGCAACATTTGTGCAAGAGAAATTATTGCATGCTCATTCGTACAAAATGATGAAATATCAATTTAAAAATAAAATAAAAAATTAATGCCAAATGGAATATTCGTTAGATAATAACTTCTCTTTTTTTAATACTTTAAATCTATGCACATTTGATCATAACTACATGCTTTCGGTTACAGTGTAACTTGAACATTAAATCATAAATGTATGTATTTTTATACAGTAGGATTGTGCACATTAGATCATAAATGCATGTATTTGTATACAGTATGACTGTGTACATTAAATCATAGCTACATGTTTGTTTTAAATATTATATATGTGCACATTACTGTTGACATCAGGTCGGTGGCTGAAAATTAAGCTGCACATTCAATTAGAATATCAGACTCCATGAATATGAGGGGCGCAGAGTCATTTGAGAAGATACTTATGTACTGAACGACAAGAGAGAAAAGCGAAAACTCAGAGGTTGTCACAGTAAAACACTTGCCAATTAACCTCTGTAAAGACGAAAAAGGCCATATATATATAGATACAGTGAGGAAATCAAGTTTATATAAATCCTTTTGGTTATATATCATGTTGATTATTATATTTTCCATTTATTGTATGTGATATTTCTTTGTAATTTATTCCCATATAGTCGTGAGATGATTATCAATGTCTTCAGTCTTCAAACTGTGACGGGGCAATTATTCCTGGATAATAAAGAAAACATTGCTATTTAACTACCTGGTATTATATTAGTGTTTATCGATCACAATACTAATGTCAGGGATGGCAGCAGAAAAGAACAAAACTTGTGTCCCTTTCATTCAATCTTATGTGCCGCAAAATGTTGTCTCTTGTGAGTTCTATATTTTGAAGTCCTCATTAATTTCGTTTTATTAACTTTTTGCATGTGTTGGTATCATTTTAAACTCAACATTTCTTATTGCGATGAAACGCCAGGGACAAGCACTGAACAGTGGAAACATCTTTATAACAGTGCACACAGTTACAGACTTTATGTTTTCAGTAACAGCAGTTATCAGGTAAAGTAGATACATATATATGTTATACTGTAATCTATATGTAATTGTTTTTTTGCTTTTGTTGTAAAATAAAATAAATAAAATAAAGGACAATTTCAGTTCCAACATAAAAAGAGACGATATAAAGTCTACAATAGAATCAGGAAATAAGGTTTACTTTTCCCTACAACGCTTGCTAAAATATAAGTCTCTGTCTCTTTACACCAAGATCATAATATTCAAAACTACAAAATACCAGTTGTTCTGTGTAATTATGAAATCTGGAGAATGACAAGATAAGAGGATACATTATTACAGATGTGTGAAACCAGAGTCTTAAAACAAACCTTTGGACACAGCAAGGATGATAGTAGTGGATAATGGAGAATGAGAAGCAATAAAGATTTTCATAAAGTGTTTAAAACGTCATTAGTTGTCACATTCATCAAAGTTAATATAAAACAATGGATAATGTATATTGAAAAAAATGGCAGAGAAAAGAAAGACTAAAATTGTATATACAAAAAGTATGAACGTGAAAAGACAACAAGGTAGACTACGAAAACAAGGGATAGATAAAATTGTACTAAGAACATATACTTTTTTGTTTGTTTCGTTCGTTCTTCTCGACCATTTTGATAATTCTTATTGTGATATATAAACATTCTTTGTCAAGAACGGTTAGAACATTACGCCCTAGCTAGTTCCCTACTGATGTAGGACGAACGCATGAGAAAAAGAAGTGTTCGGCTTAGGAAATGTTCGAGTCTGTCTTGCTGACAGTCAAACACTTTCTTCCCCTTCGCTGTATAATTCTTTTTTCATGATTCATTTATAGCAGTATATTTGGGCTTGTATCTTCACCAAAGAGCCTTTTATACTTTGCATTCTTTACTGACTGAGTGCGGTGTTCCTTTTTGCATCGTATGATAAACACTTTTTTAATGATCTTTACAATGCCGTATATTTTGGCTTTGAGGAGAAATGATCAACGAATATCAAAGCAGGCATTGAAGTGGGAGGCAAAGGGTTCAAGAAAGAGGTCGACCTAGGGAGACCCTGAAGCGAACTTTGCTGAGAGAGGCAGGAAATATCGGTCTCAGTTCCATGGAGGAGATTGGGCGAGTTGCCCAGGATAGAGCGGTATGGAGAAATTACTTGCAGGCCCTGTGTAACGTATAACGGTACGAGAGGAATTATTATTATTATTATTTATATTTTGGCTTGGATCTTCGCCAAAGAGCATTTACTTTTTTTGTATATTTTCTGACTGGATGAGGTCGTTCCGGTTTAGGAACATTTAAAACCCTTCTAGGACTGGTCATTGGAACGGTCACTTGCCGGCCGTTTCGTGGGTTCATTGCTCTTTAACAATCATTTTTTGCCGTATATTTGGGTTTTATGTTCTTCGTCCAAGAGTAAGTCTACACTATGCGTCCTTTCTGAATATGTGAAATCGTTGCGGATTAGGAACATTTTCAGCCATTAGGAACACATAAGCTTGTCACTCGCTTGATCGGGTTATGGCTGTTTGATTGGCCTTTCGTTTGATCTGAGCCTGGGATGACATCCTACTCGTGTAGGTCACCGTGAAAAGTGTCGACATTCGCAAATGTTTGGATTTGGACGATCTGTGGTACCTTTACACTGTCGGCTTTATTTTTCTAGCCCCTGTGAGTTAATTCCGGAGTAGGAACATTCTCAACCTTTTCGAGACGTGTATCGACACTTGGCAATTTGCAGTTTCTACTCTGCATTATCCCTGTCCCCGGGTGACACTGGACTGAGAAAGCACACAAATAATCCAAAGGGTCGTTTCATTAGTCGCTATCAAAGCAACTTACATTTTGCGCTTGCCAATATCGCCAGCTGCTGTTTTTTTTCCCGTGGATGTTAGTTATCAGTGCAACTGTACAGTGCCCAGTTGTTCCAGAGGAAGTATTTTCGTTAGGCACAAGAACGCAACTTTAGGATTTGCGCTCGACCAACCTTATCCAATAAATGTATCTGCGCTTGGCCTCTGGTACGGATTTTACTGCAATATTCCCTTGTATCGTCACGACACATTGCATCTTTTCCCACCGATTCTTACCGAGAGCTGACAAATGTGGTGCAACCATTGTTTCTAGGGAACATGAGTCTCCTGACGACTCGTACCTTGTCAATTCTTACGATTCGTATTTTATGTATTCAGTTTTTTACTTTCTGTCGGGAGAAACGTGCAGAAACAGTCACTCTGGGATTCTGCTCGTCTGCGTTGCGAGTAGATCTTGTATAGCGTAACTGCTCTTGCACCACTACTTATACCAGAGTAGCTCTCCCTCGATCGCTACTCACTTAGCCAGATAAGAGCCGTTGTCTGTTTCCAGTGTCACCACGAGGAGGTGGGGTAGGGTCTTAATGAGAACCAGCTCACTGACCCTTACGTGACGTTGTCCCTGCGGATGTGCATGTGACCACAGAACAGAGATGAATGAAAGCAGGAGATATCAGCAGCAATCTTCTTCTTCTTCTCTCGCTCGTTATGAATTCAGGCGTAGTCAAAGAGCCTGATAACGGTACTTCTGACTGATTTTTGCATGAAGACCTGCTTTCCTTATTATCAGCGGCCCCCACCATACAGGCATGCCTTCTCCGACTTCAGAGGTACATCGACAGCAACAAACATCAAAGGCTCAGAAAATTGAAAAAGATGAAATAGAAAAGGACATTGTAGGATTAGATCAGCAATAGGATATCCAAAGCTAGTGTTGCGATCGGAAGTGCGATCGGAAGGTTACGGTGTGGGAGCGGAAGGGGATGCGCGTAGCCACAAAGTTGAAAGTTACCGGGCCATAGTGCTAACCACGCTGGTAGCTGCTAAACATGGACAGGGTATAGCAGACACGCAAGAAAACTAAACCACTTCCACATAAGCTGTCTATGCAGACTGCTAAAAATAAACTGGCAGGACAGAATTGCAAGTACCAAAGTCTTCATAAGATTATATATCCCGAGAGTCAACACAACAGAAAGCCAAGTGAGATGGGCAGGTCACGTTGATGTATAATAGAGCTTAACGGGGGCAGACGTTCAGCTGTTGGACAGAAAAAACGCTTTAAAGACACTTTTAAAGTTTCTCTGAAATGCTTCGATATAGACACCACTTGCTGAGAAACCCTGGCGCAAGATCGCTAAATGTGACAACACAAGAGGCACAGAGAAAACGAGCTGCGCGAAAAAATAGAACACACAACACCCATATGTCTAACCTTGATCACGTATGCTCCACCTGTGGTAGAGTATTGTGTTCTAGGATTGGACTCCGGGGGCTGGACAGCCCTGTGCTACTTTATTCTGGTAAATTAGAGGGGGATTAACTTAACGGAATATACAAATAATAGTGAATACTAAAATATATCCTAACCGAACATAATTATGTTTCCGAAATGTTGTGTCTTTCCCACCAACAAATATTATTACGAGCCGTCATTCTCTCTTTCTCTCTGCTTTTTTAACTCGGATTTGGGTATAGGTCCTCAAATCAACTCATCCCGAGTCTTCCTATCTCTAGCTATCTCATACAGCTCCCTCCAGCTTCTCTTTATATTGTTGATCTCTGTCTCCAAATCTCGTCTCCATGTATTTCTCGTCCTCCCCTTCTTTCGCTAATGGTTGGTTTGATTTTGTGGCTACAATTTTCTACTGGATAGGGTAGCCAACCCTACGCCAAAACCCACTTTAGCCGTCTCCTACGACATGCCTTGTAGGTCACAGTGCCGTATTCTTTACTCCCTTGTGAGCTCCGGCAACACACGGGCAGAGCTGTCATTGCTTGAGATTATCTAACACAATTATGTATATATGTCTGCTCTCTTTTTATGTACAGTAAGCTTTTCGTTTTTAATGACACAATGTATGTCAATAGTTAGTTACTTAGTTTGTTCCTTTCGTGCCAAAGGCGGCACATAGGGCAGAGGTTTTAGATCTCCATGTGATGCGGTTCGTTGCTAGCAGTTGGAGATCTTGTATGGTTTTACATCCCAATAGTTTACTTTCTTGTTGGATGGTTCTTCGAAGAGTGGTCTTTGGTCTTCCACGTTTTCTTTTCCCAACTGGTGACCACATAAGGACTTGTCTATTTAGTCTCTTTTCGTCTGATCTAAGAACATGACCTAAATATTTCCATCTTCGTTTCCTTATAATATTTGATACGGGTTGTTGGTGTGTTCTATCTCTCACTGTGTTGTTAGAAACGAAATCACTACATTTTACTTTTAATAATTTTCGGATACATTTATTCTCAAAGCTGTCCAGTTTCTTATCAATTTTCTTTGTTGATTTCCAACTTTCACAATCGTAGGTCAGTACATGAATCACACATGACCTAAATAATTTAACTTTTGTGCTTATACTAAGGTCTTGAGATTGCCAGATATTTGTTAATTTAGTGAAGGCACTAGCTGCTATAGCAATACGAGAGTTTATTTCTTTCATTGTGTCTCCGTTGTTTGACACTTTACTACCCAAATATGTAAAATGTTCAACTTTCTCCAGTGTTTGGCCATTTATTACTATGTTGTATGTCGAGTTTGTGAGGTCCATAATTTTGGTCTTGGCAGAATTAATCTGGAGACCAACCTGTTCTGCAAGTGTGCAAAGATTGCTCGTTAGTTTGTGGGCTGCTAGTGTGGTTGAATTCAATATGGCCACGTCGTCGGCAAAGTCAAGATCAAATAGTCTCTATTAATATATAGATTATTAAGCCATTTGATTCCTAGTTGATCATCTTGGGTGCTTTTGCACATGATCCAGTCTATAGCTATCCCAAAAAAGCATAGGTGATATAACGCAGCCCTGCTTCACACCCGAATTGACTGTGAATCAGTCTGAGTTTCCTGCATCTGTTCTTACACAGCAGGATGCTTCAGAATAGAAGGCTTTTATAATATTGATGTATTTTTCCTGGAAGCCGTAGGACAAGAATCTCCCAGAGAGTAAAACGATGAAGACTATCAAACGCTTTCTGAAAGTATATAAAATTTATCACTAGTGGTGACTGGAATTCAATTGATTCTTCTATAATGGATCTCAGCGTGAAGATATGATCGGTACAAGAACGATGTGGACTAAAGCCAGCTTGTTCTTCTCTTAGCCTTGCGTCGACGGCTTTTTCAGCCTCTCCATCAAAATGCTGCAAAATAGCTTGCCATGTGTTGATAGCAGAGTTATTCCGCGCCAGTTGTTGCAATTTGACAAATAGCCTTTTTTGGGGGAGCTTGAATATTACTCCGTCTTTCCAATCTTTTAGAGGGGTCTCATTCTGCCAAACATCGTTCATTAAGGTATGTAGGAATCCTATTGATTTCTCGTCAGTTGCTTTTAGCATCTCTCCCGAAATATCGTCGCTACCGCTGGCTTTTTTGTTTTTCAGTTTCTTGATGGCATGTTTCTTGATGGCATTGAGAAGTCGTCAATGGATGCATTTATTGATGGCATTTGTATTTCTGTTTCAAAAACTGGTGTTATCTCTGGTTTAGTTCTATTAGATACCTCTTTAAAATGTTCAGCCCATCTTTTCGATTGTGCTTGTTGTGATGGTATGGATTCGTTGTTTTTCCCTTTCACAGGACAGCTTGCCGTCGTCGGATGATTCGTTAGCTGTTTCATAATATGAAAGAGTGTTTTACTGTTCCCAGTTGTGGATGCTGTTTCTGCCTCTAAAGATAACTTCTGGATGTAATCACGTTTATCTTTGCGAGCATTTGCTTTAATATCTTTGTCCAGTTGTCTATATTCAAGGACTGTTGATTCGTTTTGAGTCAATAGCATTCTTAGTTTAACTTCTTTTCTTTCTTGGATTTTTGCCATGTTTCTTCACTTAGCCAATTCTTCCTTTCCTTTTTTATATATCCCGCTGTTTCTGCTGCTGCAGATTTAATAGTGTTCTTAAAAAAGTTCCAATGATTTTCTATGTTCTCGGTATGTCCTGTTGTAGTGACGTTATGTAAGTTGATGAATCTATTATGAATATCGATATTGTAGGAACTTTGAATGTTTGGTAACAGTAGGCGTTTAGATCTATTTTCTTGGTTTTTTGCGGTTTGTATAGTACTTTCAATTTAGTTATTATTTTGTCAATGATGTCAATGATGTACATGATGTTAATATTATGTACTTTGTTCTTATTTCAGTTAAAGATCACTTTCATATACTTACTAATTATTATTACAATATGTTAGTGATATTTTTGTAGTCACAAGATCTTAAAATGATGTTTATATTATTTTTCAGCCAAAGTCCACGCATCATTAGTTTAATAGATGAAAGATCGGCTATCAAGTTTAAGACATCAATCATCTACTCTGCATTTTATGTCAGTAGCTACATATTTTTTTCTCTCAGCGTTGTAGTCGGTAGTGTTTCTGTTATTGCATGTTGTATTGCAGTTTACTATCCATTTAGAGTAGCCATACTTTTTACTCCACGCAGAATCAAAATGATATTGTCTATAGTTGTCGTATACGTGTTTTTGATGTTAACTGCCTTATGTTTCCTCAATGATGGATATATCGTATTTGATGTCACGTTAAACATAACTAAATCTATTTATCGCTACGAGGTGCCTCATCGGGAAACGTTTCTTGCTGTTCTCAAATCCATGTTAGGTCTTGGCAACATGGTTATTCTGATTATATGTGCCGTTGCAATTGCTCTTAAATTTATGTACAACCATGTAACCAGACAAGAAATAACCAGTAGTGTACGTAAAATAGATCTAATCATACTAAGAAAAGGTCGACGTTTAGGCATGTTTATTATAATAATGTGTCCAATCGTAATACCTATCAATGTGTTCGCTACGATTGAGGTTTCATCAGATGTTTCCTACTTATTGAGTGCAATCACTGCTTGCGTAAAAGCTCCGTTTTATTTTGTCGCATCGACTAATTTAAACAAAGCGGTTAAAAGTTTGTTCTATAAGGACTAATGCGATGTACGATAATCGACAAATCTGAGGTGGTCAGACCAGATCAGATCAGATCTAAGGAGTAGAACATTTAATAAAAAAAAAATTAAATGTTTTATTTATAAACAGAACTTAGCTCCTTGTTTTTCAAGCACACCAATAGCTATACAGTTACTTTCAGTAAGTGGTGACATTATATGCTATATGACAGTCTTCTTAGTTGGCTGGTTATATACATTTCTTATTAGTTTTTGTAACGATATCAGAGACTCAATCCACACTTGATACCAAATATATCACCTCTTTATCACGTTCTCGTCGAAGATGTAGTCATTCTTACAGAAGCTCTGGTCTTGGAAAAGATTTACAATGTCACTACTATATTTATTAGTTTTGCTCACTATATACACTATCAAAGTAGTTTGAATTCTGTGTTTGTCATTCTGTCTCTTTTGGCAACGATGAACTCAAGACTCGATCAGGCAATCATATCAACAACCATCTGTCTCTTTTGGCAACGATGAATTCAAGACTCGATCAGGCAATCATATCAACAACAGAGGAACGGATACAGTAACACATTAACAGACTCCAGTTAAGATGCAATGAATACATTATTCATTAGACACAGATGCAACAATGAAAATCAAGTAATAGAACAAATGGTGCCAATTTTAAAATGCAAACATGTCACCATGAACACAAAAAGAGCATCGTTCAACCCAATCTTTTTCCCCACATTATACTATCAGAGCCAAACCTGGTCACTGACAACAAATGATAGAAGAAATTAGTCAAGACAGAGATGAAGTGTCTACGCATAATGCTGGGAGTAACATCAAGAGACCGGTTGAGAAATGAAGACATCAGGAAAAAGTGGGTACAATATCAGTACTGAACTTCATTAAAAAAAACATACTTGATGGTTCAGCCACATAATAGCCGTCCATTGCAAGCGATGATGACAACAATCTCAGACGAGTACTATTGCACCTCTCTGGTGTGTGCGGAGGTGACTGTAGAGTCCAATCCTAGAACAGAATCCCCGATATTACCAACAGACAGTGCGCATTCAAGAGCAATGATGATCCCACACAATGGATACAAAGCAAAAGACTGACCAAGCAAAAGGTTGACCTCCGAGATAGCAGAAGCAACGAAAGACACTGTTTACTAAGCGCACACAAAAACCCGTTCTAGAAATCTCTTCTTATTCGGACTCAGTGAGAGAAACCAGGATTAGAGAAAGGAAACAAAGGAAGAAAGAACTAAAAACCTATTTTCTTCTTCTTGTGTTCATTAGATAAAGACCATGTTTGACATTAGAAGCATAATGAATAAAGTAAAAATATGTGTGTTAAATTATCTAATTATAATGAACTTCATCAATGGATAAGACTGTGATAATGTTTCCAATAGTTAATAATGTGACTTGACATATGAACTGTCTTATAATTGTTGTTAGACGTGATATATTGCATATAGTAAGTCCTTGATGAGAACTAACAATTATGATGCACCATGGGATAAACTTGAGCGTATGGCAGAATGGATTAGAGCGCGGTTCACATGCGGGAGACCCATGTTTAATTCACAGTAAGCTCAAGGATTGTTTTCAGGCTGTGGGCATAAATGAAAAATCCTAACGTAAGCAGTTTCACGACGACTGTACTAGCCATGTGGTCATTAAATTCCTCCTTGCTCACGTACCACCTGTGCTACACCGACCTACAAATCATACTACGTGCAGTAATGACAGTTTATTTTATGGGATAAAGCATCCTATATCTTTATATTCACTTGCTATTTAAGTTACAATGTTTTAAATAATGAAGTCATATATTCAGATTGTTATGCTGGAAATTAAAGTTATTAGTGTGTCAGTCTATAGTGAGACTTTCATGAATTGAGTTCTCATGTATTTAGTTACAACTGGTGCAATTCTTGCATTAACGATCATGTGTTTGTTTCATAGGTGAAGCGATTCATGATACGATCGGTCACATTCACATTTGACCACAGTTACTATATGCAAAAACGACAGTTGCCGTTCACCGCACACTCTACATGCAGAAACGACAGTTGCCGTTCACCGCACAATCTACATGCAGAAAAGACAGTTGCCTTTGACCGCAGTTACTACATGCAGAAACGACAGTTGCCTTTAGCCACAGATAGGGAAGGTCAAAGTTTATAGTTCTATTAGCTACAGACAATACATAAGAAGGTCCCGTGTAAAAAATAAATGAGCACGTAGAAAAACCCTTGAAAAATTGAAAATACATTTCAAATCTACCAAAATTACATCAGCTCCTCTCGCTGATATCATGAAGTTGTTATACGCTAGGTGAGTCCTTCCTGTAGTGGATAAAACAGACTGTCTCAGAATGAGTGAGGATATATATTATGACACCTTGTGAAAAAAACCCATAGAAAATAATAATATATACACAGACATAGGTTCCTGAGCGTTTATTTTATGGGATACCATATGTAATGGGATAAATATAATAAACATCTTCCATTTGATGCTTTCAAGGCATCTAGATATTTCAATTGTTGAATTAGTTTTACAGTAGTGTTCACTTCACTGTGATATTACTTTTAACACTACGTTTTTAGTCAGAGTTCATCATCGTATAGTTTGTCTCTGTCGGAATTTTTCTCCAATGGCATCAGTTTTAAATGTCTCCTTGTCCTGTGTGAGCGGCCTGGCGACTAATGCAGACATACATAACTTGTCTATGACATCCTGCACAGATCTTCTTTAAGTCAAAGTTAAGTGAAATCAATAATTTACCTATTTGCTGTGCCAGTGAGGCGTAACATTGACTAGTATATAACGTCACGAGTAAAAATGTAATGAAAATCTTGTTAATTCAACGATACACTATCATTCTGTAAGATCACCATATGTGAGGGTAAGCATTATCATGGGCAAGCTCAATAGAAATATCAATAAAATTAGACTGACCAACGTTCTCATATATTCAAGTTTACCTTTGCACGTATACTTGATAGATGCATGAAATATCATCATTAAATTGCTGGTTCTCCCTCCATATTAGCCTACCTTATCGTGGTTGGAGGGTTTGTGTGCCTTTAGGATCCTTCAGGCTATGTCGGCGGGAGTCTAACTCCTGGCAGGTCTAACCAAGCCGAACAGACTGAAGGTGAAAGGCCAGACCAAAAGGCGGGGAGCAGGATGGGGCCTCATAAGGTGACAGTGCAGAACCCAACGGCGAGTGGTAAATGCTCTGGCTGCAACCAACCCATCCCCAGCTATGGGACAAATAGCACTTGTCCTCTCTCTCTCTTGAGGAGGACATCCTTTTCTTGTCTTGTCTTCTACTTCTATGACACTTTCCCTTAAGCATAAGGGATTAAACTACAGTGTCCAGTGAGCACACCCTGCATAAAAGCCTGGGTTGGTGAGCCCGGCAACAGAAGGCCGAAGTCATCTAGAGTAGGACGACTCCAGACAAACCCGGGAAGACAGATCTCGTCAGCAGGGGACTGCAACTGTCTAGAGAACAACCTCAAAAAAAGATGTCCTCAGAAACGGAATGTGTCAGCCATTATTGGCGGGAGGAATCGACACATACGAACAACTCAAATGGCCATGCGCAAATATTTATATAACTGTGGTGCCACCACCATGGGAAACAGCCAGGTGGTGGTGGGACCGGACCCCTGCCTCGAAGGGGTCCACCCTTAGCTACTGGCGGCCCTGTTGATTCTTGCAAAGCCAGGGAGGACAGGGTATTACTACTGGCAGCAAGGACAAACTTTCACCCTCACAATTATGCAATGGAATGCAGAAGGGGTAACCAACAAAAACGAGAGCTAGAGGAACGTCTGCGAGCAGAAAAGATTGACATCTGCTGTATCCAAGAGACGCACCTTAATCCGGGAAATAGATTCAGCATTAGAGGATTTGAAACCTTCCGTCAGGATAGAGAAAATAGACATAAGGGTGGAGTAGTAACACTAGTTCGTAATTCCATACCGGCAGTTGAACTTCACAGGTCCAATCAGATGAGCACAGAATTCATAGCTGTTCAACTCCTTATCAACAACACTAAGATGACACTATACAATATATACTCACCACCCTCCATTCAAACTGAGCTGGAAGCTATCAAAGTTCAAGATGACAACTTGCTTATAGTAGGAGACTTCAACAGCCACTCACCAAGCTGGGGCTATGACACGCTAGATCCTCGAGGTGAAAGCCTTGAAGAATGGCTGATCACCAACAGTCTCACCATTCTCAACCACCCAGATGATCCTCACACATGTTACTCACGACGGTGGCGCACGACAAGCACCCCAGATCTGGCTTTTGCTACAGACGACATTCACAGGATAACCGAAAGGCAAGTCTGCGACCAGATTGGAGGTAGTGACCATAGACCAGTGAAACTCCTCATAAATAACATTAACAAGGAGGAACTTACAAACTCTGCCCCTAGTTGGAATTACAAAAAGGCAGACTGGAAGCTATTCCAAGAACTAGCAGACAAGTACTGTAAAGAAATTAATCAATCAGGAAAAGTGGACAGAGATGCACGTTCATTCAATAAAGCCATTTTAGATGCTGCAAAAAGGCTATACCCAGAGGGAGGAGAAAAACTACAAGCCATATTGGACACCAGAGATGGAAGTTCTCCATAGCTCGCTTTGCAGTGCCAGAAATACAATGGAACTTGCACCAACGGACCAAAATGTAATGCAACACAATAGAGCAAGGGCCCTTTATGTTAGAGAAAGAAACCAGCAGTGTAGAAAATCCTGGAAAGAAAAGACAGCCTCTTTGAACATGGAAAAGATACTCAAAAGTTGTGGAGACTTACAAAGCCCTGAACGATGACAACCCATCTAGAGGGAAAACAGTTCTCCAGCAAGGAGAACAACTTCTCACAGGAAAGCGAGCAGCCACCCTGATGGCCCAGTGTTACAAGCAAGAAAGCTCATGCTCAATAAGTCAGGAGCAAGGGAAAGAAGTCGAAGTGAGATAAATGCTACATTCAAAAAAGCAACAAGTGAACCCTGTATGGAGGTAGACATCACACTGACTGAGCTGCAGAGAGCACTGAAAAGCTCAATCGTAAAAAGGCCCCTGGACCAGATGGAGTATCAAACGACATGCTCAAACAAATAGGCCCAATAGCACAGAGTCTTCTACTCCAGATTTTTAACAATAGTTGGAGATAGGGGAGAGTCCCAGACATCTGGAAAATGCCACAATCCACCCAATTTTCAAAAGTGGAAAAGACAAAAAGGATCCGCAGAGCTACAGACCTATAAGTTTGCTAAGTTGCACTGAAAAACTGCTGGAGAGAGTGATAACCACTAGACTCCAGTGGTTTTAGAATCAACCATAAACTGGATCCAGCCCAGACAGGCTACAGGCAGCATAGAAGCACTGATGACCAAGTGGCATACCTCGCACAGGACATAGAAAATGGCTTCCAAGAAAGAAGAAAACCCTCACAGTGTTCTTCGACATGTCTAAGGCCTTCGACAAAGTCTGGAAAGATGATTTGCTACTCAAGCTCTTACGCAGTGGAATCAGGGTAGAATGTACTATTGGATAAAAAACTTTCTTACCCATAGACAAGCATCTGTAAAATTGGATGGAGATTGGATAATGTGGGCAAGTAAATGGGGTCTAGAAATAAACCGGAGCAAAACTATAGCAACGCTTTCTCATTGTCAACAAAGGAAGAACACTTCAGACTGAAATTTAACGATGATATCGTTCCCGTTCCCATACTCCAACCTTTTTGGGAGTTAAGCTTGACAGTCGTCTGACATGGAAACATCACATAATGGAAACAAACAGAAAGGCTATGAGGAAACAAAGTGTGATGCGGAAGCTGGCTGGAACTACCTGGGGAGCTGATATTCGAATCCTGAGTCAGGTGTACACTGGTGCAGTTAGACCGACCCTCGAATATGCATCATCGACATGGATATCAGCAGCCCATTCAAACAAATCGATACTGGAAAAACACAAAACAGGTGTCTGCGTACTATTTTGGGAGCCATGAAATCTACACCAATTGTAGAAATGGAAAAGGCAGCCAACATCCAGCCCTTGGAAGACAGAAGAAGGAGAAAAGTGATTCTACAGACTGAAAGGATCAAAAGAATGCCTCACCATCCACTGCATGAAAAAATGGCGACTAGAACAAAGAACAGACTAAAGCGCACAAGTCTAAACCACAAAGCAAAAGAAATAGGAAAGTCATACTTGGAACTACTAAATCATAATTCCATACCTGAAGAATTGCTTTTTGATCTCTGGGAACCAGACTCAGTACCACTAAACTTCTCAACCTCCATCCCTAAATTATTAAGCAAAGATGCCGAGCCTAATCTAGTGAAAAAGCAATTACAATGGAACATCTCCATTACATGTTTCCAGAAGACAGCTGGATAAGAATTTACACAGATGGATCGGCAATGGAGGCAACCATGAATGGTGGAGCAGGAGTGTACATTAGGCACCCAGATGATACCACTGTGTCTCTAGCGGCTCCTACTGGAAGAATATGTTCCAACTACAAAGCAGAACTCATAGCCCTTCTGATGGCAGCACAGCACATGAATAAGCTGCAAGCAGCTGCAAGCAAGATGGTATTTCTTACAGACTCATTGTCAGCTATACAAGCCCTGGAGGCTAAATCCACTGACAGCACAGTACAAAAACTACAAAGAGAACTTGCTCAGCTTTCAGAAAAGGCAGAAATTCACTTGCAGTGGATTCCATCTCACTGTGGCATTGCAGGCAATGAGAGTGCTGATGTCTTAGCTAAGGAGGGCAGTGCCAAAGAGCAAATTTACCAACCCTTGTCTTTTCAAGAGGTCAAAACCCTCATACAGAGAAAATCTGCAGTAGACTGGAAGACAAACACTGGATATGATTATGGAAAAGACTCCCTCAAAGACCTAAGCAGAACAGACCAGGTCATTATATTTCGACTACGCACCGGACACTGCAGACTCAACAAACACTTATACAGACTAGGAATAAGTCAAACAGCTCTCTGCCAGTGTCAGCAGGCAGAACAGACACCAGAGCATATCCTGCAAGACTGTCCTCTTCTGTGTGAGCTGAGAAGCAACATGTGGCCACACCCAGTCGACCTGAAAACTAAGCTTTGGGAAACCTGACAGACCTGAAGCTGTCTGCCCAGTTGTGGTCCACAGTAAATTAAGCGCATGACCAGAGATCGCTGAAGGAAGGAAGGAAATTGCTGGTTCTGAGCAGAACAGTCCTTCAAAATTTCTTTCTCATAGGCTATATGCCTCTACAGCCGTCATATTCAAACCATCAGTTACATCCTGAATCCATTTTCTGCGGTGTCTTCCTCTTCCTCTCTTTGCCGGTATTCCTCCTTCCATGATGGTCGTCTTCAGCCTTTCTTGTCTTTTTATATCTCCAAAATACCTCAAGTTTCTCTTTCTTATTTGAAGCATCAGCCAGTTTCCTTTTATTTTGTGTTCTTTCTGGATAGATCTATTTGTTCTCTTCTCTGTCCATGATATACGAAGGACTCTTCTGTAACACTTATATTCAAAAGCACATATATGTTTTTTCCAGTACCTTATTTTTAAATAGTATAAATAAAGTGTACACTATTTTAAACTTCTTCTTCATCTTCTTCTCTTAACTCCCTGTGAAGCATAAGACAAGTGCAAATTTCTTCCTTCAACCAGATCTATCTTGAGCAAGTCAGCAAGTCAATGTTCATTCCAGATCTTCCCCTTTCTCTTTCTCCAATTCGTCTGGCTAGGTCTTTCTTTGCTCACCGTACCTCCCTAATTCTATTTCAGAGTCACATGTGAGTGTCTGGTCTTCTGCATTCCGAATGAATGTCCCAACCACTTATATCTCCTACTTGATATTGTTGATGTTCGTGCGTCAAGTGATCAAAGTATAAGTTATTCTTTGACCACAACAAATTTGTAGAACTATTTTGAGACACCTTCCATCAGAGCCTTTTATTCGACTGTCTGTCTTAGTACTTGTTTTTCATGTCTCTGATCCATACTGTAAAACTGAGAGCATACTTGATTTGTATATAACGAGTTTAGTCTGTGTCCTGATGATCTCCATATGTTGTCCAATGATCTGAATATTTCAGCTGTCATTCTAGTTATTGTCTCTTCTTAAACTTGGTCTTAAACTATTCCTAATATTAATTTGGAAATTCGTTGATATATCATAGTAAAAACTCGGGGTTTTCTGTGCAGTAGACGTTATGTGCTCATCTCTCGTGCCATAGTAAAAACTCGGGGTTTTCTGTGCAGTAGACGTTATGTGCTCATCTCTCGTGCCATAGTAAAAACTCGGGGTTTTCTGTTCAGTAGACGTTATGTGCTCATCTCTCGTGCCATAGTAAAAACTCGGGGTTTTCTGTTCAGTAGACGTTATGTGCTCATCTCTCGTGCCATAGTAAAAACTCGGGGTTTTCTGTTCAGTAGACGTTATGTGCTCATCTCTCGTGCCATAGTAAAAACTCGGGGTTTTCTGTTCAGTAGACGTTATGTGCTCATCTCTCGTGCCATAGTAAAAACTCGGGGTTTTCTGTGCAGTAGACGTTATGTGCTCATCTCTCGTGCTATAGTAAAAACTCGGGGTTTTCTGTTCAGTAGACGTTATGTGCTCATCTCTCGTGCCATAGTAAAAACTCGGGGTTTTCTGTTCAGTAGACGTTATGTGCTCATCTCTCGTGCCATAGTAAAAACTCGGGGTTTTCTGTTCAGTAGACGTTATGTGCTCATCTCTCGTGCCATAGTAAAAACTCGGGGTTTTCTGTGCAGTAGACGTTATGTGCTCATCTCTCGTGCCATAGTAAAAACTCGGGGTTTTCTGTTCAGTAGACGTTATGTGCTCATCTCTCGTGCCATAGTAAAAACTCGGGGTTTTCTGTTCAGTAGACGTTATGTGCTCATCTCTCGTGCCATAGTAAAAACTCGGGGTTTTCTGTGCAGTAGACGTTATGTGCTCATCTCTCGTGCCATAGTAAAAACTCGGGGTTTTCTGTTCAGTAGACGTTATGTGCTCATCTCTCGTGCCATAGTAAAAACTCGGGGTTTTCTGTGCAGTAGACGTTATGTGCTCATCTCTCGTGCCATAGTAAAAACTCGGGGTTTTCTGTGCAGTAGACGTTATGTGCTCATCTCTCGTGCCATAGTAAAAACTCGGGGTTTTCTGTTCAGTAGACGTTATGTGCTCATCTCTCGTGCCATAGTAAAAACTCGGGGTTTTCTGTTCAGTAGACGTTATGTGCTCATCTCTCGTGCCATAGTAAAAACTCGGGGTTTTCTGTTCAGTAGACGTTATGTGCTCATCTCTCGTGCCATAGTAAAACTCGGGTTTTCTGTGCAGTAGACGTTATGTGCTCATCTCTCGTGCCATAGTAAAAACTCGGGGTTTTCTGTTCAGTAGACGTTATGTGCTCATCTCTCGTGCCAAAGGTACAGGTTCGCTCCCTCGTGGAGCCATCTGAATGTTTTTCAAGAGATCCTTGATTTCTGCAATGATGATGGTCCTTTCAATTAATCAATCAATCAAAACTCTGTAAAAAGCTGTAATCTGTGCATTGTCTTTCCTGAAAGCCTATGTATGCTGGACTTAGTTCGTTGCAGCTATTATTACACTTTTTCCCATTTATGAAGAACAAATCTTATTTGTTCATCCAGTCTTCTTCATGTTGCTCCACCGCTAACATCGCCGATTTCAGTTGTCATATTAGCTAGTTCCAAAACTGCTGGATTATTCTTTTCGAGAATTCTCTGGAAGTCTTGAGTACGTTAGTGTGAACTGTTGTACATGCAGACGATTCCAGCCAAAATGTCGAAGACGAGAAAACGTAATCAACGAGTGAGTATTCTTTTGTGAGGTCCGACATGATGAAGCTGTAAGACAAAGACCGTCAGGATGATTGACAGTGAGGTCATTCCCATAGTAACTGTCAAATAATTCCTGGACAGAGATATCAATTACTCATTATTTATTTATGATGACTTTGTTTCTGCGAAATAAATTTATGTTTATAATATTTCATTATTTTCACAATTAGTTCAACGACATGTTGTGAGTAATTGCAATAAATTTACTTTCAAACATTTGTCTTTGATTATCATTTATAAATTAGTGAGTTAAATATTGCAAGCAGTTATAACATTTAATAAATTTAATCAAATCCTTATATAAAATTGCTAAATAAATATATTGTTTGACAAATAATTCTTTATTACACGTGTCATTAAATTACAGGTAAGCGAGCCATTACTTTTAATTGCTCTAATCTTATTTGTAGTATTAGAAATGCAACTAATGAAGAACAGAAGTAGTATTCACCATAAGAGAGAAAACATAACGTTTTTTCCACGGTTAGTGGTAGTGGGGCAGAGTGGGTCACATCAATGGGGGACACAGTTGGTCATGATCTGTTGGTCAGTAATTACCATTTATGATGTTGACGAACTCATTGAAAAATGCATTTGTGCAAGCATTCACTCTTTCCAATATTCAGTGTGGGTTTAAGGCTTGTGGTATTTATCCATTCAACAGAATGATTTTTATTGAGGATGATTTCTTATCTTCAACTGTAACGGAGCAGACTTTAATCTACCAGCACATTACAAACATGAATTAGTGAAACTGATTGTAGACCTACGACACATGTGACTGTTGAACAAGAATGTAAGCCTACAAGTTCCCCTTCTTGCACTCTGTCTACAGTGATACACAGTTATATAGTAAAACAGCACACATTTTCCAACATCCTCAAGCAGTTGCTAAACCATTCACACTAAGTCAGCGTAGAAAAAGGGCAAGACAAATATCTCTCTCTCTCGCGCGATCTTTCTTAGGCCGCTTTTATCATTTGATTATGATATATAAGCAGCCAGACATCAAGAATGAATGTACGTGCATAACCTTCAGTACCTATTGGAGCTCAGGTGCTTATCCTTCTGCGGTGTGTTCGATTTCAACCAGAGTTTACTGGGTTCACTCTCCGTTAGCCTTTTGCTGTTCCCAGCCAAAACCCACAAGGCAGCAGGTTGCTATTTTCTTTTAGGGCAGAGACCCGTAGACGACCTGCCCATCCGGGCTGATGAGCGTCATCTGTCCAGCTATACCAGTCTTTTTAATGGACTGATTGGTTTGCCTACCGTCCAGTTTTGTGTACAGTTTGCTCCTCTAGCCTTTTATTGTCCCCGATCAAACTACAATGCAGCAGTAGTTCCCTGCGAACGGAAACGCGCACTGGCTTTACTTCTGCTGGGCTTTCCAGTTGTTTTGCACATTTGGGTGGTCCGCACACCCTTTCGTCTGCCGTGTCTGCCGCGCCTGCCTTGCATGCTGTGCCATGCCATGCTCGCCTGTCCGTCGGTGGGGCCGACTATGGCATCGCCAGCATGCGTGCTAGCTCTGTCCTGGTGCCTGGTCACCATCAGTTTTCGCCGTGCTCACATTTTCCGTGCCTTCCGTGCCTACCTTGCATGCTGTGCCATGTTTGCCTGCCTATCGGCTGGCCCACTCTTGCTTTGCCAGCATGCGTGCTCGCTTGTGATGGTGCCTGTCTTATCGTCACCATCAGTTTTCGTCGTGCTCACGTTTGCCTGGGTTGTCCGATTCTGGAGCTTATTCTCGTGCCCCCATCCCTGTGGTAGGGACCCGAGTTCCGTTCTATGTGAGCCCACGTGCAGTTTAACTCGACTTCCAATATACTCATCGACTGGAGAAAGAGGGTTCAAGAGAGAGTATGCGCGGGCTCCGAGTTTCGCCCGCGTGCGCCAACGTCTCTTCAATGGCTTTTAATCGCGCCCCCATCCCTGAGATAGGGGCCCGAGTTTCACTCTATGTGGGCCCTCGTACAGCTCAAATCGACTCCCAACATACTCATTGGCTCAAGAGAGAGGGCTCAAGAGAGTGCATGCGCGTGCTCCGAGTTTCGCCTCACGCGGTTATACGTTTATCCTTCCAGCTTATCCCATCGGCCGGTAGAGACGAGCATTAATAGTCACTCTGGGAGTTCGCTCGTCTCTGTTGCGAGCGGACCCCATCTAGCGTGACTACCTTTGCATCTCTACTTGCCCCAGAGTAGCTCTCCCACGGCACCTGCCCTCTTAGCCAGACCGGAACTACCGTCTGTTACTAGGGTCACCACGCGGAGGTGAGTGCAGGGGATTAGCGCCAGCTCCCTAATTCTGCCTAGCCGTTGTTTTCTTGCGCCTTTGACCCCAGACAAATATCTTAATTCATAGCCCTGTAAAAGAAATTTGAAGAAGAACAGCTTTCCAAGCTAGAGAAATCTAAATCTAAAAAAAGTGTCAGATCTGCCTACTTTGAAATCTGATGACATTGATTTCCAGAAGTGATATAGATCACTTAAAACCAGGAAATCTTAAGTTAATCAAATTTGCAACCGAGCGGTCAATAGTTCATTATGCTGCAAAAATCGCATCCATCAACAACCGTCTCAGAGAATGGGTGGTTCTTTACTTGAAATATCACAAAAGGCATCATGATGCCTAATGAACCTGAAGAATTTGTCACAGATGATATCCTCATGAAACTGCAACCTCCTGTTGAGCATGTGGAGACTGAAAGAATGCGAAAGCGGCTTATTTTTCGTGTGGATGTGTCCTATTGTAATCTCCAGTGATACAGATAATATCCATGTTGTTCAGTCATGTATATGATAGATGTTAGAAGTTAGAGAAAAAAACATCTTTACATCTGTTGTGAAGCTGGTTATGTGTCCTGATTTTAGACCCCCTGTGCCCCTAGTACTGAACCAATGTGCCCCTATACAGGGTCACATAGAGTAGGCCAGTGTTAACTTATTGTATGCCCAAGAGTTGATAGTTTAACACAAAATATATTTTTCATTGTGAACCTAAGTAGTCATCCTATATTCTGGTACACTAAATTTAAATAAATTTTTAAAACTCTAAGAACTGTATGTATTTATCCAAAACGTGACCCCTTGTGTCCCGGTTTCCCCAATGGCTTCCTGGTCCTCCAGGTTGGGAGTTTGCCTTGGAACTAAGAATCCCATCCTGTAAAACAACGTTATGTTACAAAAACAGCAACAAATACATTACCTATTCATGGACATAAATATAGGAAGCTAGTTTCACGAGAACGGGATATCATGAATGACAAAACCAGAATTAAATTTTGGAATGTGCACATAATGTATGGTCCTCTTTGCGGTCACACTCTACAAGAACGCTCAAAATGTCAGCACTTTCGCGTGGCTGACCGTCCAATTTAGAGCCAGAAGTAGTCTCTCCGCTCTTCCATTGTCATCGACGCCAATGTGTCCCAGAAGGAAGATGAATGTAAGTCTACGAATTGTTGACCCATGTAGATATTCAGCCCATTGTTTATCAGCTAAGCCAGTCCAGATCAATAGCTAAATTACAAGATCTAGAATTGAAGACTGGAGTCTGCAGAAAAGAGCAACACAACAGATGTATGAAAAGGCTTATCAATCAGCATCGAACTGGTAGGGTTTGACACTGCACAGTGTAGGAGATATTGTGGAAGGGATAGGAACACCTATGACCATGCACAGTGTAAAATAAGGACAATCCAAACTGAAACTAAATGATGCACTGAATGAGCAGATATAGTTCTTCTTCAGCGATCTCTGGTCATGAGTTTATTTTACTGTGGACCACAAACTGGACAGTCAGCTTCAGGTCTGTCAGGTTTCCCAAAAGCTTAGTTTTTAGATCAACTGGGTGTGGCTACATATTGCTTCTCAGCTCACACAGGAGAGGACAATCTTGCAGGAGCAGATATACAAAGAGATCGATGTATACAATTTAAAGTGACACATTGATGAATATAAAGACATTATTATCAGCATATCTTCTTGTTCGACTTAAAACAAAGGGTTGCTGCTGCCACTAGTCAATGATTTACGCATTATTCTTCAAGTAACATCGGGTGTCTCTGTGACTAAGCAGACTCTGTATACTTACGCATTATTCTTCAAGTAACATCGGGTGTCTCTGTGATTAAGAAGACTCTGTATACTTACGCATTTTTATTCAAACAACATCGGGTGTCTCTGTGACTAAGCAGACTCTGTATACTTACGCATTATTCTTCAAGCAACATCGGGTGTCTCTGTGACTAAGAAGACTCTGTATACTTACACATTATTCTTCAAGTAACATCGGGTGTCTCTCTGTGACTAAGCAGACTCTGTATACTTACGCATTATTCTTCAAGTAACATCGGGTGTCTCTCTGTGACTAAGCAGACTCTGTATACTTACGCATTATTCTTCAAGTAGCATCGGGTGTCTCTCTGTGACTAAGCAGACTCTGTATACTTACGCATTATTCTTCAAGTAACATCGGTGTCTCTCGTGACTAAGAAGACTCTGTATACTTACGCATTATTCTTCAAGTAACATCGGGTGTCTCTGTGACTAAGCAGACTCTGTATACTTACGCATTATTCTTCAAGTAACATCGGGTGTCTCTGTGACTAAGAAGACTCTGTATACTTACACATTATTCTTCAAGTAACATCGGGTGTCTCTCTGTGACTAAGCAGACTCTGTATACTTACACATTATTCTTCAAGTAACATCGGGTGTCTATCTGTGACTAAGCAGACTCTGTATACTTACGCATTATTCTTCAAGTAACATCGGGTGTCTCTCTGTGACTAAGAAGACTGTATACTTACACATTATTCTTCAAGTAACATCGGGTGTCTCTCTGTGACTAAGCAGACTCTGTATACTTACGCATTATTCTTCAAGTAACATCGGGTGTCTCTCTGTGACTAAGAAGACTCTGTATACTTACGCATTATTCTTCAAGTAACATCGGGTGTCTCTCTGTGACTAAGCAGACTCTGTATACTTACGCATTATTCTTCAAGTAACATCGGGTGTCTCTGTGACTAAGAAGACTCTGTATACTTACGCATTATTCTTCAAGTAACATCGGGTGTCTCTCTGTGACTAAGAAGACTCTGTATACTTACGCATTATTCTTCAAGTAACATCGGGTGTCTCTGTGACTAAGAAGACTCTGTATACTTACACATTATTCTTCAAGTAACATCGGGTGTCTCTCTGTGACTAAGAAGACTCTGTATACTTACACATTATTCTTCAAGTAACATCGGGTGTCTCTCTGTGACTAAGCAGACTCTGTATACTTACACATTATTCTTCAAGTAACATCGGGTGTCTCTCTGTGACTAAGCAGACTCTGTATACTTACACATTATTCTTCAAGTAACATCGGGTGTCTCTGTGACTAAGCAGACTCTGTATACTTACACATTATTCTTCAAGTAACATCGGGTGTCTCTGTGACTAAGCAGACTCTGTAAACTTACGCATTATTCTTCAAGTAACATCGGGTGTGTCTCTACTTACGCATTATTCTTCAAGTAACATCGGGTGTCTCTCTGTGACTAAGCAGACTCTGTATACTTACGCATTATTCTTCAAGTAACATCGGGTGTCTCTCTGTGACTAAGCAGACTCTGTATACTTACACATTATTCTTCAAGTAACATCGGGTGTCTCTCTGTGACTAAGCAGACTCTGTATACTTACGCATTATTCTTCAAGTAACATCGGGTGTCTCTGTGACTAACAGACTCTGTATACTTAAAATTATTCTTCAAGTAACATCGGGTGTCTCTGTGACTAAGAAGACTCTGTATACTTACGCATTATTCTTCAAGTAACATCGTGGTGTCTCTCGTGACTAAGCAGACTCTGTATACTTACGCATTATTCTTCAAGTAACATTGGGTGTCTCTCTGTGACTAAGCAGACTCTGTATACTTACGCATTATTCTTCAAGCAACATCGGGTGTCTCTGTGACTAAGAAGACTCTGTATACTTACGCATTATTCTTCAAGCAACATCGGGTGTCTCTCCGTGACTAAGCAGACTCTGTATACTTACACATTATTCTTCAAGTAACATCGGGTGTCTCTGTGACTAAGAAGACTGTATAATTACGCATTATTTTTCAAGCAACATCGGGTGTCTCTCTGTGACTAAGCAGACTCTGTATACTTACACATTATTCTTCAAGTAACATCGAGTGTCTCTCTGTGACTAAGAAGACTCTGTATACTTACGCATTATTTTTCAAGCAACATCGGGTGTCTCTCTGTGACTAAGCAGACTCTGTATACTTACGCATTATTCTTCAAGCAACATCGGGTGTCTCTCTGTGACTAAGAAGACTCTGTATACTTACGCATTATTTTTCAAGTAACATCGGGTGTCTCTCTGTGACTAAGCAGACTCTGTATACTTACACATTATTCTTCAAGCAACATCGGGTGTCTCTCTGTGACTAAGAAGACTCTGTATACTTACGCATTATTCTTCAAGTAACATCGGGTGTCTCTCTGTGACTAAGAAGGCTCTGTATACTTACACATTATTCTTCAAGCAACATCGGGTGTCTCTCTGTGACTAAGCAGACTCTGTATACTTACACATTATTCTTCAAGTAACATCGGGTGTCTCTGTGACTAAGAAGACTCTGTATACTTACACATTATTCTTCAAGTAACATCGGGTGTCTCTCTGTGACTAAGCAGACTCAGTATACTTACACATTATTCTTCAAACAACATCGGGTGTCTCTCTGTGACTAAGCAGACTCTGTATACTTACACATTATTCTTCAAACAACATCGGGTGTCTCTCTGTGACTAAGCAGACTCTGTATACTTACACATTATTCTTCAAGTAACATCGGGTGTCTCTCTGTGACTAAGCAGACTCTGTATACTTACACATTATTCTTCAAGTAGCATCGGGTGTCTCTCTGTGACTAAGCAGACTCTGTATACTTACACATTATTCTTCAAGTAACATCGGGTGTCTCTCTGTGACTAAGCATACTCTGTATACTTACGCATTATTCTTCAAGTAACATCGGGTGTCTCTCTGTGACTAAGCAGACTCTGTATACTTACACATTATTCTTCAAGTAACATCGGGTCTCTCTGTGACTAAGCAGACTCTGTATACTTACACATTATTCTTCAAGCAACATCGGGTGTCTCTCTGTGACTAAACAGACTCTGTATACTTACACATTATTCTTCAAGTAACATCGGGTGTCTCTCTGTGACTAAGAAGACTCTGTATACTTACACATTATTCTTCAAGTAACATCGAGTGTGTCTCTCTGTGACTAAGCAGACTCTGTATACTTACACATTATTCTTCAAGTAACATCGAGTGTGTCTCTCTGTGACTAAGCAGACTCTGTATACTTACACATTATTCTTCAAGTAACATCGAGTGTGTCTCTCTGTGACTAAGCAGACTCTGTATACTTACACATTATTCTTCAAGTAACATCGAGTGTGTCTCTCTGTGACTAAGAAGACTCTGTATACTTACGCATTATTCTTCAAGTAACATCGGGTGTCTCTCTGTGACTAAGAAGGCTCTGTATACTTACACATTATTCTTCAAGCAACATCGGGTGTCTCTCTGTGACTAAGCAGACTCTGTATACTTACACATTATTCTTCAAGTAACATCGGGTGTCTCTGTGACTAAGAAGACTCTGTATACTTACACATTATTCTTCAAGTAACATCGGGTGTCTCTCTGTGACTAAGCAGACTCAGTATACTTACACATTATTCTTCAAACAACATCGGGTGTCTCTCTGTGACTAAGCAGACTCTGTATACTTACACATTATTCTTCAAACAACATCGGGTGTCTCTCTGTGACTAAGCAGACTCTGTATACTTACACATTATTCTTCAAGTAACATCGGGTGTCTCTCTGTGACTAAGCAGACTCTGTATACTTACACATTATTCTTCAAGTAACATCGAGTGTGTCTCTCTGTGACTAAGCAGACTCTGTATACTTACACATTATTCTTCAAGTAACATCGGGTGTCTCTCTGTGACTAAGCAGACTCTGTATACTTACACATTATTCTTCAAGTAACATCGGGTGTCTCTGTGACTAAGCAGACTCTGTATACTTACACATTATTCTTCAAGCAACATCGGGGGTCTCTCTGTGACTAAGCAGACTCTGTATACTTACACATTATTCTTCAAGCAACATCGGGTGTCTTTCTGTGACTAAGCAGACTCTGTATACTTACACATTATTCTTCAAGTAACATCGGGTGTCTCTGTGACTAAGCAGACTCTGTATACTTACGCATTATTCTTCAAGTAACATCGGGTGTCTCTCTGTGACTAAGCAGACTCTGTATACTTACACATTATTCTTCAAGTAACATCGGGTGTCTCTGTGACTAAGCAGACTCTGTATACTTACACATTATTCTTCAAGTAACATCGGGTGTCTCTGTGACTAAGCAGACTCTGTAAACTTACGCATTATTCTTCAAGTAACATCGGGTGTGTCTCTACTTACGCATTATTCTTCAAGTAACATCGGGTGTCTCTCTGTGACTAAGCAGACTCTGTATACTTACGCATTATTCTTCAAGTAACATCGGGTGTCTCTGTGACTAAGCAGACTCTGTATACTTACACATTATTCTTCAAGTAACATCGGTGTCTCTCTGACTAAGCAGACTCTGTATACTTACGCATTATTCTTCAAGTAACATCGGGTGTCTCTCTGTGACTAAGCAGACTCTGTATACTTACACATTATTCTTCAAGTAACATCGGGTGTCTCTGTGACTAAGAAGACTCTGTATACTTACGCATTATTCTTCAAGTAACATCGGGTGTCTCTCTGTGACTAAGCAGACTCTGTATACTTACACATTATTCTTCAAGTAACATCGAGTGTCTCTCTGTGACTAAGAAGACTCTGTATACTTACGCATTATTTTTCAAGCAACATCGGGTGTCTCTCTGTGACTAAGCAGACTCTGTATACTTACGCATTATTCTTCAAGCAACATCGGGTGTCTCTCTGTGACTAAGAAGACTCTGTATACTTACGCATTATTTTTCAAGTAACATCGGGTGTCTCTCTGTGACTAAGCAGACTCTGTATACTTACACATTATTCTTCAAGCAACATCGGTGTCTCTCGTGACTAAGAAGACTCTGTATACTTACGCATTATTCTTCAAGTAACATCGGGTGTCTCTCTGTGACTAAGAAGGCTCTGTATACTTACACATTATTCTTCAAGCAACATCAGGGTGTCTCTCTGTGACTAAGCAGACTCTGTATACTTACACATTATTCTTCAAGTAACATCGGGTGTCTCTGTGACTAAGAAGACTCTGTATACTTACACATTATTCTTCAAGTAACATCGGGTGTCTCTCTGTGACTAAGCAGACTCTGTATACTTACACATTATTCTTCAAGTAACATCGGGTGTCTCTGTGACTAAGAAGACTCTGTATACTTACGCATTATTCTTCAAGTAACATCGGGTGTCTCTCTGTGACTAAGCAGACTCTGTATACTTACACATTATTCTTCAAGTAACATCGAGTGTCTCTCTGTGACTAAGAAGACTCTGTATACTTACGCATTATTTTTCAAGCAACATCGGGTGTCTCTCTGTGACTAAGCAGACTCTGTATACTTACGCATTATTCTTCAAGCAACATCGGGTGTCTCTCTGTGACTAAGAAGACTCTGTATACTTACGCATTATTTTTCAAGTAACATCGGGTGTCTCTCTGTGACTAAGCAGACTCTGTATACTTACACATTATTCTTCAAGCAACATCGGGTGTCTCTCTGTGACTAAGAAGACTCTGTATACTTACGCATTATTCTTCAAGTAACATCGGGTGTCTCTCTGTGACTAAGAAGGCTCTGTATACTTACACATTATTCTTCAAGCAACATCGGGTGTCTCTCTGTGACTAAGCAGACTCTGTATACTTACACATTATTCTTCAAGTAACATCGGGTGTCTCTGTGACTAAGAAGACTCTGTATACTTACACATTATTCTTCAAGTAACATCGGGTGTCTCTCTGTGACTAAGCAGACTCAGTATACTTACACATTATTCTTCAAACAACATCGGGTGTCTCTCTGTGACTAAGCAGACTCTGTATACTTACACATTATTCTTCAAGTAACATCGGGTGTCTCTCTGTGACTAAGCAGACTCTGTATACTTACACATTATTCTTCAAGTAGCATCGGGTGTCTCTCTGTGACTAAGCAGACTCTGTATACTTACACATTATTCTTCAAGTAACATCGGGTGTCTCTCTGTGACTAAGCATACTCTGTATACTTACGCATTATTCTTCAAGTAACATCGGGTGTCTCTCTGTGACTAAGCAGACTCTGTATACTTACACATTATTCTTCAAGTAACATCGGGTCTCTCTGTGACTAAGCAGACTCTGTATACTTACACATTATTCTTCAAGCAACATCGGGTGTCTCTCTGTGACTAAACAGACTCTGTATACTTACACATTATTCTTCAAGTAACATCGGGTGTCTCTCTGTGACTAAGAAGACTCTGTATACTTACACATTATTCTTCAAGTAACATCGAGTGTGTCTCTCTGTGACTAAGCAGACTCTGTATACTTACACATTATTCTTCAAGTAACATCGAGTGTGTCTCTCTGTGACTAAGCAGACTCTGTATACTTACACATTATTCTTCAAGTAACATCGAGTGTGTCTCTCTGTGACTAAGCAGACTCTGTATACTTACACATTATTCTTCAAGTAACATCGAGTGTGTCTCTCTGTGACTAAGCAGACTCTGTATACTTACACATTATTCTTCAAGTAACATCGAGTGTGTCTCTCTGTGACTAAGCAGACTCTGTATACTTACACATTATTCTTCAAGTAACATCGGTGTCTCTCTGTGACTAAGCAGACTCTGTATACTTAAAATTATTCTTCAAGTAACATCGGGTGTCTCTGTGACTAAGCAGACTCTGTATACTTACACATTATTCTTCAAGCAACATCGGGGGTCTCTCTGTGACTAAGCAGACTCTGTATACTTACACATTATTCTTCAAGCAACATCGGGTGTCTTTCTGTGACTAAGCAGACTCTGTATACTTACACATTATTCTTCAAGTAACATCGGGTGTCTCTCTGTGACTAAGCAGACTCTGTATACTTACGCATTATTCTTCAAGTAACATCGGGGGTCTCTCTGTGACTAAGCAGACTCTGTATACTTACACATTATTCTTCAAGCAACATCGGGTGTTTCTCTGTGACTAAGCAGACTCTGTATACTTACACATTATTCTTCAAGTAACATCGGGTGTCTCTCTGTGACTAAGCAGACTCTGTATACTTACGCATTATTCTTCAAGTAACATCGGGTGTCTCTCTGTGACTAAGCAGACTCTGTATACTTACAGATTATTCTTCAAGTAACATCGGGTGTGTCTCTGTGACTAAGAAGACTCTGTATACTTACGCATTATTCTTCAAGTAACATCGGGTGTCTCTCTGTGACTAAGAAGACTCTGTATACTTACGCATTATTCTTCAAGTAACATCGGGTGTCTCTCTGTGACTAAGCAGACTCTGTATACTTACACATTATTCTTCAAGTAACATCGGGTGTCTCTCTGTGACTAAGCAGACTCTGTATACTTACGCATTATTCTTCAAGTAACATCGGGTGTCTCTCTGTGACTAAGCAGACTCTGTATACTTACACATTATTCTTCAAGTAACATCGGGTGTCTCTCTGTGACTAAGAAGACTCTGTATACTTACACATTATTCTTCAAGTAACATCTGGTGTCTCTGTGTGACTAAGCAGACTCTGTATACTTACACATTATTCTTCAAGTAACATCGGGTGTCTCTGTGTGACTAAGCAGACTCTGTATACTTACACATTATTCTTCAAGTAACATCGGGTGTCTCTGTGTGACTAAGCAGACTCTGTATACTTACACATTATTCTTCAAGTAACATCGGGTGTCTCTGTGTGACTAAGCAGACTCTGTATACTTACACATTATTCTTCAAGTAACATCGGGTGTCTCTCTGTGACTAAGCAGACTCTGTATACTTACACATTATTCTTCAAGTAATATCGAGTGTCTCTCTGTGACTAAGCAGACTCTGTATACTTACACATTATTCTTCAAGTAACATCAGGGTGCTCTCTGTGACTAAGCAGACTCTTTATACTTACACATTATTCTTCAAGTAACATCGGGTGTCTCTCTGTGACTAAGCAGACTCTGTATACTTACACATTATTCTTCAAGTAACATCGGGTGTCTCTCTGTGACTAAACGATAAAGACTTTGCCTTGCCTTCCAAAGATCGTGGGTTCGAATCTGTACCGCGCCGTTCTCTTCACGAGTGCATTTTTTCCAGAGACTCGTAGAAATGTTGCCAGTGACGTGTCTCGCAGCAGAAGGCGCATAAACATACTCTCGGCAGGTGGCATACTATTTCTGCGGAGAGAGACCAAGCCTTATTGGGTAAAACCCGCTGCAATGAAGTCAATCCTTCGGCTTTAGAACCTTTTTTTAATGACATCACCGAGATTTCTGATAAATTTGTTTTTAAATGAATCGCACAATATGTATTTTTACATAATCTCATCTCTTGGAATAAAGTTCATCCTCTCAGTTCAAACCAATGTTCTGATATTCAATGACCCTATATTGATTTCGCATTTGTCACTTGTATGGAGGATCTGACGCTCAGTCTTTGAATTTCAAAGTCGTATTCACAACCTTTGTATGTAAGTATTCCTAATTGATTTCGAACCAAGATTGTACATTACCAACACTTGATTGTGCAACAAGGTTGTGCATTACAAAAACTCCGTGGATGTGCATCAAGGAGGTAATAAACGATGCTGAAGTTTCAAAGAACATTCTTGTTATTTGAGCTTGCGTTGTTGGTCATAAATTCTGAAAAACAAAAAAATATTGTTCTATTTAATAAGAACATTTGTGTAGTTTCTGCAAAATATCAAATCATAAAGTTAGGTATTTCAAAAATACAATACAATAATAGATTAAATGGATTAATTATTAGTGAGGATCAACATCAATGTATGAATTGTTCTGCGTCTCCTTCTAAGTCTCTCCATCAGCGTAAGGTGACTGATCACTCCTGGTCTGTATTTGATTAATCAAAGGTACTCGTAGCAAACTTTTTCCTATCTGATTGTTCTCTATTAACTTCACATCTCTTTCACTCTGAATACTCATGCAGATTTGTATGTATCTGTTAAACAAAATTGTCTATTAGATCTTCCTCTTTTATAGCATTGATGATGTCTGACCAGCCCTTCTTCTTCTTCTTCATCTTCTTTTACTTCGAACGCTCCATAGTGACCACTTGTTAACCACTCTTCGTGATTTGTATGTGATCCAAGCCTAATTCTTGTGGCCATGAAATGCAAATTTAAACTCCCAACCCTACCCTTAACGGCCAGAGTGGACAACCAATTCCATTATCTATCTGGGAATGAATTTCTGAATTTATTTAAGACAATAAACAATAGAAACACATAAAAACACACATCACATTTCACCCACATAGTTCAGTGATAAAAACACACATCACATTTCACCCACATAGTTCAGTGATAAAAACACACATCACATTTCACCCACATAGTTCAGTGATAAAAACACACATCACATTTCACCCACATAGTTCAGTGATAAAAACACACATCACATTTCACCCACATAGTTCAGTGATAAAAACACACATCACATTTCATCCACATAGTTCAGTGATAAAAACACACATCACATTTCACCCACATAGTTCAGTGATAAAAACACCCGAATTGTATCTGTTCGTAAAGCCATAGGTATTAATGATGATGGTTTCACATGCAAATCCCACATTATAATCTATGGCATCACTTGTAAACGTTGTGATCAGACATACATACTGAAACTGGCAAAATCGTACTCAATAAATCATCATACTCTATGAATCACTTATATTTCGCGCACATGTATAGTTTTGCGACTCAAGCCAGAGTTGATTCTTAGTCCCTGTCAGTACTTCCATTATCATTCCACTTGTTGTCATATTAATTGCATCACTGTCTTCCTTAATCATTCTGTCGTATGAGCTTGCAAAGAACACAAAAACATGATTTGTTTGGGATGAGTTACCGTTCCATCCGTTAGAAAACAACTCCCATCTCGGATACAAATGTGTCTGTCTAACCATGGCCGCCGGCAACATAAAACCGAATAGCTCAGAAGGGAAATCCAAAATCCAAGTTCAGTGCAGATTATTTTTTATGTTTGATATAACACTGTAAACTTTTTTGTAATTATGCTCAATTCTATGAGTTCATGGTTATATACTGATAGTTAGTGTTAATAATACTGATAGTTAGTGTTAATAATACTGATAGTTAGTGTTAATAATACTGATATTCCTTAGCTTTCAACTTAACGTGTAACATAATATAACATTGATTTCATAATACTGAAAGTTAGTGTTAATAAAACTGAAATATTCCTTAGCTTTCAACTTAACGTGTAACATAATATAACATTGATTTCATAATACTGATAGTTAGTGTTAATAAAACTGAAATATTCCTTAGCTTTCAACTTAACGTGTTACATAATATAACATTGATTTCATAATACTGATAGTTAGTGTTAATAATACTGATATTCCTTAGCTTTCAACTTAACGTGTAACATAATATAACATTAATTTCATAATACTGATAGTTAGTGTTAATAAAACTGAAATATTCCTTAGCGTTCAACTTAACGTGTAACATAATATAACATTAATTTCATAATACTGATAGTTAGTGTTAATAAAACTGAAATATTCCTTAGCTTTCAACTTAACGTGTAACATAATATAACATTAATTTCATAATACTGATAGTTAGTGTTAATAAAACTGATATTCCTTAGCTTTCAACTTAACGTGTAACATAATATAACATTAATTTCATAATACTGATAGTTAGTGTTAATAATACTGATATTCCTTAGCTTTAAACTTAACGTGTAACATAATATAACATTGATTTCATAATACTGATAGTTAGTGTTAATAATACTGATATTCCTTAGCTTTCAACTTAACGTGTAACATAATATAACATTGATTTTATAATACTGATAGTTAGTGTTAATAATACTGATATTCCTTAGCTTTAAACTTAACGTGTAACATAATATAACATTGATTTCATATTACTGATAGTTAGTGTTAATAATACTGATATTCCTTAGCTTTCAACTTAACGTGTAACATAATATAACATTGATTTCATAATACTGATAGTTAGTGTTAATAATACTGATATTCCTTAGCTTTCAACTTAACATGTAACATAATATAACATTGATTTCATATTACTGATAGTTAGTGTTAATAATACTGATATTCCTTAGTGTTAAACTTAACGTGTAACATAATATAACATTGATTTCATATTTTGTGTTGTTTTTAAAATGAATAAGTCTTCATGCAACAATATTGGAATGCGAGAAGCACACGACGGTTGTGGTCTTATTTCCTATAATTTTTACCTGCGCCCGCCGGCTTTATGTTATCTGTCGGCCACGGTCTAGCGTAAAAATGATAGATATAATTTCTTTCTGTATTGAATCATGTTCGAGACGTATGTCCTATTCAAGGGAATCAACCGATTTATGATATACATGTCTTTAAGGTAGAAAGAGAGTCACAGCATCGTCTTCTCATAAAACGAGTGCTATCCGGCTCGAGGTATTGCTCCCCTCGCCACATCGAGTCAAACATCCTTCTAGGATGTTAAAGCTAGTTCTGGAACTCTACCCAATCAGAAAGAGATGGAATTATATTTATCAACAAGAAGTAGAATATACAAACTCCACTGACTGACACAAGGAACAACAATAATACAAACGTATAGTCCTTGAGAATCGAAGCAAGTGAGACAAACGAAACAAATTTTGTGCTATGGTAACAAGATACAATAGATTTGTCGACGCAGAATACACTACAAGAAAGAAAAAAGCCATATTTAAATATTGTCGGTGACCACTGGGTAACACAAACGAAAACAGATAACACTCCCTAACATAATTTAAATTATTCACTTTATGTTGATCGAGATGTGGTTTGATGTGAGAATATTGGAACTTCTTTATGCAAATATACCGTCTGTTTTGT
Organism: Arion vulgaris; assembly: GCA_020796225.1. NCBI lineage: Eukaryota > Metazoa > Mollusca > Gastropoda > Stylommatophora > Arionidae > Arion > Arion vulgaris. The sequence goes on along the minus strand of CM036756.1, from coordinate 41,984,501 downwards.
TCATTATAGTTAAATTATAGCATTAATGTAATTTTTTTTATAGAGGCGACGAAAGACATTATTTATGAAGCACACACAATAGCTCGTTCTAAAAATATCTTCTTATCCTGACGCTGTAATGCAAGAGAGGATAGAAGAAAAGAAAAGAAAAGAAAGAAAGATAGCATTAATGACAATACAAGATAAAGTTAGACAATTATATTAGAAAAAAAACGAAGAAAACGCATACTTAAAGTGATCAATAAACTCAGTTTTGCAATAAACAATACAATTGTTGAACCAAGAGAACTAAACTTAGATCAAAACCATTGCTGAGATGACGTGGCAGATTGCTTTGTCAGATATCAGTAAAAACAAATAAAAGAGAAGATAATATTAACGATAAGAGAGAAAGTAAAATGTTTGACCCATAAAGTGTTATCAAAACGCATAATAAAACTGAATTGGGTTAAAAACATTGGAATTGATGGAAAGTTTCAAACTTGTAAAAATTGCTCTGTAAGATGACATCAAACAATACTTAAGAGGTATCCTAGAAATGAATATCACAACCTTTCAGTCAAGGATCACTTATAACGAAGCAGACACTGATTTGTGTAGCTATCTGAATTCAACAAGACGAGAAAAAAATATCAGGAAATTGGTACTTATATCTATCAATTGTATCTTGAACTTTGAGAGACAGTTCTTCAAGTTAAAGTAAGCATCCTTAAGTGAAAGCTAAGAACAATTCAAACTGTTTCATTGAGAGTGTTAAGTGTAGAGAACAAAACCTACATCAAATCTCGGATGTAGTTTACATTTTCTTCCTTCTCGTTTCCTTCTCTATGCAACATCTGTTTCTATGTATATATACCGTGAGGCTGAGACATCTATTCACTTTTCTAATACTTTTTTACATCACGAAAACCCATCGTGTACTATGACATTTTATGATAATGGTGAAAACATGTTTATTATCATTTTTCTTATTTCAGTTGGTAATCAAGGTGTCCACATTAGCAAAAAACATCAACTTTTGGTGGTATGTCCCGCACTGGTCAATGTGAGAATCACGAATCTGTTCTACCGGTGACCAGCGAACATGCTGACTTTTTATTAAGATTAGAAATAGAAATGGTTTTCATCCATGACAGTTCTTTAAGATTCTCTAAATCAAATATTTTTTTAAAAATGTAGTCCCATTTGTAACGTGTCCGATTCATTGCTGTCATCGGATTTCTTTCTTTTTTTCTGTTGAAGCTCTTTTGGCTTGTCGACCAACTCTAGGTGTCGTCTGCACACTGCTAAATAACTGATTTCTATTTCTGCCTTCCTCCCTTCCCAGCTCACAGGTTTAGACGACACTAGTCTTTAGAGGGTCGCCCATGCTCTCCAGTGTTAGACAAGAGAAGTCTGGAGGTGGTTTACCTCTTCCGACAAATTTTCATCTTTATTTTCTTTGCGTTTTGGAATTATTCCATTTCGTTCTTCTTTTGAATCACAATGTTCATGGTTACCAGCTTGACAACTACTGTTCTTGTCTTGGACTGGCACCTACTGTAATGTCCCTGCAGGTTTTGTCTGTGTGTTCATGTAAGGTTCAGATCTTGAAGCTCTTTCTCAGTCACTTTAGTCTTTCCAAACATCATCATTAATAACAAGCTGTTGAAACAGTAACCTCTCAAACCATAATAAGTATGATACACTCTTGGCCAATGCAACCACTGCACATCTGCAATTTTTGCTTACTCATTCGCAAACAATGATGAAATATCAATTTCAAACAAATAAAAATACTAAATGGTATATACTTAGATCATAACTACATATTTTATATACAGCAAATCTGTGTGCAAATTACATCATAACTTCATATTTTCTATATAGCATATATATGTGCACATTACATCATAACTTCATATTTTCTATACAGCATATCTGTGTGCACATCACATCATAACTTCATATTTCTATACAGCATATATATGTGCACATTACATCGTAACCACATATTTCTATACAGCATATATATGTGCACATTACATCGTAACCACATATTTCTATACAGCATATATATGTGCACATTACATCGTAACCACATATTTCTATACAGCATATCTGTGTGCACATTAGATCATAACTACATATTTTCTATACAGCATATCTGTGTGCACATTACATCATAACTTCATATTTCTATACAGCATATATATGTGCACATTACATCGTAACCACATATTTCTATACAGCATATATGTGTGCACATTACATCACAACTACATATTTTCTATACAGCATATATGTGTGCACATTACATCATACCTACATATTTTCTATGAAGCATATCTGTGTGCACATTACATCATAACTATATGTCTTTATACAGTATATATGTGCACATTAGATCATAACTTCATCATTAGCTTGTCCTGACCAGAACTATGCCACCCTAATAATCCTTCGAATTTCTTTCATAGAAAAGATGTTCCGCCTCAGCAGCCGCCATGCTCAGATCATCAGTTACATTCTGAATTCATCTTCTCCGTGGTCTCCCCCTTCTCCTATTTGCCTCCTCCCATAATGGTCTCCTCCAACCCCTTATGTCTCTTTATATGTCCAAAATACTTCAATTTTCTAATTCTTACTTGCAGCATCAGTCTCAGTTTTTCTTTGATTTTGGGTTCTTTCGGGATAGATCTACTTGTTCTCTGTAACCATTGTATCCAGAGTTCACTTGTAACTATTTGACAAGTTAAAGGGACGAATATACATGATACTGCACCGAAGTTAGTCACCATTTAACAAGTTGAAGGGAAGCGCTACATGATACTGCACCGAAGTTAGTCACCATTTAACAAGTTGAAGGGAAGCGCTACATGATACTGCACCGAAGTTAGTCACCATTTAACAAGTTGAAGGGAAGCGCTACATGATACTGCACCGAAGTTAGTCACCATTTAACAAGTTAAAGGGGAAGCGCTACATGATACTGCACCGAAGTTAGTCACCATTTAACAAGTTGAAGGGAAGCGCTACATGATACTGCACCGAAGTTAGTCACCATTTAACAAGTTGAAGGGAAGCGCTACATGATACTGCACCGAAGTTAGTCACCATTTAACAAGTTGAAGGGAAGCGCTACATGATATTGGTGTATGTGGATGCTTTAAAATATAATCAGAAACTGTGTTTCAGAAGTAAAATATGTTGATATTAACTATAATATAATGTGAACAAATCAAATTTATATTAATCCATTTGTTTCTATATAATGTTGATTATTATATTTCCAATGTATTGTATGTGATCTTTCTTTGAATTGTATTCACATATAGTTGAGAGCTGATCGTCAATGTCTTCATTTCTCAAACGTTAACGTTTTGCTAATGAAAATCGTGGCATATCCTAAAGAAAGTAGCCATCAACCACAGTAAACGAGACGTTGATTTTCTAGGCACAACTTATACGTTCAGTAGTTTGTCATTGCTTTCTGAACGGTGAGGTCTATTTTTACCTTTTGTAAAAATCCAACGGAAACGAATTTGCTTCCAAATCTGCCCACCTCGGGGTTTGAACCAGGTACTCTTGGGTTCGTGGTCGAGCTCACTACTGCTGGAGCTACAGACGAGGACAATAAAGAGAACATTGCTATTTAACCACCTGGTATTATAGTAGTATTTATTTCCTGGATCAGCGATCACAATATTATTGTCAGGGATGGCAGCAGAAAAGAACAAAACGTGTGTTCCTTTCATTCAATCTTATGTGCGGCAAAATATTATATCCTGTGAGTTGTACATCTTTGAAGTCCTCATTAATGTAGTTTTTATAAACTTTTTTGCCCTTGTTGGTATCGTCTTGAATACAACATGTTTTATTGCGATGAGACGTCAGGGACAAGCACTAAACAGTGTAAGCATCTTCATCACAGTGCACACAGTCACAGACTTTATGTTTTCAGTAACAGCAATTATCAGGTAATGTAGATACATATATATGTGATAATGTATTCTATGTGTATGTCTGCGAAAAATAATGAAAATAAAATGGAACGAATTCAGGAGAAGTGTTGAAATCAGAAAAATGTCTTATCAACCACTAGTAGCACCTGTTATAAGAAGGAACAGATGAGGATATGTTGGACACATCTTAAGAAGAAATGGTAAAAACTATTTAAAAAGGCAGTGAAGGGGGATGTAAAGGGTTAAAAAAAGAGATGACGAAATAAGGAGACCCTGAAACGAACTTTCTTGAGAGAGGCAAGAAATATCGTTCTCAGTTCCATGGAGGATATTAAACGAGTCGCCCAAGATGGAGTGGTATGGAGAAATTGCTTTCAGGCCCTATGTAACGTATAACGGTACTAGAGGAATTATTACTATTATTATACGTGTATGGTCTCTTTGCTTTCAATAGAGTCAATCTAGATTTTAGTTCCAACATAATAAGAAAAGTGATAAAGTCTACAATACAATCACGCCCGTGTGTTGCCGGGGTCCTCAGGGAGAGCAAAGAATAGCAGCCTGCGACCTACAACGTATGTCGTAAGAGGTGAATAAGGTAGGGACCTAGGAAGCTTTATTTAGTAAATAAAAGGCGTAGCAGAAATCGGATGTGCAGGCCTACACGTAGGTGCTCAACTGGCACAACGTATAATTGCTCCTAGGCTCAGATCACATACAAGTGGTCCATACGAAGCGTTTGAAGAAAACGAAGACAATACAATGAGGAAACAAAAGATATTCCTTTCTCTACAACTTCGACTAAAATGTAAGTGTCTGTCCCATAACATCAAAATGTAAGTGTCTGTCCCATAACATCAAAATGTAAGTGTCTGTCCCATAATATCAAAATGTAAGTGTCTGTCCCATAACATCAATATAGTAAGTGTCTGTCTCATAACATCAAAATAGTAAGTGTCTGTCCCATAACATCAATATAGTAAGTGTCTGTCCCATAACATCAAAATGTAAGTGTCTGTCCCATAACATCAAAATGTAAGTGTCTGTCCCATAATATCAAAATGTAAGTGTCTGTCCCATAACATCAATATAGTAAGTGTCTGTCTCATAACATCAAAATAGTAAGTGTCTGTCCCATAACATCAATATAGTAAGTGTCTGTCCCATAACATCAAAATGTAAGTGTCTGTCCCATAACATCAAAATGTAAGTGTCTGTCCCATAATATCAAAATGTAAGTGTCTGTCCCATAACATCAAAATAACAATATTCAAAATTTTAAATGTGCAATTTTTTCCAAATGACTACGAAGCCTAGAGAACAACAAAACAAGATGAACCATTATTACAGATCAATAAAACAGCGTCTGAAGACAAATCATTTTACCCAGCAAGGTTGAAAGTAGTGGAGAATGGAGACTGAAACAATAAGTATATTTATAATTTGCTTAAATCATCATTAACTCATGAAAGTTATTAGAAAACCATGAAATGAATTGCAGAGAAAAGAGAGCATATGCAAAAAAGAAGAAAATGAAGAGACTACGGGACAGTCCTAGAAAGCGCTGAAGAAGTAACATTGAAGTAAACCTAGAAACTCTAGGCCTCAACAATTGGAAGGAGAAAGCTAAGAATAGAAGTAAATGAAGGCAGTTGATATCTGTAGCAATGAACATTTTTAAAAATGAATAGAAATGGGTGGTACCTGCAGCAATGAACATCAAACGCCAAAAGCTGAAGAAGAAGAAGAATAAAAAGAAGAAGAATAGGAAGATTGCCTGTTTTACAACAGTTGTTATTTCGATATATATTCTTATAGAATCTTCTAATATGCCAGTAATATTATTTTAAATTATAAACGGTAAAGACACATTTCTTTAGTTTGTTATTAAGAAGTATTTTCTATATAAAAGTTTGTCATATCTTGAAGAATATTTAAAAAGCATTAAGTTATTATTTACTGACTGACGTATTCCTTTACGCTCCTCGTGGAGTATAGAGCCTCAGGCGTTGTCTACCACTTTCTCCGGTATCTGGTTGGTTACTTTTTACGGCTTCCCATGATAGTCCGACATCCTTCCGTTCGACAAGAAGACTCATTCTATATACCTGTTTATGGTGTTCTTATTTCCGTTACCCTTGTGGGTTCAACTCAAGTCTACTCTAGTGACAATAGACTGTGTCTTCCATTTTCGCTTACTTTCTTGTGTCATAATGAGTTCTTGTCCTGTCCTTATCCCCTGGTCTTTATTTGCCTTCTATCATACCATCTCAGTCTGAGAATTCGTCGAAGACATTTGTTGCTAAAGGTTTGAATTTTATGTGCATCTAACTTGGTGACTGTTCACGTTTATGAACCATAAAAGAAGACTGATTTCACATTTGAGTTAAATATCATGAAATTTGATTTAGTCGAGATATCAGTAGAACTTCACATTGCGTGAAGAAAAACTAAAGCTTGTCTGGCTTTCCTAATCCTACCGTTAATGTCATCATTTGTACATCTTCATAGGCTGATCTTACAGTTAGGTAGACAGACTCAATAACATCTTCTATAGTTCTTACTGCATTGATACCGGATTTCCATGTATGCTGCTTCTTCGCAGTATTATTGTCTTTTCTTAGCTGTTTTAAGACCAACATGATTCATCATTTCTGTCAGAGCATCTACGTCTTGTAGTCCGCCTAAAGCTAGGAAATTATTGGTGGTCCTTCTTCTTTCTCTTCTTCTGAATTATGTGGTTGTGTGCTTAATTTACTGTGGATCACAAACTGAGCGGTCAGCTTCAGGTCTGTCAGGATGGGGTCCCATAAGTTGACAATGCAGAACCCGCCGGCGAGTGGCAAATAATCAGGCTGCAACCAAATCATCCCACAGCTATGGAAGAAATAGCAATCGTTCCCGCTCTCCATTGAGAACATCATTTTTCTTGACTAAGCTTCTGTTTCTGCGACACTTTCCCCAAACATTTTGGGATTTAATCTACAGTGTCCAGGGAGCACACCATGCACAAAAGTTTGAATTGGTGATTCCGGCGGAAAAAGGCTGAAATGACCTAAAGTAGGACGACTCCAGACAAACGCGGGAAGACAGATCTTGTCAGCAGAAGAGGCCTACAATTGTCTTTAGAGCAAACAATAAAAAAAATGTCATAAGAAACTAAATGTGTCAGACATTATTAACGGGAAGGAATCAGCACATATGAATGACTCAATGATTTTTCGCAAAGTTCAGGACTTTCAAGTGTCATATGTGTTCACTGAATGCCTTTTCCTTAGCCGGTGTAAGCTTTGTGTGTAACTCAATCGACCAGTACAAAGAAGAGGAGAGGAGAGAGCAGGTACTCTTGTCTATCCCAGTAGTGGCCTGGAACTCCTCCAACATCCTTCCATCGTAGCTAACCTGGCAAACAAACACTTCGTAATGATGTTGGATGATAGTCAGTCTTTTCTGGCACCCGTAGTGTTTGAGGAAATGTCATATTGATTGTCTAACTATTTACTTATTAATCTTGATATTTATAACACAATTATGTATACTTGTCTACTTTTGTTTATATACATCAGGTTATTGTCTTTTTTTCATATGGTTTTCATATATTACCTACTAATTAGTATTACTGTTTGTTATTGAATTTTATTTAGCCATACGATCTAAAAATGGTGTTTATATTATTTGTATTTTTTTCAGCCAAAGTCCACACATCATTAGTTTAATAGATGAAAGATGGGCTGTTATCTTTAAGACATCTATACTCTACTCTGCATTCTACGTCAGTGGATACATATTTTTTACTGTCAGCGTTGTACTCACTAGTTTTTCTATTTTTGCATGTTGTATTACAGTTTACTATCCATTAAGAGTTGCCATCATCTTTCATTCAAACAGAACGAAAATGATATTGTCTATAGCTGGTGTGTATGTGTTACTGATGTTGATTACCTTATGTTTCCTCATTGATGGATATATCGTATTTGACATCACGTTAAACATAACTAAATCAGCGTATCTCTACCAGGTGCCTCATCGTAATACTCTCATTGTTGTTATCAAATCACTGTTATGTCTTGGCAACATAACTATTTTGTTTATATGTTTGTTAGCTATTGCTTTTAAATTCGTTTACAACCATATAACCAAGAAAAAAATAACAAATAGAGTACGTAGATTAGATCTAATCATATTAAGAAAAGGTCGACGTTTAAGCATATTCATTGTTGTCATGTCTCCAATTGTAAAACATATCAATGTTATCTCTACCGTTGAGAATTCAACAAGCGTATCCTACTTATTGAATGCAATTACTGTTTGTTTAAAAGTTCCGTTTTATTTTGTCTTATCTTCAAAGTTACAACCTGCAGTTAAACGTTTGTTCTGTAAATAGTAGAACGTTTTCTACAAAAATAAATATTAAATGTTGTATTTATTAATATATTGAGAAGAAATGACCAAAGAATATCAAAGCAGGTATTGAAGTGGGATGCAAAGGGTTCAAGAAAGACAGGAGGACATAAGAAGGCCCTGAAACGAAATTTTCTGAGAGAGGCAAGAAATATCAGTCTCAGTTCCATGGAGGAGATTGAGCGAGTTGCCCAAGATAGATCGATATGGAGAAATTGCTTGCATGCCCTATGTAACGTATAACGGTACGAGAAGAATTATTATTTTTTATAAGCAGAACCGTGCTCCCTGTTTTTCAGACAGTCTCATTGATGCATTGTTACTTTCAGTAAATGATGAAGGATATATTGTCGAATAGTTTCCATAGTTAGTAGCTAGTTATAAATATATCTCATTAGTTACCGATGTCAGAGTTTCAATCCACGCTTGATGTCAAATGTATCACCTTAGCATCACATTCGTGTCGACGGTGTAATTCTCACACAAATATCCGATCTTGAAGAAACTTTATTATGTCAACTTTTTATTGGTCAACTTTACTCACTACATACGCTATCAAAGCCATATCACATCATGCATCCTCCAAATGGACACAGTCGACTCGCAACCCTTTGAAAGGGTCGTTCCATACCCAAAGGGATCGCGACCCACAGGTTGAGAGCCACTGCTCTAGTAGATTATGTCACAAGTAAAAATGTAATGAAAATCATGTTTATTCTGCGTAAGATCGCCATATGGAAGTGTAAGCATCAACAAGTATATTGTAGCTCATTTTAAATATCCATAACTGACCATTGTTTAAGAGAATCATATATTAAAGTTTACCTATACATGTATACTTGTTAGATGTATGAAATATAGTTTACAAACTACTGCTGGCTTACTAATGTTGAGGTATTGAATGAGATCAATACACAGAGAAGGCTTATCATCAATATAAGAAAGCAGTAGTCATCATTTTTCGGGCATGTGATGAGGAGGGAAGGTTTAGAACACATTGTGACAACCGGTAAAATCGAGGGTAGACGAGGCAGAGGAAGACAGAGAGAAAATGTTGGATGGCCTGACTTCATGGCACTGTAGAGCGTCAACATCTGAGTTGATAGCAAACACCGACGACAGAGGTTTGTGGAGATCGATGATCACCTACGCCAGCCGGCACGGCACCTGATGATGATGACTGCAGGCGTAAACAGCGGTTTAATAACTAAAATGGCCACTGAAGAAACGAAATATACAAACAAAAACAACCGTAACAAAAGTTGCCCGTGACATGAGCCCCAAGAAGCCATTACTGCTCTTGATATCTGTAAAACTCTACATCCGTTAGAAGCAATTGATAGCTCTTATCTGGCGAACATTCTTTCACGATGGGATATCCTTCTCTAAATTGTTTTCAGAAAGTGATGGTCTCGTCCTAAACTTGGTCTTAAATCAAACTATTCTCCATATTAGGGTGGAAATTTGTTAATATATCATAATAAGAACTCTGTAAGAAGCTGAAGTGTGTGCACTGTCTATCATGAAAGCTTATGGTTACTGGATTTGGTTCGTTGCAAGATGGTGCTACTCTTACACTGCTGCAACTGCTCCGATGCAGCAAATTTCGCCATTGTGGACTCGAATCCTTTTTCCACTTTTGTGGAGAATAGATTCACTTACATTACCTCTAATGCTGCTTCATTATTCGAATCCGTTACTAACATCGCCGCTGTCAGTTGTCACATTAGTTAGTTCCAAAACTGCTGGAATATTCTAATTGAAAATTCTCTGGAAGTCTTAAGTACGTGACAGCGAACTGTTGTACATGCAGACTATTCTAGCGAAAATGTGAAAAACAAGATAACGCAAAAATCGAGAGACTTTTTGTTTGTGAGCTTCGACATAATGAAGCTATAAGGTAAAGACCGTCTAGAATGCTAGATGATAGGTTCCCAACCTTTTTTTATCAGAGCCCCCTTTTTCAGTGAATGATTCGATAGGGCCCCCTTGGAAAACTATATTGTATACTATATATTGAAAAAACAAGAACACATTTTTAACAATTATTTTATTAGAAGATAATACCAATATCGATATATTGATTTATTGTTTCCAGTGTGATTTTTTAAAATAGTTTAGTAAAAATGAATGTAATATTATTAGTGAGGAGCTGAGCATGATAAGAAAAAAACTTTTTTTTCAATGTTTGGTGCCATTTTTATCATCAATAATCTTAAGTCGTCGCGTTCCTCTACTAACAGTATCTTTATTTTCTTTATTACAAAACTGGTGACCATGTTAAATCATCTTTTGGCTGAATATGATGATGGTAGTAAAAGTAAAAGTAAAGTAACCCTTTCATACCTCGTGGTATATAGGGCAAAACAGTGTTAAGCCTGTATTTTTCATTGACCTTCGGCACACGATGGATGATGTCGTCAGCATCACGCCGGCCGCCTTTACTTTTCCCAGAACATGTCTGGTACCCAGTTGAGGCTGGGTCGACCTGAGAGCCATCGCGGTCGGGGAAATTTAAACGCGAACTGCGGGAGTTGAACCCAGACCTCCAGCCTTGAGAAGCGAGTTCACTAACAACTACGCTACCGTGGCTCTCATGATGATAGTAATAAAAATTTAAAAAACTTCTTTGATGCAGCCCATAAGGCTGAATATAATATTGGAATTTTACTTTGTAGCCTGAATTCTTGATGTCCATTTTTAATTTCAATTTCAACTCTTCATTTGTTAACAATTGATTAAATATTTCCTTGACCTTCGACTGACATACCTGATGATGTAGATGTCTATCTTCGAAATATGTTTCTTTTATTAAAATTAAAATACATGCACGATTTCACTTTGTTATTGATTTCAAAACAATAATAATAATAAATAAGTTCATATCTATGTTGGTAACATTTATTGCGACAATTTACACTCGCTGTGAAGAAATTGCCTAATCAATTTGTCAAGTATTGATACACTTCTAACCTCAGGTACTACAGTAGTTGTAAGAGGATTATCTTCACAGCACTTCGGTCACAATCATAGAGAATTATCTTCACATCACTTCGGTCACGTTCATAGAGAATTATCTTCACATCACTTCGGTCACGTTCATAGAGAATTATCTTCACATCACTTCGGTCACGTTCATAGAGAATTATCTTCACATCACTTCGGTTACGTTCATAGAGAATTATCTTCACATCACTTCGGTTACGTTCATAGAGGATTATCTTTATATCATGTCGGTCCCGTTCATAGAGGATTATCTTCACATCACTTCGGTTACGTCCATAGAGGATTATCTTCACATCACTTCGGTCACGTTCATAGAGAATTATCTTCACATCACTTCGGTTACGTTCATAGAGGATTATCTTTATATCATTTCGGTCCCGTTCATAGAGGATTATCTTTATATCATTTCGGTCCCGTTCATAGAGGATTATCTTCACATCACTTCGGTTACGTCCATAGAGAATTATCTTCACATCACTTCGGTCACGTTCATAGAGGATTATCTTCACATCACTTCGGTCACGTTCATAGAGGATTATCTTCACATCACTTCGGTCACGTTCATAGAGGATTATCTTCACATCACTTCGGTTACGTTCATAGAGGATTATCTTCACATCACTTCGGTCACGTCCATAGAGGTTGCGATCCCCGCCTCAACGAAGCAGCATCATCCAGCAGCATTATCTTGTGTATGCATGTTCTAAAGCACTCTGTAAGCTGTTATTCATTTTCCTAATGTTGTTCTTGATACCGTCACTCCATATTTTCTTTGATCTTTCCCAAGCTCTGTACCCGTTATACTTTTTTTCAATGTGGTTCTCTGTGGTAGTCGATACCAGGGCATTCTTGTCAGGTGTTCAAACCATTTAATCTGTTGTTCTTTTATGTATTGCATTATTGATTTCACATTCGGTATTCTTCTGATTTCTTCATTTCTAATTTTGTCTATTAATGACCAAAATTGCCAAATACGGGACAAGATCCCACAAACACGTAAATGAACATGAATGGATGAGAGGTGCATCCACAGCAGAGTAGTGGGTCCACATGGTGCGAAACTCGGAGCCATGAGCCCGAGACGGCTGCGTGTCAGGGCAGTCTAGGGGCAAGTGTCTCTAAAAACACTGTAAAGTATAATATCGACAAACAGGAAGATTGCGGTAAACTCAGTATCAAAGGCTTAGCGCAGGCATATTTTCCCGGGTAAGGTTTGACGAGCAAAAATTCTAAAGTTGCCTAACGAAACTACCCTCCCTGGGATAACCGGGCAAGGTACTGTTGCACAAACAACTAACATCCCCGGAAGAACTGAGGTGGGTGATGTCAAACGAAACTCTTCCATGGGACAACCGGGCAAGGTAATGTTGCATTTACAGCTAACATCCCTGGAAGAACTGAGGTGGGTGATGTTCGCGGGCGCAAAATTTCAATTGCGCTGCTAGCGCGGATTGAATCGGCCCTCTAAAATATCTGCGAAACCCCAGTCTAGTGTTTCCCGAGGTTAGGGAGAATGCAGAGTAAAACCTTACAAATTGCCAAATGCCGACATGGGCCCCGAAACGGCTCAGAATACTTCTACTCAAGAACAAACTCACCGTGGATAACAAAAAAAGTAAGGCCGATAGTGCAAAAGCTTGACTGGTTCAAACCCAAACATTCGCTAAGGACAATACTTTTCGGACGCCGATCATCCTACACAACGTAAGATGGCGTTCAAACACCATGGTACAGATCGTATACTGGCTAAGCATACCACCAGCATATGATCGGGTTTTGTTTACGAAGCACATGCGTCTCCAATGACTTATAATGTTCTTAATCCGAAACGACCTCATATAGTCAGAGAGAGCGCATATTGTAGATATACTCTTTGGCGAAGTTCGCAAAAGCCCAAATATAAGGCGAAAAATGATCGTAATATGAGCGCAATGAATACAAGAAATCTGACAGTTCCTGTGACTAGCCTTAGACAAGCAGGGTCGATCGCTCGGGTTTTTCCCTGAGCGACCTCACACAGTCAGCGCAAAGTAAGCTAATGCCCTTTGGCGTAGATCCAAGCCCAAATTTACGACACTAAAAGAGTGTGTATTTTACGATTCGTACGGAACGATCTCACCAAAGGCAAGAAAGCCGATAGAGAAGTCATCAGTTCTACCTTCACTAAGTAACTCTGTCCGAGAAAGAGTTACAAGGACAACAGGTCTCCTGCAACGATCACACTTGAAGGATCTAAGCTTCAAGTACCTCGGAAGTCGGCGAGGCTGTCCATATGGTTGAGGGATGCCGGTAAAAGGGCAATATAGGTCTCACGCAAATATCAGTCAGAAGCGCAATACCAGGCGTCATGACTTTCCGCCTGAACTAACAGCGGTCGAACGAGAGAAGAAGAAGAAGAACATTGGTTGAAACTGAAAGGATGAACTTTATTTAATGAGATTAAATTATGTAAAATACATAATGTGCTATTCGTTTTAAAATCAAATTTATCAGAGATCTCAGGGATGTCTTTAAAAAATGGTCTAAAGCAGAAGGATTGACTTTATTGCAGCGGGCTTTACCCCATAAGGCTCGGTCCCTCTCAGCAGAAATGGCATGCCACCTGCCGAGAGTATGTTTATGCACCTTTTGCTGAGAGACACTTCACATGCAACATTTCTAGGGGTCTCTGGTAGAATTACACTCGTGAACAGAACGGCTTGGTCCGGATACGAACGTAAGGCAAAAAATTTAACTGCCTAGCGACAGAGACCCACGATGTAGCTGACACACGATGTAGCTGACAAACAGTACAAAAGTCACTGGCTAGCGGCAGCTTTGTTTTTTAAGTCGAACAAGAAGATATGTTGACAATGATATCTCTATCTCCATCAATTTGTCACTTTAAATTGTATATATCTCTCTTTTTTATATCTGCCCATTTAGTGCATCATTCAGTTTCAGTTGGGAGTATCCTAATTTCATTCTCGACATGTCATAGGTGTTCCTATACCTTCCACAATATCTCCTAGAGGGTGCACCGTCAAACAGTCACACCGTACCAGTACAATGTTTATTGATAAGTCTTTTCATACATCTGTTGTTAGTTAGTTAGTCTTTCCTCTTGGGCCTGTGGGCGGCGCATAGGGCAGAGGTCATAGCTCTCCATGTTTCGCGGTTCGTTGCTATTTGTTTTAAGTCTTTAATGTTTACTAGGCCCATCGTTGAGCCTTCTCTGGTGATGGTTCTACGCAGAGTCTCTCTTGGTCTTCCTCGTTTTCTTTTTCCCTCTGGTGTCCATATGAGGGATTGGTAAGGGAGTCTTCTCTCATCCATTCTAAGTGTGTGGCCGATGTAGTTCCAGCGCGCTTTCTTATAAAATTTGATACATTTTCTTGCTTGGTCTCTTGTCTTATTTGTGTATTGGGTCTGAAATCTGACCATTTGAGGTTCAGTATTCTTCTAAGACATTTATTCTCAAAGTTATCTAATTTTCTTTCTAGAGCTTTTGTTGCTTTCCAACTCTCGCATCCATAAGTTAATACTGGAATCACACAAGAGTTAAAGATCTTTAATTTTAAGTGCTTGCTGAGTGAATTGGACTTCCATATATTTGACAATTTGTTAAAAGCACTTGATGCCAATGCGATTCTGTGTGGAATTTCTGGCGCTGTATCCCCGTAGATGACATCATACTCCCTAGGTATGTAAAACTTTTGACTTTTTCAAGAGTGTAGTTTTTAGTTGAATATTTTCTGGACTGCTGGTAAGGTCAACAATTTTTGTTTTTGTGGTGTTTATTTGGAGACCAATTTGTCCTGAGATATTTTGGAGAAGGTTTGTTTTCATTTGAATATCTTGATGTGATGAACTCAAAAGGGCTATATCGTCGGCAAAATCAAGGTCTTCTAAAATTTTATCAACCCACTTGATGCCCATATTTGCGTTATTGGTGCATTTTCGCATGACGCATGAACATCTGTTGTGCTGCTCTTTATTTTCCAATCCAGGCTTCAATTTTTGCTCTTGTAATTTAGCTATAGATGTGGATTGGCTTAGCTGAAGGGCAATGGACTGAATATCTACAGGGGTCAATAATTCGTAGTTACATTCATCTTTCTTCCGGAAGAAATTGGTGTTCATGACAATGAGAGAACGGACAAGCTACCTCAACAATGGGCGGTTAGCCACGCGAGAGAGCTGACATTTTGAACGTTCTTGTAGAGTGTGACCGCAAAGAGGACTATACATTGTGTGCACATTCCAAAATTTATTTATGGTTTGACCAGTGGCGGCTCGTCATTAAAGGCCAGTGGGGTCGGGCCCTACCAAAAATAAGTTATAATGTGTATTTATTATTTTATACATTAAAATATATCCTAACCGAAACCATGATTTTTCTGAAAATGTCTGTCTGGCCCCACCAACATAAATGATCACGAGCCGCCACTGGTTTTGACAATTAGGATATCCGTTCTCGTAAAACTAGCTTCCTATATTTATGCTCGTAAATAGGTAGTGATTTTGTTGCTGTTTCCGTAACATAACGATGTTTTTACCGGAGGGGATTGTTAATTCCAAGTCAAACTCCCAACCTGGTGGGCCAGGAAGCCATATTTAGTCTGGTCCCTCATCAAGGACTTGTCCGGCATGACTGACCCTGCCATGACCACAATTTCCCGTCATATGAGAATGAATTGCCATAATATAAGCAAACAACACTTTTTTATTTTTATTTTGTCTCCCACATTGAGAGTATCTGTGACAGTTCGATTACGACTTCTAAATTAATATTTTTTCCTTGTGTAGTCAGTAGAACCGTATACTACCATTGTCTTGATGAGCTCTCATACAGCAGGAAATGATCTGGCTTGCATTTAGTCTAAAGTAAATGTTCTAACAACCTGATTATATTTATATCTACATAATTTACTTGTCGCTCATATTGAGTACTGTCACTATTATCATTTTCCTGTACACTTTACTCTTTTAGCCTTGCTGTACAGTAATCTTCATCTCTGATTGTCTACCAAATAGAGGTAATCTCTTGGTTCAAACTTTAGTTAAGCTTTTTTAACAAGCAATGTTCTTGCAATAAAACAGTGGCAAGAGAACTTGTTGATTCAATATATAAAACTTACAACAAACATAATAGCAACGAATTGTTTTTTTTATCAGTTGTATACAAAAATATATGTTTATCAGTTGAGAACATTGTTAAAACTCCTAAATTAGCCAAGTTTAGATTGTTTAAATCATGTACTATTTGGTCTTATTAAGTCGCACTGCGGTTGAGACAGCCTAGAGCATAGGTTCACAACGGGGGTGGTACCGCATTACTGAGAAGTTGTAAGTTGGCGCTGGATTGAAAAGGTAATTTTGGGGGGCGTTGAGGACTATCCACCGCCCCCTTAAGCTGAAAATTTAAAGTCACGCATGTTCGCTTCATAAAAGATGAAAGTATTTGTCAAGAACTATTATTTGCAAGAACATTAGAATCTTACAATAAAGAAAAATCTATATTTTACGAATTGCAATACCATTTTAAAGAAAAAAGATTTCCGCTGAATAATATCTTGTCTGCTGCCGATGGTGCTCTGGCAATGGTTGGACGCAACAGCTAGTTAATTTTATCTTTGAAAAAACTGCCTAAAATGTAGTCGCCGTGCATTGTGTGATTCACCGACAACGCTTTGTCACAAAAAATCTTAGTAATTGCCTTCATCGCGCACTAAAGCATGTAATTACATCAGTTAACATGACCAGAAGAAAGTACTCTAGATGAAAGATTATTTAGAAAGCTTTGAGATGAAAACAACGAAGACTTCAATCGTTTACTATTGCACACGTAAGTGCGTTGGCTGCCAACAGGTTAAGGCGCAAAAGGTTATGCGTAAGGCGCATACCATGGTGCGATGACCCCTCAAAATGAGGAATGGAATAACGGATTCTATGGTCACCGATCTGCCCCTGAGATTTAGCCACAGAGAAAGAATTTCGGACCAACCATCACGAGGTTGGCCAAAAATAACTGCTGGTGTTCACGTTGTCACTGGTGCTAAAGCAAAGGAGCTGCAGGAAAATCTTGCAGATCAAACTCCACCAGGCTCAGGAGATTCAAAATAATGGATGGAACGCCGAGGTCATTTACATCAAAAAGCAGGCCTTAGCAGTAAAAAATAGACATTGCATGTATTCAGGAAACACACATCAAACACCCCCGACCCCACACAGATTCTTTGTCCGAGGTTATCAGTTATACAGATAAGACCACACGGAGGGGGGAGGCGCTCATGCACCAGATGAGCAACAGATTGCACAGGAGATTGAAGGTGGATTTCAAGAAAAGAAACATACACTAACGGTATGGGTTGACATGGAGAAGGCTTTCGACAGGGTCTAGAGAGAGGGATTCAAAATCAAACTGCTCAAATTCAAAATCAAAAGCCGCATGTATATTTTTATATGTCACTATCTGGTAAATAGAACAGCCGAAGTATAGGACCAGGAAAAACATAGCAGGAAGTCAATCATCGAACAAGTTGTTCCCAAGGAGGGTTTCTGTCTCTAACACTACTTCGTTTTCATAAATAATCATGGAAGACATCCTCAATTGAGTGCATGGTGTAATCTACGTTGATGATCTGGCATGTGGACACGAGAAGAATCAATAGCAGTAGTCACCTCAAGGATGCAAGATGTAATTAAAACATTTAGAAAAAATGTCAGGTCTTGATTGCCCTTTATAAATGAAAAGGAAATCAATTTCACAGTCTTCACTCTATCCAAGAAGAAACAAATGCTCAAACTCAAGTTCAATGACTACCTACTCTCAATAGACGACTGTCCAGCATATACGGGAATCATAATGGACAGCTTGCAGGCGTGGAAAACATAGATAGGCAAATCTGGGGGGAAAGGAAAGAAGAGAACAGGGATCGTGAATAAATTAGCAGGCACCAACAGGGGTGTGGGTTGTAGCATTCGGAAATGGCTTGCTTTACACTGGGAGTTTGATCAGTACTTGACGACGGCATTGCAGTCTGGGTCATAATCTCCAAAACACACTTCATAAAGCTAAGCCGAGTTTTAAGTCTGGCATCACGGATCGTCCCTGAAACAATAAGTCTACCCACATAGAATTACCGAAAACGGCCCTAGAGCTTCAGCCAATGGAGGACAGACGAAACATGAAGGTACTTCAACGATGAGAAAAATGTAAGAGACTGATGAACCATCCAATGCACCCCCAAATAAACAATTACCGTAGGGGCAGATTGAAAAGGAGTTGCTTCATGGCAAACTCCAAAGAGCTTGCCCACACAGACCCAATATTGGCATTGGCTCAACCAAGACACATACAACTAGCCAGCACCCTCTCCTCCCTGATCATACAGGCTCGCAGTGCTGGATATCCTCAATACAGCTGCAAAAATGGCACTACAACATATGAAACAAATACATGGAAAAAGTGTGTTTTGGTCTGCTATCTCAGCAGTGACATCTGAAAGGAACACAGAACTAAATAATCTCAGGTCAACCGTAACCCAGTTGACCCATGATTCTGAGAGTGTTGTAATCCAGTAGATACCCTCACACTGCAAGCTCAATGAGGATGAAGATGCGGACAGACTGGCTAAAGAGGGAGCAGGGATACATAAAGATGACAACCTTGTCAGCTAGGAAGAAGCAACAACCATCGCCAGAGGGCACTACACAACAAAGTGGGAAAAATAACACACAAAACGCATGATGTATATTACGAACTGCCCAGAAGAGACCACATCCATACTTCGCCTCCGGACGGTCATAACAGAATGAGAGCAAAACAGGATTCAAGATAGGCATAACTGAAATGTGCCCCTGGGGTTTGGCAAATATGACGACAGAGTACGTCCTACAGAACTGTCCCCAGTATGCAGACATGAGAAGAAAGAGGTGGTCCACTTACACCAGCGTCCAAGAAAGCTGTATGGCGTTGCTGATAGGGGCCTTTATTAGAGAATCCGAAATCCAAGTCTAGTTAGAGCGGAGAAGAAGAAGAGGAAAATATACAAATAGAATTATTACTAGAGGAAGAGTTGATAAATTGTCAACAAATGAAGAGACGAAAAACAAAGAAACGAAACAGATTATCAAAAGAGAAATGCGGAGATTTAAGATTATTGATAACAAAATGTCACCAAATATCGAAAAATTAGTTTCATCACATCAAGTTCAGCTCTAATTAATACATTATAACATACATTTTTTCAATGATACTGTGAGCAATACAGTAATATTGGTAATATTATCTAATAAAATAACTCAAAAACGTGTCCTTGTTTTTCAATTTATATTATGTACAATATAGTTTACTCAAGGGGGGCGCTGTCGAATAATTCACTGAAAAAGGGGGCAGTCATTCAAAAAATGTTGGGAACCTATGGCCTACAGCAATAAACTGTTACCAGAGATTAGCAAGCAGAATAATAGTCAGAAGTACTTAGGAGTGAACAGGAGAGAACAGGACAACGACAGGTGGAACAAGAGATAAGGAGCAGAAGTGGGCGATAGATAGGACACACACTGACGACATCCCCTAACAGCATCACAAGACAGGATCTCCGATGGAACCCCAAGGCAATAGAGTAGGGGAAAACCCAGGAACACCTGGACTCTGAACACACGGGAGTTGGAGACGAAATGCAAGTAAATGGGGAGAGAGTGGAGAGATCTGGAAAGGATGGCCTTGGATAGGCGGACATGGATGCGGACTCAAACAGCTCTCTGCCAGTGTCAGCAGGCGAAACAGACACCAGAGCATATCCTGCAAGACTGTCCTTTCCTGTGTGAGCTGAGAAGCAACATGTGGCCACACCCAGTCGACCTGAAAACTAAGCTTTTGGGAAACCTGACAGACCTGAAGCTGACTGCCCAGTTTGTGGTCCACAGTAAATTAAGCGCATGACCAGAGGTCGCTGAAGAAGAAGAAGGATGCGGACTTATGTTTCCCCTAGGGGCGAAGGGAGAAGAAGAAGAATAAATTAGCAAGCAAATTAATCGTCAGACGAGCTTAACAAAATTTTTTTACACTCAGATTTAACTGTGAACGGTTATATGGGACATAATCGTATGAACATAAGCACGGTATATTAATGGTTGTCTCCCTGCAGATATCATAGCAACGTTTGAAGCTAGTTATAAAGGTTAATAATTAAATAGTATTATATGTATGATATGTATGGAAAAAGGAAAATCATAATCCACTAGTTTGCCCTTAAAGAAACATTATCACCCTAAAAATCCTTTGAAATGTATTTCTCTCACCGGTCAGATTCACCCCTTTTCTGTGCCATGCGCAAATTATATATTGTATTCTGAATTCTTGTTCTCTTCTCCGTGGTCTTCCTCTTCTCCTCTTAGCCAGAATTACTCCCTCTATACTTGTATTTTTCAGTTCATTGTGTTTTATTTTATATGTCCAAAAACATGACTTAATGTACAAATATTTGTCATTTCCTGATATATTCATAAATAATATAATATTGTTTGAAACATGATTAATTGTAAATACTCTATAACGACTAGAACATGATTAGTTGTAAATACTCTAGTACGACTAGAACATGATAATTGTAAACACTCAAGTACTGACTAGAACATAATTAATTTGAAACACTCTAGTACTGACTAGAACATGATTAATTGTAACCTTTCTGTTAATGACTGTGACATGACCATTTGTAACATCACATGAAATGAAAATCGTGGCATATCCTTGACATATCTTTGACATAATATAACATATCGCATTATATCAGCCTATACACACTTGCAGAAGTAGGTCTGGAAGGTGAAGTTCTAATCATACACAATGACATCAGTCGACATCAGTCGAATGCTGTATGGACACCGGTGTTCTACCAGCTATCAGCAAGGCCTTCTGTATCATCGTTCACTCTATGTATTCAGCTATAATTGTTTTTGTTTTTTTCCAGCACATATTATTTTTTCGAATTTTTGTTTGATTTTTTGTATGTTTGTGTTCTTCTTCTTCTCTTCCACCATTGACTACTTTATAGAAGTGTTGGGGTTGAAACGTAGTGATCTTGTGTGTGCTTGTCTTCTCTTCCACCATTGACTTCTTTATAGAAGTGTTGGGGTTGAAACGTAGTGGTTTTGTGTGTGCTTGTCTTCTCTTCCACCATTGACTTCTTTATAGAAGTGTTGGGGTTGAAACGTAGTGATCTTGTGTGTGCTTGTCTTCTCTTCCACCATTGACTTCTTTATAGAAGTGTTGGGGTTGAAACGTAGTGATCTTGTGTGTGCTTGTCTTCTCTTCCACCATTGACTTCTTTATAGAAGTGTTGGGGTTGAAACGTAGTGATCTTGTGTGTGCTTGTCTTCTCTTCCACCATTGACTTCTTTATAGAAGTGTTGGGGTTGAAACGTAGTAATCTTGTGTGTGCTTGTCTTCTCTTCCACCATTGACTTCTTTATAGAAGTGTTGGGGTTGAAACGTAGTGATCTTGTGTGTGCTTGTCTTCTCTTCCACCATTGACTTCTTTATAGAAGTGTTGGGGTTGAAACGTAGTGATCTTGTGTGTGCTTGTCTTCTCTTCCACCATTGACTTCTTTATAGAAGTGTTGGGGTTGAAACGTAGTGATCTTGTGTGTGCTTGTCTTCTCTTCCACCATTGACTTCTTTATAGAAGTGTTGGGGTTGAAACGTAGTGATTTTGTGTGTGCTTGTCTTCTCTTCCACCATTGACTTCTTTATAGAAGTGTTGGGGTTGAAACGTAGTAAGCTTGTGTGTGCTTGTCTTCTCTTCCACCATTGACTACTTTATAGAAGTGTTGGGGTTGAAACGTAGTGATCTTGTGTGTGCTTGTCTTCTCTTCCACCATTGACTACTTTATAGAAGTGTTGGGGTTGAAACGTAGTGATCTTGTGTGTGCTTGTCTTCTCTTCCACCATTGACTTCTTTATAGAAGTGTTGGGGTTGAAACGTAGTGATTGTGTGTGTGCTTGTTTTAAAGCACTTTGTAAGCTGATATTCATTTTCGTAAGGCTGTTCTTGATGCCGTCGCTCCATCTTTGCGTGGTCTTCCTCTTGCTTTGTACTCATACTTTTTTCTGTGTGAATCTCTGTGGTAGGCGATACCAGGGCATTCTTGTCAGATGTCCAAACCATTTAATATGTTGTTCTTTAATGAATTGCATGACTGGTTTCACATCCAGTCTCCTTCTGATTTCTTCATTTCTAATTGTGTCTCTTATTGTCACACCTGCAGCTCTTCTAAGACACCTCATCTCTGTCGTTATAATTTTCCGCTCATTAGCTGCTGTTATTGGCCATGTTTGACACTGGTAACATAGTGTTGGTAAGAAAATCGTTCTTATTAGATTTGCTTTAGTTGTTAGCGGTATCTCTTTATGTGACAACAGTGGTGTTAACTGTCCCAGTACTTGGTTAGCTTTTGTGCAACGATTGCTGATTTCGCTATCGATACTTCCATCTGCTGTGAAAATTGCTCCTAAGTATTTGGCCTCAATTATTTGTATTAAGTCTACCTTCTGGAGTTTTATTGTAAGGCTTTCTGGTTGTCTGCTTATTGCCATTGTCTCTGTCATTGCCATTATATTTATTTTCATGTTGTATTCCTCACCCTTGATGTTAACTAAGCTCAAATGGTTCTGGAGAGATTCTTCATTTTCTGCAATCAGTACTTGATCATCTGCAAATAAAAGTTCTGAAATATTATTTTCTTCATCTATTCCTGCTTCTCTACTTATGTTGTGCATGTATGTTATAAACTGAAGTGGGGAGAGTACACATTCCTGTCTAACTCCTGAGTTTACTGTGAATGTTTTTGATGTGTGTGTTAATTGTCTTAAAGCTGTTTGTTTATTTGACGTGAAGCTAGATGTATGTCAGTGTTTTAGTGACACAGGAATCAAGGACATCCCAAGCTATAAATGTTAATCGATTCGAGCACGATGTGTCAAGCTATTATAATAATATCGTACCGTTATACGTTACATAGTTCCTGCAAGTAATTTCTCCATACCGCTCTATCCTGCACAATTCGCTCAATATCTTCCATGAAATTGAGACTGATATTTCTTGCCTCTCTCAGCAAAGTTCGTTTCAGGGTCTCCCTATGACGTCCTCTCGTTCTTGAATACTTTGCATCCCACTTCAATGCCTGTATTGTTTGGTATTCTTGGATCATTTCTTTTCAAGCAATTAAGAACAATTTAAGATATTTTTCAGAAATGAGTTACTATACAATAAGAGACACAAATAAAAATGAAGAAATCAGAAGAAGACTGGTTTTAAAACCATTCACGCAATTCATAAAAGAACAACAGATTAAATGGTTTGGACACCTGACAAGAATGCCTGGTATCGTCTACTTCAGAGAGCCACACTGACAAAGTATAACGAGTACAGAGCAAGAGGAAGACCACGCAATAGATGGAGGGACGTGATTAAGAACAGCTTTAAGAAAATGTATAGCAGCTTACAAAGTGTCTTAGTAAAAGGCGGAAGACTGCAGTAAAACTCGGTTGAAACTGTAGTACTTTATTTGTACGAGTTTTGCTAGAGTGTCTTAGTACAAGTACACACGAGATCAATACACCCTTCCTCCCAATACTTCTATACAGAAGTAAAGGGTGAAGAGAAGAAAGAAAATGTTAACAGAAGATTAGTAAGTGCTTAGCTATAACATAATTACCTACGTGAAATATACTGTTCACCTTTACATACCCACGAAGACATAATTGTATGTAATGGTTCCACCATCCATATATATTTCACTGTTATAAGGAAAGAGATATTCTGAAGGACTGTTAGGGTTGCACAATTTTGTTCAGGACAACTATTTGATGATGATGACTCTAATTTATTACTATTATATTTCTTTCGTAACGTTATGTATTATATAGGGTCTGCAAACAATTTTCTCATACCACTCTATCCTGGGCAACTCGTTCAAACTCTCAGTAAAGTTTGTTTCAGTGTTTCCCTAGGATGTTCTTTCCTTTATCATTCTCTTAGCATTCCAATTCAATGTCTGCTTTTTGATGGTTTTCTGGTTTTCTGGTTGCCTGCTTATTGTCATTGTCTCTGTCTTTATTATATTTATTTTCATGTTGTACTCCTCACCCTTGATGTTAACTAAGATCAAATGGTTCTGGAGAGATTCTTCGTTTTCTGCAATCAGTACTTGGTCATCTGCACATAAACATTCTGAAATTATTTTCTTCCTCTATTCCTGCTTTTCTACTTATGTTGTCTATGTATGTTATAAACAGCAGTGGGGGAGAGCACACATCCCTGTCTAACTCCTGAGTTTACTATGAATGTTTTTGATGTTCCTGCTGTTGTTCTTATGTAGCTTTTGTTTGAAATGTACGAGTATAAAATCTGCAGACCTTGATGAGATGTGTGCTGATTCCATATTTTCTTAGACAATCCCACAGTTTGTTTCTATCGACTCTATTTCCTTTTCCTCGTCTTTGAATGCCACACTACATGTCTTGTTATGTTCGTTTGCGCTTTCCGTCAGTTGTCAGTTGTTTTTCACTGCCTTGATAAATGTCCATGCTTCATACCCGCGCATTGCCAGTGGGAATATATGTGTGCTATTAGTATTCTGATATCTGTTTACAAATGCTCAATTTTTTGTAGCTCATGTTTGTTCGTGAGCATCTCTTATTAGTAGTGAATAGAGATATTCAAAACTGTTCAGATTTTCTATTTTCTCTCTTTTCATAAAAATGACATGCTATTTATTGTCATATTAAATGCACCACCGGCTTCCTTGATCTTTATGAGCTGTATGAGTTTAAAGAGAAAGCCAGAGCTGACTTATGTTGGCGAACTAAGGTTCAATCAGTCTAGAGTAGCAATCATAGACATTTACAAGTTCAACTGGATGTCTGAGGGTCAGAGTGAGGAGTGTGTTTAACCAGCAAGCCACGAGAACCATCAGTATGCATACTCTTCGATATCTGTTGGGGAGACTGAGCCCCTATGGGTCTGTCCGGAGTGCAATTACGTCAGTTTAGTGACTAATAACCAATGATAGAAATAACTTTTTTCTGTAATGAAGCCTGTTCGAGAAGTATGCCCAGCTACTATAAGAGAATCGTTCCATTTATTATCTGCACGTCTTCAAGGAAACGAGAGAGTCATAGCATCGTCCTCTCGTCAGAAGATTTACTATCCATCCTTGCCACATCCTGCTATGATTTTTTGTTTAGCTCTGGAAAGCTACACAATCAGACAGATTCGTTAGGATATGCATCAAAGAGAAGTCAAATGAACAAACTCCACTGACTGACACGAGGGACAAAAAGAATACAAAATTATACTTCCTTAAGGATCGAAGCAAGTAAAATGTTTGAAGTGAATGTTCTATCCAGGAAAGACAAGCAACTGATCGGTCGATACAAATGATACTACAATTAAAAAAATTTCACGCTTGAAATGTTGTCAGAGATCCACTCGGTAACACAATAGAAAACTGCTATCACTTCCTGACAGAATTGAAATTATATACCTTATGTTGATCGAGATGTGGCTTCTCGCGATAATACTTGAACCCTCTTATGTAAACATACTGTCTGTTTCGTTCATTGTAGCTTCCTTTGACATTAATATAACTACAAGACAAAATTAAGCAATTATTTTAGGAAAACAACGAACAGAACGCACCATTTTAGAGTGGCTATTGGTTATTTGTTGCTAAACTGAGGTCATTTGCACTCTGAGCTGACCCATAGGGGCTCAGTCTCCTCCTACAGATATGCAAGTGTATGTATACTGAAGGTTCCTGTAATTCGCTGGTTAAACACATTTCTCACTCTGCCTCTCAAGCATCCAGTTCCACCCGTACAACGGGTAACTCCAAACTGCATCGCTTGATCGATTCAACATTTGCTCTAGTGTCTTCCTCCAACAGGCAGTCGCGAAGAGACGAAAAACATCTCCTTATCCATCATCAACTCCCCAGCAATCGATGCTGTTGCTGTAAGTTTGTTCCTTTTGCAGCAAACATCTACATGACCAGGACAGTAGATCCAAGTAAGTCTCTTGAGGCTAGAAGCTTCTATAGACGGCATCCACTCATACCGAATCCTGCCCTTTCGGATCTTGAGAAGCATCGACTGAGAGTTAGACACAACAACGGCTCCAGTAAACAGAGTCCCAGAAATCCAATGGAGGGCAGCAGTAACGGTCTCAACCTCTATCTTCATAATGGAAGTAGTTGTTCTGTATGTATCACTTCTCTCTGCAACAACACTATCATGCGCGCTAGCTAAGAAACCCCAGTCATACTTCTCACCACCATACACAGACCCATCGGTATAAATATCATCATTAGGTGCATTATTTTCTATCAGCTTCTTAACTGCGACTCTAGCTTCTCTGTTGCCCCAATCTCTACACTCTCTTCCAAGAGTAACGATAACGTTGCGATAGTTGGTCATGCTACCATCCATTGGGATCCATTCTTCCCATTTTGGTAGGGTCGCAACCGTGGTCACATGGCAAATTGTTCTCTCAGTCTGGGCCATCCACGAAATGCCACGCTTGGCCCTAGTGCCCTTCTCGTGCCCTTAATTATCGTGCCCTTATATATATATATATATATATATATTCTCGTGCCCTTAATATCATTAGTGTTCTTGTGCAGTGGATGTCTCTTATCCACAGTAACCGTCATATGTGCCTTGGTTTGATCGATTGCATAACGTAAGCGTAGTGACAGAAGGACAAACATATATCTCATATTCACAATGGTAGTATCTCTAGTGTAGCCAAGGACTAAACGCATGCCTTCATTCTGAATACGTTCGAGTCGTTAACATTGTGATTTTTATATTGTGAGAATGCCGAGTCGATAATCTACCACTTACATAACCAGTTGATCGAATAAAAGTACTAGTAGTATCTGCTCATGATGTGCGGCTACCATAACTTTGAGAGCCGCAATACCACGCTTGCAACATTGTATCGTTTGTTCAACATTTTATTTGAAAGATAGACTACGATCAAAGGTTATTCCAAGATATCACAGCCTGTCAAAGCGCTCGATGCTCTGTTCCTCAAAGGTGACTCTGGGTAGGTCAGTCGTGACTATAGCATTATTCAAAGAGCACTACAACATACACGTCTTTTCATGACTGACCTGGGAAAGAGACTCTCTACTCCAACGCGAAATGGTATGCAATTTTTTCTGAATATCTTCAACCATCTCTCGTCTATCTACCTCAACATATCTCGCTTTCTACATATTAAAATGTCATCTGCAAAAGTCAATGTCCAACACAACTTGGCTGGCTGAATTTTAGCTACATTTGCTGTGTAAATATTAAAACCGTTGTTGAAATGACGTTGCAGATTGCTTTGTCAGATGTCAGTAAAGAAAGAAAAGAGAGAAGATGATATCAATGATAAGAAGGAAAGTAAAAGATATATGACCGATAAAATGTTATTATCAATCAACGTAATCAAACTTAGCTAGGTTAAAAAATAATGGAACTGATGGAGAGTTTCAAAATTGTAAACTTCCTCTGAAAGATGACATCAAACAATACTTAAGAGGCATCCTAGAAATTAAAGCCGAATCTTCAAAACAATGATCCCTTATGGCAAATGAGACATTGATTTGTATAACGACCTGAATTCAACAAGACTAGAAGACAACTAATCTCCTGAAACGGGTACGTATATCTTGAACTTTGTGAGACGGTTCTTGAAGTTAAGGTAAGCATCCTTAAGTGAAAGCTAAGTACAATTGTAACGTTTTCATTGAGAGTGTTAAGTATGGGAAGAGCGTAACCAAACCGAAGAGCTGAAAGATAAAGTGCTTCTGGATCGAGAAAAAACCCCAATAAAACCACGGATATAGTTTACAGATTGCTCTATCTCTTGACCTTCTCTGTGCAACATCTTATTATATCTATAAACATATATTTCTATTTGTATAGTACCTTGTGACCACGTGGGCTCAACGTATTACATTTTTATGCTTCTTAGTACTTTCTCTTCCCATGCCTTGTAATCTATATGGGTATATGTTGCATGTATTCAAGTTATATATTTACTAGATTTTTCATTGTTTCTCTTCCTTTCTATTTCTAGTTTTTATGTGTGTTTTTGTGTTACATTTATTTCGTTATTCGTTTATATTCCCAGATTTTCATTAGAAACGTTTGTATACAGTCGTCCAAATGGTTTTTTTTTGTCACTCCTGTTGTTCGTTTGCTTGATAAAGACATTGTTGGTCGAAATGTTGATGTATTTTGTCATTGTTTTTGTAATTTGCAAAACTCCAGTACTTTGTGATTACGTGTTTTACCAATCAAATAGTTTTACTGCAGTCTCATCTATTTTGTGAATATTATATCTATAACATACCGATTCGATTAACTCTTCAAATATTATTTTACCTTGCGAAAAGGGATCATCTTGCTATGATGGTTTCTGATAATGGTGAAAACTTGTTTATTATCATTTTCTTTTTCCATTAGTAATCAAGACGCCCACAACATCTGCAAAGAGTGTGCGAAGTTAGGTGCATGACCTTTTTCACTGTTGTGTTAATTCTGCGTTGCCGAGATCATAAACATTTTGATCTGTCCATTCTCTTAGATCTTTGACGTTGCGAACTTTCTTTCTGGAGAGGAACGGAGCAGGTTGACACAAGACATATATATTTTTATCTGCAATATTGACAGGATCAGATAATAGGCGGTATAGTCATATATCTCGTATATATAGAGACTCGTGGCACACATTGTTTACTTGTCTTCCTGCGTTTAGAGAGAATGTATTGTCCCATATTTCCGCTCGAGACGAGATGGGTGGGAACGATTGTTTACGTCTCACCAGGAATTTGGAGATGTCTTGTTCTTCAAGTAGCAGTACGGAATTATCATCAGCCATTAGCAGCTATAGACTTCTTCGCATTCCCAGGCTTATTGTAACTTTGCCATTCTCCTAATTCTTGCGTCTTCGTCGTCTATGGATTGAATATCATTCGCGAGATTCTTGATTTCTTTCACAGCCACCTATACCCGGAAAATGTGATTGCATCTGCTTTTCTTTGGGTTCAGCAAATTTCTCGCCAGGATGCCCTTACCAAACAGCAAATGACTTCCATCTCTGAAAAGGTTAAACGTATCTAGACATTCACACACACTTAGTTCAATGGTAAAAGATGTAATTCTCAAATCTGATCAAAAGACATGTTCATTCTTAACAAATAGTCTGCTAGTGGCTTACAGGTGAAATAGGAATCTAGACGATATATTTGGATACTTTGCTTTTCGCAAATCTTGGACAAACACTGCTGAACCATTATCATATCCTGCTGTCTTTTAATCTCTTCTAGTATTTTATTGTCCATTCACCTTCCTCTATCGATGTCTCTGGCTCTTTCTCTGCGATTATTTCGGTATTTACTCTATTGTTCTTTTCGCCTCTGTTCATATACTTTTTCTTTCAGTACTCTTTCCATCACTTGATAATTGCTTCTTCTTCTGTTCTTTCCACTCTGTCTTTTATTGCATTTACTTTGGTTTAAAAGTTATAGCCATTGCTTTTATTTCTTTGAGTATTTCCTGATCCCTACGTTTTTAATTTTATTCTTTTAACAGTACACAACGGTCGTGTAA
This sequence comes from Arion vulgaris, assembly GCA_020796225.1. Lineage (NCBI taxonomy): Eukaryota > Metazoa > Mollusca > Gastropoda > Stylommatophora > Arionidae > Arion > Arion vulgaris. The sequence continues at coordinate 41,954,492 of CM036756.1, read as the reverse complement.
GTATTGGTTGTTTTTAATCTCTGCTTAAGTTTTATCTCATTTCAGTTGTTACATTTTTGTAGACTATCTTGTTTTCTTTCTTTGATGTTCCCTGTTCTTTTTACTCCTTCTCTGTTGAATTAACTCTAGTGTATCATCGGCAATCCAGATATTTTTTCTATCGTTTCGTCATGACAGGTAAATAATCACAATATTATTGTCAGTGATGGCAGCAGAAAAGAGCAAAACGTGTGTTCCTTTCATCCAGCCTTCGGTGCCGCAAAATGATGTATCTTGTGAGTTGTATATCTTTGAAGTCCTCATTAGTCTCTTTTTATCAACTTTTTCCCCTTGTTGACATCATGATATCTTTAGCATGTGTGTCTAGCGCCTCTAGTGTTATCTCGTCCTGGACTGTCATCAGTATTTCATCTCAGTTCTTCACATCCACTTCATATTTCTCAGGTACGTATTCTTTTTGCATTAAATTATATTATTTTAGTTACTTCTCTAATATTCTGAGTTTAAATTAATAGTCAGGTATCATTCTCAGTCTGCACTAGGTATGTTTTTGTCTGTTGTTACATTTGATTTCCATCTCTGTTGTATTATTATAAAGCTAGTTGATTTGTTGTCTTCCCATCCTGTGACGTTCAGGTAAATAATCGTTCAGGTAAATAATCGTTCAGGTAAATAATCGTTCAGGTAAATAATCGTTCAGGTAAATAATCGTTCAGGTAAATAATCGTTCAGGGTGTTGCTGAAACATTGTATATAATAACATTGTAAATAATACCAGACCAATTTTTTCTGCACATAAATATCATTTTGTCTCCTGCCTTATTTCTACTTCCTATGTTCTTTTTTCTTACTATCTGTTTTTCTTCTTTTATTCTATCTTTGCCAACTTTAGCATTTAAGTCTCCCATTATTATTAATATGTCACTTTTGATTACTTTTTCTACAGTTTCCTGTCGAATATTATAAAATTCGTCTATGTCTTCTTCTTCTGCATCTATTGTCTATGTATATGTTTGTACAAGTGAGATGTTTCTTGGTTTTCCGAATGTCTTGCACTTTTGATTCTTTCCTTTATGGAATTGTAACCTAGGAGGGTATGAGATGTTTGGTTTTGAAGGTATTTAGCTACTCCATTCTTTTCTTGTTTTTATCATCCAGAATATATAAACATTCCATTTTGTTTGAGTTAAAATTACCTTGTCCGTTCCACCTATGCTCATAAATTGCCAGTATGTGAATATGCAGTCTTTTTATTTCATTCTCAACTGTATGATGCTTCCCTCATTAATTTTTTAACATTCCACGTTCCTATTTTAATTTTTGTTTTAAGTCCTTTAAGTCCGTCGCAGGGGTATACCTTGACACCACAGTCAGACTTACGGCATTCATCAGACTATGATTTATTAGTACTGGTCATGTACGTAGCTATTGTCTCTATTACAGAGATCCTCTGAATACCGTCGTGAGATTTGAGACCATGCGCTGTTCGCTGCACCCTATCTCATCCACCACATATTCCCGTTGCTTTACCTTCCCTGTAGGGAGAGGGACTATACGAGTACGCCATCTTGCCAAAGGGTGGCCAGTAGACTTGCAGAGAGAAGGATGCGTCTTACATCTCCTTTGGTAGAGGTTTACCTCTATCGCGCTACCCATATCACTATATGTTTTGTTATACTTTATATCTGTATACATTAGATTATAACTACATGGTTTTTATACAGTATATCCGTGTACATTACCGTTGACATAAGGGCTTACTTGTGGCTGATGGAACAACAGACCACACATTCTATTATTATATCAGACTCTAGAAATATGCTTCAAAGGATTGAGTCTGAAAGTTTGCGTTCGGAATGGATGAACAGAAGTATTCAGTCGCATCTCAAGACCCTGACTTGGCTGTACCCTCCTGAACATGCTGGAGTGTGGGTGATATAACGGGCTCACTGACTTGCAAATAATACACCGACTCAAACTGGCAAAATTATGGACAAAGCTGATGTCATTAATGCAGCACTCACTCGGTTATGGGATCTGGGAGAGTCTCAGACATTAGAACCAAAACGAGAATTAGGTTTTAAGTTTGAACATGTCAGACAGTGTCGTCTTCGTGGTACAGGGAGAAGATTTAACAATCAGTTTCTCATGAGAGCGGTGATCTGGTTAACTATGGGATGGCTGCTGCAGAGCAGAACAGTGCACGTATGGCAAGCGCAATGTGCCATGACGTCGATCGCATAACATAATATAAAATTAGATCATAACTACATGTTTTTACATGATATGTGTACATATTAGATCATAGATTTCATAACAATCATACAAAACTCATACATATCATTTTCACAATACATATGTATACACTAACTCAAAGATACATGTATTACACTGTATCTTTATGTAGAATATACTATCACAACACATCCACCGATGACACAAAATAAAAAGGATTCAGAATGAAATTCACAGCTCACAGTATAACTTGAAGTACTCAACTCAGTAGTAATCATAATAATAGCCGTCCATCGCAAGCGATGATGACAACAATCTCAGACGCGTCTGAAACTGTAGCTTGCGCTGTATTTGGATTAAAGTGAGGACAAGTTGCGCCTGAAACTCCTCTGTTAGAAAAGACTCTCTCAATGCGTTAAGAATGTTTATAGCTAACATTTCTTCATGAAAAGTGCATGAAATGTATTTTGGTTAGTACTGCACCGAAGCTAGTTACCAGTTAACAAGTTGAAGGGAACCATATACATGATATTGTTGTTTGTGGATGTTTTAAAATATAATCAGAAACTGTGTTTCAGAAGTAAAATATGTTGATATTAAATATAATATAATGTGAACAAATCAAGTTTATATTAATCCATTTGTTTATATATTATGTTTATTATTATATTTCCTATGCATTATATGTGATATATCTTTGTATTGTAATCCCATATAGTTGAGAGCTGATTGTCCATGTCTTCATTCTTCAAACGGTAAAGTTTTACTATTACTGGACAATAAAGAAAACATTGCTATTTAACTACCTGGTATTACAGTAGTGTTTATTTCCTGGATCAGTGATCACAATATTATTGTCAGTGATGGCAGCAGAAAAGAGCAAAACGTGTGTTCCTTTCATCCAGCCTTCGGTGCCGCAAAATGATGTATCTTGTGAGTTGTATATCTTTGAAGTCCTCATTAGTCTCTTTTTATCAACTTTTTCCCCTTGTTGACATCATGATATCTTTAGCATGTGTGTCTAGCGCCTCTAGTGTTATCTCGTCCTGGACTGTCATCAGTATTTCATCTCAGTTCTTCACATCCACTTCATATTTCTCAGGTACGTATTTTTTTTGCATTAAATTATATTATTTTAGTTACTTCTCTAATATTCTGAGTTTAAATTAATAGTCAGGTATCATTCTCAGTCTGCACTAGGTATGTTTTTGTCTGTTGTTACATTTGATTTCCATCTCTGTTGTATTATTATAAAGCTAGTTGATTTGTTGTCTTCCCATCCTGTGACGTTCAGGTAAATAATCGTTCAGGTAAATAATCGTTCAGGTAAATAATCGTTCAGGTAAATAATCGTTCAGGTAAATAATCGTTCAGGTAAATAATCGTTCAGGGTGTTGCTGAAACATTGTATATAATAACATTGTAAATAATACCAGACCAATTTTTTCTGCACATAAATATCATTTTGTCTCCTGCCTTATTTCTACTTCCTATGTTCTTTTTTCTTACTATCTGTTTTTCTTCTTTTATTCTATCTTTGCCAACTTTAGCATTTAAGTCTCCCATTATTATTAATATGTCACTTTTGATTACTTTTTCTACAGTTTCCTGTCGAATATTATAAAATTCGTCTATGTCTTCTTCTTCTGCATCTATTGTCTATGTATATGTTTGTACAAGTGAGATGTTTCTTGGTTTTCCGAATGTCTTGCACTTTTGATTCTTTCCTTTATGGAATTGTAACCTAGGAGGGTATGAGATGTTTGGTTTTGAAGGTATTTAGCTACTCCATTCTTTTCTTGTTTTTATCATCCAGAATATATAAACATTCCATTTTGTTTGAGTTAAAATTACCTTGTCCGTTCCACCTATGCTCATAAATTGCCAGTATGTGAATATGCAGTCTTTTTATTTCATTCTCAACTGTATGATGCTTCCCCTCATTAATTTTTTTAACATTCCACGTTCCTATTTTAATTGTTGTTTTAAGTCCTTTAAGTCCGTCGCAGGGGTATACCTTGACACCACAGTCAGACTTACGGCATTCATCAGACTATGATTTATTAGTACTGGTCATGTACGTAGCTATTGTCTCTATTACAGAGATCCTCTGAATACCGTCGTGAGATTTGAGACCATGCGCTGTTCGCTGCACCCTATCTCATCCACCACATATTCCGTTGCTTTACCTTCCCTGTAGGGGAGAGGGGACTATACGAGTACGCCATCTTGCCAAAGGGTGGCCAGTAGACTTGCAGAGAGAAGGATGCGTCTTACATCTCCTTTGGTAGAGGTTTACCTCTATCGCGCTACCCATATCACTATATGTTTTGTTATACTTTATATCTGTATACATTAGATTATAACTACATGGTTTTTATACAGTATATCCGTGTACATTACCGTTGACATAAGGGCTTACTTGTGGCTGATGGAACAACAGACCACACATTCTATTATTATATCAGACTCTAGAAATATGCTTCAAAGGATTGAGTCTGAAAGTTTGCGTTCGGAATGGATGAACAGAAGTATTCAGTCGCATCTCAAGACCCTGACTTGGCTGTACCCTCCTGAACATGCTGGAGTGTGGGTGATATAACGGGCTCACTGACTTGCAAATAATACACCGACTCAAACTGGCAAAATTATGGACAAAGCTGATGTCATTAATGCAGCACTCACTCGGTTATGGGATCTGGGAGAGTCTCAGACATTAGAACCAAAACGAGAATTAGGTTTTAAGTTTGAACATGTCAGACAGTGTCGTCTTCGTGGTACAGGGAGAAGATTTAACAATCAGTTTCTCATGAGAGCGGTGATCTGGTTAACTATGGGATGGCTGCTGCAGAGCAGAACAGTGCACGTATGGCAAGCGCAATGTGCCATGACGTCGATCGCATAACATAATATAAAATTAGATCATAACTACATGTTTTTACATGATATGTGTACATATTAGATCATAGATTTCATAACAATCATACAAAACTCATACATATCATTTTCACAATACATATGTATACACTAACTCAAAGATACATGTATTACACTGTATCTTTATGTAGAATATACTATCACAACACATCCACCGATGACACAAAATAAAAAGGATTCAGAATGAAATTCACAGCTCACAGTATAACTTGAAGTACTCAACTCAGTAGTAATCATAATAATGCCGTCCATCGCAAGCGATGATGACAACAATCTCAGACGCGTCTGAAACTGTAGCTTGCGCTGTATTTGGATTAAAGTGAGGACAAGTTGCGCCTGAAACTCCTCTGTTAGAAAAGACTCTCTCAATGCGTTAAGAATGTTTATAGCTAACATTTCTTCATGAAAAGTGCATGAAATGTATTTTGGTTAGTACTGCACCGAAGCTAGTTACCAGTTAACAAGTTGAAGGGAACCATATACATGATATTGTTGTTTGTGGATGTTTTAAAATATAATCAGAAACTGTGTTTCAGAAGTAAAATATGTTGATATTAAATATAATATAATGTGAACAAATCAAGTTTATATTAATCCATTTGTTTATATATTATGTTTATTATTATATTTCCTATGCATTATATGTGATATATCTTTGTATTGTAATCCCATATAGTTGAGAGCTGATTGTCCATGTCTTCATTCTTCAAACGGTAAAGTTTTACTATTACTGGACAATAAAGAAAACATTGCTATTTAACTACCTGGTATTACAGTAGTGTTTATTTCCTGGATCAGTGATCACAATATTATTGTCAGTGATGGCAGCAGAAAAGAGCAAAACGTGTGTTCCTTTCATCCAGCCTTCGGTGCCGCAAAATGATGTATCTTGTGAGTTGTATATCTTTGAAGTCCTCATTAGTCTCTTTTTATCAACTTTTTCCCCTTGTTGGTATCATCTTAAACTCAATATTTTTTAATGCGCTGAGACGTCAGGGACAAGCACTGAGCAGCGGAAACATCTTCATCACTGCACACCCAGTCACAGACTTAATGTTTTCAGTGATAGCACTTATCAGGTAATATATATATATATATATATATATGATATTGTATTCCATGTGTATGGTCTGATTGCTTTTAATAGAGTAAATATTGATTTTAGTCCAACATAATAAGAAAAGTCTACAAATACATTCAGGACACAAGGTATATTTTCCCTACAACGCCAGGTAAAATCTAAGTGTCTATCCCGTAACACCTTCTTCTGCACCCTTCGCCCCTAGGGAAGCATAGGTCCGCAACCAAGGTCTTCCAAGTTCGTTTATCCAAGTCCATCCTTTCCAGAACTCTCCACTTTCTCCCCATTTTTATTCATTCCGTCTCTAACTCCCGTGTGTTCAGGGTCCAGGTGTTCCTGCGTCTTCCCCTACCTCTATTGTCCTGGGTGTTCCATCAGAGAGCCTGTCTTGTGATGATGTTAAGGGATTTCTTAAATGTGCGTCCTATCCATCGCCACCTTCTGTTCCTTGTCTCTTGTTCCACCTGTCGTTGTCCTGTTCTATTCCACAGTTCCATGTCTGTAATCCTGTCATACCATCATAGGTGGAGTATCCTGCGCAGGCATCTATTGGTGAATGTCTGCAACATTTTGGTGTACCTTTAGTTGTTCTCCATGTCTCCACTCCATATAGAAGAACATCCTTGACATTTGAGTTAAATATCATTATCTTAGTTTTCTTCCTGATCATTCTTGAACTCTATATGTTCTTCAGAATGGCAAAGGCTGATCTTGCCTTTTGTATTCTAACCCTAATATCTTCATCTGTGTCACCTTGAATGTTGATAACACTTCCCAGATATGTAAATGCGTCCACCTCCTTTAATTGTGATACTCTCAGTATGATCGGGTCTCTGGAATTAGCATTTAATCTCATGATCTTTGTTTTTTCCCATGAATAGTCAGACCCAGTTGTTGTGAGATTGTTTCCAGTTTAGTTGTTTTCTCTTGCATCTGTTGATGGCTGTGGGAGAGGGGTGCTAGATCGTCTGCAAAATCTAAATCCTCCAATTAACTCATCATGGTCCCTGTATTCCATTTCTCCCCCTGGCTGTTGTTGATCTCATTTTCCAGTCAATAGCCAGTGGGAGAAGGAAGGGTGATAAAAAACAGCCCTGTCTCACACCTGTCTTTGTTTTAGAGGCCTCTGTCAGTTTTCTTTCATGCAGTACTCTACCATTTATCTCCTCATACATTTTCTTTATTTAGTTGGTTATGTTCTGTTGGACGCCTTAAGGCCGTAGCAGTTTCCAGAATGTTTCCCTGTCTAGGCTATTAAATGCCTTTTCGTAATCGACAAAGTTGATATAGAGGGTTGGGTTCTAGTTGATGATCTGCTCCACTATGACATGCAGGGTCGATATTTGATTTGAGCAGGATCTGTTTTGCCTAAATCCTGCCAGTTCATCTCTTAGTATTGCATCTGTAGCTTTTTTGAGTCTCTCTAGAATGATTCGGCTTATTATTTTACCTGGTACAGACATGAGCATTATTTCTCTATAGTTCGAGTATTCTTGCAGATCTCCCTTTTTTGTAATTTGATAATATAGCCTTCTCTCCAGTCTTTTGGTATTTCTTCCCTCTCCCAAATATTTCCTAGCAGCCCATGTCTGTTGAGATGTCAGCATTTTCCTTAATGGCCTCTGCAGGAATACCACCTGGACCTGTAGCTTTACCATTTAGTAGTTGAAGATTGACTTTCTTTATTTCCGCTTTGTTTGGATTGTTACAGTCGATTGCTAGATCTGTTGCGATTGGATCTATGTCTAGTTGGCTTTGGGGGACTGACCTGTTTAGTAGGTCTGTGAATTATTCTGCCCATCTCTGAATCTGTTCTTGGGTATTGTCCAGTAATCTTCCATGCTTGTCCTTAATGGGGTTAATTTTTTTGTTGGTATTTCGATGCAAATTTCCTTGTATTGTCGTATAAATCTTTCAGGTTACCCTTAGTTGCTGTCTCTTCTGCTTCTCTTGCCAGGTCGCCGTTGTACCTTCTTTTATCCGCTTTTATACTTCTTTTCACCTTTTTGTTGGATTGTGTGTATTTCTCTTGTGCTGTGACCTTTGCTGATCTTTCCCGTAACACTAAAATCACAATATTCACAAATGTTTTTTAATCACTTGTTCAATATTGATACAAAACCTGGAGAACAAGAAACAAGGATGAAACATAGTTACAATTCAATGAAAACAGCGTTTTAAATGAATCTTTCGGGCCTAAAAAAAGATGAGCGTTGTAAAGATTATAGAATGAGAAACAAAAAAGGATATTTAGAAATTGTTTAAATAGCCATTAATTACCACGATGATATGAATTGCAGAGAGAAACGATAGCCTAAACCTGCATATACAAAATAAGATGAAGATGAAGAGACTACGAGGCAGACCAAGAAAACGCTGGAGAAGTATCATTGAAGTCGAACTAGAAAAACTAGGAGTAAACAAGTGGAAGGAGTAGGCTAAGAACAGAGATGAAGGCAGGTGATAACTGCAACAATGAACCTCAAAAAAACAGATGATTGGAAATAGATGATATTTGCAGCAATGAACATCAAAGTCTCCAAAAGCTGAAGAGCAAGAATATGAAGAAGAATGGGAATATTTCAGGATTATAAAAACTTATTATTTATCGTTTATAATATATTTTTGCAAAGTCTCCTAACTCTACAACACATTAAACAACTAAAAACAGTATTGAACGGAACTAATAGGAAAACAAAGTTCGGAATACTAAAAGCATTCATATTCCCAGTGGCAATAGTTGTGCGAAGCATTGACATTTAATAAGGCAGTGGAAAACATATATGTGCTTTTGAAAATAAGTGTTACAGAAGGTCATTTGTATACCATAGACAGAGAAGGAAACAAATAAAGAACTCAACACACACACACAAATTGGCTAATGCTAAAAGTAAGAAAGGAAAAAATTGAGGTATTTTGAACATATAAAAAGACACGAAGGACTGGAGAAGATCGTCATGGAAGGAGGCATACCAGCAAAGAGAAGAAGAGTAAGACCACGGTGAAGATGGATTTAGGATGTAACTGATGGTTTGAACTTGACGGCTGCAGAGGCGAGACATGATGAACTTGATTGATGGCTTTAGCGATAGAAAAATTGCGAAGGACTGTTGGGGTGGCAAAGTTCTGCTCACAGCAAGCTTTTTGATCATGAGTCTGATAGTATGGCAGTAAAATTATTTTAAATTATAAGCGTTAAAGACAAATTTCTTTAGTTTGTTATTAAATAGTATATTCTATATAATAGTTTGTCGTATCTTGAAGAGGAATTACAAAGCATCAAGTTATTACTACTTACTTACTTATTCCTCTACACTCCTCTGGGAGCATAGGGCCACAACAGTTTTTCTCCCCTTTACCTAGTCTCTAGCTTGTTTTAGTGCGGCTTTCCACTATAATCTGACATCCTTCCGTTCCTCAAGAAAACTAATTCTCTATATTTATTTAGAGCGTCCTCTTTTCCGTTACCTTTGTTGGTTCCACTCAAACGCTTGTCTGGTGATCCTCGACTGTGTCAGCCGCAGAGTATGTCCAACTCACTTTAATTTTTTCTTAATTTTTGGGTCACAATTGGTTCTTGTCCTGTCCTTATCCCCAGGTCTTAATTTGCATTCTGTCATACCATCTCAGTCTGAGAATCCGTCGATGATATTTGTTACTAAAGATCTGAATTTTATGTATATCTAACTTGGTGACTGGTCACGTTTATGAACCATAAAAGAAGACTGATTTCATATTTGAGTTAAATATCCTGAAATTTGTTTTAGTCGACATGACAGTAGAGGTTCACAATGCTTGAAGAAAAGCAAAGACTTCTCTAGCTTTCATAGTCCTAACGTTAATGTAATCATATGTACCTCTTGATAGGGTGATCGTACTGTAAAGGTCTACAAAATGCGTAGTATCTTCTATAGTCCTTACTGCAGTCAGTCACCCGAATGGTTACCGGGGCCCAAATGTGTTGTGTAAAGCATAGAACCACTGTTACCTGCCATGCATGTCGTAAGAGGCGATTAAGGAGGTTTGGGTGAAATCGGATGCACATGTCCTAAACAAGTAGAAGTCTATGCGTTTAGGGGCCTACAAACCAATGTGCAACGTATACACGTTCTTGACAAAGCTCTATTTTGTGAAGCTAGCTGGTGGGTTCTTAAAAACGCGCGACTGTAGGGCTAGGCAATTGGTGCATAAGAAAAACAGTTTTTTGTTTGAAGCCTGTGATTGTTAATTTGTGGGTTTTTTCGGTAGCCCCTAATGTACCTGCTCGCTGTCTCTTCTTCTTCTTCTTTGTGTTCGTTTTTACGACCAATTTTAATCACTCTTTGTGATATGTTTGATCTTTGCCAAGAACGTGTACGTTGCACATTGGTTTGGTAGGCTCCTAAACGCATAGACTTGTACACGTTTAGGACACGTGCATCTGATTTCAACCAAACCCCATTAATCACCTCTTACGACATGCGTGGCAGGTAACAGTGGTTCTATTTTTTAACCCCAAATGTGGGCCTCGTTAACTACTCGGGCGGCTCACTGTCTATTTATTGTTCATATTCATTGCCTTTGGTGATTTACCTGAGTTCTAACAATTCCTTATTCTCTTGTCTCAAGAAGAGATGGGGAGACCTGTTATCTAACAATTCCTTATTCTCTTGTCTCAAGAAGAGATGGGGAGACCTGTTATCTAACAATTCCTTATTCTCTTGTTTCAAGAAGAGATGGGGAGACAGCAGGCATCCTTGTCTAGCCCCAGAAATGACCTTGAACTCCTTCGACATCCTTCCATCGTAGATAACCTGGCAAACAAGCCCTTCCTAATGATATTAGATGATGTAGTCTTATCTGGTACCTCGTAGTGTTTCAGAAAGTTTCATATTCATTGTCTAAGTACTTACTTGTTACTCTTGATATTATCTAACACAATTATGAATGTATGACTGGTTTTTTTTCTGTATGCAATTTAGCTATTGTTTGTTTTAATTACAATCTGTCTGTGAATGACATGATGTCTATATGATGTACTTTGTCCTGAACTAGATACAGATCACTGCTGTATACTTACTTGCTAATTATTCTTGCTTTGTCTTATCCACATGTGCCTGAAGCGTCGGGGAAGTTTCAGTTGTTTGTCATGAGCCAGGTGTATTTCATCTGTAGTTGTTATTCTTTGATGTCGTAGGATGTATTGAAGTTTTTGAAACAAGGTGTCATAGAAAAGTTCTTAGAATATTCTGGACAGAGAAGAGAAGAAACAAAGACATCCTTCAAGACCTGCATATCAAGGATCATTGTCTCATAAATAACATCATGTCCCGGAAGATGAAATATTTTGGCCGCATTAAACGCCACAGTGGTCTGGAGGGAAAGGTAATGGAAGGCATGGTTCCTGGAATACGAGGCAGAAGAACAACCAAGACGAAGGTGTCAGCAAAACATCAAAGAAACCTTGAACATGGCGCTAGAAGAGGCCGGAGAACTTGCAAGAGACAAAGAACTTTTCAGACGGGTTGTGATGAAGGCGACGTTCCGCAAGGGACATGCTACTACTTGGACTTGGATGTCGAAGGATATATCTGATATTATCTATCCATCGGGTTCTTGGTCTTCCCAGGCTCTGCGTTAGGGTTGTCAGCTGTTATAGGCGGTAGATGGTAGTAAATTTGGTTTCGTTCTCATTAGTTGATCAAACAATTTTATTTGTTATTTTCAAATATGTTGGATGTATTGTGTGATTCCATTGACATTTCTAATGTTATTAATATTACAGTATGTTATTGTGGTTTTTTTAGACACAAGACCTAAAAATGATATTTATATTATTTTTATTTATTTCAGCCAAAGTCCACACATCATTAGTATAATAAATGAAAGATGGGCTGTTATCTTTAGGACATCTATACTCTACTCTGCATTTTACGTCAGTGGTTCCACATTTTTTTTACTCAGTGTTGTACTCACTAGTGTTTCTGTTATTGCATCTTCTACTGCAGTTTACTATCCATTAAAACTAATCATTATCTTTAGTCAACAAAGAACGAGAATCATATTCTCTATAGTTGTTGAATGCGTGTTTCTGATGTTTATTGCGTCATGTTTACTCCATGATGAGTATCTCGTATTTGAAATCACGTTAAACATAACTAAATCTATTTATAGCTACAAAATGCCTCATCGTGATAATTTTGTTTATGTTATTAAATCCCTGTTAGGTCTCTGCAACACGGTTATTATGTTAATATGTATGTTAGCTATTGCTTTTCAAGTTGTCTACAACCAAGTCACCAGACAAGAATTAACTAGCAGTGTACGTAGAATAGATCTAATCATATTAAGAAAAGGTCGACGTTTAAGCATATTCGTTGTTGTCATTTGTCCAATTGTAATACATATCAACGTTATCTCTACCGTTGAGAATTCAACAAGCGTATTCTAACTTACTGAATACAATCACTGCTTGTTTAAAAGTTCCGTTTTATTTTGGATAATCTTCAAAGTTACAAAAATCGGTTAAAAGTTTCTCTATAAATAGTAGAACTTCTATAAAAACAATTATTTAATGGTGTATTTATTGACATATTGAGAAGAAATGATCAAAGAATATCAAAGCAGGTATTGAAGTGGGATGCAAAGGGTTCAAGAAAAGGAGAACGACATAAGAAGAAACTAAAACGAAATTTGCTGAGGGAGGCAAGAAATATCAGTCTCAGTTCTGTGGAGAAGATTGAGCTAGTTGCTCTAGATAGTTTGGTATGGAGAAATTGCGTACAGGCCCTATATAACGTATAACGGTACGAGATGAATTATTATCATTTATTAGCAGAACCTAGCTTCCTATTTTTCAGACATTCTTAATGATGCATTGTTACTTTCAGTAAATGATGAAGGATATACAGTCTGATAGTTTCAATAACTCACTGGTTAAGCACATGTCTCATTAGTTCTTGTAACGATGCCAAATTTATCACCTCATCATCACGTTCGTGTTGAAGGTGTAGTCATTCTTACAGAAACTCTCGTCTTGGAAAAGATGTATTGTGTCACTACTATATTTATCTTATTTGCTTATTATACGAAACGAGGAAATCAGAAGCAGAGTTGACATAACGTGATGCACCGAATACATTGAAAGACAACACATGCAGTGTTTGTTCGAACATTTATGATAATGGAATACAACCAACTACCAGTAACAGCATAAAATACAAAAATATATCAGGTGCTACAGCCAAGGAAAGACCAAGAAAAAAGAAATGATGGATATACAGTATTAGTGAGTTAGTTTGTTCCTTTCGTACCAATGACGGCACATAGGGCAGAGATTTTAGAGCTCCATGTTATGCGGTTAGTTGCTAACAGTTCAAGATCTTGTATGGTTGTACATCCCAGTAGTTTACTTTCCTGTAGGATTGTTCTTCGTGGAGTGGTATTATGTTTTCCTAAGACAGAATTAAGACGACACTAATTAAACACGGATAGAATACAACAAGGGTGACTCATGTGATTATGGAAGCAAATTAAAGCTCCACCCCTACGCAAGAGTGGACAAGCCCACCCCTACGCAAGAGTGGACAAGCCCACCCCTACGCAAGAGTGGACAAGCCCACCCCTACGCAAGAGTGGACAAGCCCACCCCTACGCAAGAGTGGACAAGCCCACCCCTACGCAAGAGTGGACAAGCCCACCCCTACGCAAGAGTGGACAAGCCCACCCCTACGCAAGAGTGGACAAGCCCACCCCTACGCAAGAGTGGACAAGCCCACCCCTACGCAAGAGTGGACAAGCCCACCCCTACGCAAGAGTGGACAAGCCCACCCCTACGCAAGAGTGGACAAGCCCACCCCTACGCAAGAGTGGACAAGCCCACCCCTACGCAAGAGTGGACAAGCCCACCCCTACGCAAGAGTGGACAAGCCCACCCCTACGCAAGAGTGGACAAGCCCACCCCTACGCAAGAGTGGACAATCAACTCCATCATCCAACTTGGGTAAAACAATAGACAATAGATTCATTATATACACAATCAGACTCATACGACTGCTATGTTTCTCGTTCTGTCTCTTCTGGTAACAATGAACTCACAAACTAGTATCTTCCTCTGGTATTCATTAGATAAGATCGACGTTTGACACTAGTAGCTGAAGAGGTTAGTACAAATATATGTGCTAAGTTACCTGATTATAATGAACTCTATCAATAGATTAGACGGCGATAGTGTTGCCAATAGTTAATCTTGTAACTTTACATGTGAACTGTTTTATGATTGTTGATAGACGTGACGTGGCATACTGCATACAAGCAGTCCTTGCTAAGAACTAACAATTATGATGCATCATGGGATTCCATATAAAAATCGTTATATTCACTTGCTATTTTCTTTATAATGTATTAAATAATAGAATCTTGCTTAAAAATTGTTACGCAAGAAATTAACTTCTTAGTGGATCAGGGCAAACAACCTTTTTTTTACAAACCATGTTTGTATAACTTGAATGGGAACTGTCGAGACGACACACAAACAGAAACAACGAAATCATAAGTATGTCAGTGACGTGAATCACAAACACAACCAACTCTAAACTGGGCCACATAACTGACAGGAGCAACACTGACCTAATTTTAAGTTGGGGGCTGGATTTTGTATATGTTTGATAGACCACTGCAAGCTTTTTTGCAATTTTACTCAATTTTATGAGTCTATGTTTATTTATTGATGAAAAATATTAATAATACTGATATTCCTTATTGCTAAACTTAACTTGTTACATAATATAACCTTGATTTAGCATGTGTTGATTTTAAAATTAATTCATCTATATGCAACAATACTGGAATACGAGGTCACACAACTGTCCGCTGGCCGTACGGTTATCGGAGGCTACAACCACAAACTGCCATTCCTGAACAAGTGGTATTTGTAAAACTCGGAATACGTTTGAAACAATGGACTACACGTATTTGAAGATTTGTCAATTCATAAAAGAATGACATCAAATTGTTTGGATAAATGACAAGAATGCCCTTTTATCGAATACAATATAGAGACGCACTGAAAATGTATAACGAGTACAGAACAAGAAGAAGAGTACGTTAAAGATGGAGCGAAGGCAACAAGAACAGCCTTAAAAATGAATAACTGCTTACAAAGTGCCTTAGATCAAGCACACACAAGATTACTACATCACCCCCTTTCCCCGTCCCAGCCCCCACCTCCCTGAAACACTGCTATAAAGAAGTAAATGGTGGACAAGAAGAAGAAGAAGAAGGCAAAGTTATTTATTGGTGACCTTTCATCAGCATCTGTTTTACATCGCCTTGTAGGGCCTTTATGTATACGTCATGCTGGATGTTAATTCAGTTTAACTTCGGAAACAGATCTAAGTCTGTTCATGTTGTCATACTCTGAATGCTTGTTATAAAGATACAATAATTATTTACGATATGTGTATGAGACCCACGAGATGGTTGCTCCCAAACAAACGTTGAAATTATATTGAGATATTTTGGGAAGGTATAGTTTGCGTCCCGTGTGAGTCATGCGTCAGTGTGGTTAACAATACAGTTTCGGAATGTTCTAGATTATGTCTTTTGTTAATTTCATTAATAGAAGAAGAGAAAACAAAAGTTGTGGAAAGAGCGAGTAATATATATATATTGAGAGAGAGAGAGAGAGAGAGCGAGAGAGAGAGAGAGAGAGAGAGAGAGAAAGTAAATAATTATGCATAATTCTATGTACATCGTCGAGAGTATTTCAGGTAAAGAACCCGTTCTTTTCGTAAGTGCATTTTATCGATAAATTATTATGGTTGTTGCCGGAGCTGGAGAGTTCGTGTTTTGTGAATTACTCTCGACATGTAATGCAGAGGAATACCCAGCCATTTAGGGTGAACAGGGTGTAACGAAGTCAATTCTTCGTTTTTCGAAAATTGAAGTTACAAACTCGTTTTTAAACCATTGAAGTAAATAACTCGTTTTTAAACCATTGAAGTAAATAACTCGTTTTTAAACTATGGAAGTAAATAACTCGTTTTTAAACCATTGAAGTAAATAACTCGTTTTTAAACCATTGAAGTAAATAACTCGTTTTTAAACCATTGAAGTAAATAACTCGTTTTTAAACCATTGAAGTAAATAAGTAAAACAATTACAAACAAAGTACTATAGTTTTACAAAATACAGAAACAGTGACGATAAACAGCAACGTTTCGACCAAAAGACCTTTATCAAGCAAACTATATAACAGGAGTGACTTCTAAGTTACATTTTCTCGAAATGTGGTCGAAAAATGATGACAGTGTCTTTCCTATGTTGGTAATGAGATTTCTATATGAGTTGGACTATTTAAGAATATCAGTATTAATCACTTAAATAATAATTGGAATTCTCAGCTACATTCTGAAAAGTCATATCTTTGATTTCATTGAGAAGATCTTCTTGTCTGTTTACCACTGCGTACGACTCACTTCCAAATATCCGTACTGGCTCTATCGGGAACTGATAAACACTTTTTAAAATTATTTGTTGGATTTACAAATACTTCAATAAACAACGACTTAATGCATATAATAACCTTCGTTGTCAGGAATGTTTTTTGTGTCTGGCATATTCTGCAGAGATTTGTTGTAGTGTGGTCCATGTGGAGTATCATCGTTGTAGTTTTCCTTCCTCCTTGTTTCTTTCCACACTTACACTACCTAGGATTGTGATCGTCGCAGATGTCGTAGTGACATTGTTATTCCTGGTATAGTTGTAGATAACTGGTACAGTATGATAAATGATGGCTGATTACGAACATTCTCACATGCCAGAGATACCAACTCAAGTCTGATAGGTACAAGATATGATTTTATTGATGGTACTTTTTTAGACATACAAACATGTCTAGTCGTGTCCATTGCATATTTTGGTCTCCTCCTATTTACTCATCGTCGCTATTCGTCACTACCTAACTACGTCAATTAGTTTCCCTACGTCGATGTCTCGTTTTTATGTGTTGCTATTCTGCTTGGAGAGTGCAAACACTAAGTCTCTGCTAATATATATATACAATCTATAATCTATAACCTAAAGCTATCTGTCTGATCCGCCAGTTGCCCCCTGGGCTCTACGACACTTTTACACTGTTACACCATCAGAACTGGTAAACCGCACCAGGGAGAGAGAGAGAGAGAGAGAAGGAGAGAGAGGTGTGAAGAGACTTCAACTTGAACATCGGTCCTTGAAGTTATCGTCCGTCTTCGATAGAACTAGGAACTCTATCTCATCTACATTTAAATCAGGGATCTCTGGAAACATATTCCTTATTTTGATATAGGGTATTCAATATCTAAATATTGGAAGATTTCTAACTCTGAAATGTTGTCGTTTCTCCTACAAAATTCAACTGTTCTTTGAAAGAAATATCTTTTCATTTTCTGACAATCAGTTCCTGGTACTTTCCAGTGGAGTCAGTTGTACTCATTCTAAAAATATTTGCAACTCATTGTTGTTGTGTGTTTGGTATGTTTGAAAATGCCATGGAAAGCAAAGAAAACAAATGATGAAGTTGTTAATCAGGCCTGCACACAAAGAAACCTTATCAAAATAGTAAGAGTCAGAAAATCAAGGTTCTTCTGGCATATAATGCGAAAAGACGGTTTGGAAATTTAGTGACAACAGGCAAAATTGAAGGAAGGAAAGATCGTGGAAGACGGAGAGAGAAGATGTTGGATGGTCTGACATCGTGGTTTGAAAAAAGATCGA
This sequence comes from Arion vulgaris, assembly GCA_020796225.1. Taxonomy (NCBI): domain Eukaryota; kingdom Metazoa; phylum Mollusca; class Gastropoda; order Stylommatophora; family Arionidae; genus Arion; species Arion vulgaris. Next base: position 41,936,503 of record CM036756.1, on the reverse strand, counting down.
CGTCAGAACTGATTACCTGCACCAAGGAGAGAGAGTTGTGGAGAGACATGATCGCCTACGACGACAGGCACGGCACTTGATTGATTTATTTATTGTTTGTTTGTTTATTTTCGTTCGTTCTTTCGTTCATACCAACTAAGCTAATCTCTCTTTGTGATCTGTGTGGTTGTAGCCGAGAAAGTACGTTGCGTCCACTTTAGGTGTAAGGTAGACACATCCACACGTTGGTCAAAGTGAATGTATATTATTCAACAGGACATACATTTATACAGATGTGTAACTTGAACATTTGTGCCACTCCACAATTTGGATGAAAGTGGCACTGTCCACAATTCTAAATTACATCTCTGGCTTAAAACCCACATCAATATCCTGAATGTAACCACTCTTGTAGACAATTGCCCATTACATTCTTGATGACTTCCTTTAGAAGAATCAACTGACCTCCCTTGGCTAAAAAAAACGAAATTTTCTTATTAGCGGTTTCTGAGTCCAGGCCCAAAGTTAGTTTACTATACACTGTGCTACTTCCATTGCCCGGCAGACAAAGTATTTGTAGTCTAAGTTGGTGATTTTTCTTCAAGATAGTGTCTGACCATTGCATGCAATTCTCAGATACCATTTCCGATGTGATATGTCACATTCTTGATCAATTTTATTTCTGTTTTGTTGTTTTCTGCAAATGGTGCTCTCATGAATACAGACCAAACTAGTGTCTCACGTTTCATGGATTGTTCACGGTAAGTACTAGAATATGTTTGAGATTCCGCTTCAAAACGATTAAAACTAATTTATGCACATTGTATTGTTTAGTTGTGCATTTGTTGTGTTATATTTGCATTGGGTATGTTTTATATAGTTTACATTTGTAATAACCAATTACTAATTGCATTTGTAAATGTGTGTTCATCATGTTTGTTTATTCTTGATTGATCGAGTATTTTATTGTTTATAATTTATATCCTATAAATGTTGGGCTCTCTGTGGCATAGAGGTTAGGTGTTCGACTCTCGTACCAAAGGTACACGGTTCGTTTCCCCGTGGAACCATCGGAATTTTATTCCTGATATCCCTGATTTCAGTGTAGGTGAGATTGAGTTCCTAGTCCTTTCGAAGACGAACGATAAAAACGTAGGTCTCTTGTTAAATTTGAGCAGTTTTAAAAGAACCCGTGACAGTAAAAAAATCAAGAGTAGCAGGTTGGAAAACCTCTGCCCAGCAAAACTTATTACGTAAAGTTCAAAATAACATTTCTACAAAATATCTTCAACATTTTCAAAATTACACCGGGGACCCTCGCCTGTGCTACGGGGTTCGTGCACTGCCGCTGAGATATTCTTGTGTAAGAAAGAGATCGGAACACACATAGTTACTCATCGAAGTGCTATTATGATGGTCCTATCAATCAATCTGCCTGTTCTATAAATATGTCTTCTCTCTCTCTGTATCTCTATTCTCTTTCTCTCTCCCCATCTCCTCTCTTCTCTCTTTCTCTCTCTCCTCTCTCATCTCTCTCATCCTCTCTCTCTCTCTCCATCTCTTCTCTCTTCTCTCTCTCTCTCCATCTCTCTCTCTCCATCTCTCTCTCTCATCTCTCTTCTCCATCTCTCTCTCTCCATCTCTCTCCATCTCTCTCTCCATCTCTCTCTCCATCTCTCTCCATCTCTCTCCATCTCTCTCTCCCTCTCTCTCCATCTCTCTCTCTCCATCTCTCTCTCCATCTCTCTCTCTCTCCATCTCTCTCTCTCCATCTCCCTCTCTCCTCCATCTCTCTCTCCATCTCCTCTCTCTCCATCTCTCTCTCCATCTCTCTCTCTCCATTTCCTCTCTCTCTCCATCTCTCTCCTCTCCTCCCCATCTCTCTCCATCTCTCTCTCTCTCCATCTCCCTCTCTCTCTCCATCTCTCTCTCTCTCCATCTCTCTCTCTCCATCTCTCCATCTCTCTTATCTCTTCTCCATCTCTCTCATCTCTCCATCTCTCTCCCCTCTCTCTCTCTCCTCTCTCTCTCCCTTCCTTTTTCTCTCTCTCTCTCCATCTCTCCATCTCCCTCTCTCTCTCCATCTCTCTCCATCTCCCTCTCTCCCTCTCTCTCCACATCTCTCTCCGCCTCTCTCTCCATCTCTCTCTCCATCTCTCTCCATCTCCCTCTCTCCCTCTCTCTTCCCATCTCTCTCCCTCTCTCTCCATCTCTCTATCTCCATCTCTCTCCCTCCATATCTCTCTCTCCATCTCTCTCTCTCCCTCTCTCTCCACATCTCTCTCCCCTCTCTCTCCATCTCCCTCTCTCTCTCTCTCTCTCTCTCTCTGCTGATCCTGCTGCCACAAACACTTTGATTTTGTTCTACTAGTCTCACATCACGTCAAGAAAAAAAAAGTAAATCAATCTTACAAAAAAAACTGGAATAAACTCTATAAGATAAACTAAATTCCCCTGTTTATTCATGTATACAGTGTCTGCGTATCCGTCTTATCCTGTGATAATATTTTGATGTGTTTTGAATGCTAATGCGAGAGAATAGGGAGAGCTATCCATTTTTATTACAAATTTAAATGTGTTGTTGAACATTTGACAATATTAGCTAGGAGGTTACAACAAATACACACATTCTCTTCTAAGACTGCTTTCAGAGCTAACAGACACAAGTCATAAAACACAAGCCTACAGATTGTCTCCATTTTTTGACAAGAATGTCTCCCATGACATTTTCTATTGCTTTATGTAACGATCATTCTCAACTCTGTATTTTTTTATGTGTGTGTCTTTTTTTTCTAATGTGTTTCATGTTTGTGATTGTTTGTTGCTATTGTTATGAGAGGCAAACGTGTTCGAATCATATCAGCTCCATTCTCAATGTGGACGAGTTATCGCCTCCAGTTTTCATAGAAAGTTAATATTGCTTACAAATCTAGACTAATATTGAAATAAAAAATGCATATTGCTTATTGATAAATCTGTATAATATTACGATTGGTCAATGTCATCTCTCTCTCTTTGCCTTTTTACCCCGGATTGGGGCATATGCCCTCAATCAACTCATGCCAAGTCTTCCTATCTCTAGCTATCTCCTGCAGCTCCTTCCAGCTCTTCTTTATATTGTTGATCTCCTCCTCCAAATCTCGTCTCCATGTATTTCTAGGCCTCCTTCTTTCGCTGTCCCTGTGGGTTCCAGGTAAGGACCCTTCTTGTTATATTCCCTTCTGGTTTTCGCAAAGTGTGTCCTATCTAGCGTCAGCTTCTTTTTTTAACCTGTTCGTTCACTAGAATCCGTCTTGTTCTCTCCATAAGTTCCTCATTTGTGACCCTATGATACCATCTTTTTCCCTCTATTCTGTGCAGACACCAGTTGATGAATGTTTGCAATTTATGCGCTATTGTTTTAGTTGGTCTCCATGTTTCTGACAAATACAGAAGAACTGCTTTAACATTAGAGTTAAATATCCGAATTTTTGTTCTAGATTTGATTTCTTTAGACTTCCAAATGTTTCCCAGTGCAATGAAAGCTCCCCTTGCCTTCTGTATTCTTATTTTAACATCTCTATCTGTTCCACCCTCTTTGTCTACGCTGCTGCCCAAATATGTGTATGATTCTACCTCTTGAAGTGGGATTTCACTCAGGGAGATCGTGTTGTCGTTTCCTTGGTTAATTCTCAACATCTTTGTCTTTCCCTTATGAATGTTCAGACCTAGTTGCTGGGACCTTAGATTCAATGTGTTTAGCTTATCCTGCATCTGATTTCGTGTATGTGACAGAAGGGCTATATCATCAGCGAAGTCATCATCAATTTAACGATTTTATATGGGCATGTGCTCCGTCAAAATGGAAAACTATCACATAACCTTGGGAATATGCTTCATTCAAATGAAACATCACTACAGAAGTAGATAATATGCTTCATTCAAATGAAACATCACTACAGAAGTAGATAATATGCTTCATTCAAATGAAACACCACTACATAAATAGGTAATATGCTTCATTCAAACAGAACACCACCACAGAAGCTTGGAATGTGTTCCGTTCAAATGGAACATCCCCAAAGAAGTTATGACATGTACGTTACTTGCGTCCGTCAATAAATGATTAGAACTTGTAACCAAGAAGAAAAAAAACACTTCAATTTGTGAGAGAACTGTTACTGTTAGATAGTTATACATTTAGAAAATCCACATCAAGATATTTCATATCTTACCATAGTTGAAAAGGAAAGATCAGACTCTACATACATCTATCAGTCTAATGATAAACGAAAAACGTTTTCCTACACGACGCTCTGTTAAATATTGTATGATTTGTGTACGCTTTAAAAAAGTTGGTTTTGGTCACAGCTAAAAATTCGTTGCATTGTAAACGTACATAACTGAAACACAACTGACAATGATCTAATTATACGTGTAGCAATTTAGTCTAAAAGTCTTGATTAAACATTCTCTGATTTATGTGAGCTTTTTATCGTTTAATGTGTATAGAATCTCACAGTGACCTATAGTCTCGTAGACTTGGCTCAGTAGCAAGCCCTCCAGTTGCAAAATGTGAAAAACGAATTAGTGGGACCAATAATATATGTGAAGTTGTTTACGTGTTTGTTTATTTGCATTCGGTCTTATCAATTCAATCAAATTAACACCTCTTTGTGATGTTTGTTGTTTGCACTGAGAACGTGAGTACGTTACGCCCCCATTAGACCCCTACGGCAGGTAGGATAGGCCCATCAGAATATTGGTAAAAGTGTTATGCAAATTGTATCAAATATGACCAGAATTGGAACAGATTGGTAACTGTAAGATAGAATACGATGGTCGAAGCATATTGAAATAGAGGATAAAGCAAGGAATATAGAGGTTAGCATTTCATATACAAAAAGATGAAGGGAAGAGACCACGAGACAGAGCAAGAAAACGATAGCAGATATAACATTAACATTTTCCACTCGCAGTTGTTTCCTCAATTTTTAAGCAGTTAATTCAAGGGAAGTAAAAAAAAAAAAAAATTTTAATAAAACGATCCCAACTACTCGTCAATAAATATATATATATATATATATATATATATATATATATATATATATATATATATATATATATATATATATATATATATATATATATATATATACGAGGCGTGTTCAAATGAAAAGGGACTTGTGGATTTATTTAAAAGTATCATTCGCAAATTAACAGTTTCAACGGAATTAAACAAAGCAAACCACTTGTGAATAAGAATGCACCTGGGTTCATCAGAAAAAATCTCCGTATGCATTTAGGCAAGCATCCCACTGTTTAGGTAGACGTCGAATGCCGTACGAGAAAAAGGTGCGTGGCTGCTCACTGAACCATGTGGTCACAGCTGTCTTCACGTCTGCGTCGCTGTTGAATGGCTGTCCCTTTAGTGCTTTCTTCAACGGTCCGAACAAATGGAAATCACACAGGGACAAATCAGGACTATAGGCTGGGTGATAAAGCAAAAATTGTGCAGGCAACATTGGCAAAGAAGAATTGGGAAGTTCTTCATCACCCAGTCTATAGTCCCGATTTGTCCTGTGTGATTTCCATTTGTTCGGACCGTTGAAGAAAGCACTAAAGGGACAGCGATTCAACAGTGACGCAGACGTGAAGAGAGCGTGTCCACATGGTTCAGTGAGCAGCCACGCACCTTTTCTCGGACGGCATTCGACGTCTACCTAAACAGTGGATGCTTGCCTAAATGCATCGGAGATTTTCTGATGAACCAGGTGCATTCTTATTCAAAGTGGTTGCTTGTTTAATTCCGTTGAAACTGTTAATTTGCGAATGACAATTTTAAATAAATCCACAAGTCCCGTTTTCATTTGAACACGCTTCTATATATATATTATTATATACTAAATTGAAGAAAACTGGACAACCCAATAGAATAACAAGGTTGAAAAGTAATAGAAGTAAAATAGTAGAAGTAAAACTAGAAAGACTTCTTAAAAGGAAGCAACTCTATGGCGCAGTGTGCGGCTTATAGCGTGCAACGGACTTCCACCGTGGTGCAGTGTGCAGCTTAAAGCGTGGAAAGAGTTAAAAACGACCTAGAAATACTAGGGAGTCAACAATTAGAAAATCTATGAATAGAGATAAATTGTGGCGGGTAATATCTGCAGCAATGAACCTCAAAGACTCGGAATGCTGAGTAAAAAGAAAAAGAAGAAGAAGAAGGAAAAGAACAAAAAATATGAAACTTTGAGTTATAAAAATGTGAGATAGTTAGACTTAATCTGATCAGACGAGTCTGGCTATTGTTGTTGCCGTTGTTGTTAGTTACTCCCACACGCAAGCAATCTCTGTTTCATGAAAATATTCTATGATTTGAATACACACCATAAGTTTCAACCGTTGTTTGATAACTAATCAATATTCAATTTGGAATATAATTTACATTTTCTAATACGTCTTGATGAATGGAAACTTTCTAGAGTAGAAATATCAATCATTCTCGATTTCATAAATATGTGTCTAGTTACTTCATGAGTTATCTAACATATATTTTTTTATTTGTAATAAACAGTTCCTTGCTCGATTTTTGATCCTAGAGCTTTGAAAAGTTTCAGAAATGTATTACAATGCTTTACCCCTATCAATTTCTAGCAATATTTTGTTCGTGTTCACAAGCACCTTATATCACTTAAATTCCGACGGCTCACTTGAATACATTATTATTTGCCTTTTTTTATACTTCATATAGCTTCGTTGTATCTTTATACCAACTTAAGCAACCCACGCAATATCAATTTTTCGAAACTTCTATCAACTTTCAAACAATATTAATCAAAGCTCCGCTCCATTTTTTACACACTTCACGCTTCCCATACAATATTAGTTTTCGATGGATCGTTCTTTCTTATTTGACAATAATAATTCCTCTCGTACCGTTACACTTTACATAGGCCTGCAAGTAATTTCTCCATACCGCTCTATCCTGGGCAATTCGCTCAATCTCCTCCATGGAACTGAGACCGATATTTCTTGCCTCTCTCAGCAAAGTTAGTTTCAGGGTCTCCTTATGTCATCCTCTCTTTATTTAACGCTTTGCATCCCACTTCAATGCCTGCTTTGATATTCGTTGTTCATTTCTCCTCAAACTGTGTCCAACATATCTCCATCTTCTCTTTCTTGATTGACAATGAAACCTCAATATTCAACAAAGCTTCGCCTAATCCATGTCCCTACGTCAGCATCATACACACGCGTCTTGTTTATCCTTGCTCGTCAGTTCAAGACAATTCGGAAAGTTCAGATTAAATAATAAGACTATTTCTATTCTTGGGCACGGCCAACTTGTTAAAAAATACTTGCATTTATCATTCCTCTTCTTCTTCTTTTGTCGTCACGCTGTTATCGGGTTGTTACCTAGTTTCGTGGTTTTCTGGGGTTTTTTTTGTTTTGCGCTGTTCTGGTGGCTTGGCTGATTGTTATGTTTGCTATTTGACAGGATTCTGCTATGCCATCTAACCATCTTTTCGGGGTCTTCCTCTCGCCTTCTTACCTGATGATCTTTGTAAAAGTGTTGTATTTGTACCTTCTAAATGTTTCTTGTCCTTTCAATCCATTAATGACCAATTATTCCAAGCTTATATGAATCAAGGTGGCCAAGTTTCCTGTGAGAACACGTCGTGATCGCCTAATAAACTCAATATGGCCGGAAAATAGACCAGTCCAAATCAGCACTACACGGTTATCAAGCTAATCTACTTCATTTGGAGTATTATTCATTACACTTTTTGTCTCAATCTAGGAATCAGCGATAAACGTTTGCGGTCATGTTTTTTTTTTTCGATCCAGAAGCACTAGAGTTTTCAGCTCTTCGGCTCGGTGTAATGGACATCGTAACCCTTCGGTTCGGTGCCACGAACACCGTAAATCTGGAGAACCTGTGGTTTTTTTAGTCAGCCCGCGGAATTGAACCTCACTCACAGGGGGGGCGCTTGTCACCCGTTGTCCAACGCGCTACGAACACGCTGGACAGGCGGGCTCGATGTCATGTAAGACCCGCGTTGTGCTCATGAGCGAATCAAATAAAATTCATGACATATGGTTATTTCATGCATGAATTATGTGGAGCTCAAAATATCCTTCACTATACGTTTCAGCTGTGTGTTGCTACATAAAACTAGCACTCATTAAACTAACTCCAACCCATTTCAGCTAAAATATACTTCTGAAGTTGGAGAAGGCCCACCTGTATGGCAAGGCAACCAATAAAACGGTAAGCAGGCTTGAAAAAATCAGTCAGAAGCTCCATACCTGGCACCATGGCTACGCCTGAATTTATAGTGGGCGAACACAGAAGAAGAAGCTAAAATATATGGCGGCGATTTGTTTTGAATATATTGATTTAATGAGTAGGCTACGTTGCTTCAATAAGAGCATGACAGCAACAGTGTGACAACATTTACAACTAGTAATGCTGTAGGCCATAGCGACAAAAGTTAAATTCTTCTAAGTTCGAATCTGTGATAGTTTTTTTTTTTAACTGTAACGCAATGTCGCAGAATTATCGACATTCTGACGTGGCAGTATTTCAAGTGATCATATTCATGTTACACCGATCCAGTATGAAGCGGTCAAAGATGATGTGTACTTAGTTTTCAAATATGTGAGTCACTGCTTCGTATCACGTTGAAGTTAAGTATCGTCATGTCGTAAGAGGCTTCGATGAAGGAGAGATTGATATAAGGAAAGAGAGTCCACTATAGAATAAGATAGATTGAAATAGTGAGACTGAGATAATGTTATGTTATGTTATGTTATGCGATCGACGTCATGTACATTGGGCAGTCCTCCGTTGCAGCAGCCATCCCAAAGTCCATTTGCTCACAGTACCCATGAGAAGTTGATTACTATATCTTCTCTCTCTACCACGAAGACGACACTGTCTGGCATGTCCAAACTTAACACCTAATTCTCGAACTCGTTCCAGTGTCTGAGACCCGCCCATGTCACACAATTGAGAGCGTACCGCATTGATGATATAGGCTCTGTCCATGCTTCTTCCCACTTGAGTTGGGGCACTGTTTGCAAGAGAGTCAGCACGCTCGTTACCCCGCACTCCAGCATGTCCAGGCGTGTACAGCCAAGTCATTTTCTTGAGATGTGATCTCCGAATGCTGAGATAATGGGAGAAAGAATGACTCACTGAGAAAGGTAAATGTAATGAGTGAGAGGTTAAACAAATGAAAAGAGATCGCTAAAATGAAAAAAGAAAAGAAAAAGAAATCCTGATAATGAGGTCAAGATAGATAAGAAGATAGACAGAGGCCTATAGTCAGAGAGAGGCAATGATAATGAGAGAGTGGCTAGATAAGAAGATAGACAGAGGCCTATAGTCAGAGAGAGGCAATGATAATGAGAGAGTGGCTAGATAAGAAGATAGACAGAGGCCTATAGTCAGAGAGAGGCAATGATAATGAGAGAGTGGCTAGATAAGAAGATAGACAGAGGCCTATAGTCAGAGAGAGGCAATGATAATGAGAGAGTGGCTAGATAAGAAGATAGACAGAGGCCTATAGTCAGAGAGAGGCCATGACAATGAGAAAGGTGGCTATAGTGAGGGAGAGGAAGAGATAGTGTGATCGAGAGAGAGATCGCTGTAGTAATAGAAAGACTGATAAAATGAGAGTTGTTGCCATAATGAGAGAAATGTTACTTTAGTTAGACAGGTCGAGATAGTTAATATTTCTTTTTCCGATCCAGAAGCACTTGAACTTTTCAGCTCTTCGGCTCGGTGCCATGGACATCGTAACCCTTCGGTTCGGTGCCACGAACACCATAAATCTGGGGAATCTGTGGCTTTTTCTGCCATCCCGTGGAATTGAACCCGCACACACAGAGGGATAGTCACCCGTAGTCCAACGCGCTACGAACACGCTGGACAGATGGGCAGATAGTTAATTAAAGAGATGGGTCGCTTTAGTGAGAGAAAGACCGAGATAGTTCTGCTTCTTCTTCGAATGTTCCATATAGACCACTTGTTAACCACTCAAAGTTATGTGTATGTGATCTAAGCCTAAGAGCGATTGTACGTTGAGCCAGTTATGCACAGGCCAGCACATCCGATTTCTGCGATGCTTTTTATTTACTATGGTAGCTTCTATAGGTCCTTCATAACTCGCCTCTAACGGTATGCTTTGTAGGTTGCAGTGGTACCATTCTCTGCTTTCCTTGCGGGCCCCGGCACCACACGCGCGAAACGTGTACCAAATGCAGGGTGCAATTCCGCCGTGGGCGTGGCATTTTCTCTTACCGTAACGGTTCTCAGGTATACCCAGCCTCAACTAGCTACCAGAAAAGGACTGGGTGGTAAAGGCGGGAGGCGTGATGTTGAGGACATCACCCATCGTGTGCCGACGGTGAACGAAAAATACGAGCCTAACATAAATCGCCTCTAACGGTATGCATTGTAGGTCCCAGTGGTACCATTCTTTGCTTCACTTGCGGCCCCAACACCACATGGGCGACCGAGGTAGTTGAAAAGAGTAGTCACCATAATGATACAAAGGCAAGATGATGAGGGAGTGTGGTATCATAATGAGATAGAACGAGATAATAAGAGACAGAGGTCGTCATAATGAGATACTTGCAATTAGATAATTGCAGCCCCATTGACAATTCGAAAGTTGACAGGTACAGCATTGAGTTGTGTTTATTTACTATTTAAACCGGTTCTGACTAGCTCGTCCTACGTCACATTTGTTCATCGCCCCTTCCCGCACTACAATTACACACCGTCACACAACCTTGACCTATATACGTCATAACTGAACCTTTCCATTTCCATACCTATATGCCAGATTAGCTCCATTCACGGGTTCTTTTAAGTTGAACACACTGTAGAACGAGATAATAAGCGACATGTGTCGTCATAATGAGATAGGACGAGATAATAAGAGACATGGTCGTCATAATGAGATAGAACGAGCTAATAAGAGACAGAGGTCGTCATAATGAGATAGAACGAGATAATAAAAGACATTGTGTTTGACGGTTTCTTACATAATCTTCTGTAGTCGCCGTCTAGGCCACATTTAATATGAGAAAATCACCGTGCTCTTTACTGTCCAATATTGAGCTCCAGAGTTCATATCCCCCGGCAAACACTGGACCAGTTAATTGTATATCCTTTTTTGGTGACTGAAAGAAACGAGTGATTGAGTGAGCGATTGAGTGAGCGATTGAGTGGGTGATTGAGTGAGTGATTGAGTGATTGAATGAGTGATTGAGAATCTTGAGATAATATGAAGTATAAATCATTAAGTTCAATCCTACTTAAGTATCAATCACTGATGTATTTACTACTATAGACAGGAACACTTCTATTGTAAACAGGTACATTTCTACTACAGGTACACTTCTGTTGTAGACAGGTACACTTCTGTTGTAGACAGGTACACTTCTGTTGTAGACAGGTACACTTCTGTTGTAGACAGGTACACTTCTGTTGTAGACAGGTACACTTCTGTTGTAGACAGGTACAGGTACACTACTATTGTAAACATGTACACTTCTGTTGTAGACAGGTACACTACTGTTGTAGACAGGTACACTTCTGTTGTATACAGGTACACTTCTGTTGTAGACAGGTACATTACTATTGTAAACATGTACACTTCTGTTGTAGACAGGTACACTACTGTTGTAGACAGGTACACTTCTGTTGAAGATATGTACACTTCTGTTGAAGACATGTACACTTCTGTTAAAGACATGTACACTTCTGTTGTAGACAGGTATACTTCTGTTGTAGATATGTACACTTTTATTGTAGACAGGTACACTTCTGTTGTAGACATGTATACTTCTGTTCTAAACAGATACATTTCCATTGTAAACAGATACACTTTTATTGTAGACATGTACACTTCTGTTGTAGACAGGTATACTTCTGTTGTACTAACACACCTAATGTAAACGTATTATAAAAATCGGGATAGAGGTCAACACAGAGGACACGTATTAGTAACATCATCAAAGATGTCAACACAGATGAAACTTATTAATATCATAGTGAAAGATGTCAACACAGATAAAAACTTATTAAGAACATCGTGAAATATGTCAACAGAAAGAGGAAACTTATTATTAATATCATACTGATACAGTTATCATTGTGGACCATGTCATGAGAGACTAAGATTTAGAACACACAACAAGAAATGATAAAATCAATGAGAAACGGGACAACAACAAAGAGAAACTATTCTAAACAGTCACACTTTATCTCACTGAAAGCTTTCAACATCTGAACTGATGTTAAGTAATCAGGACAGACTAAACAGTCACACTTTATCTCACTGAAAGCTTTCAACATCTGAACTGATGTTAAGTAATCAGGACAGACTAAACAGTCACACTTTATCTCACTGAAAGCTTTCAACATCTGAACTGATGTTAAGTAATCAGGACAGACTAAACAGTCACACTTTATCTCACTGAAAGCTTTCAACATCTGAACTGATGTTAAGTAATCAGGACAGACGTTTATGGAGATTCGAGCTATAGTTTATGACAAGTCTATATAGCACATTATGATGAAATCTTATCTTTCGAGATAGTATATTTCATGTTAGTCGGTCGCTAGGGGGATTGTTTCCGTTCTCATATACATATTTGGGCACTGTTGCCTTTCTTCGACGTATTCATCAATGTGTTCTTAACGATTTCTTCATACTCAAGTCAACAACAATTTCTTAGACAAAATATACTAGACCAAATGTTCATTTATCAGTTTTATATCAATTCAAGGTCGATAAATTGCGTGTTGTCCTTGTTATATTCTCAGTAGTGTCCCATTTCACTACGTTTGTTTTCTTTCCTTCATGTTGTATAATGAACAGCCTTGAAAGGGACTGAATCCATGGAAATATTGTTATGATGGTTTGTGATACGATCATTTTTAGGTGTTTGTTCGTTTACCAAACATAAAATCCAAAACGTAACATTTTAGTGGATGCATGCCACATATTTCTTCTTCGAACGATCCACACCGAGTACTTGTTAAACCACTCTTTGTGATTTATATGTGATCTGAGCCCAGAGGCGTCTCGTTATTAAGGGCCAGTGGGGCAGAGCCCTACAAAAATAATGTGTAAGGTGTATTTATTATTTTATAAATTAAAAATAACAACCCAAATCCATGATTTTTTCAAATATATTTGTCTGGCCGAACCAGCAAAAATGGTCACGAGCCGCCACTGTCTGAGCCTAAGAGCGATTGAACGTTGTGCCAGCTATGCGCCTACAAATAGGCAACCTGCGACGTTTCTGCGACGCTTTTTATTTACTAGGGTAGCTTTCCTAGGCTCCTACATCAGTCGCCTCTTAGGACGTGCCTTGTAGGTCGCAATGTTACTATTATGTATTCCTCTCTCGGGCTCCGGCAACACACGAGCGACATAGGAATATGAAAACTATCATCAAAAAAAAAGCTGGAGATGAATCAGACACGTGTTACACAAGGAGACTAACTCTGCCATGTCACAAAAACTACACTGAGATGAATGACAGAGAGCAACGAAAAGGGAAAAACCTAAACGAACTGGAGGAGAACTGTAAAATAGGAATTGCAAACATCAAATTACAGCTTAAACATAATACATAGAACGACAAACATCAATCAAAGCAAGTCAAAGACTTGACATACCAATGGTGCATTTTTTCAGCAACTGAAAGAATAACTAACGAAATTAAATATAAATGCAATTAAGAAAAAAAATTCATAGGACAAATGGTACCAGTTTTGAAATACAAACATGTCACCATGAACACTGAAAGAGCATACTTTCTACCATTTTGTTGAAACCATTTCTACCGTACCTGCCTGGTGTGACTTTCACTACATTAAGGTCACTCAACTTCACTCATTTCATTACATCGAGTGTCATTTCATTCATGGCCATTGATGTTGTTCAGTGAACAGACCTGAGAGCAGGACCGTGCGGTATATTTTCTCAATATGATGCAAGTCTTCGAAATGTCGCCCCTTAAATGATTTTTCTTTAAAATAACCTTCAATTGTAATTTTGATATTGCTGCTTATGCCGCCGCCTCCCCCTCCCCCTCTCCCATCCTTACTTTGTCGCCTGATGTAGCCGCCTCTATCTATCATAGTACTGCACGGTCCTGCCTGAGAGATAGTAGGCTCTGCTTTTACGTACAAGACCTTTCCGTTCTTTTTCTTCTGCCTTTGTCCTTTTCCAGACATCTGTGTGGTGGATTCCTTCGCCAGTGCTAGTACCGCGCAGTGGAGGAGAGCTTGAAGTCTTAATTGACACTCCTAGCCATACTGACAGGAGACTTGTAATTCTGACAGGTTCAATCAAGCCGAATAAGTCTTGATAAAACAAGACAGACTAAACTAGCACCCCTATCATTCAGGTTTGTATAGTACCCCCACGTTGGGGTCTCTGTTGCGTAGAGGTTAGGGGCTCGTCTCCCGGATCAAAGGTATCAGGTTCGCTTCCTCGTGGAGCCATCTGGATATTTTTTCAGAGATCAATGATCTTAGTGTAGGTGAGATCGAGTTCCTAGTCCTATCAGATAGGCGATAAAACGTAATCCAGTGTTGAATTTGAGCATGTAATAGAACCCTTGGCAGTTCAAAATTGAGAAGAGCAGGCTGAAAAGCCGCTGCCCGAGCAAAATTCATTAGAAAAGATTACAAATAAAATTCCTACAAAATATCTTTATCATCTTCAAAATTACATAGGGATCCTCGCCGGTGCTCGAGTTCATGTACTCCCGCTGACATCTTCATGTGTAAGAAAGAGATTGGAGTACTCGTGGTTACTAACCGAAGTGCAATGATGATGGTCCTATCAATCAATCAATCAAAATGTACAATTGTCAAAGAAATGACAACAAGAATTTAACTGTGTGGAATAAATATTCGTAGCTTGGTACTAGCATGAATGTCGACGGTGAGATCAGTCATGAAGATTATAGCGAAAGATAGTGACGGACCGAGCACAACAGAGAGAGATGGTGTTGTTGTCCTTAAGACGCTACATGTGCCCTCATGTCCAGCGTATTCGTAGCGTGTTGGACTGTGGACTTGACGCGTTCGCACCTCTATGAGTGCGGGTTCAATTCAGCGGCTGGCAGAAAAAGCCACAGGTTCCCCAGATTTAGGGTGTTCGTGGAACCGAACCGAAGGGTTACGATGTCCCTGGCACTGAGCCGAAGAGATGAAAAAAAACGCTACAAGACGTGATGGTCAGTTACTGTTTTGTAGATTCGTGTCCAGGATTTAAAAAAGAAGTGTAAAGGATGATGTCTTTCTTTAAAGGCAATTTAGTATGTATTGTTGTTCTTTCTTGTTTGTTGTTTGTTTGCTTACGTTCTTCACGATTATTTTGATCATTCTCATCGTGATTTATAAACATCCTTTGCCAAGAGTTTGCGTACATTCTTCACGATTATTTTGATCATTCTCATCGTGATATATAAACATCCTTTTCCAAGAGCGATTAGAACGTTGGGCCCCCGTTATGCCCCTTCTAGTGTAGAACAAGCGCATCTGAAACAAATTGTTTTCGGCTTAAGGAGACGTTTGAGTCTGTCTTGCTAACAGTCAAATACTTTTCTTTCCTTCGCGTGTACATTTCTCTTTAATGATTCGTTTAACACCTAAGTATGTCTACATTTTGGCAATATCGCGTGTTCTAGACATTTTTTTCAAATCAAACATGTAACACATCGATTTACAGAAGAATGATGAGAATCCCATAGACTGTTAAAATGACTAATGTGGAGGTGATGAATGAGGTCAAGACACAGAGTAAGCTTATCATCAATATCAGAAAGAGGCAGTCGTCATTTTCGGACATGTGATGAAGAGGGAGGTTTATAACACATTGTAACAACCGGTAAAATCGAGGGTAGGCGAGACAGAGGAAGACAGAGAGTTAAAGTTTTAGATAGCCAGACTTCATGGCACGGTAGAGCGTAAACATCTGAGATGATAGCAAACACCAAAAGCAGAAATTTGTAGAGATCCATGATCGTCTACGCTAGCCGGCACGGCACCGGATGATGATGATGATGCTCACATCGATTGACATGAAGTGTTTCTTTGTGCAACCAAGGAATAATCTTACACCTTCATTGCGCACCATATCGATCTTCTTCAATTAGATTCTGCTAATTATCATGAAGCCCAATCCATTGTCGATCTATCTCTCCTCAATTTCTTTAAAAGAAAAAGATGTTGATGATGCAAACAATAAGCATAATAATTAATTCTCATCGGGAGAATCTAGTTAAGATTGAGAAGACTTAATTCACTTAATCATGTTATATAATTCAAACCAGTAATGAGATTTGCTGCTTCGACAGATAATTGCAAGGGAAATAACCAACTAAATCTCTATTTGTTAAAGAGAATCGGCAGTAACCACATTATCAGCAAAAAGTAGCACTTTCTGCGGGTACATTTGGTGCTAGTTAGAAGCAATCAATTTTTTAGCTGAATTTTGATCATCAATATGACATCACTAAAAAGCTTCCGTGGAGACACAGTATGAACTGTAGAATGGCATATGTATTTAATGAAATAGAACTCACTGTAGAATGACATATGTATGTAATGATATAGAGCTCACTGTAGAATGACATATGTATTTAATGAAATAGAGCTCACTGTAGAATGACATATGTATTTAATGATATAGAGCTCACTGTAGAATGACATATGTATTTAATGATATAGATCTCACTGTAGAATCACATATGTATTTAATTATATAGAACTCACTGTAGAATGACATATGTATTTAATGATATAGAACTCACTGTAGAATGACATATGTATTTAATGATATAGAACTCACTGTAGAATGACATATGTATTCAATGATATAGAACTCACTGTAGAATGACATATGTATTTAATGATATAGAACTCACTGTAGAATGACATATGTATTTAATGAAATAGAACTCACTGTAGAATGACATATGTATTTAATTATATAGAACTCACTGTAGAATGACATATGTATTTAATGATATAGAGCTCACTGTAGAATGACATATGTATTTAATGATATAGATCTCACTGTAGAATCACATATGTATTTAATTATATAGAACTCACTGTAGAATGACATATGTATTTAATGATATAGAACTCACTGTAGAATGACATATGTATTTAATGATATAGAACTCACTGTAGAATGACATATGTATTCAATGATATAGAACTCACTGTAGAATGACATATGTATTTAATGATATAGAACTCACTGTAGAATGACATATGTATTTAATGAAATAGAACTCACTGTAGAATGACATATGTATTTAATTATATAGAACGCACTGTAGAATGACATATGTATTTAATGATATAGAACTCACTGTAGAATGACATATGTATTTAATGATATAGAACTCACTGTAAAATGACATATGTATTCAATGATATAGAACTCACTGTAGAATGACATATGTATTTAATGATATAGAACTCACTGTAGAATGACATATGTATTTAATGATATAGAACTCACTGTAGAATGACATATGTATTTAATGATATAGAACTCACTGTAGAATGACATATGTATTTAATGATATAGAACTCACTGTAGAATGACATATGTATTTAATGATATAGAACTCACTGTAGAATGACATATGTATTTAATTATATAGAACTCACTGTAGAATGACATATGTATTTAATGATATAGATCTCACTGTAGAATGACATATGTATTCAATGAAATAGAACTCACTGTAGAATGGCATATGTATTCAATGATATAGAACTCACTGTAGAATTACATATGTATTCAATGAAATAGAACTCACTGTAGAATGACATATGTATTTAATTATATAGAACTCACTGTAGAATGACATATGTATTTAATGATATAGAACTCACTGTAGAATGACATATGTATTCAATGATATAGAACTCACTGTAGAATGACATATGTATTCAATGATATAGATCTCACTGTAGAATGACATATGTATTTAATGATATAGAACTCACTGTAGAATGACATATGTATTCAATGATATAGAGCTCACTGTAGAATGACATATGTATTCAATGATATAGAACTCACTGTAGAATGACATATGTATTCAATGAAATAGAGCTCACTGTAGAATGACATATGTATTCAATGATATAGAACTCACTGTAGAATGACATATGTATTTAATGATATAGAGCTCACTGTAGAATGACATATGTATTTAATGATATAGAACTCACTGTAGAATGACATATGTATTTAATGATATAGAGCTCACTGTAGAATGACATATGTATTTAATGATATAGAACTCACTGTAGAATGACATATGTATTTAATGATATAGAGCTCACTGTAGAATGACATATGTATTTAATGATATAGAACTCACTGTAGAATGACATATGTATTCAATGAAATAGAACTCACTGTAGAATGACATATGTATTTAACACTGTACAAGAACATTTCAAGCCCGTATCGGGCTCACTAGTCATCTACGCACACACAGACAAACATAGCGCAACTACATTCCCTTGGATGAAAATTTGTGTGGTCATCATCACCCGTGATGGATGAGCATCATCATCATGTATATATGAAAATAAAAAAATACCCTTGTCAGACTATAGAGTATGGAATGTCTGACACTTCGTTTGTATAGATCCAAGTATGTATGCGAGAGGTAGGAGAAGCAATTCCCTTATTCATTTATGAAACAGGATGCATGACATTAACCAACAGCCTTTTTGTGTCCTATTCTTCTTCCTCTTCGAACGTCCTATATATCGTCCACATGCTAACCACTCTTCGTGATTTGTATGTGATCCGAGCCTAAGAGTGATTGTACGTTATGCCAGTTATGAGCCTACAAGTAAACCATCACATCCGATTTCTGAGATTATTTATATTTACTAGGGTAGCTTCCCTAGTCCTAGATATCTCAGTCGCCTTTTACAACATGTCTTGTAGGTCGCAAGGTCACTATTCTTTGCTCCCCTTGTGAGTCGCGGCAACACACGGGCTATACAATTGTGAGAAAGTTGTCAGATTTTTGCAAGATTGTTATAAAATTATTAGAAGATTGTTATAGATTGTTGCAAGATTGATACAAGATTTTTATAACATTATTACAAAAATGTGTAATAGATTGTTATAAAATTGTTGTAAAATTGTATGGTTGTTGTAAGAATTACTATAAGATTTTACGTCTGTTATTTTACGTCTGTTATTTGATTTGTCTATTAATACATATAACTGTATAACATATCAGGTACTGGGAGTCAACCATCACTGGAATTAATAGATCTATATAACATGCAGCATATATCATCTCTTTGAAAAACTGACTATACGTAATTGTATCATCAACAATGTGGGTCGTTTCTTCACTATATTCCATTCTTAGACGATTCCGTTATTGAAATGTGATTCCTGCATTGCAGTTTCAGATATTTCTAGTGTTCGCTCTTTATATCTCTCTATCTCTATCTATCTCTCTCTCTCTCTCTTTCTCTCTCTTTCTCTCTCTCTCTCTCTCTCTCGCTCTATCTCGTCCTTGGTCTCGGCTATCATCTATTGTTTCTGCTGTTACCATGTATTCCAAACCTCATCTTCTAAAACAAAGGCATTAAAAACGATGTTTGGTCTTTTTAATGTTGTATACAGAAGAATATACGTATTCTATAGAGAAAAACTCCCAGATGAATAATGAAGTTCTAGAAACATTAATAAGGAATAATGAATTACTACAGAAAATGAAATTAAACCAAATAAAATATTTTGGACACATACAGAGACATTATAGACTTAACAAAACCTAGTTCGAGGAGAAAGTTGAAGGACGAAGAGCTAGATAAAGATCGAGAGACAAGTGAGGCAAATATCAAGTGAAGGACAAATTAGAGACTGAATGAGTGTAACATAAAGGCAAGAGACATGATATGTTGGAGGCTCATGGCAGTCAACCTTTGATACCGAGACGACAAGTGATGATAATGATGATGGTCATGAATGCTACTAATTAACTTAATTTGTCTGTGCTTTCAAATATTTCAATACATCAACATTAGTCATTTTATTAACCCTTTAGATCACAGTTCTTTCTCCTTTGGTAATCTTACTCTCAGTTAGCGTATATGTACTGTATATCTGATATGTTACGAAGGCTGAAGGTTCCAGTGGTTCTCTTGTTAAACACACTCCTCATTCTACTCCTCAGACATCCAGTTCTACTTGTGCAGTGTATAACTCCAATTTTCCTAAATCGTTGAACAAAGAAATAAACAGTACGTTACTTCTAACATTAAATCTCACGACGTTATCTATTGAGAAATTTACGTTCGCGGGAGTTTGGATAGAAAGCATCATCATTGATATCCAAGAATGGACGCTCTGTGGGTCACATCCTGTTCAAACCTTGTTCAACTGGCTGCTGTTACATGCTTTATTTTTGCGTTAGTAGAACCAGGTAAGTTTCTTCACAATTGTTTGTTATCTATTATTTATTTTTGTTTGTTTATTTACTATGTGTCATATTAAAGTCATATTAAAGGCATATTAAAGCCATAACTCTGCCAATGCCGGTTCCAAGCCCGGATGAAAAGGAGGAGGACTTGTGCGTGAGGCCAGCTACCTAATCACAAGAAATTGAAATAGCTACAGAAACTTGTAAGAAAGGCGAATATAAAATGGAACGAATTCAGAAGTGATGAAATCAGAGACATGTCTGGTCAACCACTAGTGACAACTGTTATAAGAAAGAGAAGATGGAGATATGTTGGGCACACCTTGAAGAGAAATGATTAACGAATATCAAAGCAGACATTGAAGTGGAATGCAAAGGGTTCAAGAAAGAGAGGTCGACCTAAGGAGACCCTGAAGCGAACTTTGCTGAGAGAGACAGGAAATATCGGTCTCAGTTCCATGGAGGAGATTGAGCGAGTTGCCCAGGATAGAGCGGTATGGAGAAATTACTTGCAGGCCCTATGTAACGTATAACGGTACGAGAGAAATTATTATATTATTATATTAAAGCCACTTTAAGCCGAGACACGACTTTTCAACCTAAGGTGAAAGAATATCAGAGCGTGAAGGAGAACAAACATAAAAATAAGAACCAACTTCTTGTAAAGAAAAAACATGTTATTGACGGAAACTGGAGTAACATTATGAAACCTTGTTCACTGTGGAGTTATTCTATATGCTTCGAGGTATCCAACAAAAATGTCTATTGTGTGATTCTATATTATCTATACCAACTCAAATTACGAGGAACTTAGGTAATAAATACTTCTGAGCACGAATAGATGTGTGATAATAGACGAGCTAAAGTTATTGAATTAAGTGCAAAAGTAGTTGGTAAACTGAATGTGGTAATGGGGAGCAATACAATCAAAGAAAACTGGCTGATGTTACAAATAAGAATGAGAAAATTGAAGTATGTCGGACATATCAAGAGACACAAATGGTAGGAGAAGACCATTATAGAAAGTGGCTTTTCAGCAAAGTGGAGAAGAGGAAGACTACATGGACGATGGATTCGAAATTTCACTGATGATTTGAGCATAAAGTCATCTGGTCTATGGGAGAGACATTTCGAAAGGTTTGACAAAGTTCTTCACAGGACAAGCTCTTTGGTGATGAAAGGGGAACATCCTAAAGTCACTAAACACACATCTCTGGATATGCTTTCTGTCTTAGTTTATGACTTTCTTTGAGATTGTATTTTAATTATGTTTTTTTTTACTTTATATAGATAAGATTGTGTGTTATCATCGGTTTGTAAAGTGTTGATGATATTTTATATTAGTTTTTTTTTTTACTGATTAGTGATATGAAACAGGTGAATCAAACGAGACATGAAATAGATGAAGCTATCTGAGATAATTTATGATAAATTTGTTTAGCAATAAAGAAATTAAAAAGTTATAGAGACAGTTCAGAACTTTATATATCTGAAAAAACAATATTGTAAGATTTAGAAAAGTACATCATTAGAAAAAATCCAGAAAACAAATCAAACTTTCGCCAAGCTCAAATAAATCTGAAATTCAACAGATTAAATCTTGAAAGATGTTTTTTTCCAATAGATGAAGTGTCTGAGAAGTGTCATTATACAGCAGCAAGTGTTGTATAACAAGTATATATGTAAGAGTATTGTCAGTGGCGGCTCGCGATCATTTTTGTTGGTGGGGCCAGACACAAATTTTCGGGGACATCATGGTTTTGGATTAGGTTATATTTTAATTTATAAAATAAGAAATACACGTTACACATTATTTTTGGTTAGGCCAGGCCCCACAGACCCTTAATGACGAGCCGCCACTGAGTATTATATAAAAACGTATAACAAGTACAGAGCAAGAGGAATACCTCGCAAAAGATGGAGCGACGGTATCAAGAACAGCCTTAATAAAAATGAAAAAAAGCTTACAAGGTGCATTAGAACAAGCACTCAGAAGTTCACAACACCCTTCCCCCACCGCTCCTCCACCCCGAACACTTCCATAAAGAAGTAAATGGTGGAAGAGAAGAAGGAAGAGAAGTAAGGGATGTAAAAATACCAACAGCATCATATACATGTTAAAGAAATTCCAAAGTAAATGTTTAAGAAATATCTTGCAACATTTCCTGGTTAACTAAATACGATAGCACATGGAAAACTTTTTAAAACGAACACACTAACTGTACATCATTAGAGATCATCATTGGAAGACAAAGCTTGTTATGAATTGTGCATGTATATTGTATGTCAGTAAAAGCATTGGCTAGGATAGCTCTGCCATGGACAGCAGGTGGTAAAGAAGGTATTGTCGTCCAAAAGAAACATGGAGAGGAACGTTGGAAAGAGTTTAAAGATTGTGGTTTGACGTAGGAAACAAGTAATAGAAATACGACGGAACGGCAACAATGAAATCTCTTGTGGAAACCGTATGTGTCACACGAAGAGGATATAGATATAAACAGATAGAGCAACGGGAACATTCAACATTTAGATATTTTCCTCAATTGTTAAATTATGCTGAGTCTGACCAGAGAGTCGTGAAGTCATTCTGATAACCATTAATCAAAGCAACAACATATTTGACAATAGCGTGCATAGTGGGAAACAATCCTTTTAATTTAGTCACACGCAACCATAATGTGATGACACCACGGGGTAATTAGAATTCGATCCCAAAAAATAAACATTTTATTGACAGTGTGGCCTCTATTACACAACTTTAAATACAACCTTGACCTCATCGTTTACGAGTTTATTTCTGACGATACGCTCAACACCATTACTACAAGCTATGACGATTGGTGTAAGGAATCATTGTCCTTCGCAAACCTTTGTTCTGACTACTGACTATCTGTTTGGATATTGACATTTTTTTATTGATATATTTGATTGATTGATATGATAGAACCACCATAATTGCACTGCGCTGAGCAACGATGTGTGTACCGATCTCTTTCTTACACAGGAAGATCTCGGCTGCAGTGCACGAACTCCGTAGAACCGGCGAGAGTCCCCGATGTAATTTTGAAGATGGTAAAGATATTTATGTAGGAAATTTATTTTTTAATTATTTTCTAAGGAATTTTGCCTGGGCAGCGGCTTTCTAGCTTGACCTTCTAGATTTTTGAACTGCCAACAGTTCCTTTACGTGCTCAAATAGAACACGGGACCTACGTTTTATTGTCCATCTCCGATATGATTAGGAACTCGATCTCACCTACACTGAGATCAGGGATCTCTGGAAAAATATCCAGATGGCTCCACGTGGAAGCAAACCTGGTACCTTTGGCCCGAGAGACAGGCACATAGCCTCTACGCTACAGAGATCTCCCTCTACCACGAAGTTAGACTGTTTCACAGAGATCTCCCTCTACCACGAAGTTAGACTGTTTCACAGAGATCTCCCTCTACCACGAAGTTAGACTGTTTCTGTTTGTTGTCCTCTATCCGTTCATATTAATTTTGTCGGTTGTCACCAACACAACAGAGAAATTTACTGTATGTAACATATCACGTACAAAGTGCTGTTGTTTTACAAACTACAATATACAGCAACATTTCGACAAAGAGGCCTTGATCAAATAAATAATACAACAAAAGAGAAGAAATTCAGATTTCTGAAAGTTGAAAATGTTATATAATTTCCACTGCCTTGTTTTCACCTTGTTTTCTGTTTCTTATTTGCCCATATTTTTCTGATGTCAAATCTTCTTGCTTCATCACGTTATCCGTGCATCAATCTACAACCATTTTTATCCCTTCTTTGTCAATGTATTACCATTTCTGTTATCATGCATTTCGCAAAAAAATTAAATTAATTTTTTCTCATCGATTGCTGACATAACCGATGTTTCTGTATGAAGTTATTAATATTATGGATGTGTTTCTCTCACCGGTGTTGTAAATGTTGTAAGTGCATCAATATTTCTTTAGTACTACTGTTAACTTTACTGTCCTGCACACAGTGTGAAAGTCTACTGCCATATCTGGCTCGGAAACGACGAATCACCAAGTTAAGTACAAATAAGATTCAGACCTTTGTCAAGGAATGTCTTCGGCGGATTCTCAGAGTGAGATAGAATGACACAGTTGCATACACAGACGTGTAGATAAGAACAGGATAGGAACCCATGATAACCCAAGTTAAGAGGCGAAAATGGCGATGGTTCGGGTATACCATACGGAAGACACAGTCGAGTGTCACTATACAAGCACTTGAGCGGAACCCGCAAGGAAAATGGGAAAGGGACATCCTAAACAGACGCGGAGACGATGTCTTCTTGGGGAACTGAGGGATGCTTCACTATCCTGTGATTGGTTATTGGTTATTGGTTACTAAACTAACGTCATAGCACTCCGGGCAGACCCATAGGTGCTCAATCTCCCCAACAGATATCGAAGAGTATGCATACTGATGGCTCGCTAATTAAACACACTCCTAACTCTGCCCCTCTGACATACGGTTCTATGTGTACTCCGGGTAACTCTAAACTGCCTAAATCGCTGGATCGATTCAATATCTATTGTGGTGTCCTCATCCCCCTGACAGTCGCGAAGAGACCGAAGAACATCCCCCTTATCCATCTTCAGATCCCCAACAATCGATGCTATTAATGCTAGCCTGGCCGCTCTCTCATTACCGTAAATACCCTCATGCCCAGGACAGTATACCACGTAAGCCGCTAGAAGTTAGAAACTTCTATAGACGACACTCATACCGAAACCTGCCCTTCTGTGAGGCCATAAAGAAAAGTCAAAGACCGGGAAAAGTGGCGAACAACTGTTGAAACACAATGCTCCACGTTGAGCGGAGAGGAATAAGTCAAGTCACTACTGTTAAACACAGACACTTTCTGTGGTAGTTACTGTTTTCTTATCCACTTTCTGTTGTGACTACTTTTAACCTATTTCATTTTTTTACTGTAGTTGCGGTTAGTGTATTAATTGTTTTTGTTTTTTGTTGTTGTTGTTTTGCAATTACTTTTTGGACATCCATTTTCTGTTGAAAGTACTCTCAGCATATTCATTTGTGTGCAAACTATTGTTAGCATATTTATGCTAAGAGTGCTTTCAACATTGTTATTTTATTTGCTGTTGGCATATACACTTTTGTTTTAAAGTGCCTAAAGCTGAGAGGAGTCTCTGCGGCTATATTTTGTTGTAACTGCTGTTAGAATATTCGTGTTTGATGCATCTATTGTATCTGCAGCTGCATGCTGCTGCATCTGTATCTATTAAATTTGTTTTCATTTTATGTTGCAACAGGTGTTAGTTCGTCCATTGTGTGTTGTAACTTGTGCTAGTACGTCCATGTTCGGTTATAACTGGTGCTAGCACGTCCATTCTATGTAGTAACTGATGTTAGCACGTCCATTTTATGTTGTAATTGGTGTTAGCAGGTCCATCATTTTATATAGTAAATGGTGTTAGCACGTCCATTTTATGTTGTAACTGGTGTTAGCACGTCCATTTTATGTTGTAACTGGTGTTAGCACATCCATTTTATGGTGTAATTGGTGTTAGACCGTCCATTTTATGTTGTAATTGGTGTTAGCACATCCATTTTATGTTGTAACTACTGCTAATGTATACGGGAATTATACAGATATTTTTCGTTATCAGCACACGCGAAGATTGATGTGGTCGACATCACATCATCCGCCTTTACTTCCCAGTATTTCCTTTTTTAGAAGAAGGAGGTGGGGGATTTCTGTGTTTCTGTGGATAAGTGGTTACGCCCTTGCCTTGTGTTCGATGTTCGCGGGTTTGAATCCGGACAGCACTGTTTGTTTCATGCTGGCATTGTTTTCCAGAGACCACTAGGATTGTTGCCGGAACTATTGGGTTCCTGCTTTGTGCAATATTCTTGGCAGGTGGCGTGCCATATTTACGGAGAGGGACCGAGCATAGGGTAAATCCCTGTACAATGAAGTCAATCCTTCGGCTTTACACCCATTAGATTTCTCTGGTACTCCTCTGAGATGAAGTTGATCTTTGACCCATACTGTCCTGGCAAAAAAAACTCTTCTACTATGGAATTTGATCCTGGTTCCACACGACTACGAAGCAAGTGGTCTAACCACTACGCTATCGCAGGTCACATTCTCATAAGCATGTGATCATAAATCAATAGATCAATATCGCCTTACATGCGTGATGGATAACACGAATCTGTGATTGAATTAATTGAACAGGAGGTTGTACTTGGACAATACTCATATTTTTCTACATGATTTTCTCATCAATATTCGCCGCTGGTCGTATTGTGGGAGATTGTGTGCGACGTTCTTGGACAGTTGAACGTTTTGCATGCTTTCCGTTTAATTACGTTTATTGCTGGGCGCTTCTCTAACTACATGCGTTCAACAAACTGTCTAGCCTTACGCTTTGTTATGTATGATATTCATAAGCATGTGAATATGTTCATGTGTGTGTGCGCGCGTGTATGGGCGAGTGTATGGGTATGTGATTATGTGTGTGCTAGTGTGTGTATGTGCGTGAATGTGTGTGTGTGTATGTGTGTGCATCTGCTAGTGTGTGTATGTGTGTGCATCTGCTAGAGTATGTATGTGCATGTATGCTTGTGTGTATGTGAGTGTTTCTGTGTGAGAGAGAGAGAATGTGTCTGTTTTCGCGTAAGCGCATAGCTAATCTGAATTTACTTTTAATTGTGTGTCACATCAGTAGCTCAGTATAGCTCAGTATAGCTCAGTATAGATCAGTATAGCTCAGTATAGCTCAGTATAGCTCAGTATAGCTCAGTATAGCTCAGTATAGCTCAGTATAGCTCAGTATAGCTCAGTATAGCTCAGTATAGCTCAGTATAGCTCAGTATAGCTCAGTATAGCTCAGTATAGCTCAGTATAGCTCAGTAATGGGAATGAATATTGCAACCCCTTAATTAATCACTTCAACTCAATCAAGTATAAAGTTAGATGTACGTTGGTCTAACATGCTCATCATATAATACACTTTTATACTCAACATTCCAATGTAACCGCATAAAAATATCTTTGTTCAGACGTCTTGATAGAAAAGTCACACACTCCGTGGCTGTTGTATGTTTTCTTATAGATGAATGCTCTTGGGAGAGAATGTAAAGATTGGTGCAACATGAAGGGTTAACTAGTAGGCAGCTAGTATAAGATAATGCAAGTGATGAGGGTGTTGTTGTATATACCGATGGGTCTGTACATCGTGGTGAGTAGTAAGGCTCAATTTCTTGACTAGTGCGCATGGTAGGGTCGTTGCAAAACGAAGTGAAGCCTACAGAATAACTACTTCCAGTATGAGGATGGAGGTTGAGGTCGTTACTGCTACCCTCTTCTGACTCTCTGTGACTCCGGTTACTGGGGAAGATGTTTCTGACTCTCAGTTGATGCTTAGGAAAGTCAAGAATGGCAGGTAGCGGTATGAGTGGATGTTATCTATTGATGTTTCCAACCTATAAAGACTCGCGTGGTTCTATTAGCCTAAGCGTTCGGGTGTTCGCGGTAACGAGAGAGCGGGCAGGTTGCATCGAAAGAATCGACTGTTGAGGAGTTTATGATGGATAAGGGGGATGTTCCTCGGTCTCTTGCCGACCTACTGTTGGATGGGAACACTCAAATTGACATTGAATCAATCCAGCGAATTTATTGAAATTGATTCGAGTTTGAAATTACACGTTGTACAAATAGAGTTGGATGTTTGAGGGGCATAGACATGAGTGTGTTTAACCAGCGAGTCACAGGAACCATCAGTATGCATACCCTTCGAAATTTGTTGTGGGAGACTGATCACCTATGGATCTGCCCGTTGGGATGTAACGTTAGTTCAGTGAGCATTAACCAATAATAGACAAATATAGTTGACACTCTAACATTTTCACAACTATCCCGCACATCGAAATGAATATAACAAGATTGATGAAATGCAGAACCTGAGATGACAGTAATGTAGACTTTATCAAGAATATACAAGAATGAATGACAGCAATTGTAACAAACAAACGAAGCGGAATATCTCGTATAACGATTATATTGCGATTTCCAGTTCTTAGTGAATCACACAATTTCAGAATTTTTGGAAATACAAAGATTTAGATTTTAATGATTTGTATCAACATAAAGTAACAATAAACTAATATGTTATTACACAATACAACATAAAGTAACACTAAACTAATATGTTATTACACAATACAACATAAAGTAACACTAAACTAATATGTTATTACACAATACAACATAAAGTAACAATAAACTAATATGTTATTACACAATACAACATAAAGTAACAATAAACTAACATGTTATTACACGATACAACATAAAGTAGCAATAAACTAACATGTTATTACACAATACAACATAAAGTAACACTAAACTAATATGTTATTACACAATACAACATAAAGTAACACTAAACTAATATGTTATTACACGATACAACATAAAGTAACACTAAACTAACATGTTATTACACGATACAACATAAAGTAGCAATATACTAACATGTTATTACACAATACAACATAAAGTAACAATAAACTAACATGTTATTACACAATACAACATAAAGTAACAATAAACTAACATGTTATTACACGATACAACATAAAGTAACAATAAACTAACATGTTATTACACAATACAACAAGAGCAAAATATGTGATAATGTGGTCAACATCACGTCCGCTGTATTTACTTCCCCTTGTTTTTCTGGTACCCACGTTAGGCTGGGTGGATCTGATTGCCGCTACTGTAAAATTGAACCCGTACTATTCACCTATGTAGCGACGAACTACACTAACCACTAAACTTTCGCGGCTCTCACTTTTAGCTCAGATGGTCTGCTATTCAGGTTTTGCAAATATACAACCCGACGTTATAGTACACCATCTACTGAGCTGTACTGTAGTCTAGCACCAGATCTGATTGATCACAGAAGACGCAATCTTCTGCTTCTACTTTGAATCCCAAGACGTTATGAGTTTTCACGATTTTTCCTATCAAGAGCAGGGTAGTGCACCCGATCGAGCTTTCTTGCAAACCCATAAGATTTCAAACACTTCAGGAGTTTAGTGTTATGTCTAGAGTTGCATCTAGTCCTACTTAAGTATAATCTAGATGGGAATCGTAGAGTTGCAGCTAGTCCTACTTAAGTATAATCTAGATGGGAATCGTAGAGTTGCAGCTAGTCCTACTTAAGTATAATCTAGAGGGGAATCGTAGAGTTGCAGCTAGTCCTACTTAAGTATAATCTAGAGGGAATCGTAGAGTTGCAGCTAGTCCTACTTAAGTATAATCTAGATGGAATCGTAGAGTTGCATCTAGTCCTACTTAAGTATAATCTAGATGGGAATCGTAGAGTTGCAGCTAGTCCTACTTAAGTATAATCTAGATGGGAATCGTAGAGTTGCAGCAAGTCCTACTTAAGTAGAATCTAGAGGGAATCGTAGAGTTGCATCTAGTCCTACTTAAGTATAATCTAGATGGGAATCGTAGAGTTGCATCTAGTCCTACTTAAGTATAATCTAGAGAGGAATCGTAGAGTTGCATCTAGTCCTACTTAAGTATAATCTAGATGGGAATCGTAGAGTTGCAGCTAGTCCTACTTAAGTATAATCTAGATGGGAATCGTTGAGTTGCAGCAAGTCCTACTTAAGTATAATCTAGATGGGAATCGTAGAGTTGCAGCTAGTCCTACTTAAGTATAATCTAGATGGGAATCGTAGAGTTGCAGCTAGTCCTACTTAGGTATAATCTAGAGAGGAATCGTAGAGTTGCATCTAGTCCTACTTAAGTATAATCTAGATGGGAATCGTAGAGTTGCAGCTAGTCTTACTTAAGTAGAATCTAGAGGGAATCGTAGAGTTGCATCTAGTCCTACTTAAGTATAATCTAGATGGGAATCGTAGAGTTGCAGCTAGTCCTACTTAAGTATAATCTAGATGGGAATCGTTGAGTTGCAGCAAGTCCTACTTAAGTATAATCTAGATGGGAATCGTAGAGTTGCAGCAAGTCCTACTTAAGTATAATCTAGATGGGAATCGTAGAGTTGCATCTAGTCCTACTTAAGTAGAATCTAGATGGGAATCGTAGAGTTGCAGCTAGTCCTACTTAAGTATAATCTAGATGGGAATCGTAGAGTTGCATCTAGTCCTACTTAAGTATAATCTAGATGGGAATCGTAGAGCTGCAGCTAGTCCTACTTAAGTATAATCTAGATGGGAATCGTTGAGTTGCAGCAAGTCCTACTTAAGTATAATCTAGATGGGAATCGTAGAGTTGCAGCAAGTCCTACTTAAGTAGAATCTAGAGGGAATCGTAGAGTTGCATCTAGTCCTACTTAAGTATAATCTAGAGAGGAATCGTAGAGTTGCAGCTAGTCCTACTTAAGTATAATCTAGATGGGAATCGTTGAGTTGCAGCTAGTCCTACTTAAGTAGAATCTAGAGGGGAATCGTTGAGTTGCAGCAAGTCCTACTTAAGTATAATCTAGATGGGAATCGTAGAGTTGCAGCTAGTCCTACTTAAGTAGAATCTAGAGAGGAATCGTAGAGTTGCAGCTAGTCCTACTTAAGTATAATCTAGATGGGAATCGTAGAGTTGCAGCTAGTCCTACTTAAGTATAATCTAGATGGGAATCGTAGAGTTGCAGCAAGTCCTACTTAAGTATAATCTAGATGGGAATCGTAGAGTTGCAGCTAGTCCTACTTAAGTATAATCTAGATGGGAATCGTAGAGTTGCAGCTAGTCCTACTTAAGTATAATCTAGATGGGAATCGTAGAGTTGCAGCAAGTCCTACTTAAGTATAATCTAGAGGGAATCGTAGAGTTGCAGCTAGTCCTACTTAAGTATAATCTAGAGAGGAATCGTTGAGTTGCAGCAAGTCCTACTTAAGTATAATCTAGAGAGGAATCGTAGAGTTGCAGCTAGTCCTACTTAAGTATAATCTAGAGGGAATCGTAGAGTTGCATCTAGTCCTACTTAAGTATAATCTAGATGGGAATCGTAGAGTTGCAGCTAGTCCTACTTAAGTATAATCTAGAGAGGAATCGTAGAGTTGCAGCTAGTCCTACTTAAGTATAATCTAGATGGGAATCGTAGAGTTGCAGCTAGTCCTACTTAAGTATAATCTAGATGGGAATCGTAGAGTTGCATCTAGTCCTACTTAAGTATAATCTAGATGGGAATCGTAGAGTTGCATCTAGTCCTACTTAAGTATAATCTAGATGGGAATCGTAGAGTTGCAGCAAGTCCTACTTAAGTATAATCTAGATGGGAATCGTAGAGTTGCAGCAAGTCCTACTTAAGTAGAATCTAGATGGGAATCGTAGAGTTGCAGCTAGTCCTACTTAAGTATAATCTAGATGGGAATCGTAGAGTTGCAGCTAGTCCTACTTAAGTAGAATCTAGATGGGAATCGTAGAGTTGCAGCAAGTCCTACTTAAGTAGAATCTAGAGAGGAATCGTAGAGTTGCAGCTAGTCCTACTTAAGTATAATCTAGAGAGGAATCGTAGAGTTGCAGCTAGTCCTACTTAAGTATAATCTAGATGGGAATCGTAGAGTTGCAGCTAGTCCTACTTAAGTATAATCTAGAGAGGAATCGTAGAGTTGCAGCTAGTCCTACTTAAGTATAATCTAGATGGGAATCGTAGAGTTGCAGCTAGTCCTACTTAAGTAGAATCTAGATGGGAATCGTAGAGTTGCAGCAAGTCCTACTTAAGTAGAATCTAGATGGGAATCGTAGAGTTGCAGCTAGTCCTACTTAAGTAGAATCTAGATGGGAATCGTAGAGTTGCAGCAAGTCCTACTTAAGTAGAATCTAGATGGGAATCGTAGAGTTGCAGCAAGTCCTACTTAAGTAGAATCTAGATGGGAATCGTAGAGTTGCAGCTAGTCCTACTTAAGTATAATCTAGATGGGAATCGTAGAGTTGCAGCAAGTCCTACTTAAGTATAATCTAGATGGGAATCGTAGAGTTGCAGCTAGTCCTACTTAAGTATAATCTAGAGGGAATCGTAGAGTTGCAGCTAGTCCTACTTAAGTATAATCTAGAGGGAATCGTAGAGTTGCAGCTAGTCCTACTTAAGTATAATCTAGATGGGAATCGTAGAGTTGCAGCTAGTCCTACTTAAGTATAATCTAGATGGGAATCGTAGAGTTGCAGCTAGTCCTACTTAAGTAGAATCTAGATGGGAATCGTAGAGTTGCAGCAAGTCCTACTTAAGTAGAATCTAGATGGGAATCGTAGAGTTGCAGCTAGTCCTACTTAAGTAGAATCTAGAGAGGAATCGTAGAGTTGCAGCAAGTCCTACTTAAGTAGAATCTAGATGGGAATCGTAGAGTTGCAGCAAGTCCTACTTAAGTAGAATCTAGATGGGAATCGTAGAGTTGCAGCTAGTCCTACTTAAGTAGAATCTAGATGGGAATCGTAGAGTTGCAGCTAGTCCTACTTAAGTATAATCTAGATGGGAATCGTAGAGTTGCAGCTAGTCCTACTTAAGTATAATCTAGATGGGAATCGTAGAGTTGCAGCTAGTCCTACTTAAGTATAATCTAGATGGGAATCGTAGAGTTGCAGCAAGTCCTACTTAAGTATAATCTAGATGGGAATCGTAGAGTTGCAGCTAGTCCTACTTAAGTATAATCTAGATGGGAATCGTAGAGTTGCAGCTAGTCCTACTTAAGTAGAATCTAGATGGGAATCGTAGAGTTGCAGCTAGTCCTACTTAAGTAGAATCTAGATGGGAATCGTAGAGTTGCAGCTAGTCCTACTTAAGTATAATCTAGATGGGAATCGTAGAGTTGCAGCTAGTCCTACTTAAGTAGAATCTAGAGAGGAATCGTAGAGTTGCAGCAAGTCCTACTTAAGTATAATCTAGAGGGGAATCGTAGAGTTGCAGCAAGTCCTACTTAAGTAGAATCTAGAGAGGAATCGTAGAGTTGCAGCAAGTCCTACTTAAGTATAATCTAGATGGGAATCGTAGAGTTGCAGCAAGTCCTACTTAAGTATAATCTAGATGGGAATCGTAGAGTTGCAGCAAGTCCTACTTAAGTAGAATCTAGATGGGAATCGTAGAGTTGCAGCTAGTCCTACTTAAGTAGAATCTAGATGGGAATCGTAGAGTTGCAGCTAGTCCTACTTAAGTATAATCTAGATGGGAATCGTAGAGTTGCAGCTAGTCCTACTTAAGTAGAATCTAGAGAGGAATCGTAGAGTTGCAGCAAGTCCTACTTAAGTATAATCTAGATGGGAATCGTAGAGTTGCAGCAAGTCCTACTTAAGTAGAATCTAGAGAGGAATCGTAGAGTTGCAGCAAGTCCTACTTAAGTATAATCTAGATGGGAATCGTAGAGTTGCAGCAAGTCCTACTTAAGTATAATCTAGATGGGAATCGTAGAGTTGCAGCAAGTCCTACTTAAGTATAATCTAGATGGGAATCGTTGAGTTGCAGCTAGTCTTACTTAAGTATAATCTAGATGGGAATCGTAGAGTTGCAGCTAGTCCTACTTAAGTATAATCTAGAGGGAATCGTAGAGTTGCAGCAAGTCCTACTTAAGTATAATCTAGATGGGAATCGTAGAGTTGCAGCAAGTCCTACTTAAGTATAATCTAGATGGGAATCGTTGAGTTGCAGCTAGTCTTACTTAAGTATAATCTAGATGGGAATCGTAGAGTTGCAGCTAGTCCTACTTAAGTATAATCTAGATGGGAATCGTAGAGTTGCAGCTCGTCCTACTTAAGTATAATCTAGAGAGGAATCGTAGAGTTGCAGCAAGTCCTACTTAAGTAGAATCTAGAGGGAATCGTAGAGTTGCATCTAGTCCTACTTAAGTATAATCTAGATGGGAATCGTAGAGTTGCATCTAGTCCTACTTAAGTATAATCTAGATGGGAATCGTAGAGTTGCAGCTAGTCCTACTTAAGTATAATCTAGATGGGAATCGTAGAGTTGCAGCTAGTCCTACTTAAGTATAATCTAGATGGGAATCGTAGAGTTGCAGCAAGTCCTACTTAAGTATAATCTAGATGGGAATCGTAGAGTTGCAGCTAGTCCTACTTAAGTATAATCTAGATGGGAATCGTAGAGTTGCAGCTAGTCCTACTTAAGTATAATCTAGATGGGAATCGTAGAGTTGCAGCTAGTCCTACTTAAGTATAATCTAGATGGGAATCGTAGAGTTGCAGCTAGTCCTACTTAAGTATAATCTAGATGGGAATCGTAGAGTTGCAGCTAGTCCTACTTAAGTATAATCTAGAGAGGAATCGTAGAGTTGCAGCTAGTCCTACTTAAGTATAATCTAGAGAGGAATCGTAGAGTTGCAGCTAGTCCTACTTAAGTATAATCTAGATGGGAATCGTAGAGTTGCAGCTAGTCCTACTTAAGTAGAATCTAGATGGGAATCGTAGAGTTGCAGCTAGTCCTACTTAAGTATAATCTAGATGGGAATCGTAGAGTTGCATCTAGTCCTACTTAAGTATAATCTAGATGGGAATCGTAGAGTTGCAGCTAGTCCTACTTAAGTATAATCTAGATGGGAATCGTAGAGTTGCAGCTAGTCCTACTTAAGTATAATCTAGAGGGAATCGTAGAACTGGCTGATACATTAGTGTCTTTTTATCTGTCCAGAATATTTGACATTTCTCTGTGTGATTCCCTTTAACAATTCCTCATCTATTCCTTAACTATTCAGAATTATTTTATTTGTTTGATTTATTTCAACAATTTCTCATCTATTCCTTAACTTGTCAGAATTCTTTCATTTGTTTAATGTTGTGTGAATGAGCAATCTATTAATACGCTCGTATTACAAATGAAATATTCTGCTCATCTTCTAATGCTTCTTCAACATATAAGCTTGAAAGGTTATTAATCGATTATTTGTCTTATTTCCATATCAATTTTCAATGCTCCATTTTTTCGTCCGATATATTCATAGATTCACTAACTCTGTGGGAACAAACCTCTTCCGAGATGTATCACATCCAACAATGAAGACATGCATTTGTTTCTTAAAGATGCGCAAAAGCGAAAGATATCACTTCATTCTCTAATCCGTCAAAATGTGTTCCTTGATTAAACGAATCAAAACTGTACGCATCTTGATATGTAAGGATAGAGCTGACATTTTGAACGTCCTCGGAGAGTGTGGCCGCAAAGAAGATTTTCATTTAAACCAATCCGCGTCAATTACTAGATTGTAAGAGCTAGGATTGAAGCGGCAAGAAAAGAACAACACAACAGGTAAGTGAGTACACTCATCAATCAAAGTCGAACTGTTACGGTCAGTCGCTGGACGCTGTTGGAGATATTACGAAGGAGATCGAAGCACCTATGGACATGTTCGGAGTGCAATGAGGATATTCCAAACAGAAACTGAAATGTAAATAAGTCTGTTTTTTAGAACTGGCTCTAATCGCGTACCTTGTTCAACAAATCAGAGCTGGCACTCACAAAGCATGAGCTCCGTAGCTCCAACAATAATCATAGGGAACACTAAAAAAAAGTGCATGTGTTACAACACAGATTGTGTGTAAAAAAATGACAAGGTTAAGTAAATATTTTATACCACAAGGTGTATAGGGTAAGTACGAGGATAATCCTGATTCAAACCCACAACCTCAGTGTTAAATGAACCGTTAGATTAGTTACTTAATACGAGTCATTCAAGCAGATTCACCTAATACCACATATTAGTTATATTTAAGATAGTGATCTGCAACGTCCGTCTGTTTAGTTGCTTATTTGCATGTGTTTAGTTGCTGATAACTAGTTTAATATACTGAAAGCGTACATTCTTAACGCGTTGAGAGGATCTTTCCGAACAGATGAGTTTCAGGGTTGTGAATCCCACTCGCTGACCAGATTGGGAGAGATGAGTGTTGATATTGGTGCAGAACGAAAATAACAATATACCAAATATGCAAAGAGATTGATTAATCAATATCGAACTGGTGTATTGGGTCCGGTAAACAAAATAAAAAGTAAAGAAACCTTTTATATATCAAATGGTATATATGGGATACGGTGTTAGGCCAGTATTTTTCATTGACCGTCGGAACACGATAGGTGATGTGGTGAACCGCCTTTACTACCCAGTGCGTTTCCTGGTACCCAATTGAGACTGTGTTGACCGGGTGCAGTGACGCAAATCATTTGTCTTGAGGGTCCCTCTTTATAACTTTTTTCCAGATTTTATTTGTGTGTAGCTGGTGAAACACGTAAAGTACAAAGTACAAAAAACAATAAAATACGCAGCAACGTTTCGACCAAAACGCCTTTATCAAGCAAAGGATACAGCAGAAGTGAAGAAATTCCTTAGTCCTTTGTGTGTAGTTAATCATGTACTTTTCCCTCTTTGCTGTTCGTGAGGCAAACGGTATCAACAGTTCTTCGTCACATTTCCCGGTTTCTGGCTGTTTTCTTTATGGTTTCCCAGAATAATCAGCCTCCTTCTGTTCAAGAAGACTTCATCTGTTTAGGACGTCCCCTTTTCCTTTTTTCTTGTGGGTTCCACTAAAATTCGTGTTTAGTGACACTCGGTTGTGCCTTCCTCAGAATATACCCTGTACACATCGGGCGTAGACCAGGATGGTCAGCTAGTCAATTAAGAAACATATATTTGAGAAACAAAACTAAAAAATACCTAACTAATTTTCATTTTCTTCTCTTAACCTAAGTCCGCATGGGTGCCTGTTCTGTTCCTATCCACAGGTTGTGTGTAAGAAAAGGAAACGGTAACGGAAATATTTTTATACCGCGTGGTGTATAGGGTAAAACGGTGTGAGGCCAGTACTTTTCATTGACCGTCGGCACACGCACGATGAGTGATGAGGTGAACATCACGCCGGCCGACTTTACTTCCCATCGCTTTTGTTGGTACGCAATTGAAGCTGGTTTGACCTAAAGATGTGTGTTGTTGCGTCATAAAATAATTTGTCTGAATGAAGAAAAAAAATGTGCATGATTTGCATATTTTAATTTTATTACTACTACACGTGAAATATTTTTTTGTAAATACTTATCACTGTCTAATCATTTCTGTTATCTTCATGTTCTTGTGCTGGCACTAATACATTCTTTATTAAATGGGATTTTTAAGCCGAAGAATTGACTTCATTTGCACCGGGTTTTACCCCATATGGCTCGGTCCCTCTTTCGCAGAAAAGATACGCCCCCTTCCGAGCGAATTGTACACAGCACGAACTCCTTAGCTCCGGCAACAATCCAAGGGCTCTCTGGAAAAAAAGAACTCATGAACAGAACGGTGCGGTCCAGATTTGAACTCACGATCTTCGACTCACAAGGCAAGGGATTAACCACTTAGCCACAGAGATCCCCATATTTAATCAACATTTCATATATTATGCGGCAGACAATGTGAAGCAAAACCTGATTCTGGCGCAGACGAGCGAGTATATTCGTGTGTGCGCGCGTGCTTGCGCGTGTGTAAGTTTCAGCTTAGGACGACGTATTTCGTTTTGTTGATATATCCTACGCCCTTAGTAACCAATGCTGTATGCGTACGCTAAACGGTACTGTGTCCAGACAACTGAAGTGGATTTTAAAATATGCACCTTCTTATTGGATTTACAAAATAACATGTTTTTATATATCTCTTTCG
Organism: Arion vulgaris; assembly: GCA_020796225.1. Taxonomy (NCBI): domain Eukaryota; kingdom Metazoa; phylum Mollusca; class Gastropoda; order Stylommatophora; family Arionidae; genus Arion; species Arion vulgaris. The sequence continues at coordinate 41,898,363 of CM036756.1, read as the reverse complement.
TAAGTTAAGCTTGTATTTCGAGGACTTTATGATCGCAACAAATACCATGGTATCAATATGTGTTTTTGTGTTTTTATTTTTGAAAAATATGCGCCGATAATTTATGTTAGTATTATGTTTTAAGGGTGGGTAATAAATTCATTTTTATTGTTCATTGTTCATTTGAGTATTATCTTCATCGCACATTGGACATGTCCATAATTGCTCCGATCTCCTCCAAAGTCTGTATTTCGGTGAGTTAAGACTAACAACTATCGTTCTGTGTTGACTGATATATATACTGGGGTTTCTCTCGTGGTTTTCCCTGTCTTGGCACCTATCGGTATGCACAACTTGTGCAACCGAGATAGAGAATATCCTTTATTTTCAAGGTTGAAATCTTCAGAGCGCATGTTTTTTTTAATAGAGCATTGATGATGTCGCTTTTTTTCATATAAGACCCAATTTGGATCGTAGCATTGTCTACCAGTGCATCTGCTCTCTCATTGCCATTCTCCCCAGAATGACATGGGACAAAGATGAGGGTAAGTGTCTGGATTGTCGCATTTTGTATTAATTGCATCCACTGTCTTCGTACATAACCGGAATCTTGATCTTCTGTATCATCCTCATAGAGTCGCCGAGAATGAATGCATAGGGGAATGTTTGCGTCTGTAGCCACTCCAATGATTTTGTCACTGCCGCGACCTCCATAGTCAAGCTGCTGGTAGTTGTCGCATATGCGCCAATTCCCTCTTTGATAACTATTCCTTATAGTAGTTCTAGAAAATAAAAATAGTACTTTGTCATCAATACAGTGTTACACCTTTCACAATATCTACTAATTCGAAGCAGCACTTCATGTAGCAACAATTCTCTATCCTTTTTATCCAACTGTTCATTCTAAAACGTTTGTTTGCATTTTTAACAAGTTCTTGGCAAAGTAATCTTAATAGATACATATACACATTTTGGTTACAGTTGGACAATACCGCTAGCTGTGCTTCTATATTTAATTATATATTAGTATCTTTCGTCATTAGTAATCAGCTGCCCTGATAACGGGATCGCGAGAGAGAGAGCTGCCCTGATATCAATGTCAAACTGCAGTTTTCTTTATGAACACATTTTATTTCCTTCTCTCCTGCTATGAATTCAAGCAAAGTTAAAATGCGTAATATGACACTTATGATCAATTTTTGCATGAAAATTTTCTTTATTACATGTGTCCCTAGTTATTCAGGAGAGAACTCCGATGAACTTCAACGGTGCATGTAATTTAGATCCCGAAGTAAAGGATCATGGTCTCCGGTATTCCATCCAAGAACCGTGTACACATTGAGAAAGTTTTGACCAAGCTGTCTCGAAGTCCGGGATTTCCACGACTTGTGGTAACTAGATGATTACCAACTTCACAATCGGCAACATCTATTAAGACCTATAATTTATTTCTCTACTGATTTTCATCTTCTCATATCCCAAGAATGAACAGTAAATATGACATTCTCTTGTGTTCATTCATGAATAGAAGTAATCATATTTTCAAGAGAAAATAATAATAACAACATTAACGATTTTTCAGTCATATCAAATTTGAAACATAAGATGTACATACGTGATCACCATTAGCGCTGCTGCCAGGTTACTGTCTGTTTTACCAATGGCTTAGGAACATGCATGGATCTCTTTTATGGAGAACTGATCTATGGTAATAGACTGACTGGAAGATTCCAAATACGATATAAGGATGTCTTCATGCAAGAATTTAAAGCTCTTGGTATAATGGGAAACAGTCTCCAAAGACAGGTGAACCTGGAGAAAGAAAGGGAGGAGTAAAGTGTTGCCTCTTGAGCATAATCTAAACTAACAAGCAGAGGAAAATAGCACTTGCTTCATGATGCAACCCCCTCTAGAGAAACCTGCTTCATCATGTGCGTGTGAGAAATGTGACAGAGACTAAACACGCCATGACATGTATACATGTTTAACCATCGTAACTAACTCATAACTCGATAACGAAAGCACTTAGAGTTGAAAATAGTCGAGTTGACCTAAAGATTGCTGTAGCAACAAGCTGTGCAAATCTTAGGATTCAGGAGTTTGGTGTTCTCAAGTTGCATCATGGGACACACAAATAGAGAATCGATTTGATAATTAAGATAATTTTAGCTCTCTCTCTCTCCCCTTTCTTAAGCTAGCTGTCATCTCTTTCAGTTCTGATTCAGGAGCACAATGTTCCTTTATTGGATTTTTTTAGCCCGCTATAGATGAAAAATCGTAGCATATCCTTTTAACAGCACATAGACATCAACAACAGTAAACGAGTTGTCGATTTTCTAGGCACCACTTATACTTTCGGTAGTTTGCCATTGTTTTCTGAACGATGAGGTCTATTTTTACAGTTTTTAAAAATCCAAGAAAACTAATATATTTCCAAATGTGTCCACTGCGGAGTTTGAACCAGGTACGCTTGGTTTGTGATCGAGCTCACTACCACTTAAGCTACGGACTCTCACAGACTGGTCTGAAAAAATAGCATGTCCAAACAAATGTAAGACCCACAACAAGAAATAGTACTACTTAACTAAGTCATTTTTAATAAAGCAAAACAAAAACAGACATCTTTATTTTTCTGTTTTGTTTTATAAATGTCGTCCGTTAAATTTCTCAGAGCCCAGATATATTTTTTAAATTTTATTTAAGTGATTTCGTGAGGTTGTCAAGGATACCGTTTGCCATTCTTCAGTTGAATGTATTTAGTATCAGTGAGCACCGGTTTAACTTGTTTACATAGTTACAAAACTTGTGAATAGCACTATTATTACTTGAATGACTGGATGTATGCGTTGTTTTAAATATCATTCACAGCCGATAATGCTTTGAGCACATTTTCAAAGTCTCCGACATTTTGTTATTGTTGCTATGGAGACGTTTGAATGATGTGAAGTAATTAATGACTGTTAGTCTAAGGCATAGATTCCCAAACTTGTTCAGCCCACCGCCCACTTTGCACAACATAAACTATGTAACGCCCCCTCCACATTAATATAGTTTGTCAACGCCCCCCTCCCACATATATACATGCTCTATTTTCTCTTGACATAGAAAATTGATATATATTTCTGTAATACATGGTCAATTTTCATATGATTATATGCATGAAATAGAAAATTGATTTTTTTAAATGGATCGTATAAGACGGGCATAAGATGAATTAAAATGCAGAATTAAAATTTTAAATGATTATTCAATCGCAAAATCAGGAAAATAATTTATTTAAAAATATTTATTATTAATTTCTTCTTTAAGGAACCACCGACCCCTAATCGCCTGAACACCTCCCAAATTCCTCTGAACCCATTATCGCATCCCTAGAACGCTTCAGCGCCCACTGTGGGGCGGTACCGCCCACTTTGGGAAACGCTGATCTAAGGGTAGCCAATAAAGTTAAATGTGAATACTGATTTGCGACACTGCACCGATGCACTGATAAGTGTTCCTTTAATGGTAACAACTAGAAATATAGGTGGATAGAAAGTTAGATAACGTACTGATACAGTGATATATTTTAAACAAATAAAATTATATGGAATGCTAAAAGATGAGAACACTAAGAGCATGCGTATTTTTATTAGAGGCATATATGTATGAGACATGGACATTTAACAAGACAATGTAAAGGCAGATGTGTGCTTTTGAATAAATATATTTACTTGATTTTTTGATTTTTTCCTCTTCTTTTTCACTTCCAGTTTTTTTGGTGTGCATTATTTCGTTATTCGTTTTTTAAACCCAGATTTTCATTTTTAGGACTGTTGGAATGTATTTGTCGTAGTCTATATGTAGTGTGCTGTGAAATTCGTCCCTTCTGTTGTATCGTTTGCTTGATAAAGGCCTTTTGGTCGAAACGTTATTGTGTATTGTCATTGTTTTTGTATTGTGTAAAACTACAGTACTTTGTTATTCGCTATTTTACATAGATTTACTGCAGTCTCCCCCTATATCCATAATGGCATATGCCCTCGGGCAGATAAGACACAATAGGTCTATCCAGAAAGAAGTCAAAATAAAAAAACCCGGCTGTTGTTACCATTAAGAATGAGAAAACGTAAGCAGTTTTGACACATCAAATGACATGGAGATCTGAAAAAGATAATCATGGAGGAAGCCATCCAAACAAAGAGGAGAATACGAAGACCAATGAGAACATGGATTCAAGATGTAATAGATGGTTTGAGATTGACGACAGAGGAAGAGGAACATCTGACCTATAGCAGAGTGAAATTTCTAAGATCTTATAGGACGCCAACGTTCTGCTCATGTTAAACAGTTGGAGGATGAATAGTATAACGATCCGTTGCACTACACACATAATTTCAAATTACAAAGAGGCAAACAGGATGTTTTTGATTCCTTGAGAAATTTTATCCTGTCTTCAAAGAATTAGGCCAGTGAAATGTGATTGGTTATTGACTACTAAACTGACGTCATTGCACCCCCGGCAGATCCATAGGTGCTCAGTCTCCCCAATAGATATCGAAGAGTATGCGTATTGATGGTTCCTGTGGTTTCGCTGATTAAACACACCTCTCACTCTGCCTCTCAGGCATTCAGATCGACTTGAACAACGGGTAACTCCAAATTGCCTAAATCGCTTGATCGATTCAACATCGATTTTAGTGTCCTCATCCAACAGACAGTCGCTAAGAGACTGAAGAATATCCCCTTTCTCCATCTTCAACTCCCCAACAATCGATGCTGTTGATGCAAGCCTGTCCGCTCTCTCATTACCGTAAACACCCGCATGCCCAGGACAGTATATCCACGTAAGCCGCTGGAGGTTAGAAACTTCTATAGACGACATCCACTCATATGATGTGAAATGTGAAGGGTAGCTAAAATAATGTTTCTTACTGCTCATGAAATAAACAAATTTCTTGCATTTCATATCACATGCAAAACAGGATTTTTTTATTATCTTCTGTGTTTTCTTCTTCAAATATCCAGCAACTCTTTGGTTCTTGTTTGTTGGTAAATTGTGCGTTGATTGTATGCTGTATATAGTATTGAAAAGCCAAGAGCCTGTGAGTTCACTAGCTACCCCGGACAGAAACCAGAATTGTACATTCTAGCCCAAGGTTCAGTTATACAGCTCAGCCAATGTAAGGTTCACTGTGCTCATTCCCAGCCACAAGTGTATCTTCTGGTTATGTCGAGTTCTCCTATACTTTAAGCATGTGTCAAAATGTTTAAGACAAGAGGTTCATCTCTTCCTTAGTCATTGTTTCATTTTTTCAACCACATAGGGTGGATGAAAATTTTCCAATAGAACAGACATTTGTATTGATGGGCTATTGGTAATTGTTTGGCAAAAGAAAATCCCATTTTATAGTAACCCATCTTCTTAGTTATATGATATAAGCTGGCCAGATCTGATTGGTCATAGGGAAGGTCGTCAGAGCAAACTCATACCCTCGAAATTTCGAGATTATCCCACAACTAAAAACGTGCCTACCTTTTTTTAACAGTCCGTATTGTCTAGACCAGAGGTTCCCAAACGTTTTTCCACTTGTGTACCCCTTTTAAACCCAGTTATATAAATGGTATCCCTTGTTTTCAAACAGCTTCTTTAAAACACTGATACTTTTTGTAATGTCTTTCTTAATGGCAATATGGGAAATTTGGTAGTAATTTATTTACTTACTTCTTTCCTCTCCTCGTGGAGCATAGGGCCCCAACAGTTGTTCGCCACTCTTCTCAGTCTCTAGCTGTTCTCTTGATGGCCTCCCAGAACAGTTCAGCACTGGCGCCGTGGGCTCCTCGTTGGGCAGTATTGGTCTAGATCAGTGCGGTCCAATCTTTTTTTAAACTGGGTCGCATCTGGCTGATGGCTGGGGAGGCGCGGGCGCCATACGGTGTTTACAATAACTATACGAAAAATAATAATAGTAATCGAGTGATATTAATAGTAATAATAAAGCATATTAATAAGATGAAAGTTTAATCCTAACTTTCTTCCCCTTTATTTTCTTTGCGTTCTTCTCCTTCTTCTTTGCGTTCGTTCTCTACGACCAATTTTAATCACTCTTTGTGATATGTTTGATCTTTGCCAAGAACGTGTATACGTTGCCCATTGGTTTGGTAGGCCCCTAAACGCATATATTTCTACTCGTTTAGGACACGTGCATCCGATTTCAGCCAAACCACCTTAGTCGCCTCTTACGACATGCGTGGCAAGTAACAGTGGTTCTATTTATTTTTTACACCTCAAATTTGGCCCCAGTAACCACTCGGCTGTTTCTAACCTATTAACCTGACGTTTATTTAAGAAATAAAATTACATTTAACATAGTGTGAAATATGACACTTCATATATATTGGTTCTTCAGTGAAAAATTACATTTAACATAGTGTGAAATATGACACTTCATATATATTGGTTCTTCAGTGAAAAAGCCAGAAAGAAAATGGCGTTGTTAATGACAGTAGAATGGTTACACACAGAAAACAATATAGTAAAAGCGTTAAAACAGTGTTCTTTCGGGAATGTTGAGAGAAAATAAAATGTCATAATCTATTATTCAGAAATGCTTTTCCCCCTTAAGGTTCTCATTTCCTATTAATTACCTGACCCTAAATGATAGAAGAAAACTGGTCACGACAGAAAGGAAGTGTCTACAAAGAATGCTGGGGGTATCAAGAAGAGATCGGTTTAGAAATGAAGACGTCAGGAAAAAACGTGGATACAACATCAGTACTGAACTTCATCAAAAACCAACAAATTAAATGGTTCGGTCACACAAGCAGATTACCAACAGACAGTGCCTCACTATGTTACTACAATACATTGGATACAAAGCAAAAGGCCGACCATGCACAAGGTGGCTTCAGAGATAACAGAGGCGACGTAAGACATTGTTAATGAAGCGCACACAAAAGCCCGTTCTATAAATCTCTACTTACCCTGAATCTGTAAGCCAAATCAGGATTGGAGACAAGATAGAAAGACAATGTGCATAGAGAGGCTCGATCCAGGTGTCTGCTTTTTCAACCAGACGCTGAAAGGCAAAACAGGATTAGAGAATAGATAGATGGACAATTCTTACTATCGTTTAAGTCGGCGGAGTAACTTGGGGCTCCAGAAATGCACAACGAGGGCGCCATGACGCCCATGGACACCGCGCTGAACAGCACCAGTCTAGACCATCTTGATAGATTATTGAATTACATAAATAGATAAGAACGTTATAACAATAAAAATAAAACCATAAGAAACATGTTTATGAAATGTAATCACACCCAGAATATGATTTCTTGATTGAGTTACTGTCGATTGATAACCAAAGAATAATGTGTAAATACAGATATAAATTAGAAAACTATACAAAATTATTATATTTATCTTGTGTGCAATAAAGCGTGAAGATTAGAACATCAAAGAAGGAATTACTACTGCTCAGAGGCACACCAGAAGCAGTTAACTTTAATGTCAAGAACATAAAGACCTAACATTACTTTCTTTGATGTTTTCATCTAAAATGTTTATGTGTGGTGTGTTTAGAAATGTTGAGCCTCCAAACTTCATTACTTATTCCCGAAACCATTGCATATATTGCAGTGCATTGCATTTTTGCATACGAGTTTTCGTCACCAACGTCGTTACGAGTTTATAATATCAATCAACGCAGGTGAAGCAGTTTCTTAAAGCAATGAGTTTCTTTCATGTTTTTAGAAAACAAGTAAAAACCAAGTACTGTAGTTTTACGGAAAAAACAAAACAGTAACAACACATAGCAACATTTCGAAACATTGCTGTGCATTGTTTTTGTATTTTGTAAAACTACAGTACTTGGTTGTTACGTGTTTCGCCTTTGATACATAGTTTTACTGCAGTCTACCCTAATAACGATAATACTTTTAAGAAAACATAATAATTGAGGTCCTGAAAAATATAGTTTACTGTAATCGGTCACATAGAACAGGTTTGTTGATGACATTGCTGTATCTTTGATTTTAGAGTAATTGTGGTAGGTGCAATGATCATCAGATAAATTAAAGAGATATTTCAAAAATATTTTAGAAAAAAATAAATGAGAATTGTAGCTGAAAGCAACATATATAGAATTAATTTATCACCTTTTTCATAGTCTAGACGAGTCTATAGTAGATGGATAATTGTTCTCTACTACAAAATGCAAACAATCCATTCTCCGGTAGACTGTTTCTTCTTTTAATACATAATCCTCAAATTTAGCTCAGTAATTTGTGTCCATTTCTGATAGCGTGTGTAGATAAGTATTGTGACATTAGAAATTTTGAAAGCATTATTATCACCGGCCAAAAAGATTGTTATAGAGAGAGATGGAGAGAGATGTATTTGATGTCATAGGATGTTTTTAAAGTATTCCTGATGGATGTCACCCCTTTTTATTCTGTATCTTCTGATGACATCAATACTTTTTTGTCCATATATTTCAGCTAAATAATTTTGTGTTGATATTTCTCTGTATCAATAGTATTTGTATCATTATGTTCTATACAGTAAGTGTGTCTATCACATTCAGATCTTTTCTGTGTCGTTCTTTAAATGTATAGCTAATTACAGCAACACACCACAGAAAGCTTACCATATGTGAAACACAATGCTTGAGAAAGGCAGTGTGGGTCACCAGAAAAGATAAACTACGAAACGAGGACATCAGAAACAGAGTGGGTATGACTTCATGCACTAAATACATAGAAAAACAGAAAATTCAGTGATTCAGACATTTACTGAGAATGAAATACAACCAACCATCAATAACAGAATAAAATTTAAAAAATACTAGGTACTAGAGCCAAGGGAAGACCAAGAAAAAATGGATCGATAATATCAAGACCACACTAAATAAACGCGGATATAACACAACAAGGGCGACTCATCTGGTCCTGGAAAAAAATTCAAACTTTCACCCCTACACTTAACAATATAAAACTTGTCCTATTTATTGTAAGCAAAAATGATAGATCAATAATATAAGACCGTGCTTCTATTTTTTTAAACTGGTCAGTATGAAACATCTCCTTGTATTTTGTGTTTGTTTTATAATGGACATCAATATTAGTTTTATGAACATTATTAAATGAAAATTGCTCCATTTTCATCCACATCTTTATTTCATCTTATGTCATTGTGGATGTCATGTCTTCTAGGGTGACAGCATTGTGGTATATGATACATTGTCCATTATCAAACAATTAAGTCTATGTAAGAATGGAAGAAATGTTCTCTCTATCCATTCTCTAAATATGAGACCGTACATCTCTTTGTGGTAATCCAGTTTTATGTGAAGCTGTACTAGTGTGCTGGCACCATGTTTTTAATAGTCGGAGCGAGAATTGAAGAATAGTACCATGAAGATAGGGTAACAAAGTCTTCCTGCTTTCCTAAACTTAATATCTCTCTCGATCCCACATTGCGAACCACTGAGAGTATATTCCACTGACAGTGTATATCAGACTATCAAACACTGTGCCTTCCCAATCCCAGACTAAGAAACATCGAGTCACCCCATTCTTAGACTGTGAAACACTGTCCAATTACAATACATTAGTGAGTACCTCTCCTACTTTGACAAATGTTGTTCTGCAAATCATCATCTTTTTGGAGTTGGGAAAGTGTTAAATTGTTCAATATATACCTTTGGTTCATATTTTTCTCTATGTTTTCAATATATTTTTGTTGTCTCTAGTCGAAAGCAGTGGTGGACAACCTGCGGACCAGAACCGATCAGACAAACAATTTTGATCGACCCTCTAGAGCTACTAGTTTAGTACTCTCAGACAAAAAAATAATTAATTTACGAAAGCACACACACACAAACACAACAAATTGTCCGTTCTCTATGTTTTCAAAGATGATGATATCAACGTAAAAGAAAATCTAAAACTGAATTGGTCTCTGTGACTAAGTGGTTAAGCCCTTTGCCTTGAGAGTTGAATGTCGTTGGTTCGAATCCGACAGCGACCTTCTGTTCACGAGTGCAATTTTTTCCAGAGACCTCTAGGATTGTTGCCGGAGCTACTGAGTTCGTACTTTGTGCAATACTCTCAGCAGGTGTCGTGCCATTTCTGCTAAGAGGGACCGAGCTATATGTGGTAAAACCCGGTGCAATGAAGTCAATCCTTTGGCTTTTAAACCCTTTTTATCTCTTTAGACGTAATTTATTCAAACATATGATCGTACAAGTAAAATTGGTAAACAATTCCTTTAGACGTGATTTATTCAAACATATAATCGTACAAGTAAAATTGGTAAACAATTCCTTTAGACATGATTTATTCAAACATATGATCGTACAAGTAAAATTGGTAAACAATTCCTTTAGACATGATTTATTCAAACATATGATCGTACAAGTAAAATTGGTAAACAATTCCTTTAGACGTGATTTATTCAAACATATAATCGTACAAGTAAAACAAGTGTTGACATAAAACCCGTGTTCGAGGAAACGAACTAAAATCCTACCCGAGACAGTATTGTTGATAACTAGAATATGAGAATACAGCAATATTTTCTACGGCCACTAAGTCTCTCACATCAAAAGGGTAGATAGCAAGAAAAGGAAATAGCAGTAGTAAAGGTGGAGATAAGTAGCACACTATAAAAAGAAATAGCAGTAGTAACGGTGGAGGTAAGTAGTACATGATAAAAAGAAATAGCAGTAGTAACGGTGGAGGTAAGTAGTACATGATAAAAAGAAATAGCAGTAGTAAAGGTAGAGGTAAGTAGTACATGATAAAAAGAAATAGCAGTAGTAAAGGTAGAGGTAAGTAGCACACTATAAAAAGAAATAGCAGTAGTAAAGGTAGAGGTAAGTAGCACACTATAAAAAGAAATAGCAGTAGTAAAGGTGGAGGTAAGTAGTACATGATAAAAAGAAATAGCAGTAGTAACGGTGGAGGTAAGTAGCACACTATAAAAAGAAATAGCAGTAGTAACGGTGGAGGTAAGTAGCACACTATAAAAAGAAATAGCAGTAGTAACGGAGGAGGTAAGTAGCACACTATAACAAGAAATAGCAGTAGTAACGGAGGAGGTAAGTAGCACACTATAAAAAGAAATAGCAGTAGTAACGGAGGAGGTAAGTAGCACACTATAAAAAGAAATAGCAGTAGTAACGGAGGAGGTAAGTAGCACACTATAAAAAGAAATAGCAGTAGTAACGGAGGAGGTAAGTAGCACACTATAAAAAGAAATAGCAGTAGTAACGGAGGAGGTAAGTAGCACACTATAAAAAGAAATAGCAGTAGTAACGGAGGAGGTAAGTAGCACACTATAAAAAGAAATATCAGTAGTAACGGAGGAGGTAAGTAGTACATGATAAAAAGAAATAGCAGTAGTAACGGAGGAGGTAAGTAGTACATGATAAAAAGAAATAGCAGTAGTAACGGAGGAGGTAAGTAGTACATGATAAAAAGAAATAGCAGTAGTAACGGTGGAGGTAAGTAGTACATGATAAAAAGAAATAGCAGTAGTAACGGTGGAGGTAAGTAGTACATGATAAAAAGAAATAGCAGTAGTAACGGTGGAGATAAGTAGTACATAAGAAAAAGAAATAGCAGTAGTAAAGTTGGAGGTAAGTAGCACACTATAAAAGGAAATAGCAGTAGTAACGGAGGAGGTAAGTAGCACACTATAAAAGGAAATAGCAGTAGTAACGGTGGAGGTAAGTAGCACACTATAAAAAGAAATAGCAGTAGTAACGGTGGAGATAAGTAGTACATAAGAAAAAGAAATAGCAGTAGTAAAGGTGGAGATAAGTAGTACATAAGAAAAAGAAATAGCAGTAGTAACGGATGAGGTAAGTACATAAGAAAAAGAAATAGCAGTAGTAACGGAGGAGGTAAGTACATGAGAGAGACATTTAAAATTTGTAATAATTTATCACAATTTGCATAATAGCAATGCAAACTCTTTTGCTGCTATATACTTTCCGAAGACGGATCTAAAAATAGCTACTTTTTATTTCTAGGTCACAAACGTGAATGAACGCCTATAGTAGAAATGTATAACGTGTTAACACGTCTTTAGCCCAAAGAGGAGAGATAATTACAGACGTGTTAACGCGTCTCTATCAGTGAATGGGAAAACGTCTATACACGTCCTTAGCAGAAAGTGCGAGATTCGAAAAGTGGAGAAAGAATGGCGCACTTTCCAGGAAAGATGTACAGCGAATTGTTTCGTTATCCGTATCGAGATAACCATGAGTGTTTACTTTTAAATAAAAATTGACTGTTCTAAAATAATACAACATACAAAGCCATTTTCTATCCAAACATTCAAGCTACAGTTTACTTGGGTGACAACACAGACAGGATAAAATTACTCGTTTCAATAAATCTTTGTATGAGCAGCAGAATGTACTTGTCGATGCAAGTAACTGATGTTCAGTAAATGTTTAGTGAATGCTGTTAGTGTGAGCTATCTCATTATTAAAAGATTCGGAAGAATTTAAAACCATTATCCACTGGAGAATTTGTGAAAGTGTTTCGATAAAGCTGCTAAAGTGCTTTGGCCTGGTAAAATCAAATTGATTCAGCAAGTAAGTGACACAGAACTGTAGGACGACTCATAGGGGACACGGCAGAAAGCAGTAAAAGAAGATTGAAAGCTTCAGAGTGTGTGTGTTAAGCTTCTTTGTAATCTCCGTCATTTTGTTTTATAATCAACAGATAGTACAGACAAATACAGTTAACTACCTTTATCAGTGGTTTAGACACGTATTTTTCAACATTAATGGGGGCATTTTAGTGTATCAATCCCGCAAGGGCACCTTTGCAGGCGAATACATGGAGATCCCTTTAAACGATTTTGAATTAAGTTGGGACAAACTTTGTGGAGTGACAACAGACGAGCTTCAACTATGATAGGTAAAATTCAGAACTGGTTGACAAAATTAAATCCCAATTGTAAAGCATAACTATAACTGATTTGGATGTCTCATTCCTTCATTGTATCGTTCATCAATAAAATATGTGTGTGTCAAAGTATATAAGGTCGCTGACATCATGTCCGTCGTTGCATCATGCGTGAACGTCATACAATGAATTCAACCATCGTTAGTTTCAAGAATTTCTTCAGAATTTCCAATCGCAGAATGGCAATCTGCTTTATTACAGTAAAAATACTGAAACGATTCTGTGACCTCAGAACTGACATCGAACTGTTCATAGACACGCAAAGGTAGCTAAGTCAAAGAATTACGAGCCTTTCTGTGTATTTGTCAAATAATATTTTTATTGACATGACTTTAATTCAATCTCCAACTGTAGACACAAGAACAGCTAGCACATGAATTGTATGGACACAACAATTCATTCCAGAATAAATTGAGACTGAGGGCGTGGGGTGTGTAAGTTGCATGAATAAAATACTAATTTCTTTGTAAGACTTGGAGAGCAGAAGTCATTTCTTGTTAATTTTACCAACTATGTCTCTTTTAAGGTCGTTCACATCCTGTTTTGGGAAGTGTTTCAAAGTTTTCGCATCACAAGAAGCAAAGTTAATAAAAAGAGCATCTCACTATCTCCCTAATGCTACTTCGTCGGACAAGCAAATCTAACTTATTGAATTGCAAGAGAATTACATGCTGAAATCAAAGAGCCTCTGGGTTACTGGACCTAAAAAAAACCTTCTTTTCTCCATAAAAAGTATTAAAGGATCACATTAAATGCCCAAAATGTGTCCCCACTATTTGGTGGTACTTTTGCTATTAATTAAAGCATAGATTCCCAAACGTTTTCGGCTCACCGCCCACTTTGCACAACATAAACTTTGTAACGCCCCCCCCCCCCTCCCTCCACCTTATATAACAGTTTGCCAACGCCCACCTCCTCATTTATATACATGCTCTATTTTCTTTGACATAGAAAATTGATATATATTTCTGTCAAACATGGTCAATTTTCAAATGTTCATATGCATGAAATAGAAAATTGATGAAAAAATGGATCATGTATCATTAATCCTCTCCGCTCCTCGTGGAGCATAGGGCCTCAACAGTTGTTCGCCACTCTTCTTGGTCTCTGGCTGTTCTTTTATGTTCTCCCAGGTCAATTGAGCACTCTTCAGCTCCTCAGTAAGACCTCGTCTCCAAGTCTGCTTAGGGCGTCCTCTTTTCGTTTTCCTGCGGGTTCCACTCGAGCACCTGTCTAGTGACACTCGACTGTGTCTTCCGCAAGGTATGGCCTATCCATCGCCATCTTCTCCTCTTGACCTGTGTCATCATAGGTTCCTGCCCTGTTCTTATCCACAGATCCGTGTTTGTAACTCTATCATACCATCTCAATCTGAGAATCCGCCGCAAACATCCGTTGACAAAGGTCTGGATCTTATTTGTATTTGCCCTAGTGACTCGCCAAGTTTCCGAGCCATACAGCAACACCGACTTCACATTTGAGCTGAAAATCCTGAGCTTTGTTTTCGTGGAGATGGCAGCGGACTTCCATACCATGTGCAGGATCGCAAAGGCCTGTCGGGCCTTCCTAATCCTAGCATTAATGTCCTCATCTGTACCTCCTGATCTGCTGATCTTACTTCCAAGGTAGACAAATTCATCCACATCTTCTATGTCCCTTTCCTCAATCCGTATTGGATCTTGCTGTATGTTGTTGCTACGCATTACTTTAGTCTTCTCTTGACTGATTTTAAGGCCGACTCGTTGTGCCGTTTGTGCCAGAGCATCCACTTTTTCCTGCATGTCTTGTAGTCTATGCGAAAGCAAGGCGAGATCGTCCGCAAAATCCAGGTCTTCTAGCTTTGACATACGTGTCCACTGTATGCCTTTTCCAGACCTGTCGTAGGCTGTGCGTGTGACCCAATCAAGTAGCACCAAGAAGAGGAGGGGGACAGCAGGCATCCCTGTCTAACACCAGTAGTGACCTGGAACTCCTCTGACAGTCTTCCATCATGAATAACCTGGCAGGCAAACCCTCATACAGCTGCCTGATGATGTCGACAGTCTTCTCCGGCACCCCATAGTTTCTTAGGATCCCCACATTGATTTCCTATCTATGCTGTCAAATGCCTTCTCAAAATCAACAAAGCACACGTAGAGCGGAGCCTGCCACTCCATTGTTTGTTCCACTATGATTCTTAAGGTGGCTATCTGGTCATTGCAAGATCTATCTTTCCGGAATCCCGCCTGTTCGTCCCTAAGCCTCTGGTCTATAGCGTCTTTCATCCTGTCCAGAATAACCCTAGTGAGGACTTTGCTGGGAATGGAGAGCAGCATGAACCCTCTCCACTTGTCACAGTTTGACAAATTGCCATTCTTTGGCAGTTTCACGAGGAGGCCTTTCTTCCAATCTGCTGGTATCTCCTTCCTGTCCCACACCAAGTTGAACAATATGTGGAGTTGGTTTACCATCTCTTCTCCCTCCCTCAGAGCTTCCGCTGGGATATTATCAACTCCTGCCGCCTTGCCCTTTCTCAAGTTTTTCAAGGCATTGCGGATTTCCTGTTTTGTGATCTCCCTTACGTTTATGTCCAGCGGGTCTCCTTGCCCTAAATCTAGTGGGTTTAGTGGGGAGGTCTATTTAACACTTCCTGGAAATGCTCTTTCCAGCACCCCAGTTGTTCATCAATTTTAGTCAAAAGTTTTCCAGTCTTATCTCTCACTGGCCTGCTCTGCTTATTTTTCCTCCCACTCAACAATCTGGTTGTCTCATAGAGAGCCTTGAGGTCACCTTTGCTAGCTGCTGTCTCTGCCTCTTCTGCTATCTCATTTATGAATGCTCTTTTGTCGTTTCTCAGCTGTCTTTTTACCTCTCTAGCCATCTCGTTATATCTAGTTGCTGCCGCCTGTTTTTGCTGTCTTGTTCGTGACTGGTTTACTTCTTGTTTCAGCTTCTTCCTCTCCTCCACCCTCTGCCATGTTTCGTCCGTGATCCAGGGTTTCCTGATTGATGATGGTCTCCCAAGTATTTCTTCACAGGCTCCAACTGTCGCCTGCTTTAAGGTGTTCCACCTACTCTCCACTGTACCTTCCTCTTCTGTTGCCTGTAGTGCCTCGAAACGGTTCTTTAGAGCAATCTGGAAGACTTCCTTTGTGGCCTGCGATTGGAGTTTCTTGACATCAAACTTGATTCGTGTACTTTGTTGTTTCTTCTTTGCCGATAGTTTCATTTTTAATTTTACAGTTACCAGATGGTGATCAGATCCTATGTCTGCTCCTCTCTTCACTCTAACATCTTGTAGTGATGCTCTCCATCGTTGGCGAATTGCCACATGGTCGATCTGGTTTTCCGTCCGATGGTCTGGCGAGATCCATGTTGCCTTATGGCATCTTCGATGTGGAAAGAGTGTACCCCCAATGACAAGCTCATTTGAGGCACAGAAGTCTGCAAATATCTCACCATTTTCGTTCATGCTTCCAAGACCATTTACTCCCATCTCTTCATGTAAGACAGGCATAAAATAAATTAAAAGGCAGAATTCAAATTTTAAATGATTATTCAATCGCAATATCACGAAAATAAACTATTTTAAAATACTTATAATTAATTTCTTCTTTAATGAGCCACCGACCCCTAATCGCCTGAACACCCCAAAAATTCTTATGAATCCACTATCGCCCGCCCCCTTCCCTAGAACGCTTCAGTGCTCACTAGGGGCGGTACCGCCCACTTTGGGAAACGCTGAATTAAAGGAACTAAATCAAAAGTAAAAAATCGATTAAATGGCGATCGCCTTGATAGCACATTAGGCATTGCATTTAGCCAAACAGTACCAGATTTGAAACACTCTTGTATGGAAGTTCAAAAACAATCTTCTCACAAAATATGTGAAATGCGTATTCATAATTTATTGTCGATTTCTTTTTCTCTCTACACTCTCCACTCTCTCTTTACCCTCCTCTACTTTCCTTGGAAATATGATTTCTGCATGATATTAGCTTTCACACGCAAATTAAGTGATTTATAAAAGGTTTTCTAATATGTGGGAGTATCCGACCCTCTGCATTCTTAAGTGTTTCAGGTCCTGCCCCAGGCATATAACAGGTTGCCCAGCTCAAGTCTGAAGCGATAGCTATGATCAGTTTCATTAATGTTCAGATCAATTAGGGCTATATCGATCAATAAAATAGTTTTCTCTTATTTCAATATTTCGCGTCTACTGTTTGCCACACTCTGATAACAATTATGTTCATTACAATTATTTGATTTATTCCAAGATTGCTTCTTTTTGCTTTCTCTTGGCTCCCTCACTTTATAACTTCTTCTTCACCTCTCAACTCCCAACGGAACACAGGTCTTCAATAAACTTCTTCCAGCTCTTCCTCTCTACTGCCATCCCTTCCAATTAATTTCCATATTGTACCTCATCGTCATCAGGTGCTGTGCCGGCTGGCATAGGCGATCATGGATCTCCACAAGTCTCTATCTTTGGTATTTGCTATCAACTCAGATGTTGACCCTCTACCATACCACGAAGTTAAGCCATCCAAAATTTTCCTCTGTGTCTTCCTATGTCTCGTCTACCCTGATTTTACCAGTTGTCCCAATGTGTTCTAAGCCTACCCTCCTCATTACATGCCCGAAAAGTTTTGATCCATTACATTTTCTTTGGAAAATAATGTGGTGGTTTCCCCTTGCCTTTCACATCCACATGAGGAGCTATTCTCCATCTTGGACAACCATTTGCGGTTGTCAGGACAAGTGAGTGCCCCTCTCTGATCAACAGCAGAGGTTTCCACTTATACCGGTGAATACCCGGTGATATGACTTATATGACAATATAACGGGAGAACACTGTGGTGTGTCGCTCGAACTGATAACAGTGTTCATCTCTCAAGAAACCACATCGACCCGATGTATTCTATGATTTCAACTGAAACATTACATAAAAGTTGGACGAAATAAATATCCTTTCTTCCGAAAAACACATCTCATCCACTGGAAATTCAAGAAACGAAGCACAATCCAGCACAAGCTAACGACAACACATCTTGTCGCCGCCATATTGCTTACGTCGTATCCTTTTGTTGTACCTATCCTTTTAATATCAGAATCCAGCTCTCTTCTCCATGTCTGTCTAGGCCTTCCCTACTCATCTTTCCCTGTGGGTTCCAAAACAGTGCCTGTCTTGCAATGCTTCCGGTCGGTCACCTCAATGTATGTCATATCCATCGTCAGCGTCTCTTCCTGAGCTCTTTCTCCACTTGTACCTGCTTAGTTCTTTCTCTGAGTTCTTTCTCTGAGCTCTTTCTCTACTTGTACCTGCTTAGTTCTTTCTCTGAGTTCCTCGTTCGTAATCTTATCAATACCATCTCAGTCCCTCTATTGTACGTAAATATCCATTTCTGTAACTCTATAGCTCTATAACTAACCCGTTGTGAAAATACTTTTTTGTGATTTTGTAATGTCAATAGCTTGAGAGTATGTATGATGTTCTGCTAGTTTGTAGCATCACTGCAATGTTTGATCTTTTCAATAACGTAATCTCTGTTCTGAGGGACTTACTGAAGACCTGAAACATAGGAATGAGAACAATGAAGTATTTAGGACATATAAAAAGACACAAAGAGTTGGAGAAGAGCATTATGGAAGGGGGCATACCGGAAAATACGAAAAGAGGATAACCACGAAGAAAATATTTTCGAGGTGTAAATAATTATTTGAGCATGCTGGTTGCAGACGCGGGACATATGGCCTATGAGATAGAGAAGTTCTTAAGTATCAATAGTGTGGCTAAGTTCTGCTCAGAACTAGCTATTTGAAGAAGATACCAATTTTAATAATACCAAATTGACTCTAGTCAATAGTAGAATCATATAAGAATTTTGCGATATGGATTTCAGAAACACTAAAATTATCAAATCAAATTAAAGTGATTAACTTCGAAGTTAAATGGATATAATAGAAATTATGAAATGATTACCAAACCGCTTGTCACTTTCACCTATGTAAGTCATATCACAACGGTCTCATTGTATATCATAGATAACATTCGGAACTCGCAGCAAAACCATTGTTACAGCTTTATTAGAGTGTGATTTTATAATGACTTTAGAATGTGGATTTAATATGGTTTTAGAAGGGGGCTTTAAAATGGTTATTAAACTCATTATTACATAATGTTTGTTTTTTGGTGTATTATTTGCATACTTTTGGTCGTTTTAAAAAAAAATATATATATAATGAATATGTTGTGTACTAACTTTAATATGCGTCTTGACAATAATTATTGAAATGTTTTATCTTTTGTTAGATCTTTGTTGGTTCTTATTCAAGTTCTCTACCTCTTTTGTGGACTTCATTGCTATAGTTTTCAAATTAATTTCTTTGTTACGGATTTTCATGTTAATTATTTAATAATGCAAGTACTTTGAACCATTCACATTCTCTTTTTGATCAGTATGTGTCTCCTATGTTGTACCTATCTATGTTTTAACATGTGAATATTTGTATGATTATAGACTATCTATGTTTTAACATGTGAATATTTGTATGATTATAGACTATCTATGTTTTAACATGTGAATATTTGTATGATTATAGACTATCTATGTTTTAACATGTGAATATTTGTATGATTATAGAATATCTATGTTTTAATATGTGAATATTGTATGATTATAAACTATCTATGTTTTAACATGTGAATATTTGTATGATTATAGACTAACTATGTTTTAACATGTGAATATTTGTATGATTATAGAATATCTATGTTTGAATATGTGAATATTGTATGATTATAAACTATCTATGTTTTAACATGTGAATATTTGTGTGATTATAAACTATCTATGTTTTAACATGTGAATATTTGTATGATTATAAACTATCTATGTTTTAATATGTGAATATTTGTATGATTATAAACTATCTATGTTTTAACATATGAATATTGTATGATTATAGACTATCCATGTTGTAACATGTGAATATTTGTATGATTATAGAATATCTATGTTTTAACATGTGAATATTTGTGTGATTATAAAGCAATCAAAGTGAATGGTCACACCCACAATAAGTTAGAGATAAATAAAAATTGTAAATAAATCCAGTCGAAGATACGAAACAATATATGTTTGCAGATATAGAGATGGAAGGAAAAAGAGAGTATTTCAAAGTTGACTCAGACTGCAATTGTATAACAGAATTGCAA
The DNA here is from genome assembly GCA_020796225.1 of Arion vulgaris. Classification (NCBI taxonomy): domain Eukaryota; kingdom Metazoa; phylum Mollusca; class Gastropoda; order Stylommatophora; family Arionidae; genus Arion; species Arion vulgaris. The sequence goes on along the minus strand of CM036756.1, from coordinate 41,878,223 downwards.
ACACAGACCTATGGATAAGAACAGGATAGGAACCCATAATCACGCAGGTTAAGAGGAGAGAGTGGTAATTGGTTAGACATATTCTACGAAAGACCCAGTCTAGTGTAACTAGACAAGCGCTTTAGTGGAACCTGCAAGGAAAACGGAAAAAAGAACGTCCTTAAAAGACCTGGTGACGAAGTCTTCTTGGGGAACTGAAAGGTGCTGGACAATCCTGGAAACCATAAATAAATCAGCCACAGACCAGGAAAAGTAGCGAACAACTGTTGAGGCCCTATGCTCCAAGATGAGAGTAGAGGAGTAAATCAAGCTATATACAGAGAAACTTTGATATTATTTGAATTATAAAGTAAGAAATATATTCCAAATAGTGATGCAGAAATAAGTCGACAAATAAGAGAATCTTTAAAATAATGATGTAGCGAGCGAGTTAGGAAATTCGATAATTACATTCATACTACGATAATTATTTCCTTGAATGTGGTGTAGCTATTATGTTTCTTCAGCACGGTGGAATAACCGATCACTGCCAATTTCAACGTCCACTCACAATTATTCCCACTATTTATAACATTTCGATCAGGTTACTAGAGGGGGGATATGGTAAAAGTTACAACACTTACTCACTATGATATTTTGACTAGTTCATGACAGCAGCAGAAGAAAGGTTTGCATAACCAGTAAGACTACGAGAAAACTGGCTGACGTTCCAAATAAGAAATATAAAATTGATATATTTTGGACATAAAAAAAGACGCGAAGGGTTGAAGAAAATTATTATGAAAGGAGATATTCCGGCAGAGAGTAGAAATAGGAAGACAGCGGAGAAGATGGATTCAATTCAGGGTGTGACATGGTTTTAGAATGACGGCTCCAGAGTCGGGATATCTGGCTTATGAGAAAGATAAATTCAAAAGGACTGTTACGGGAACAAAGTTCTGCTCAGGAGAAGCTATTTGATGAGGATTAAAGCTAAATGTTTTATCTTTAAATAACTAGTTCTTAACTCAATCCATACCATTAACTACTATAGCGGCATTCAAACGTGCGTCAGTCATGGTTGACAACCTCACTCATCGTGTGCAGTTGATTAGAAAAAAAAGTTAGAGGCATAACTAAAACAGTATTGCCTTAAATATCATATAGTAAAAAAATCGATTAATTTATTACTTATTTTGTAAGTTTCATAATCAGATATAATGTGTAGTTGAAAGAAGAAAGAAATCAGCAGTAAAATAAAGTAGCCAAATTTGTCTTCTCATATGATCGCATTAACTCTTAAAATATCCTTGAAATCGATGCTAGCCTGACTGACGAGGTTCACTGGTGATAAGGAAATCAAGTCTTCACACAAAAAGGAGTCAGAGATGTCACATTATGCGACTTAACTAAGTCTGAATTCATAGCGGGCGAACGACCAAAATAAAACCAGAATACGACAAGCAACCTGGCAAACCATGCGACCAGCACCATTTGTCTGATAGATCACCTGAAGTGCCAAAATGTTATACATTTTTTAAAGTCATTCGTAAGATCAAATTTGATACTATTTGTATATATATATATTTGTTATATAAAACATCAGATGAATTAATCAAGTACAGCTTTCAACATCTGATGTCTACATTCTGATACATATTGTGGTTTGGAAATTTAATGAGAAATGAATACAATCAACCACCACTAACAGCATACAATAAAAAGAGATTAGGTACTAAAGCTGAGGGAAGACGAAGAAAAAGATGGATAGACAATATCAAAACCACACTAAATAAACACGGATATAATACAACAAGGGCGACTCATCTGGCCCTGAAATGTAAATTAAAGCTCCCACACCTACGCTTGACGGCAAGAATGAACAACCAATTCTATCATCAACCTGGGGAAAGTGTTATAGAAGAGTCCTTCGTATATCATGGACAGAGAAGAGATCAGATAGATCTATCCAGAAAGAACTAAAATCAAAGAAAACTAGCTGATGCTACAAATAAGAAAGAGAAAATTGAGGTATTTTTTACATATCAAAAGAAACGAATTGCTGGAGAAGACCATCATGGAAGAAGGCATACCGGCAAAGTGAAGAAGAGGAAGATCACTCAGAAAATGGGTTCAGGATGTAACTGGTGGTTTGAATATGACGGCTGCAGAGGCGGGACATCTGGCCTAGGAGAGAGATAAATTTCGGACTTTTGAGGTGGCAAAGTTCTGCTCCGAACAAGCTATTTGATGATGATGATGATGACCTGGGAAAGACAATAGATAATGGATATTCTGATATATGATATAATAATATGGTGTTCTATTGAAAATTGTGTTCTACAAAACAGAAATTATTAACGTGCTTTTCGTGTACTTATACTCAGAATACAAGTTGGCGTCTGTAGCTTAAGAGGTAGTGAGCTCTATCACACCCTAAGCGTACCTGGTTTAAACTCCCCCGCGGGCAGTTTGGAAGTAACGAACGGTAAAAATGACCTTACCGTACAGACAGCAATGGCAAACTACTGAACGTATAAGTGGTGCCTAGAAAAATTACAACTATTTTACTGTGGTTGATGGCTAAGTCCTGTAAAGGATATGCCCCGATTTTCGATACTCAGAGTTAATGAGTCTCGCCTGCGTATTGCTAGGGCTCTCAAGGGAAACAAAGAATAGTAACACCGCCACCTACAAGGCGCGCATGTCGTAAGAGGCGATTAAAGTAGGGGTCTAGGGAAGCTACCCTAGTAAATAAAAAAGCGCCGTATAAATCGGATATGCTGGGCTACTTGTATGCGCATAAATGGCACAACGTACAATCGCTCTTAGGCTTGGATCACATACAAATCACAAAGAGTGGATAACAAGTGGTCGATATGGAACGTTTGCAGAAGAAGAAGAAGAAGAAGAGTTAATGTGTGCAACGTGTGGGATCGACGTACTAGTAGACATCAGATCATGCCATTGAAACGGTCTGAATTATAAAAGAACAATCCACAAATCATTTCCTTCTAGCAAATATACAAATCTGTACGAGGTTGACAAATGTTAATCGTATTCATAGTGCAATCTAACAATCTCACATACCACGTTCAGTTCTATTATCTGATGCTTCTCCATCAATCAGGAAATCGCTTTACAAATATCAGTGTCAACAGTTGAATGCAGACAAAGTGAGGAAATGTAAATGATCTAAGTCAGCATTTACAGTGGTAATTTTGTTCTATTTTTTTCTTCTTCTTCTTCTCTTCAACTGTTTACTTCTTTATAGACGTGTTAGGGATCGGGAAAGTTAGTAATCTTGTGTGTGCTTGTTTTAATGCACTTTGTAAGCTGTTATTTATTTTCTTAGGGCTGTTCATGAGGTCGTCGCTCCATCTTTTGCGGTGTCTTCCTCTTGATCTGTACTCATACATTTTCTGTGTAGCCCTCTGTGGTAGACAATACCAGAGCATTCTTGCTAGTTGTCCAGAACATTTAATCTGTTCCTCCCGCTTATTTTATAATTTCATGTAAATAAAGTGTTCTAAGAACTCAATGAGAAGCACTAGAAAGATAAGTAGTATGATAATAAATCTTCTTCTTCTTCTTCGAACGCTCTATAACGACCACTTGTTCCACTCTGAGTGATTTGATGTGATCTGAGCCTAGGAGCGATTGTACGTTGTTCCAGTTATGCGTCTAAAACTAGGCCAGCACATTCGATTTCTACGATGCTTTTATTTACTAGATGGCGTCTGTGGCTTAGGGGATAGTGACTCGGTCTATTAACCCCGAAGTTCTGAGTTCGAATCACGCTGCGGACAGTTTGGTTGCAAATTGTTTCGCGTAGATTGTTATAAAAGGATGATGACACCACCTGTTCAGAAAGCAATGACAAACTCCTAAACGTAATAATGCTTAGATAAATCACAAGCAGCTTTAAAAAGCTGGGGTTGATTCGCAAAGTCCTGTAAAGGATATGTAATTAACTTTTTCTTTGTTTACTAAGGTAGCTTCCCTAGGTCCTACATAAGTCGCCTCTTATGACATGCCTTGTAGGTCGCAGTGTTACTATTCTTTGCTTACCTTGCAGACCCCGACACCTCACCGGCGTGATAATAAATATTAAAACAGCTCTATAAATATTGATATCTACAGAATTAAACAAACATGTAATCATATATATAGTACTTAACGCATATCTCAAGACCAGATGATATTTACTTTCATACCAATTTTCCACGAAAAGATAGCTGATCAAAATGTAAAATATAACGATAAAAGTGAGTAACAATTTACTATTGTTTGATCAATTGATTGATAGGACCATCATCATTGCACTTCGGTGAGTAACCATATGTTCTCCGATCTCTTTCCTACACAGGAAGATCTCAGCTGCAGTGCACGAACCCCGTAGCACCGGCAAGGGTCCCCGATGTAATTTTGAAGATGATGAAGATATATTTGTAGGAATTTTAGTTTTGTTTTCTTTCTAATGAATTTTGCCCGGGCAGCTGCTTTCCAGCATGCTCTTCTCGATTTTAACTGTCAAGGGCTCAAATTGAACACGGAACCTACGTTGTATCGTCTGTCTCCGATAAGACTAGGAACTCGATCTCACCTACACTGAGAAAAGGGATCTCTGGAAAAATATATCGATGGCTCTACGAGGGAGCGAACCGAGTACCTTTAGAACGAGAGGCAAGGAACTAACCTCTACGCCACAGAGGATTCCCTAATACAGTTAAGGTACAGTTAAAATCAACTAAAGAAGCTATGAAAATTCATCGGTAACTTTTCTATTTCCAAGCTGCTTTAATCAGATAGCCATCCGTATAAATGCTAACAGTTCATGCAAATTACTAACTAGGCGCCTTGAGAATACATAATGCTCTTGGCCTGTTCCACATATTATACGGGAAACTTTGACCTTCCAATCCTTTAACAACTATTAACACTCAGTTGTCGAGTTTTATGATCGTTGCAAAATTAAAATTTCATTTCAGACTCGCCAAATATGCCTACAAAATCACAGGAAACCGTTATATCACAAAATCATGTTATCCTATAGCAATTTCTTCCATCACACATTTGTGTCGGTATCATTCTAAGATTGGATGCAGAGTTTCGCTGCTGTAGAATTGATGGTTTTTCTGCAATTTATATTGGACTTTGAACATGACTTGTTTAACGGACTATAGTACAATCTATAGTATAGTCTTGTATCCACGTCTACAGTTTCAACTACTTCTTCTTCTTCTTCTTTTGTCGTCACAATGCTACCAGGTTGTTGCCCAGTGTCGTGGTTTTTAGTAGAACCACGTCGAATTTTTAGTTTCCACTACAGACCCACGAATATGTAAAGTAAACAACCCGTTTTTATACCATGTTGTATATTGCGGAATAATGCGTTATACTCTTTTTCTTTCACAAATAGTCCACAATGTGTGATGTAGTCAACCACACGCTGATCGCCTTTACTTTCCAGTGTTTATCCGGCAACCAACTAAGACGGGTAGATTTGACACAGTCGGAAAAATCAATCTCTAGCTGGGAAATTTGATCCTGGCACAACGCTCCTGCGAATCAAGTGCAATAACTTACATATAATGGAGGCTATTAACAGACCGACGGATGTCTCTTTTAATTTTCGGCATTAACAAATCCACCAAGGAATCTGAAATGTGGACTTTAGTCGAAAACGAAACAGCGCAACTTGTACAAAAAAACAAGAACGAAATAAATTGCGCTGTATTTTATTTTTTTTACCATACAATCAGAATTTATTTTTTCTTTTATTTCTGTCTTTATTCCGTTGAAATTTAAAAAAGTTAGTTTCACATAATTTCACATAAATAAAATGTGTTCAATGTAAACTATGTAAACCATAGTTTTATAGGATTTTTTGGGGAGGGGTTATCGTTTCCTTCCTCCCCCACACACACACACACACACACACACACACACACACACACACTCCCTACCTCATGAATTCAGAAGAAATCATGACGTATAAGACTAATTTTTGCGTTAAGTTTTCCTTTGCTTATCACCAGTGTCCCTCGCTATTCAGTCGAGCCTCACTTCCAACTTCATAGTTGTCAATCATAGTAATAACGTTTCTTCTTGTTTTGTTGTGCTTCATCTCTTGAATTCATATTTGGTTATATGTATCTATATTTCGTTAGTTTTACGTCAGTTCGTTTATTCTTTATAGACTTATGGAGGAGTGATAACATCAGACAGAATCAATATACATCTTTTGACAGTAACACTCTACATCACGATCATACATCATTCGTAAATTATAATTATGTTGGCTGTGTGAACTTTCCATAAATGTGACAAGTCTCTTGAATTAAGATAGTTAACCTTTCATTCTCATGGTCTCCATTCCTTTTTTGAGCTATTGTCTATTCTCCTGACACACCTTCGTTCTGTGGATTCATTTTCATTATTTCGTTCCCCTTCTGTCCTGAGGGTTACCTTTCATTCTCTTTATCTACTTTCATTCGGTGGGTTACCTTCTATTCTCTTTATCTACTTTCATTCGGTGTTTTACCTTCTATTCTCTTTATCTACTTTCATTCGGTGGGTTACCTTCTATTCTCTTTATCTACTTTCATTCGGTGGGTTACCTTCTATTCTCTTTATCTACTTTCATTCGGTGTTTTACCTTCTATTCTCTTTATCTACTTTCATTCGGTGGGTTACCTTCTATTCTCTAGGTTACCTTTCACACTTGAGCTTCTATTTTGTTGTATGTTTCTTTGGTTCTTTTTAATTCCAGTTTAAACATAAATGTATGTGATGATATTCCAGAGGCCCTTAATACTTATTCACAGTCTATTGATTTACCATATTCATCGGTCCCGGTACTTCCTGGGGTTCTTAAAACTCCTATTCACTTGTTGTGGTATATAATACACAAATAATCAGAAGCTATCTTTCTTGAAAACTGCAAAATTCGTTATCTACTGTCTTGTATGTGTGTTCCGTTGGTTTAGTGTGCTTGTATGTGTGTTCCGTTGGTTTAGTGTGCTTGTATATGTGTTCCGTTGGTTTAGTGTGCTTGTATGTGTGTTTCGTAGGTTTAGTGTGCTTGTATGTGTGTTTCGTTGGTTTAATGTGCTTGTATTTGTTTTCCTGATGTTTCTTCGTTAGATCTGCAAGGTTGGTTTGCGTTAAGTCGGTTTGGTTACTCTTGGAATATACTATGTTTTCTATGGTACTAACTTGTTTTACACTACTTAAAACACTAATAATGTAATATAAGCGCTTAAAACTTGTCTTAACTTCAATTTTGGTTTAGCCGATGTGCGAACAAGTAATATTTCTAGTACAGATGCATAAACATTCGCCTTTGCTTATTTTTTCTCTCTAAATTGCAGCTGACGCCTAAATGAGCTAGATGAAGACATAAGTCTTGTTATGTCTAGTGCGATCGTTTGCTTAGATTAAATGGCACAGTCTGACCTTATTGATGTAAAACTCCCATTAACAGCAATTCCCAGTATCTCTGTCTACCTCCTAACCATATCTCCCTTTCCGTATTTAATGCAGAGAATAAAACCTTTCCATAGATGTCCAGTTTTCTAAACCATAGATTTCCAAACATTTTCGGCCCACTGTCCACTGTCCACTGTCCACTGTCCACTGTCCACTGTCCACTGTCCACTGTCCACTGTCCACTGTCCACTGTCCACTGTCCACTGTCCACTGTCCACTGTCCACTTTGCACTGTCCACTGTCCACTGTCCACTGTCCACTGTCCACTTTGCACAACATAAACTTTGTAACGCCCCTCACATTACAACAGTTTACCAACGCCCCCTATATATATCTCTTTGACATAGAGAATTGATATATATTTCTGTAATACATGGTCAATTTTCCAATTATTATATACATGAAATAGAAAATTGATAAAGAAATGGATCGTGTAAGACGGGCATACGATGAATTTAAATGCAGAGTTCAAATTTTAAATTATTATTCAATCGCAAAATCACGAAAATAATTTTATTTTAAAATATATATTATTAATTTCTTCTTTAAGGAGCCACCGATCCCTAATCGCCTGAACACACCCCCTTCCACCCTCCACCCCCACCCCCAAATTCTTCTGAATCTACTATCGCTCCCCTAGAATGCTGCAGCGCCCACTGGGGGCGGTACCGCCCACTGTGGGAAACGCTGTTCTAAACTATATGGCAGGCGAGAACAACTTACTGCTCATGGATCAGAACAGCACGTCAAGAAATTTTGACCAAGCAAAAGTTTCATTAAAAATGTATATACACTTAGGCCTTCAATTAAACAAAAATTGACATTAATGATTGGAAATGGCCCTATATCAGAGATCACATTATCGATTGATTTATTGATTTATTTATGTATTGATATGGTCATCATCATTGCACTTCAGTGAATATAACATGTATGATCCGATCTCTCTCTTAGAGAGGAAGATCTCAGCGACAGTGTACGAGCTCCGTAGCACAGACAAGCGTCCCCGTTGTAACTTTGAAGATGGGTAAAAACATGTTTAGGATTTCTATTTCAATCATTGTGACGAATTTTGGTCCGGTTCGAGCAGCAACTTTCTAGCTTACTGTTCTTGGTTTTAAACTGTCACGGGTTGTTTTAGGTGCTCAACTTGTACACGGGAACTACCTCTTATCTTCCGTCTCCGATAGGACTATTTACTCGATCTCACCTACATGTATCAGATTTCTCTTTAAAAATATACTAATCGCTCCACATCGGAACAAACCAAGTACCTTAGGAGGGAGAGGCGATCATCTACCTCAGCTTCACAGAGAGCCCCTATATAATCTAATAGAACCTATAAGATGTAAATTAAGCGAGCTTCAAGAATTACCACAAGACTTCAACTCAAAGTATGGACATTTTAATTACCACAAGACATCAACTCAAAGTATGGACATTTTAATTACCACAAGACATCAACTCAAAGTATGGACATTTTAATTACCACAAGACATCAACTCAAAGTATGGACATTTTAATTACCGGTCTAAAGTACTCGACAAATCGGTGTAAAATTATAAGGTGAATTTATGACATTCGAAGTGAGATTTTCGTTTTCATGGAGATAAAAGATAACCCTGCCATGCCTTTCTGGGCATCTGTCGGTTTGTCTGTTTAGTTGTAGAGCCCAACACTTGAATTATCTTAGCCTCAAGTTAGTGTTCAAAATCTGGGGACACATCAAGATATTCCATAATAAACTGAAATTGTGGGAAGTAATCTGCAAGAAGGAAATACTGCTATATGTGTAGATGGACATCAAGACATTCCATAAGAAACTGGAACTGTAGGAAGTAATCTGCAAGAATGAAATATTGCTATATGTGTACATGGACATCAAGATATTCCATAAGAAACTGGAACTGTAGGAAGTAATCTGCAAGAAGGAAATATTGCTATATGTGTACATGGACAACAAGATATTCCATAAGAAACTGGAACTGTAGGAAGTAATCTGTAAGAAGGAAATATTGCTATATGTGTACATGGACATCAAGACATTCCATAAGAAACTGGAACTGTAGGAAGTAATCTGCAAGAAGGAAATATTGCTATATGTGTACATGGACATCAAGATATTCCATAAGAAACTGGAACTGTAGGAAGTAATCTGTAAGAAGGAAATATTGCTATATGTGTACATAGACATCAAAACATTCCATAAGAAACTGGAACTGTAGGAAGTAATCTGCAAGAAGGAAATATTGCTATATGTGTACATGGACATCAAGACATTCCATAAGAAACTGAAACTGTAGGAAGTAATCTGCAAGAAGGAAATATTGCTATATGTGTACATGGACATCAAAACATTCCATAAGAAACTGGAACTGTAGGAAGTAATCTGCAAGAAGGAAATATTTCTATATGTGTAGATGGACATCAAAACATTCCATAAGAAACTGAAAGTTTGGGAAGTAATCTGCAAGAAGGAAATATTGCTATATGTGTACATGGACATCAAGACATTCCATAAGAAACTGAAAGTATGGGAAGTAATCTGCAAGAAGGAAATATTGCTATATGTGTACATGGACATCAAAACATTCCATAAGAAACTGGAACTGTAGGAAGTAATCTGCAAGAAGGAAATATTGCTATATGTGTACATAGACATCAAAACATTCCATAAGAAACTGGAACTGTAGGAAGTAATCTGCAAGAAGGAAATATTGCTATATGTGTACATGGACATCAAGACATTCCATAAGAAACTAAAAGTGTGGAAAGTAATATTCTAATTTTTGTGTAACACTTAGAGAGCCATCTCCAGCAACTGAAGTCGGTTATAACGTTCACTACCAGATCGTGGAGCATTTGAAATGTTTACATCAAATCAAACAAGGTTGAAGTGTTTCTCACCATATTTCGTAGTCGACATCCAACGATTGTTTCTGCGAACATGCAAATGGATATTATTGACTTAAACGACAAAGAATAGATGAACATCAAAGTGGAATATCTTTATTTTATTGAACTTCTATTCAACTTATTTCCTCCACAAGGAGTAGTCAATGGTCACATCAAATAGGGGGTATCACTGTTTCATCTTCTTCGACGATCTCTTGTCATGCGCTTGACCAGGGTAGACCACCAACTGGGATGTCAGCTTCATGTCAGTCAGGTTTTTCCAAGGCAGGTCGACATTCAGGCCATGCCCTTGCATCAACTGTTTGACATTGCTTATTTCTGTAAACAATTGTTGTCCCAAAATGAAGTGGGCTAAAATAAAAACAAGAATTTGATTAACTGATGAACATCTGTAAACCTCATTTCACGCTCATGTTAGCCAAACACCACCATATTTATACAAGCTTTCTACTGGAAGTTCAAGCACAACAATTTCATTAAATCTGAAAGCTAGCCATTTACAATTTTGAGTTAAATTGTTTTTTTCTCACCCTTTAACTGTTCTCTCTCTCTCTCTCTCTCTCTCTCTCTCTCTCTTAGTTCAACCTACTCCCCGTCTTCCTCATCTATTCAGTAATATGATTTCGACAATATGTTCGTTTTCATGTGCTTGAATATTAATTAATTTCTAGAAGGGTTCGTTATTTCTTTTATTATTTATTTCAGATCTGGCCTGTAAAAAGGTCTAAAAAGGTTCTAATGGCGTAGGATTGACATCGTTGCACCGGGTGTCCCCATATGACTCATTGTGTCGTCAGAAATTTCCTGCCATCTACCGAGAGTATATCAATAAAGTACAAACTCCGTAGCTCTAGCAACAATCCTAGGGATCTCATGAATAAATTTCACATCGGACTTGGTCCATATTTGAACCTACAACCTTCAGAACAACAGGCAAAAGTCTTAAACACTTCACCATAGAGATACCAATTAACTCCGGTAATAATATATGGGTGGCGTCTGTGGTTTAGGGGTTAGTGACTAGGTCTATTAACCACGACGTTCTGAGTTCGAATCATGCTGCGGACAGTTTGGTTGCAAATTGTTTCGCGTGGATTTTTACAAAGGGCGATGGCACCACCCGTTCAGAAAGCAATGGCAAACTATTGAACGTAATAATGCCTAGAAAAATTACAAACAGCGTTACACAGCTGGCGTTGATTCGCAAAGTCTTGTAAAGGATATGCAATTAACTTTAATAATATATGAAGGTCTGTCCGTCTCTGCTTTAGGGTCATCTCCCCTTCTTATTATCACACACGATAATAATTTTCCTGTTAAGTAAATATAACTATATGTATTATTTTCATAGTTACAAGTCCATTACGTTGTATGTTTCATGTTTAAATTATCAACGATTCTGTACAATTTGTTTGTATTAGTTTTCTCTCTTTATTAATATTGCGAAAACATAAACAATGGTAATCAGAACAACAACAGAGACAAATCAACTGAACATAATGGTAAATGGAGATACTCTGGAACAATTTTCAAATTATGAATGTCTTTGACATATAACCGAGGAAGACAACAGATTAGGAAAGAACGTACGAAATGCATAGGAATGGTCAAGAATATATTTAGCAACAAGTAAACAATATCAAGAATTTTCAACGTCAATGTTGTATTAATCTTAACATATGCAGCGAGAGTTGAAAAATTACTAAAAATATCCAAAGTAAATTGAAAAAAGTTTGAAAATAGATGTCTGCGAAAAATAATGAACATAAAATGGGACGAATTTAGGAGAAGGAATGAAATCAGATAAATGCCTGGTCAACCACTAGTAACATCTGTTATAAGAAGGATAAGAGTCGCCCGAGTGGTTACCGGGGCCCAAATTTGGGATGTAAAGAATAGAAACAATGTTACCTGCCACACATGTCGTAAGAGGCGACTAAGGATGTTTGGCTGAAATCGGATGCACATGTCCTAAACGTGTAGAAGTCTATATGTTTAGGGCCCACTAAACCAATGTACAACGTATACACGTTCTTGACAAAAATCAAACATATCACAAAGAGTGGTTAAAATTGGTCGTATAGAACGAACGCAAAGAAGAAGAAGAAGGATAAGATTGAGAGATGTTGTGCATACCTTGAGAAGAAATGATCCAAAAATACTAAAGTAGGTATAGAAGTTGGAGGCAAAGAGTTCAAGAAAGAGAAGTCGCCCTGGGAAACCCTGAAACGAATTTTGATGAGAGAACAAAAATATCGGACTCAGTTCCTTATAAAAGATTGAACGAGTTGACTAGGACAGAGAGATGTGGAGAAATTACTTGCGTGCCCTACGTAACGGTACGAGAAAAATATATATAAACCATATTAACATTTAAATAAATAACAAATACACTAAAGAGAAAACATGTCAAGTGTTACATATATTCAGCAAAATTGTAGGGAGCGGAAACTTGGATAATAAACAAGCACTTGGGAGAAGAAATGAAGATTACGAATTGTGTATATACAGAAGAATATGTACAACTTGTCTGCGAAAAATCTTACGCGTGTACTGGCCGACTACTATCTCGAACCAAGAATTGCTTGCACGATGCCAACAAGAGAATATGGGCACTATCATCCGAAGACGACGCTGTAGATGGATTGGACATGTGATGCGCATGGAGACTGGCTCCGACACGAAAACTGCACTGAGATGGACTCCAGAGGGTAGGCGAAAGCGTGGAAGACCCAAGACGACCTGGAGGAGAACGATAGAGCAAGAGCTGAAGGAAATGAATCATAGCTGGAACACAATACAGAGGAAGGCCATGAACAGGGAAGAATGGTGTACGTTTGTTGCTGCCCTAAACGCCAAGGGCGTAACAGGCTAAAGAGAGAGAAGAATATATGTGAGTGTCATGGAAAGATAAGAAATGAAGATTACGAATTGTGTATATGCAGAAGAATATGTGTGAGTGTCATGGAAAGAGAAGAAAACTGGTAAAGAAGGGATCCAACAGCTAGGAGTGAAAAGAGAATTGTTCAGTAAAAGAGAATTAGACAATTGAGATATTTTGGTCACATTAAAAGACATGACACCATGTTGAATGTGGTCTTGGAAGGAAAGGTAGAAGACAGGAGAGAAAGAGAAATACAAAGATACAATTAGGAGGGAAACACCAGGAAGTGGATAGTCAATAGTTTAGTCGAGTGTACAGTTAAGGGCAAAGACAGAACGTGCTGGAGAAATATTACAGTCAATCTTCGATAGGAGACGGCACTTGGCTGATCGATTTGATTGATTGATTGATTGATTGATTGATTGATTGATTGATTGATTGATTGATTGATTGATTGATTGATTGATTGATTTTGATCTCTCATATTCAACTATTTTGACAGTAACTGTGCTTATGTGTCCATCCACTGACCACTACCTTAACTGCAAACCGTAATTGTTACTTTAAGTAAAGGGTTAAAATGGGAACAATTGACTTCAATGCACCGGGTTCTCCCATATGACTCGGTCCCTCTTAACAAAATTGACACGCCACAAGTCGAGAGTACTGCGCAGAGCACGACCTCCGTATCTCCAGCAACAATATCTACAGATCTCATTAAAAAATGAACTCGCGAAAAGAACGATGGGGTTCTGAATCGAACCGACGACCATCATAACCCAAGACAAATTGGCTTCATCACTTCGTTATAGACCACCACCCACCACTACACCAATTGTTATTTAAACACCCGCACCGCTATTACGACTCACGTTTCGATGATCCTATAGTATAGGAAGCTCTCATTTATCACCTCCTCCTCGCGTCGTCATCAGTTACCACAGTTACAACCATCTGTCTATATGGTAACGAGTCTACATGTTCTCACAACATTTTCAGCGAAGACAAATCTTGTCTGAAATATTGGATATAGCTTACATCAAAATGTGAACTACAGAAATCTGCATTTATAAAATAGCTTGTATTTAGTGTGTTTGATTTGTTTTCTGGATTTGATCATTTTACTTTAACTGATGTAAACATTGTAAATGTAAAGGTTAAAATTTTTCTTACTTTACGCGTCATGCACTAGGTTAAGTTTCGTATGGTTGTTGGATCATCAGTACTGCACATCGAACCAACTAGTTCAGAAGTGATCCGATATCCTCCTCACTATGTCTCTCAACATGTGAGAACTAATGACACCTGTTCTTTGTTGGTTTACTATTCCTCTTTCTCTACTTTACAAATTTACATATATAGTTCTGGTGTCTAGCTACACTACATTTGACTTGGTATTCTTGCAGTCCGATTAAATAACAATAAAAAATAGTATACAGTATGACAGGTGAACTCAACATCTATTACGATAAATAAACAAATAAAAATTATTCTAAGTATTGTAACTGCCTGAGTCGACATCTCCATAACAAGGTCTTTATCACGAGTAATATAGAGTAACTCAGAACAAAAGTAAGCGTACAACTAAGCTAATTTAAACAAATGTTTGTTTGTGAAACTCACTGGATATGTTTAGTTAAATAAATGTATGCTGTTTGTGTGTGTCCTATCTTTTGAATATACTTGTTTGATTGAAACGTAGTCATTTTCTGTTATTTTGTCTACATATTGAACTATCTTGTAAGTATCGATGTCTTGTAACTTTTCATTTTATGAAACTGTGAATTTTAATTGAGGTTAGTGATAGTTTTTTCACTTCAGATTTACAAGGTTTATTTTTAAATTAAAGTTCAGTTTCCAAATAGTCATGATTTATTTTTATCAACATTCAGTAATTCATATTTGTATTCCCGCCATATTTGTATTCTACATTTATTTTTTTTTGTATTATTATTTTAGTCGCACAGCTTCATTTCATTGTTGCTTTTCAGATTGTTCTTCTGTTTGTTTCTGCTCTTTCTTAGCACACAAACATACACACCCATTTACATATCATCATCATCCTATAACTTGTATTTGTCTGAACTTGACTCAAAGGAAGCAGCTCCAAATGCGTCCCTGTCAAATGGGAGATGTCCAACGTCTACCGTAGCCAAACACATGATGTATTTGACATCCTACACCCCTCTCTTCTCCTTTGTCTTCCTCTTCTTCGTACTCCATAAATGTGATATACATTATAATCATCTTCAAATATCCAGTAACGTTTGACAATTTTTCGCTTTGGTCTAATTCCATGTAATACGTATGTTGGTATTCTTCCTCGGCCATCTTTGGTCGTGCGCCTAATCCACTGTTTACCACACACTGGACAGTCAGCTTGAGGTATGTCAGGATTCCCCATTACTTGGTTCACTTATCATTCTATAGCTGGGGTTTCTGTGGATCTTCAACCCACCTAGGTCAGGACCCAAAATTGGTCTGCCTTAACACTAGAGCACGAAATAGATCTCTGTGCTTCTTAACGGTACAATTCCCCATTACGGTAACTCATTCCCAGCCATCAGACTACCTGATGCTTTTGTTGCGTTCTTCTATAAATAAAAATAGAATGTCCCGGACCTTAGGGTATGAAGTCACTTCACTTTACATTTCTAGACCCTAGTGTGCATTAGGTAGGAGGGAGAATTCCTTTCCTCACGTGTGGAACGTTGAGTATGGGATTCAACCCACAACCCTCTTGTGCTCGAGTCGATATACAAATACTCCTGGATTACGTTAATCCGTCACACCAAATTCATCTATACTCTGAGAATATGTCTAGACATTCAAGATAGGAAGATTTTCACATCTTGTGCTACTGTGTACAGCGTAAGTGCTCTGTCGCTGACTCGTTCATGTATCTTAAATGAATTTAACTCCTGTTTTATGCACTAAGTGTTCAGGAATAATCTATTCTCTCCAGCTCTTAAGTATTGAACACAAATTAAATTTTAACATTATTTATACCGTTGCCAGATGCTACAGTTCAGTATAGCTTATAGCAACAACTATACAACAACGCTTATATAGATGATGATCATCAGGTGCCGCGCCGGCTGGCGTAGGCGATCATAGATCTCCACAAATCTCTGTCGTTGGTGTTTGCTATCAACTCAGATGTTGACGCTCTACCGTGCCATGAAATCAGGCTATCCAAAAATTGTCTCTCTCTGTCTTTCTCTGTCTCGTCTACCCTCGATTTTACCTGTTGTCACAATGTGTTATAAACCTCCCCTCCCTATCACATATATAGATGATATAGCCATTTAAAAGTTAATTAATTTCGACTTTGTTACTTTCACATATTAATTAAATTTGTAAAAAATAAATTGAAACTGATTTTTTGGTGTATACACCGTATTCTCTGCACATACACACTTTAACATTACGGACAAATCTAGTCAGTCAGTTATATTTCTCGATAACGTGCTTTGAATTTAGAACACATTCTGACTTTTATTTTCTACTATCTCTGTCTAACTGAGATTACTACTTGTCCCAATCTGTGTCTGTGCCGTGAAGATAAGAGCATTCTAAGGATACTCCGCTACCAGAGAAAGTTGTAAACGAAAGTTGTCCACCAAAGTTGTCCACAACAAATCACTAACCAGTTTATTTTCTTTCAGGAGAGACGTGGACATGTGAAGAATTTGTCTTTATTCGGATTTAATTTCAAGTGATAAGTGTATACTAAATTCTTAGATGATCTGCCTAGAACTCTTGTTGCTTCTAACACTTTTGGAAGGACTATTAGTTGTAACTCATATGTGACATATATTTTGAAATGTGTATATTACAAATCTGTTTTGAGGGCGGCAAATTAAGTTCATCTTTGTATTCTATTTGATTAATCTATCATTATTTGTACGTTTTATATTTTCTTAGAATAATATGGATATTTTAAATTTCTTATTTGAAAGACTGTCCCCCGTGTGTTACCGAGGCTCTCAAGAGGAGAAAAGAATAGTAACACTGCGACTTACAAGGCATGTTGTAAGAGGCGACTATTGTAGCGGCCTAGGAATGTACCTAATCAATAAAAAGCGACGCAGAACTTGAATGTACATGTATGCGCATAACTGGCACAAAGTACAGTCGCTCTTAGAATTAGATCTCATACAAATCGCAAAGAATTGTTAACAAGTGGTCGGTATGGAGCGTTAGAAGAAGAAGAAGATTCTTCCATCTACTGTTATCGCGCTTCCCAAATTCAGTAAGTTTTTTCATTTGTCCAAATTGTTATTGGTTTGAGACTAAATTGTGTGACTACAACTGTTACTGTTACCGATTCTTAAGTAAATACGATCTTCCACTTGTGATAAGATACTTCAATCTTCTGTATACCCTTCGTAATGGAATAACCTTTCAGTTTTCATTCAAATCCCAGTTGACTGGTTGTCTTATTGTGACGGTAGGTGAGATACCACGATCCGGGCAATCTTTTGCAACAAAGAGGTCTTTTCCTTGACTCACAAGTTTGAGGATTACTAAAGACGAAAGTGTTATAGTCTGTCCATTAATTCGTGAGCACGGTTGACATTGATTTTCTCGAAAACTGCCTGTTGGATATCAGTGATTTTTTCATGCAGCCTTAGAATATCCATGACGCTAAAATAAAGCTAACCAGTAGTCCATAGATGCTACGGATTTTGCACATCGGCGAATTCCTTTGATCGTTTATGACAATTGCAAATACGGGGCTCAAATTTTAGATTTTACAGTAATCCCTAGAATTTGTCCATGTCAATTCTATTCATAGGTGTATCTCCATATTAACTTGATAGGTCAAGTAATTAATTGTGTTGCCCTTTATGTGCAATCGTGAACTTGGATACAATATGCAACAGTTAGTCCTCCCCTTCGGTCACCATTAGACCCCAGGGTGTCTTAACTTCACCACAAATTGTATGATGGTAGACGCATTTGGATATGGAAATGTATACGTTGCTATTTCTCAGTCTGTAATCAAAATATGATTTGTATCATCCCGAATCTGACGATTCCATGAGGTTGATAATTGTTACTGGCTGGACAAATTGTAATCCATCTCGGTGCCAGTACTCGTCTTCCTCTCGGAGCACATGTTCAACACACTTCTTCCAGAGCTGCATGTCTATCATTGAGAGGGACTCACGTGTCAGAACTTCAACATCACACATTTTAAACGTCCTGTTCTGTTCGGCAACTTGCCCTTTTACTTTAGCCCAGACAAGCTCTATCGGATTGAGGTGAGCATGATATGGAGGTAGTCGCAAAGACGTGTGGCGGTATTCCGCAATGATTTTGTCAATATGAAACACCTTTGTCTTATTTGTCATCCTCACCAGGTGCAACAACTCGGGTTTCAAATATGTATCATCGAAGCTGACATTTTCCTTAGCAAGCCAAGTCCTAATTTGATCTTTTGTATTTGATGCAGTTGGTACTTTGTCTTCCGCTGATACTGCGTTGTGATAGGATGCATTATCCATTACCAAGCATGATGGTCTGTTTAGAATTGGAAGTAGATCTTTCTCCATCCAGTGCCTGAAAATATGTCCATTCATTTCTGTGTGGTAGTCCCTACCGTCGGTACTTTTGATTGGAAAATAAGTCCAGCGTCATGGACAAGACCTTCTTCACTGCTTCCTGCATATGTTAGTATAATACGCTGGCCTTTGCTGCTTGGTATTTTTCTTTTCTGTTCACCGTCTACTGATTGCCATTCTTTAGCATTGGTGTGGTGAGCATTGACCCAGGATTCGTCCAAATATACAATATCATAGCCTTGCCTCCGCCGCTCACGGATCTTTCTCAGGTATTTACTTCGGGCAGCAATTAAATGTGGCTTTTCACAAATAATATTCCTGAAGCCTAGTTTTTCTGAAGGTGAAGCCGGCGGCTCTTACAATTTTCCATAGAGTACTTTTAGAAGTGTCTATGCTGCAATCTGATTGCAGTTTTAATTTCAGTTTCCTGAGAGTAACAAGTTGATTTGTCGCAAACATTTTCAAGAGCTCCGTCTTATGACATCTATGTCAAAGTCGTCAATTGTTCTTTTCCTTCCTTGCTTGACATTAGTGCACTTTGTGTCCTGTTTAATCCATCGGGAAAAGGATTCTCTATTCAGACCAAGCGCCAGTTGCGTTCGTTTCTCAGGGTTATGAATATCGCAATATAGATGACCTCTCTTAGATTCCCTACGGAAGTGTTGGTATAGTAAAACTGTAACCTTCTGCATTGTTATAAATGTGCATTTCAGACTCATTATGAATGTGATATCAATGTCAGTTTTGATAAGCCAACAAATATGATACAATAGCTTCATACAAATAGCGAGATACACCTATAACTATACAACGGTATCCCAATTATAACGTCATATGCTTTCCGCTTTCAAAGTCGACTGGGTTAGGTGCACGGGAATTCCCGTGAAATTGTTGTTTACTCACGATATTTCAATGTTACCATAATGTATTTTTAGAACAACGCGTCTGTGTACCGTAGATCTGTTACTATTGTGTACAATCCGTTGAGGTTGATTTTAATATAACCTGAAGAAGAAATATTTCAAACAACATCAAATTTTCTTGGAAAAAAAATATTTCTCTAACGCCATGGATATTCTAAGGCTGCTTGCAAAAATCACTGAGATCCAACAGGTAGTTTTCGAGAAAATCAATTTCAAACGTGCTCACGAATTAATGGACAGACTATAGTTCTTTTCTAGTGGAACGTTGAGTGTGAGATTCAACCCACAACCCTCTTGTGCTCTAGTCGAAAGACGAATGCTTCTGCATTACGTTACTCCGTCACACCAAATCTGTCTCTATGGTGAAGTGGTTAGAACGTTGGTCTCCGTCACACCAAATCTGTCTCTATGGTGAAGTGGTTAGAACGTTGGTCTCCGTCACACCAAATCTGTCTCTATGGTGAAGTGGTTAGAACGTTGGTCTCCGTCACACCAAATCTGTCTCTATGGTGAAGTGGTTAGAACGTTGGTCTCCGTCACACCAAATCTGTCTCTATGGTGAAGTGGTTAGAACGTTGGTCTCCGTCACACCAAATCTGTCTCTATGGTGAAGTGGTTAGAACGTTGGTCTCCGTCACACCAAATCTGTCTCTATGGTGAAGTGGTTAGAACGTTGGTCTCCGTCACACCAAATCTGTCTCTATGGTGAAGTGGTTAGAACGTTGGTCTCCGTCACACCAAATCTGTCTCTATGGTGAAGTGGTTAGAACGTTGGTCTCCGTCACACCAAATCTGTCTCTATGGTGAAGTGGTTAGAACGTTGGTCTCCGTCACACCAAATCTGTCTCTATGGTGAAGTGGTTAGAACGTTGGTCTCCGTCACACCAAATCTGTCTCTATGGTGATGTGGTTAGAACGTTGGTCTCCGTCACACCAAATCTGTCTCTATGGTGAAGTGGTTAGAACGTTGGTCTCCGTCACACCAAATCTGTCTCTATGGTGAAGTGGTTAGAACGTTGGTCTCCGTCACACCAAATCTGTCTCTATGGTGAAGTGGTTAGAACGTTGGTCTCCGTCACACCAAATCTGTCTCTATGGTGAAGTGGTTAGAACGTTGGTCTCCGTCACACCAAATATGTCTCTATGGTGAAGTGGTTAGAACGTTGGTCTCCGTCACACCAAATCTGTCTCTATGGTGATGTGGTTAGAACGTTGGTCTCCGTCACACCAAATCTGTCACTATGGTGAAGTGGTTAGAACGTTGGTCTCCGTCACACCAAATCTGTCTCTATGGTGAAGTGGTTAGAACGTTGGTCTCCGTCACACCAAATCTGTCTCTATGGTGAAGTGGTTAGAACGTTGGTCTCCGTCACACCAAATCTGTCTCTATGGTGAAGTGGTTAGAACGTTGGTCTCCGTCACACCAAATCTGTCTCTATGGTGAAGTGGTTAGAACGTTGGTCTCCGTCACACCAAATCTGTCTCTATGGTGAAGTGGTTAGAACGTTGGTCTCCGTCACACCAAATCTGTCTCTATGGTGAAGTGGTTAGAACGTTGGTCTCCGTCACACCAAATCTGTCTCTATGGTGAAGTGGTTAGAACGTTGGTCTCCGTCACACCAAATCTGTCTCTATGGTGAAGTGGTTAGAACGTTGGTCTCCGTCACACCAAATCTGTCTCTATGGTGAAGTGGTTAGAACGTTGGTCTCCGTCACACCAAATCTGTCTCTATGGTGAAGTGGTTAGAACGTTGGTCTCCGTCACACCAAATCTGTCTCTATGGTGAAGTGGTTAGAACGTTGGTCTCCGTCACACCAAATCTGTCTCTATGGTGAAGTGGTTAGAACGTTGGTCTCCGTCACACCAAATCTGTCTCTATGGTGAAGTGGTTAGAACGTTGGTCTCCGTCACACCAAATCTGTCTCTATGGTGAAGTGGTTAGAACGTTGGTCTCCGTCACACCAAATCTGTCTCTATGGTGAAGTGGTTAGAACGTTGGTCTCCGTCACACCAAATCTGTCTCTATGGTGAAGTGGTTAGAACGTTGGTCTCCGTCACACCAAATCTGTCTCTATGGTGAAGTGGTTAGAACGTTGGTCTCCGTCACACCAAATCTGTCTCTATGGTGAAGTGGTTAGAACGTTGGTCTCCGTCACACCAAATCTGTCTCTATGGTGAAGTGGTTAGAACGTTGGTCTCCGTCACACCAAATCTGTCTCTATGGTGATGTGGTTAGAACGTTGGTCTCCGTCACACCAAATCTGTCTCTATGGTGAAGTGGTTAGAACGTTGGTCTCCGTCACACCAAATCTGTCTCTATGGTGAAGTGGTTAGAACGTTGGTCTCCGTCACACCAAATCTGTCTCTATGGTGAAGTGGTTAGAACGTTGGTCTCCGTCACACCAAATATGTCACTATGGTGAAGTGGTTAGAACGTTGGTCTCCGTCACACCAAATCTGTCTCTATGGTGAAGTGGTTAGAACGTTGGTCTCCGTCACACCAAATCTGTCTCTATGGTGAAGTGGTTAGAACGTTGGTCTCCGTCACACCAAATCTGTCTCTATGGTGAAGTGGTTAGAACGTTGGTCTCCGTCACACCAAATCTGTCTCTATGGTGAAGTGGTTAGAACGTTGGTCTCCGTCACACCAAATCTGTCTCTATGGTGAAGTGGTTAGAACGTTGGTCTCCGTCACACCAAATCTGTCTCTATGGTGAAGTGGTTAGAACGTTGGTCTCCGTCACACCAAATCTGTCTCTATGGTGAAGTGGTTAGAACGTTGGTCTCCGTCACACCAAATCTGTCTCTATGGTGAAGTGGTTAGAACGTTGGTCTGTCGTTCTGAATGTTGTAGGTTTGAATCCGGACCAAGTCACATGTGCCATTTTTTCGTGTGACCTCTAGGATTGTTGCTTATGTTACTGAGTTCATGCTTTGTGCAACATTCTCGGAAGATGACGTGTCATTTCTGCCAACAGGGACGGAATCATATAGGGAAATCATCTACAATAAACTAAATCCTTTATCTTTGTTCCCGTTTAGACTTCTATTCTCTATAATTTACACTCAATCAATGACAACTGATCTAATACTACTACATTGATTATTTAAAATACAAATAATCAAATATAAAAGGGGGTCTCTGTGGTTCAGTGGTTACGCCCTTTGCCTTGCGGACCGCGTCGTTCTGTTCCCGAGTGCAGTTTTTCCAGAGACCCCTAGGATTGTTGCTGGAGTTACGGAGTTCTTTCTTTTGTGCAATACTCTCGGCAGGTGTCGTGCCATTTCTGTGGGGAGAGACTGAGCCATATGGGGTAAAATCTGGTGCAATGAGGTCAATCTTTCGGCTTTAAAACACTTTATAAAATACAGAAAGTAAATGAAAACGTTTTCAAAGCGTGTGCTACTCCTTCATTTGTTTATGTATAACGGCACACGATGGAATCTAAAAACAAGTTTAAAGCCGAAGGATTGAATGTTTCCCAATATGGTTCAGTTCCTCTCCGTAGAAATATCCACCTACAGAGAATACTGCATAAAGTAAGAATTCCGTAGCTCCAGCAACAGTCCTAGAGGTCTCTGGAAAAAATACACTCGCAAACAGAACGGCAGCATCCGTATTCGACTGCACGACCTTTCAAAAGCAAGGCAGCGGTTTAGCATTTATCCACAAAGACGCACGAAAGATGTGAGGGCATCACGACCAACACCTTTACTTTTCAGTCTTTCTCTAGTGCCAAAGTGAGATGGGTCCACTTGAGAACCCTACGATCGAAAAATGCCCACACTACTGTGTAATTTGATCATTGGAAAACACACCTACGAAAGAAATGCATTAACTATTACACTATCATGGCTTTTACTTATTACATACTAATGTTATTTTTGTGCCTGTTATCTATTTTTCTATTCTAAATCCGGTTTGTAACCATTTTGATTTAACGTATAAGTCTCTAATCTTTCAGAGTTTAGTTTGTGCTAAACCTATTCAATCACCAGATGTTATATTTTATTAATTCCATTAGCGTTTGTGTTTTTTCGTTTATTTTTATCTAATTCACATAGTTGTATTGCAATCTCTAATCTGTCATCTTCTAATTTGGCGTTGAAACCATTCTTCACGATTGCTATCTAATGAGACTTGCTATACCTCTTTCGTCTGGTCTAAATATTCATAGAATAATTTTATTTCAGCTTCTGAACTTCCACATATCGGGTCATATACTGGTTTTGTATAATGATCATCATCAGGTGCCGTTCCGGCTGGCGTAGGCGATCATGGATCTCTACAAATCTCTGTCAGTGGTGTTTGCTATTAAATCAGATATTGACGCTCTACCGCGCCATGAAGTCAGGCTATCTAAAATGTTCTCTCTTTGTCTTCCTCTATCTCGTCTACCCTCGATTTTACTGGTTGTCACAAGAAAGTTGATATTGTATACATATTTATTTTATTATTGGGGGGCGGTATCTGTGGCGTAGAGGTTACGTGCTCGTCTCTCGTGCCAAAGGTACTCGGTTCGTTCCCTCACGGAGCCATCGGAATATTTTTCCAACGATCCCTAATCTTAGTGTAGATGAGATCGATTTCCTAGACCTATCGGAGACGGACGATAAAACGTAAGTCCCGTGTTCAACTTGAGCCCATTAAAGAATCCTTGGCAGTTCAAAATCGAGAAGAGTAGACTAGAAAGCCGCTGCCCGGGTAAAATTCATTAGAAAAATTAAAAATAAATTTCTACATAATATTTTCACCATCTTCATACTACATCAGGGCCCTTGCTGGTGCTACAGAGCTCGTGCACTGCCGCTGAGTTCATCCTGTATAAGAAATATAGGAGCACACATGGTTACTCACCGAAGTGCAATGATGATGATCATATAAATCAGTCAATCATTCTTCTAAGAAGTTCCCCTCAAATCCTCTTAACTCTTACATAACATACTTTCTATTTTCTGACCATTGTTTTTCATAGATAAGCAGCTGCTAAGTTTTTAGAAACACTAAACTGTACTTTATAGTACCACATCTATTGAGTTACACTGTAGCATGATGTAGATCTGATTTATCATAAGAGATGCCCGAGTGGTTACCGAGGCCCAAATTTGGGATGTAAAGAATAGAACCACTGTTACCTGCTACGCATATCGTAAGAGGCGTCTAAGGAGGTTTGGCTGAAATCGGATGCACGTGTCCTAAACGTGTAGAAGTCTATGCGTTTAGGGCCTACCAAGCCAATGTGCAACGTATACACGTTCTTGGCAAAGATCAAACATTTCACAAAGAGTTATTAAAATTGGTCGTAAAGAGCGAACGCAAAGAAGAAGAAGATCATAAGAGAGTCCTTCATAGCTGATGCATGTTCACTGTGAGTATATAAGAGAAAAAAGAATGAACACCGCTTCGAACAGAACTATAACAAATATCGAAATTATGTTATAATTCTTCTTCTTCTTTTGTTGTCACACTGCTACCGGATTGTTACCCAGGATCGTGGTTTTCTGTTTTTATCGTGCGATGTTCTAGTGGCTTGGGTGATAGTTATTTTTGCTGTTTTGGCAGGACTATGTCATCTAACCATCTGTTTCATGGCCTTCCTCTCGCCTTCTATCACAGTGTTCAATTATAGAGGACTATGTATACTGTGAAGTTTGGATGCATTCTTATTAAGTGGCCGAGCCCCATAATTCTTTGTTTCTCAATGTAATTCGAGCAAAGTTTTGTCCCATCTTTCTTTCTTATGCTGATATTGCTGTCTTTTCTGGTGTTGTTGGTAACGTTTCGTAGGCATCGTATTTCACATGTAATTATTTTTTGCGATTGTGCTTTGCTCATTGTCCATATTTGGCCCTGGTAACACAAAGTTAGTTAGTTAGTTAGTTAGTTTGTTCCTTTCTTGTCAAAGGCGGCACTTAAGACAGAGGTTTTAAAGCTCCATGTGATGCGGTTGGATGCTAGCAGTTGGGGACCTTTAATGGTTTTACATCTAAATAATTTACTTTCCTGTAGGATAGTTCTTCGTAGAGTGGTCTTAGGTTTTCCCCGTTTTCTTTTCCCATCTGATGACCACATAAGGACTTGTCGATTTAGTTAGTGGGTAACACAAAGTAGACATGAAAATGCTGTTGATCCTCTGTTGTTTAGCGGTCATGCGATTTTTGGGTGCCTTAGCAATCGGGCTTGCAAGTAGATAACAGCATTTGCTTTTTACACTCTAGCCTACATCTCTGTCTAGCCTTGTATTTTCTTTGAATATGCTTCATAAGTATTTGAATTATTGCACTTCTTTGATTGTAGTGCCATTGACATGGATGTTTAGTTTATTATGTTTTACAATTATTAAGTGTTACAGTTAAAGAATATAATAGACATATTACATTGTGTATTTAGATCGTGTTCCGTAGAGTTCATTTAACATATTCCAGCTAATCTCTTTAATACGTAATTTGATGAAGACATTATAGTAAGCATCAATATTCAGTGTGAAACCGGGGACACGAGAGATGCCTCTAGAAATATTTCATTGGATACACATACTCATCGTTGTATCAGTGTCTATCTTCACAATATTTGTGGAGTCGGCTGTGAATACAACAGAAAAATCCGACGAGACACGCCTTATTAGCACCATCTTACGCAACTACAGCAGTGCTGCACGGCCTGTCTATAATGCATCCCATACAGTCACAGTCAAATTTGGAATAACGTTGACGCAAATTTCTGATTTGGTAGGTGCATCTTTGTTAATTCTTGTTTAGTTAAACGCCCGTGTGTTTCCGGGGTTCTCAAGGGAGCAAAGAATAGTAACACTGGGACCTACAAGACATGTCGTAAGAGGAGACTGAGGTAGGGGTCTAGGAAGCTACCCTAGTAAATAAAATAGCGCCGCTGAAATCGGATGTGTTGGCCTACTTGTAGGCGCATAACTGGCACAACGTACAGTCGCTTTTAGGCTCGAATCACATACAAATCACAAAGAGTGGTTTATAACATACAGTCGATATGGAGCGTACGAAGAAGAAGAAGGTGAAAAAGTTTAGTTATAGTTTCACGTTGTTGTACATGTCCACAGAAAGTACAACAACTACATTCAAAGAAACTTCTGAATCTCTAAAAGACAACAAAGCGCATGTAAGCGATACGTTTCATCAACAAGAGAATCAGTCCGTGCAACAACAAAATCAACGAGGCACATCAGGTGCGAACAGATTGTCTCTGATGCTAGTTCCTGATGAACAGATTCTTATGGAACGTCTACTTGACAGATACCACAAATACTCTCGACCTGTAATCAATTCTTCTCTTTCAGTTGTTGTTAAGTTTGGTCTGACATTGGTTCAGATATCTGACATGGTAAGTGTTATATGTTATGTTTGGGTATCTAATATGGTAATTGTTATATTTTATGTTTAGTTATCTGACGCGGTAAGTTTTATTTGTTATGTTCAAATATCTAACTTGATATGGGTTATATGTTATGTTCATGTATCTGACAAACGATTTCAGCCACACAAGCAATTTAGCAACAGACAGTGCGTCTCAAAGGGCAAGGCTGCTCAGATACAGTGGATACACGGCAAAGGTAGCATACGCAAAATGTGGACGATAGAAATAGCAGAGACAGTGAAAGACGAAAGAGCAAAGTACGAGGCGTACACTAGAGATATATATTTATATGGTGTCAACAGACTGTAGTATATATAAATAAATGGTCTTTAATTAGCATGTTTGCCCGTCTGCCCAGCGTGTTCGTAGCGCGTTGGACTACGGGTGACTATCTCAAAGGGCAAGGCTGCTCAGATACAGTGGATACACGGCAAAGGTAGCATACGCAAAATGTGGACGATAGAAATAGCAGAGACAGTGAAAGACAAAAGAGCAAAGTACGAGGCGTACACTAGAGATATATATTTATATGGTGTCAACAGACTGTAGTATATATAAATAAATGGTCTTTAATTAGCATGTTTGCCCGTCTGCCCAGCGTGTTCGTAGCGCGTTGGACTACGGGTGACTATCCCTCTGTGTGTGCGGGTTCAATTCCGCGGGATGACAGAAAAGTCACAGATTCCCCAGATTTACGGTGTTCGTGGCACCGAACCGAAGGGTTACGATGTCCATGGCACCGAGCCGAAGAGCTGAAAAGCTCAAGTGCTTCTGGATCGGAAAATAAAATTAGCATGTTGTTTTAATAACGTATTTAACCAGGTATAGTCATTAAATAGACAATAAACATATATTTAAAGCCTCCAGACAAAACAGTTGCCACAAACTGAAATCGAACCACAAACCTTATTTCCCACGACTTGCATTGCTTAGCCATGAAGACGTACGTTTTTAAGACTACGACCAACAGAAACAGCTCTAAAAAAAAAAAAAACGAGTGAAGACCTCGAGCGCACCGCCCTTATCATGATACATACCGGAGTAGTCACATAGCAGACGTTGATCGCAGATGAAGAAGACCACGATCAGTTAACCCTTAAATAAAGAGCCTTCTTTGTCATGTCTTTCCAGCGGCGTCGACTATACAATATAGAAAAAATCAGGTTAGATTTGAACAGTCCTAGCACAAACACAACGATTAGTTTTTGTGCTTGTTGTATGAGACGAAACAACCGCTTATTTATGGCTAGGTGATAGGTGTCAAACGAAATAAGGTTTGTAGTACGATTTCAGTTTTTTGGTGAAACTATAAATATCTGTTTATTATCTGCGTATTATCTGTGAAACCTTATCAAATGAATAAGAATAAGAAAATCAAGGTTCTTCGGGCATATAATGCGAAGAGAAGGTTTAGAACATTTGGTGACTACAGGTAAAATTCAGGAAAGGAGAGATCTGGAAGACAGAGGGGAAAGATATTGGATGGTCTGACATCTTGATTCGACAAAAAATCGACGTCAGAACTGATTACCTGCACGAAGGAGAGAAAGTTGGGGAGAGACATGATCGCCTACGCCAGCAGGCATGGCACTTGATTGGTTGATCTGTGTATAGAACACTTGTTTTTTCCTGCAAACAATTGTTATTTGTGCATAGAGCATAGTATGTAGCGTACACATATTTGGGGCGTGTAGAGCACAGCGCGTTTCCCACAAATATTGGTTTTTGGTTATATAGAACAGTATGTTCCCGGTACATATTATTGAATAGTGCATAATTTGTTTCTAACGTGACATCCGATAACATACGGCCGGCGTACTCATGTAAAAATTATAGGAAATCAGACCGCAACTGTCGAGTAACCTCGCTTTCCAGTATTATTGTAAAAAGACGAATTCATTTTAAAAACAAAACAACATACTAAATCAAGGTTATATTATGTTATAAATTCAGTTTAACACTAAGGAATATCAGTATTATGTTATAAATTCAGTTTAACATTAAGGAATATCAGTATTATTCATATTTTTCATGAATAAATAACCATGGACTCGTAGAATTGAATAAAATTTAAAGAAAGCTAACAATGCTCTATCAAAAATATTCAAAATCCAGTTCACCCATTAAACAGGAATTTTGCTTTTCCCGTCTGAGCTAGTCGGTCTTATGTTGCCAGGGGGCCACGGTTTCTAACAGTATTTGTTATTTATGTATAAAACTGATTATATTTTGCGAATATTCGTCATTTATGCATATGCACAATGTATGACCTTCCCATTTCCTTTACTTGGTAATGTAGAATGGTTCATGTTTCTTTTGTTAATAATCAGTTACTCTTTGCGCTTATCTCTTTCAGAACATTAACTTTAGGAGTCTAATTTGATTATCAGTATTACTGTGTGAAAGCACATCTCAGTGATTTCAGTTGTTCTTCTTCGAAAGCTCCATATCGACCACTTGTTAAACCACTCTTTGTGATTTGTATGTGATCCGAGCCTAAGAGCGATTGTACGTTATGATTATGATTATCTCTGTAACTTCCATCTCCTTGTTGTTCATGTGTAGGTCTTTGTTTTTACTTCTGTTTCCAACTTTTTAATTAAGCGTCAAAAGATCTACTTAATTGTTAGCTATTAAGAAGACAGTGCTGTCAGCATGTCTCTGATTAATTATAATCTATCTATATACTGTTATTACATCTTCTCATTTATTGATCTCAAAATACATTCACTGTACAAATGGAACAGATCGACAGATAATATACATCCTTGATTACCTTCCTATTTGATATAAGCTGGAAAGTTTCCATTTCTTCACATATTTTTTATAGTTGCTGTATGCTGCCAAGATATCTTCTGAATTACTTTTATATCTTTACTTTCAATATTTAATCTCTTTAAAATTGTATAAATATTCCTAAGATTCACTTTGTCGAACGTCTTGGTGTATTGTATAAATATCCTTAAGATTCACTTTGTCGAACGTCTTGGTGTATTGTATAAAACACAAATATAGATCTGTTTTACCTCCAGTGCTATTTCTTTTATTGTTCACAAAATTGAAAATGGAGTTCTGAAGAGAATAAGAACGGGCAAGGACATATTTAACAACACGGAGAGTGTAATAACATCCAAACAAGTACACAAAAGATAAAAATTATCAATTGTTAAATAGATTCATCATTGTTGTATGGTGTGGACACGGGGACAATGAACAAACAGATGGAGAAAATAATTGAAGCTTGCAAAATGTTAAAATTAAAGCGATTGTCATGAAAGAGAATCTACAACACAACGCAACACTCAAAACTACATGGCACCAGAGATGAGCTCCAGACAACAGTCGACTTCATCATAAGAACACGTCTAACGGTATAATCATCAAATTAGCGATCCCAAAGAAGAAAAAGATGAAAGAGAATAAAACTAATAGACAAATACTTTAACATCTGGGACTTCAATATAGACAACTTAGATACTTTGCTCACATTAACTTTCGAAATAATAGAAGCAACGAACATCGATGTTTATAAATCGCTCACAACGGTCCTTTCTATTATTCTCTTCTTATCCTGACTCGGTGAGACAAAACGGGATTAGAGAGAAAACAGAGAAGATGAAGAAGAAATTTACCACTGCGTCCATGCGTACCCAGGGACACACACTGCGTCCATGCGTACCCAGGGACACACACTGCGTCCATGCGTACCCAGGGACACACACTGCGTCCATGCGTACCCAGGGACACACACTGCGTCCATGCGTACCCAGGGACACACACTGCGTCCATGCGTACCCAGGGACACACACTGCGTCCATGCGTACCCAGGGACACAAATGAAGTTGATTTCTATATATATATATACATATCCTAAAAGAACAAAATATATAGTGTCTCTATATTTACCATGTACTTGACATCTCATGAAGTTGCTATTGTTCTTTTTTTGTGTCATTATTCCATAGGATGAGGTGAATCAAGTGTTAACTATTAACGTGTGGCTAGAGCAAGTAAGTAGAAACTGTCACTCTTCCTACCGTTCTTAATGTAATCATCTGTAAGTTCTCTAAGAAAAAATATTAATATTGTGATCCAAGTTTTGGAAAGTTGAAATATTAACCAGAGAATATTTCTTCTTCATTTTCTTCTTCGAACGTTCCATATCGACCACTTGTTAACAACTCTTTGTGATTTGTATGTGATCCGAGCCTTAGAGTGATTATACGTTTTTGCCAGTTATGCGCCTACAAGTAGGCCAGCACATCCGATTTTCGCGGCCTTTTTTTTAATATACTATGGCAGCTTCCCATGGGCCCTTATCTCAATCACCTCTTACGACATGCCTTATAGGTATCAGTGTTGCTATTATTTGCTCCCCTTACGAGCCTCGACAACACACGAGTGCATAGAATATTTTTAATGAACATTAATAGATGTTTCACCATTTATTTTTATTTTTTTGTGGGTTCAATTCTTGATAATCATGGACTTCTCTGAAAAGCACGCAAATAAATCGTCAACTGTCAGATCACAAGCTGATGAAATCGAATGCACAGAAAGAGAATAGAGACAAGTAAATGGGTTCGAAGTTGAAGGGATTCACGTTCACGAAAGCCTGGACAAGAAATCTATATTTTAGCAGCCACATGAACGTTATAATATTAAAAATAATATAAATGCATCTTAAAATGTCGAAACAACTATCTTGGAAAATATTGTGAACTTAGACTCGAAGTTCAAATACCACTCAAAACTTCTCCAATAAATTTGTGATAACTTCTCCAATGAATTAGTCATAAATTCTCTAATAAACTACGGAGTTCATGCACTGCAGCTGAGATCTTCCTGTGTAAGAAAGAGATCGGAGCACACATGGTTACTCACCGAAGTGCAAGGATGATGGTCCTATCAATCAATCAATCTCTAATAAACTAATAAACTAGTCATAACATCTCTAATAAAACAGTGACAACTTCTCCAATAAAGTTGTGACAACTTATCCAATAAATTAGTTATAACTTCTCCAATAAATTAAAGATAATTTCTCCAATGAATTAATCAGAACTTGTTGCATTAATATTGGTGATATCAGTTTATATAGTTCTTACAATCAAGAACCATAAGTATTTACTATAAAATATCCATATTTATTAATCCCTCGGTAGAGTCATTTTTGTTGTCAGTGTCGGTTGATCATTTTGTATTATTTTGCATTTATCTCTTACCGATATACGTTACATGCGGCCTTAAAGCAATTCCTCCATACTGCTCTATACCGATGAACTCATTCAATATCTTACATGAAAGTGAGTCCAATATTTCTCGCCTTTGGGAATAAAGTTCGTTTCAGAGCTTCGTTACTGCGACCTTTCTTTCTTGATCTATATACCTCGTCCTTCAATTCTTGCTTTGTTTCTTTGAACAGTTCTTCTTAGAGTATGTTCAACATATCTCAATCTTCACTTTTTATAACATTTATTACTAGTGGTTAACCAAAGATTTTTTCTAATTTCGTCACCACTTCTGAATTGTGCTGTTCATACAATCAAGAACATTAAATATGAACTAGTAAACCATCTATAATCCGAGAAACACACATATTTCAATCTATGATATAATTGTGTTATGAGGTTCAATCAGTGTGTGTTGACTATACTATCAAGACAAATAAGTATATACTTCTTGTGAAGCATTAATTTGATATATCCATCTACCATTGAAATAGAACAAAAATGGGGTCTCTCGTGACGAAGTGGTAAAGACGTTTGCTTTGCCTTCTGAAGGTTGTATGTTCAAATCCGGATCGCATCGTTCAGTTCACATGTGCGCCCGAGTGCCCAAATTAGGGTGCAAAGAAATGAACTACTGTTACCTGCCACGCATGTTGTAAGAGGCGACAAAGGAGGTTAGGCGTGGGGCTAGCTACCCCACACCGTAAAAACACTAGATGGCTACAGAACGGAGAGCAAACCGAGTAAACGCTGGCTGAAACCGGACACATCGCCGAAGGATAAGCACCAGAGCTCCAAATTGTGTTGAAGATGTGACGTAAAACACACGATTGCTAAGGCTGCATGAATCAGATTTCCACATGAATAAAATTTATCGGGAGGTCTGGTACATAGGTCTGGGCGGTGGTCGAGAGAGAGTTCACATTTGCAGATTTTTTCCTTAGATCCATAGAATTGTTTCTAAAGCTGCGGAGTTCGTGCTTTAGATAATAATCCCGGCAGGCGACTTGCCATTTCTGACGAGAGGGACGAGGTCATATGGGGAAATCTGTGCATGAAGTCCATTCTTCGCCTTTAGACCATAAATTTAAGTGAATGCAACAAGAGAGACAGAGAAGAATGTACAAGCTACACACAGAGATACACAAGAGTTATGACAAGATAACCAACTCTGAAGTACTAAAACCATGGGAATGCTCAGCAGTAGAAGACTAAAACAGCTGGGACATTCGATAAGAATGGATAATAGCCACATATCCCAGCAGGTGATGTTCTGTGAACTTTCGAAATAAAAAAGACTCCAAGTCAGACCACTGCTCAGATGTAAGTCCTCAATGAAGGCCTTTTCTATCGGTCCAAATAAATTTTAAAAAATATCTGATGACCAAACTTTATGGGAAACAATGTTACGCAAAGTTGTAGAATCTTTTACAGAGAAACTTAGAGATGAGCTTGAAGGCAAGAGAAACACAAACTCAGAAGTTGTCATGAATGCCAAATGACCGTCTGTAAAGACGAAAAAGGTCATATATATACATTAAAAATGACACAATATTTTTTTGTAAAACATTTATACCCCTCCAGAGGCAATAAAAAACCGCGTGCGGTAATGATGAACGATTTTTTATATAAAGTTATGATTTCCATCTACAGCTCATCTGCAAATGTTCGATAACTCTCTCGTTTCTGAAATATGTCGCCTCATATTTCTCTCATTACTGTAATTTTGAGTTGATCTTAATATTCGCTATCATTTTTCATGTCTATATTTATATGTCTGTCGTTCAACCGTAAACATTGTATTATCATTGCTATCACATTTTTCATATGTCTATATTTATGTCTGTCGTTCAACCGTAAACATTGTATTATCATTGCTATCACATTTTTCATATGTCTATATTTATATGTCTGTCGTTCAAACGTAAACATTGTATTATCATTGCTATCACATTTTCAGAAAATTTACAACTTTTCTGTTTAAAAAACGAAGATTTGACCACATTGCACTTGAATTTTGTTTTCCATATAGCTCTGTTTCTCTAGGTAAAAATGGCCCGTAACCTGCCGAGAATATTGCACAATGCATGAACTCAATAGCTCCGGTAACAATCTTTGTACCTGAGAAAAATACTCCCGCGAAACAAACGACGCTGCACGGATTCTAAACCACAACTTTCAGAACTCAAGGCAAATGGTTTGACCACTTCGCCAGAGAGCAACTTATGTTGCATTTCTAGTATTTGGAAATTTGAAAATCAATATTGAATACAACATAAGAATAAACATCGACAAATCCGAAGTAATGACATTCGCCAGAGAGGAAAGCGCTACCAATATCTCCATCGACAATCGCCTATTAAAACAAGTAAAAGACTTCACATACCTGGGGAACATTTTTTCAGCAAATGGAAGAGTAACTAAGAAAATTCAACACAGATGCAACAAAGCAAATCAAAGGATAGGAAAAATGGCGCCAATTTTAAAATGCAATCATATCTTCATAAGCACAAAAAGTACAATGTTCAACACAATCTTTCTCCCCAATTATGCTACCAGTACCAAACCTGGACGTTGACAACAAATGATAGAAGAAAACTAGTCACGACAGAGATGATGTATCTACGCAAAATGCTGGGGTAACAAGAAGAGACCGGTTGAGAAATGAAGACATAAGGAAAAAGTGGGTACAACATCAGTACTAAACTTCATCAAGAAAAACAAATTAAATGGTTCGGCGATGTAAGCAGATTACAAATAGTCAGTGCTCCCCAAAGAGCAATGCTGCTCAATGGGTACAAAGCAAAAGACAGGACACGCAAAAGATGGACCTCGGAGATAACAGAAGCAACGAAAGACACTATCTACGAAGCACACACAAAGGCCCGCTTTAGAAACTTCTTCTTGACCTGACGCTGTGAGGAAAAACAGGATTGGAGAAAAGAAAGAAAAGAAAAAAGAAGAAATATATTGAACAATGCAGGCTCATGTCGTAGAGGAAATTAAACCAGATTACAAGTGCATACGGTACTACTGTAAATCTGATATTTACCAGGGAGGCGAATCCGAAAAAAGCATGCAGAAACCGGATGCGCTGACCAACAGGTCTGTAGGTGCATAACTGACACAACGAAATTACGCTCTAATGAGCAAGTCATATACAAAAAACAAAGAGTTGTTTAACAAGTGATTTGTGTAAGTGGGCGTCTGTAGCTTAAGCGGTAGTAATCTCGATCACAACTCCAATGTAATTGGTTCAAACTACGCGGCAGGCAGTTTGAAAGTAAATTTGTTCGCATGGAATTTAATGATGGGTAAAAACACAGACCTCACCGTTCAGTAAGCAATGACAAACTACGGAACGTATAAGTGGTGCTTAGAAAATCGACGACTCGTTTACTGTTGTTAATGACGACGTCCTGTAACGTATACGCCCCTGATTTTCATTGTGTAGAGCGAAAGATGAACAAGAATATTATTCTTTTAAATGATATATATGCCCGTCTTCCCAGCGTGTTCGTAGCGCGTTGGACTACGGGTGACTATCCTCTGTGTGTGCGGGTTCAATTCCGCGGGATGGCAGAAAAAGTCACAGATTCCCCAGATTTACGGTGTTCGTGGCACCGAACCGAAGGGTTACGATGTCTATGGCACCGAGCCAAAGATCTGAAAAGCTCAAGTGCTTCTGGATCGGGAAAAAAAAATGATATATTTTTAATTACGTGCAACGTAGAGAGAGAGATTGGTAGAGAGAGAATTAATAAATAATGAACCAACATGGTTGGATGAAATGGCAGACAGAGAGACGTATGAATGTGTAGACAGAAAGATAGATAAAAAGAAAATAAATCATAGGCCTGTCAGATTTATTTTCGTCTCCCAAAAAAGCATACAAATTGTTTCATAAAATAACCGCTTTTTCTGGTGGCATTATTTCCGATTCTGTGGATCATCTTTCATGTGGAAAGTCTGTCTTTGTTGATCAAAATTGCGATAATTTTGTTCCTAGACATATTTGAAAAAGATTACATTGTTAGAGCTTGTCTAACATGTTGGTTTACGTGTTGTTTTGTGCACTTGAATGTTTATTTTTCACCCAGATATCTGCAACTATAATAGAATCGTTAAAACGGTCATATTACTTTTTGTTCTGTCACATTTTCTGTACAGTTGTTCAATTTCAAGAAAAATATGGCTGCTTTATTAAATAAACTAGCATTTTTAACCGTTTTTCGGACGGGAAATTTACAGTTTAGTTTTAGTATTCTTCATTAGGTTCCGTCTCTGCATCGTAGATTGGCTTAAATTGACCTCAAGCATCCCCTGTCTCCTGTCTTGATGTTGCACTCTGTCATACTTTCTTTTCCTATTTGTAGTTTTACTTTTAAGTGTATTTAATGCACGAATATACACGATGTTGTTGTATGGTTCTTTGCGTTACCTTAGAAACAACCAAAAACGGTGACAGTGTCTTTTTTCCAATGGGGCGTTGTATGTGTATCAGTAGGTTCCTTAGGGGGCTAGTGTAAATTGCAGCCCCCGGTAACATAAGGCCGAATAGTTTAGCCGACAAATCAGAAATTCCTGTTAGATGGGGGCTGGTTTTTGTATATGTTTGATAGAACGATGTACGCTTTTTTGCAATTTTACTCTGTTCAATGCTTTCATGGTTATTTATTGGTTGAAAATGTTAATAATACTGATATTCCTTAGCTTTAAACTTAACTTGTTACATAATATAATAATACTGATATTCCTTAACTATAAACTTAACTTGTTACATAATATAACCTTGATTTCAAATGTTGCATTGTTTTTAAAATAAATTAGTCTATATACAACAACACTGGAATGCGAGGATCACGCGACAATTGTGGGCTTATTTCCTATAATTTTTACCTGAGCTCACCGGACTATGTTTATCGGAGACCACGTGTAAACAAAATATCGTTGTTAATGATTGTAGAGCAAGCCACATAAATCTGACCAGGAGGAAAGCATTACTCGTGTTCTATTACTGTCCAATTCAATCACTATCTGAAAGGGTGAGAAAACTAATGAGAATTGTGCTTGCAACTTGCAATTTCACCAAATCAAAACTGCATATTATTATTATTTATTTCTATTTCCAATGACATTTACGATTGTAAATCATCACTAACATTTATATTAGTTTTTCAATTCAGCGTTACTAGCGGTACATAATGCTAAAATTGCTGCTAACAATATGTCAGGTTTTCATTGCAGTTTCTGTAACAAAGCCATATATATTGATTTGGGTTGTTAGCTTAAGACCAATCCTCGATAACCTGGTAATTATTATCCAATATGTGTACAGATATATTACTGATAAGATTATACGAACATAAAAACCAACATTATAGCACCACATGTTCTGGGTTATAGCGAAGATTGTTGTCAGATCTTATTGTTCTTAGTGGAAACATTTCGAGCTGACTTGTTCCCATATAAAACTAATCCGTAGATAAACTATCCTTACTCATTAACATAACTTGTTCCCATATAAAACTAATCCCTAGATAAACTATCCTTACTTATTAACATAACTTGTTCCCATATAAAACTAATCCGTAGATAAACTATCCTTACTTATTAACATAACTTGTTCCCATATAAAACTAATCCGTAGATAAACTATCCTTACTTATTAACATAACTTGTTTTGATAAGAAGTAAATGGAAAGGGACATCTATATTAATCATTAGGTCAACTATCATTACTTGTTCCTATACTAAGACAGATAGATAGAGGCTAGAGTGCAAAAAGTCAAATGCTGTAGCGTACTAGCTAACCCAGTGTTAAGGCACTCAAACATCTCACTGACAGTTCAATAACAGATGATCAACATCATTTTCATACCTACTTTGTGTTACTATTAGAGCCAAACATGGACAATGAGCAAAGCACAGTCTCAAAAAATAACTATATGTGAAATGTGATGCCTACGAAAAGTTAACAACACCAGAAAAGACAGAGACACCAATTTCAGAATAAGAAAGAAAGTTGGCACAGAACCTTGCTTGAATTACATTGAAAAACAAAGAATGAAGTGGTTTGATAACTTAATAAGAATGCAAACAAACTCCACTGTATACAGTCTTCTACAACATAACATCAGGAAAGAAGGCGATAGGAAGACAACGAGAAAAAAAATGGTTAGATGGCATAGCATAATTCTGTCAAAAGCAAAAATAACTATCACCTAAAACAGATAGCAACGAACCGTGAGACATGGAGAGCTATGACCTCTGCCCTATGCGCCGCCCACAGGCCCAAGAAGAAAGACTAACTAACTAAGCCACTAGAGCAGGGTAAGCCACTAACAACAGAAAACAACGACACTGGGCAACAACCCGGTAACAGTGTGCGACAACAAACGACAAAGACTTGTTCTTATAACGTGTTTAGACGAATGATCCATGAAAACGGACATTTATATACGAGACAGTTTTGACATTTAATTTTCGGATACTCTATGAAAATCTGCGAAAAGTATATGACGTTAAGAAAGTGCTCAAATTAAGCACATTCTATTTTTATCACGTATCATTTTTATCTTTGTTTTTTTGTTTTTTATATTTCTAGCCGATAACTATTTTGTTCTGAATTTGTCCCTTTACCACTGATTGTATGAAGGTCTCGCTGGTGCCAACCTCTGATGTGCTATTATGCTTCTTCAGTATTTCAATACTCGTATGTATGTGGTTGCTAACTTGTTTTCTTGTTTTAAATATAGGAAAAATATTGTACATTGAGTGCATGTTTCTGAGTGTATGTGTGTGTGCTGTATGTGAATGACAGCATGATCGCACGTGTGTGTGGGTGTGCTTGTGTGCGTGTGTTAGTGAGTATTTGTGCGTGTATCCGAGAATTCATGCGTGTGTGTGTGTTTAAATGTTAGTGTGTGTATAATGGCGTAGTAAAGTGGTTAGAGTGTTGGCTTCTGAATTGAAAGATTAAGACAACGTCCATTATTACACTATTGTCGAACTCGTCGTAAAATGTGTTTATGTTTATTTGAGCGTTAAACACAGAAAACGTTAGCGAGAAAAAGAACTGGCCACCTCAAATTTGAATGTCAATGTCTTACAAACTACGTTCTATACCATATAAGACTTTTACAACATTACACAATATTGTTTTGTTTCATTCTGTATACGCTCATTTTTTAGCATATGTTTTATACCATTAAGAATCTTATGAAACGCTCTACTGAGTTTTACGTAACCGGCCCGTATTTGATAGCTACTGGATTTAACAGAAGATTTACACTGACCGACGTGTGCCCTTTGACATTACTCTAACTTAACTATTTTCAGACAACATGGTTTTAAACACCATCTTGACAAATCAAAATTGCTAGCCTCAGGTTTCACTGTAAGATTTTGTTAATTCTTACCACTGTCCCCTGTAACATTTAATCTCAAGGAATGTCCACATTGGATGAACGGTTTCATGTAAAATGGGACATGGTTCCTTTAAAACCTTTGAGAAAACGTAACGTTTCGTTTCAGAGAAATAAAATTTGAGAAGGATACACACTGCTTTTTTATAACTAATATTTCTGGGTTTGTAACTTTAGAATGCGACAATACAATTTGTGTCTCCTTAAATTACATCTTTCTGTTCGTGGTCGACACCATACTTCTCATGTAAACCATCATTTACAAGAAGGGTTCTTTCCTGGAACCCACAGGGCCAGTGAAAGACATGAAGGTCTAGAAATACAT
This sequence comes from Arion vulgaris, assembly GCA_020796225.1. NCBI lineage: Eukaryota > Metazoa > Mollusca > Gastropoda > Stylommatophora > Arionidae > Arion > Arion vulgaris. Next base: position 41,838,086 of record CM036756.1, on the reverse strand, counting down.
GGAGATGAGATTTGGAGGCAGAGATCAACAATATAAATAAGAGCTGGAGGGATCTGCAGGGGATAGCTAGATTTAAGAAGATTTGGCATGAGTTGGTTGAGGGCATTTACACCAATTCGGTTAAAAGATATGAGAGAGATAATATATCTATATATACTATCATATTGTACATCGTAGAATATATGTTCCTGTGTTACTCATAGTTCCTAACAATCCACTTTTTGTATTCTTCTGTTTATCTCTGTAAAGACAATTACTTTAAATGTGTTGCTACAATAAAAATTTTTAAACATAGCAAATTTTTTTTACACACAACTATAATTGCAAGTGCAACTTAACTCTTAAACGTTCATGGGTTTTTAAGGTTTTTTTGTGTTTTTAAGTTTTTTTGTGTTTTGTTTTGAAGGCCTGCTCTATTACTAGAAGCCATATATACTTCATGCATTGAACATAGGCATGTTATATATGGTTAGAAAGCTAATTGAATGTACTATCCAGATATGTGATTTTAATATCAGTGTCATGTAATATGTGATATCAGTGACCTAATTTTGGTGATGCTAAAAATAAATTTGTCAACAAATTTCAAATAATTATGCAGTCACAGAGAAGGAAAAAAATAAGTATGAAATATATCATGAAAACTATTAATATAGTCTCTTAGTACCTTCATTCATATTTACATATTTACATGAAGTTGTTTGGACAAAATATATAAGACAGTAATTAGGAAATTTTTAACTTCTAAATATTTCCATATTTTGAAGACACCAATTAATAAATAATAAATAAATAAGAGAAAATTATGCAGAACTGGTCTAGTAAGCAGCCCATAAAGAACTAACACTTATAGTCTTGATTAGGACAGTAATCTGAGTCATGTATAACACAGCTTCTAAAATATATCAAGACTTCAAAGTGGCACTTATAACACTTTGAGGAAGTCTCACACAAACAAATAAAGAGAAGTTTTATCATGAAATATCTCTAAGGAGACAATAGGTTTTGCGTCACTTAGTGTGCTCTATACTGGATTACATCGCATCTTGTTGATGTAGATAACTAATTTGAAGAGTGAGTCTTTGGCATAGTTACTGAAAGGTAATGTATGGCGTGCTTGAAGGAGACAAACGATCAGTTGGTGGACAGATAAAACTCTTTAAAGAAACTCTTAAAGTGTTTCTAACATGCTTCGATATAGACACCATGTGCTAGAAATCCCTTGCAAAAGATTGCCAAATGTGGCACTGTAACAACACAAGAGGAACTCGCATAGTTGGAAATCGTCGTGCCGTTGAGGCGCAGATAAAGCGAGCAAAAAAAATTTCATTTTAAAAAAAAATAACATGTGATGGGCGGCTATTATTATTATTGTTATTCTTTTAATCACCGTTCAGCACCCAACGGAGCACAGGTCTTCAACAAACTTCTTCCAGCTCTTCCTCTCTCCTGCCGTTAATGTAAATGGTGATCTCTCTGCTCTTTCTTTTGTCTCGAAATACGATGGTGTTTCTCTTCTCCTCTTTTAGCATCTTCCCTTACTTTCGCTCCTTATGCCTGCCTGTCTTTGATCAAAAGCTCTCATTTGTCTCTGACTATGCCGCTTGATGTTCAATTACTTGAAGGTGGCCATGAAGCGTAGTATTGGTCACCAACCTTAAACTTATTTGTGTCTACCATTCTTGTTACCCTTGTTTATTCTAGGGCCTAAAAAAATATATATTTCCTGCAAATTAAGCTGTGAGTTTCTACCTTTGGTTTTAAAAGCATTAAATTAAGTCATATTGTGTCCAGGTCAAATTTCAGTTGCCAACTATGGTTTTTGAAACAGTCGACTAACCCATGCATATTTTGCTTCCAATCCAAGTTTCGATTGGTAACTATGGTTTTTGAAACAGTAAACTGATCGACGCATATATTACTTCCAATCCAAGTTTCCATTGGTAACTATGGATTTTGAAACAATCGACTAAGCCATGCGTATATTGCTTCCAGTCCAAGTTTCCATTGGTATTTATAGTTTTTGAAACAGTCAGCTAAACCATGCATATATTACTTCTAGACCAGTTTTGATTGGTAACTATGGTTTCTTTAAACAGTAAATTATATCATGCGTATATGACTTATTATTCAGGAGTGGGTCGATGAACGATTAACCTGGGATCCCAAAGATTACAACAATCTTCATATTCTAAGAATTCCATGTGAGAAACTATGGCTGCCAGACATCGTTCTATACAACAGGTGAGTTAGTGATATCCTGAGATTTATAAATGCTGATAAAATATGTTACTGATAATTAGGTCAAGTTCTGCACAGAGATTAGTAATTGCTCTCCATTGCTGACACATTTAGTTGATTGATTGATTGATTGATTGATTGATTGATTGATTGATTGATTGATTGATTGATTGATTGATTGATTGATTGATTGATTGATTGATTGACCATCATCATTGCACTCCGGTGAACAATGTGTGGTCCGATCTCTTTCTTACACAATAAGATCTCAGCTACAGTGCACGAACTCCGTAGCACCGACAATGGTCACCGATGTAATTTTGAAGATGGTGAAAACATTTTTGAAGGAATTTTATTTAAAATCCTTTCTAATGAATTTTGCCCGGGCAGCGGTTTTCCATCCTGCTCTTCTCGATTTTAAACTGCCAATAGTTCCTTTACGTACTCAAATTGAACATAGGACATATGTTTTGTCCTCCGTCTCCGATAGGACTAGGAACTCGAGCACACCTACACTGTGATCAAAAATCTCTGAAAAATATCCAGATGTCTTCACGAGGTAGCGAACCTAGCAATTCTGGCACGAGAGACAAGCACAGATATTCCCTCCAGAGACTCCTTACATTTTAGTCAAACAGAGTACCATTACATTTGTATTAAATACAACAGCATTAAAGTTATATTCACAAATAGTATTAAACAGTCTACTGAACATTTCAAAGGTGCTAAAGCTAGTAAATATCTTTAATTTGATTGTTTTATTCAGTGTTTATTTGCTGCTTTCGTTATTAAGTGTTGGTATGATTTTTATTATTCCTAAGCGCCGATGACTACACCACAGGTTACATGAACAGCAAGGCAATGGTACGCAGTGATGGAAATGTTTTTTGGCCTCCTCCCGCCAAATTTAGAAGTTCTTGTAAAATAGACATCACTTACTTTCCTTTCGACGACCAAACATGTGAATTAAAATTTGGCTCTTGGACCTACGATGGATTTCAAGTTGATATTACCAATAGGTAATTCTGTGATCAATTGATATGTCATTGCTTATTGGTTATTGGTTACTGAACTGACGTCATTGCACTCCGGGCAGACCCATAGGTAACTGGTGTGTCGCTTATCCGTGTTTGATCTTTCATTGATATTAGAAATAATAAGGAGAGATAATTTGCTTGTTTGTAAATAGAGAGAGGGGGGAGAGGGATGACAACAAGTATAGTGACTTATATTATAACGGATAGTCAGAATTCAATGTTGGTTGAAATATCTTGACCACGCGTGTGTCTGTCACTATACACCATGAACAACAGTCTTAACTGGCAAGCTAATCTACATAAATGAGGTCGAAGGAAGCATAATTATAAGATTTTCATATCAAGTATGCAAGAGGCTACGACTGTAAATTTTGTGGAAAATTGTAAAGAGGTTAGTTAAGAGATATGCAACAAAACACAAATGACCAGAAAGCTCTTTCGTGACAAAATATTAAAATGTCGCACAAAATGAATGAATTGTTATTGGATTAATATAAGAATTCATCCAATCAGAGCTTATTCAGAAAATATCATTGTTCAACAACCAAGTTATCGTCTTCAGTATGTGCCATGCCGATAAATGTAGACCGTCATGGCACGCCATCTCACACGATTACCAGATTCCTTTATCAAGTATGCGTTCTTGTCTCGATCATGTTATGTGGCCAAACCATTCAGGTGTAATTGTCTTCAATTTGTCTTCTCGTGTCATTTTCCCATTAAGTTTGCTAGTAGTCGCTTCTTCTTCTTCGAACGCTCCATATCGACCACTCGTTTACCACTCTTTGTGATTTGCATGTATCTGAGCCTAAGAGCCATTGTACGCTGTGCCTATTATGCACCTACAAGTAGGCCAGCACATCCGATTTCTGCGACACTTTTTACGTTAAGTTTGGAAATGCCAGACAGTGTCGTCTTCATGGTAGAGAGAGAAGATATAGTAATCAACTCTCATGGGTACGGTGAGCAAATGGACTTTGGGATGGCTGCTGCAGCGGAGGACAGAGCATGCATGGGAATGCTCAATGTGCCGTGACGTCGATCGTATAACATAACATTATATATATATATATATATATATATCTTTCTATATCTTTAGTCATTGTCCAACTCTCGCTGGCATATGTTAGGATTAATACAACATTGGAATCGAAAATTCATAATTTAGTATTCCAATCTACTGCAAATATTGTTCTCTGATTGGGGGTTTTGATCTCTTGAAAAGACAGTTGTTGGTAGATTTGGTCTTTGGCGCTGCCCTCCTTAACCAAGAAATCGGCAATCTCATTGCCTTCAGTTCTCCTTCCAAAAGCAGAAATGTTATTTAAATGCGGTAGACCACAGAAGAACTGTATACCACGCAGCGAAATAACAAAATACAAAGGTAATGTACAACAACACACTTTTTTTTAATGTTTCTCGTGAACAGTTTTTATTATGTCCGTTTATTTCTTGTAAACTTTGTTGCAAGAATATTTTGTACAAACATTAAAAGCTATCTTTGCACAAATAACAACAGCTACTCATTGCTGTACGCTTTAGTAGTTTTAATGTTAACAGAAGATACATATTCAGTTGGTACATTTAGTATGACAACAAGCAGCATGACAATAGAGATCTGACGGTGACTAGGGCCAATCTCTGGCTGGAGTTACAAAACTACACTCATGCATGCATTCTGAGTGATTCATTCAGTAGGATTCGAAAGATGTAGGCTGGCTCGGTGCGCAGGCAATGGACTGATTCACTACTAGCGTCAACAATTTGTACAATTACACTTATCTTTGTTCCGGGACACATGGGTGTAGTTGGGAATGAGAGAGCAGACTGGCTGGCTGGCTCTGCCAGCATATCAGGGGGGCCAGTCAATGGATATAGCAGACATTTCGAACTCCCTCGTAGAGTGGGACCGCAAAGAAAATGTTCGTTTAAACAAATCCACGTCAACTACTAGATTGCAAGAGCTGGGATTGAAGATTGGAGAGACAAGAAAATAACAGCACAACAGGTTTGTGAATAGGCTCATCAATCAAAATCGAACTGGTACGATCAGTCGCTGGACACTGTTGGAGATATTGCGAAAGAGATCGGAGCGCCTATGTACATGTCCGGAGTGCAATGAAGATAATCCAAACTGAAACTAAAACATATTTAATGATTAACACACTCAACTCTATACAAGCATCCCTTTAAAGATCCTTCAACAAATTGACAATCGATAAATCAATGGCAGGTTTGCTATGTATTATTATTTTCAACCCAGATCATCAACAGTAGATTTAAACAACTACGTCTTCAGCGGCGAGTGGGAGCTTATCAAAGTGGCCATCAGAAGGACAGAGATGACCTATGCTTGCTGTATAGAACCGTATCCAGATGTCAGATTTACAATTGTCATGCGTCGCAAAACTCTGTACTACCTTTTCAACATTATATGCCCGTGTCTATGGTTAACTATACTGAGGTGAGACATTAACTATTAAGGTGAGACACTGTTTGTTTGATTGATTGATTGATTGATTGATTGGTTGATTGATTGAATTGATGATTGATTGATTGATTGATTGATTGATTGATTGATTGATTGATTGATTTATTTATTGATTGATTGATTGATTGATTGATTGATTGATTGATTGATTGATTGATTGATTGATTGATTGATTGATTGATTGATTGATTGATTGATTGATTTGATCATCATAATTGCACTTCAATGAGTAGCCATGTTTGCTCCAATCGCTTTCTTACATAGAAAGATCTCAGCGGCATTTGAGAAACTAGATTTGCATAAAACTGCTCTCAACAAAAATCCATTTTCCTGGGGGTGGCACTTGTCTGCCCCCTCCCCCTCCCTTGCTCCTCCTGTCTAAACGCATGTACGCCCATGACTGAGGCGAAATATTTTATCATGAGTTCAGTATACTTGGATGATATATATATATTCGTGTATATCGTAAACTATACTAAAGCGAATCATATATAGTTCATTATACTCTAGTGTTCAGTGGCGGCTCGTGATCCTTTTTGTTGGTGGGGCTTGGCACAAATGTTCGGAAAAATCATGGTTTTGGATTAGGTTATATTTTAATTTATTAAATAATAAATGCATGTTGCACATTATTTTTGATGAGGCCTGGCCCCACTGACCCTTAATGACGAGCCGCCACTGCTAGTGTTATATATTTTCCATGTCTTTAGTTAACCATAATGAGATGAAACGTATTACCGTGTTTATGGTTGACTATACTGAGGATATTGAAAACATTAATTTACATCACCGTTCCAAAGAGAGACTATTTAAAGTTGTGCAACAATTATCGTTCTAATGACATGCTTAAAGTTGTGCAACAATTATCGTTCTAATGACATGCATAAAGTTGTGCAACAATTATCGTTCTAATGACATGCTTAAAGTTGTGCAACAATTATCGTTCTAATGACATGCATAAAGTTGTGCAACAATTATCGTTCTAATGACATGCTTAAAAGACATGCCAGCAAAATTCTTCGTGGATCATCATAAATGGGGTAGAAAGGAAAAATAGAGTATGAAGCTATGGCAGGCATCAGGCAAGGTAGAGAGATCGGGATCACATGTTTAATATGAGAAATACCTTCGAGAAATGAAGAACATGCAGTGTGGATCTCCATACCTATTTTTATCTATCTTGACCAGATTACGAAACCGTTCAGGTCTGCACTACAAGAATCTAAAGCTCACTTAGGTCCGTTGTGGGGTATGTTTCGCAGTATTTATGTTTTATACATCTTTAGAACGAATGGTTGGAGAAGGTCATCACGGAAGGAAGTATCCCGGCAAAAATAAGAAGAGGAAGACCACGGAGAAGATAGATTCATGATGTAACTGATGGTTTGAGCATGACGGCTGCAGAGGCGTGACATTTGGTCAATTAGAGAGAGAAATTTGAAATGACTGTTAGAGAGGTAAATTTCTGCTCAGATCAAGCTATTTGATGTTGATGATGATGATGATGATGATATCTTTAGAAACTCTACAAGTAGAATATGACCTATTGGTCTCAATGCTATTTCTGCAGTCGGCACATCTCTGAGATCAAAAAGTATGATCTAGACCCGAGTCGTGTTTGGGAACTATTCAGTTGGAGATGAGTGAGTTACTTTTTCTATGACATCAAAGCAACAGAGTGGTTTCTATGACAAACAGAAATGTTTATTTATAATTAATAAGGTTGTAAATATTTAAACTTATAGGCCGGTTTCACTATTACTATTCTGATATCCAAAGATGGACGTTTGTTGCTCATGCTCGACCACAAACCAAGAGTACCTGGTTCGAACGCCACGGCGGGCAATTTGGAAGCAAATTTGTTCCAGGAATTTTTACGAACGGTAAAAATAGATCTCACCGTTCAGAAAGATATGGCAAACTACTGAACGTATAAGTGGTTCCTAGACAATTAACTCATTTACTCGCCAGAGTGGTTACCGGGGCCCAAATTGGGGTGTAAAGAATAGAACCACTGTTACCTGCCATGCATGTCGTAAGAGAGATGACTAAGGAGGTTGGTCGTGGGGCTAGCTACCCCACAGAGTAAATAACACTAGATGGCTACAGAACGGAGAGCGAACTGAGTAAGCGCTGGCTGAAACCGGACACATCGCCGAAGGATAAGCACCAGAGCTCCAATGGTGCTGAAGATGTGACGTAAAGCACATCAATTCTAAGACTGCGTGAACCAGATTTCCACATGAATATAATTTATGGGGAGATCTGGTACATCGGTCTAGGCGGTGATCGCGAGAGAGAGAGAGAGAGAGAGAGAGAGAGAGCTCATTTACTGTTGTTGATGCGACCTCCTGGAAAGGATATGCCACTATTTTTATTGTCATTTCACTATCCAAAGAAGATCAGTAAGATAAGTAAGATAAGTAAGATAAGTAAGATAAGTAAGATAAGTAAAGATAAGTAAGATAAGTAAGATAAGTAAGATAAGTAAGATAAGTAAGATAAGTAAAGATAAGTAAGATAAGTAAAGATAAGTAAGATAAGTAAAGATAAGTAAAGATAAGTAAGATAAGTAAAGATAAGTAAGATAAGTAAGATAAGTAAAGATAAGTAAAGATAAGTAAGATAAGTAAGATAAGTAAAGATAAGTAAGATAAGTAAGATAAGTAAGATAAGTAAGATAAGTAAGATAAGTAAAGATAAGTAAGATAAGTAAGATAAGTAAAGATAAGTAAGATAAGTAAGATAAGTAAGATAAGTAAGATAAGTAAGATAAGTAAGATAAGTAAAGTTTTGACTGATGAATTATGAAGAAGAAGGACATGTATTAATAGTTATATGTTAAGTGATTAATATCAGAATAAAATCACTTGCAAATGTATATTAGTTACATTGATTGACAGTTTGCTTGGATTCTGGCTGCCTCCAGACTCGGGTGAGAAAATAACATTGGGCATTACAGTGCTTTTGGCTTTCTCTGTGTTTATGTTACTAATTGCTGAAAGTATGCCAGCTACATCTGAATTTGTACCTCTGATCGGTGAGTATTTTATTCATGTCGTGGTTGAATGGTATAAAGTACTGTTCATCGATGAACTATGCCAACGTGTTTATTGTGATTCTGGCAGACTTGTTTCAAATGAAAGTACTAGTGGTGGGGGTCAGGCTAGAATAACGCACACACAATCCTTTCATTCTCATCAAATAACTTGTTCTATGCACAACTTTGTAACCCTAACGGACTTTCTGAATTTTTATATAATAGACCAGATGTTCAGATATGCCTTTTGCAGTCGTAATGCTCAAATCATCAGTTATATCCTATTTCCTCTTCTCCATGGTCTCCCTGTTCTCCTCTTTGTCGGGGGTATCTACTACCATAATAATCTTCAGCCCGTGGTGTCTTTTTATGTCTAAAATACTTCAATATTCGCAATATTATAGTGAATGACTCAGCCAATGTTCTATGCGTTGTGAGTTCTTTATCGATAAATATATTTGTCTTCTCTGTCCGTGGTATATAGATCACTTTTCTGTAATACATATTCAAAAGCACATCAATATTTTTCCACTGTCTTATTAAATGTTCATGACTTCACACCTATATGTAAACAATCATACATCCGTCCTGCTTTTACCCATTCCTATCTAGACAGTGGCGGTTCGTGATCCTTTTTGTTTGTGAGGCCAGTCACAATTTTTTGGAAAAATCATGGTTTTAGATTAGGTTATATTTTAATTTATTAAATAATAAATGCACGTTACACATTATTTTGATGGGCCAGGCCCTTAATGAAGAGCCGCGACTGGATCTAGGTATTCGGACTTAACATCAACGCGATTCGATACAAAAAGAAATGCAATGGAAACTTATTATCAATTACCCTCAGCAGGGTTAAGAAAAAAAACTTACAAAATAAGTCATAACAGAGACTATGAAATTTAAATACTAAACTTCAGATAATCAAGAAAAGTTACAATGACCTGTACAAAGTCACAATGTGAACATTGAATTTCAGACTCTTGTTATGAACAGCTTGAATGTCACGTAATCCAATAAGCTGCAATAAGACAAAATAAATATCGTGAGATTCGCTTAAACAGAATTTACAGAGATCTCAATGACATAGTTGATGAAGAACAATGTATAAATCATTGGCTAATGACAGCTGCAACCCTTTGTTTCAAGTTGATGAAGAAGATATATTGACAGTGTTGTATACATCTCCATCAATTTATCACTCTATTTTTATATGAGATTAACAAATTGTTAAAGATAGATACACCTACCTTTTATCCTATTTTATTTTTATGTAATGATCAAGCAGATGGAGAGAATAATTGAAGCCTGTGAAATATGAATGGAGAGGATAATTGAAGCCTGTGAAATATGAATGGAGAGAATAATTTAAGCCTGTGAAATATTAATATAAAGGAGAAAAGGCAGAATGTATTTGAAAGAAAATTGGTTATTGGTTATTGGTTACTAAACTGACGTCATGGCACTCCTGGCACACCCATAGGTGCTCAGCCTTCCCCAAAAGATATTGAAGCGTGTACATACTGATGGTTCCCGAGGCTCGCAGATTAACTACACTCCTCACTCAGCCCTTCTGGCATCCAGTTCTACTTGTATAAATGGTAGCTCAAAACTGCTTAAATCACTGGATCAATTCAACACATATTTTAGTGTCCTCATCCAACATACAGTTGCGAAGAGACCGAAAAACATACCCCTTATCTATCTTCAACTCCCCAACAACCAATGCTGTTGATGCAAGCCTGTCCACTCTCTCATTACCGCAAACAACAGCATGCTCAGGACAGTAGATCCACGTAAGCATCTGGAGGTTAGAAACTTCTATAGACGGCATCCACTCATACCAAAAACTGCGCTTTTGGATCTTGTGAAGCATCGACTGAGAATCAGATACAACAACGGACCCACCCAGTAAATGGTGTCCCAGAGAGCCAATGAAAGAAAAGAAAAAGTAATAAGCAAGGACTTCAACAACTAAGAGTAAAAAGAGAACTAATCAGACAGATAGAAATGAAAAGAGAAATGATCAGACAGATAGAAATGAAAATAGAAATGATCAGACAGATAGAAATGAAAAGAGAAATGATCCGAGAAAGAGAAGTGAAAAGAGAACTAATCAGAGAAATAGAAGTGAGACATCTTTAGATATGTTGATCACGTTAAAAGACATAACAATCTGTTGAAAACCATCTTGGAAGGAAAGGTAGAAGGAAGGAGAGCAAAAGAAAGAATTAGATACAAATGGGCGCAGAACGTTATGAAAGGAGATGGCAATCGTCTGGCAGTATATCGTCAGGACAAGGGATACAACTTGTTGGATAGCTATTGCAACTAACCTTCGATTAGGAGCCCGCTCATGCTTGATTGATTGTTGCGTATCTCTCTCTCTCCCTCTCCCTACCTCTCTGTATGTATATCTGCTAATTGATTCATTCTTCCATATCCATATCAATACTCCCGAATTGTTTATTATATGCCCATAATTTGTTCATTAGAATAAACTGAACTGGTATAGTTTAACATTCACAAAATAGAGGAGACTGCAGTAAAACTATTTGATTGGCAAAACACGTAATCATAAAATACTGTAGTTTTACAAATTACAAAAACAATGACAAAATACAGCAACGTTTCGACCAACAAGGCCTTTATCGAGCAAACGAACAACAAAAGTGACAAATTTTAAAAAACAAATGGACGACCAAAAACAAACGTTTCTAATGAAAATCTGGGAATAAAACGAATAACGAAATAAATGTAACACAAAAAACACACAAAAACTAGAAATAGAACGGAAGAGAAACAATGAAAAATCTAGTAAATATATAACTTGAATACATGCAACATATACCCATATAGATTACAAGGCATGGGAAGAGAAAGTACTAAGAAGCATAGAAATGTAATACGTTGAGCCCACGTGGTCGCAAGGTACCATACAAAGAAATCAACCGATTCTCCAGAGCAAATCGACTGCGATCATCCGAGGAACACAATCGGATGGCTGTGACCTGACATCGTGAGCTCCTAAATGGCCAGTATCATTGAAATGGGTGGCTACAGGGGTCACAGAGCATTGGCGTATGTCGCGCAAGTGTTGGGCGAATCGATCACCGAGCCTCTTGCCTGTCTCGCCGATATAAGCCTTGTTACACCGCTTACAGATAATGGCATAGATAATATTACGGGACTCGCATGTGAAACCATCATCAATAAGAAACGTCACTAAAGGAAAAGATACAGTACGCGTCTGTATCACATAATCACACGTGTTGCAACGCCGACGGCCACACTGAACAGTGCCAAAAGGAGTCTGGATATTGGACTTAAGGCGACTGTGTACTAACATATCCTTAAGACTTCTGTTCCGTCTGTAAGCCACCAAAGGATAGTTGGGGAAGACAGAACGAGTCTCAGGATTTGACTTAAGGATAGACAGATGACGGAATAAAACATTTTTCACCAGTGAACTATGGGGGTGGTAAGTTAAGATAAGTTTTACTCTGTCAGAGTTAGTGGTCCTATGCTGACTGGTAAGGGCCTGCTGGCGAGTGATTTTCTGAACTCGATGCATAGCCCAGACAAGCACTCTCTCCGGGTATAGGCGCCTGCGAAATAAATCAAGCATCTCGCGAGCTCTCTCAAGAAAAGCATCGTCCTCGCTACAAAGACGACGAAGGCGCAAGAGCTGCGAGCATGGCAAAGATTCACGACAAGCCCGGGGATGGGAAGAAGTATAAAGGAGAAAACTATGTGCACCAGTAGGCTTGTAATATACTGATGTAGTGATAGTGGATAGGCGTATGGAGATAGTAATGTCAAGAAAGTTGACACAAGTAGTGGAGATGTGAGAAGTAAAACGAATAGAAGGGTTGAAAACATTAATGAAATTAATGAAGCGTGACAAATCGGCTTTAGACATATCAGTAATGCCAATACAGTCATCAATATATATGTGATAGACAGGCGGAAGGGGGCCATCATATGTAGTCCATACTAGGTGTTCAAGATAACCCATGAATAGACAAGCATAACTAGGTCCCATTTTAGTACCCATGGCAACCCCACTGATCTGCTCAAAGAATTGGTCATTAAACTGAAAGGAGTTAAGAGTGAGAACTAGTTCCGCAAGATGGAGAGCAAAAGTTGACACAAGTGGATTAGTTCTCCTATTGAGAAAGAACTGGAGAGCTTTAAGGCCATCAGGATGAGGTATAGAAGTATACAATGAGCACACATCAAGGAGGAAGAGACGGTAGGTTCTCTCGGGTAGCAACTCAACGGAAGAAAAGACAGACAAAGCGTGGTTCGTATCTTTCAAAAATGACGGGAGTGTGGTGACTATGGAATTAAAGATGCTATCAAGGAATTCGGAGATGTGTTCCGTAGGGTAAGAGCAAGCAGAAACAGGAATATATAGTTTAACATATCACATACATTGCATAATCTTGCTTGTTTCTAGTTTAGACCTAGATGATGTATACTGGTTGATGCATACAGCTATATACATAGCGTCACACGACAGTACAAAGTCTTTTGTGACATTCTGCACAGCTGCAACAGAAGGCTACGGATACTCTGGATACACCAAATAATGTTATTTACCTGGGCTGAAGGTTGTCAACCTCAAACACTAGAGATCTTTTCAAAACAGACTGCGGTTCCGTTGAATAGACAATAGATTTATGTAAAGAAATTACAATATAAAATACTCTTCAGTCAACACAAACATACGTATCTCATACCTCAGTAAACGCCACTCTAACAGTTCTTCTCTCTCTCATACCTCGGTAAACATCACCATAACAGTCCTTCTCTCTCTCAGACCTCGGTAAACGCTTCCATAATAGGCCTTCTCTCTCTCAGACCTCGGTAAACATCACCATAACAGTCCTTCTTGCTCTCTCATACCTCGGTAATGGTCACCCTACAGATCTATTCTCTCATACAAGGTAAATGTCACCCTCATAGTTATTCTCTCTCTCTCTCTCTCTCTTTCTCATACCACAGTAAACACCACCATAATAATCCTTCTCTTTCTTTAAATAATGTGTTCTTTTAGTCGATTTTAAACGACCTTTGCTGCCGTCGTGCTCAAATCATCAATCACATTCTAAATACATCTACTCCGCTGTCTTCCTCCTTCCATAATGATCTTTTCCAAGCCTTTGTGTCTTTTTATAGGTCAAAAATATTCGAATTTTCTCATTATTAGTTGTAGCATCAGCAAGCTTTATTTGATTTTGAGTTCCTTCTAGATATATATGTTTGTTCTCTACTCTGTCCATGATATACGGAAAACTCATCTGTACCACGTATATGTTCAAAAGCAAAAGAAATGCTTTTACTACTGCTTTGTTTAAAGATATAGGGAAGACTGCAGTAAAACAATGTAGCAATGGCGAAACACGTCTTGTTTAAAGTCTTGTTGTTTCCAATCCATTCGTTGCAATTTGTAATATGCACGCTCTTAATATTGTGGTCTTTGTTTTCCCATCAGCATATAAAAGAAACATTCTCGGAATATTGCTAAGCAATATTGAGTGCTGGAAAGGGATCAAACGTATTGTATAAGAGCTAGCGATCTTTAATACATGTTTTAGAAGAATACAGTGAATATTTTGGACAAATAATGTCACTAATGAAGAAATGAGGAAGAGAAAACATTGCATATTCCAGCAGTCATAATACGGAAAAATTGTGGAGATAGCTTAGACACGTATGTAGAATGCAACAAGACTTTAACAAAGACAGCTCTCATATAGATAGCAGAAGAAGGAAAGAGAAGAAACTGTAGTATTAATGTCAGCGCTCACATCGCAAATTTATGACAATTTATGTGAAAATGAGGTGGATTTGTTGTGTATGTCGTATCGACTAGAACAGTTCTCTGATGGACAACGGAAGGAAAAAGAAGACATGGAAGTTCAAATGAAACATAAAGAAGAACTGTGGAAAGAGTTGAAAGATTGTGGACTGACATGGAAAACATTAGTAGAAAGGCAGCAAACCGGCAGCAATAGAAATCTCTTGTGGAAACCTTACATGTCAAACAGAACATGAAGAGGATATAGATAGATGTGAACTGTATGTTATTTTAGTCGATTTAAAAACAAAGTCATTTTTCGCGTAACAACGTTCTATGATTTTTCAAAGATGAAACTAAGTAAGCTAACATACTCATTGTGAACGTATAGAATAAAAAATAGAAACAGTATGAGTTGACAATAAGAATACAAAATTATACAACAGATAGTGACGCATAGACATTTCTATATTTTTCATTTCTTTCATTTGGTACTATACGTACCTGCAGTGGCGGCTCGTGATAATTTTTGTTGGTGGGGCCAGACAAAAATTTGCTGAAAAAATCATGATTTTAGATTAGGTTATATTTTAATTCATAAAACAAATACACGTTACATATTATTTTGGTGGGCTCGCCCATTTGCCCCTAATGACAAGACGCCACTGCGTGCCTATATCTCGAATGTACATTGGTCCGATTCCCAAAGGGTAGACAATTTTATACAATTCCCAGAAATTGGTGACAAGAAGTTGTGTAAGAAGCGATACTGTTTAAAATGTTCTGATGTTAAATGCCAGAAATAAAATGGTCCCCTTTGTGTAACGCAAAACACTAATTGTATCAAATTGTTCAACCAGTCTTAATTATTCCATCGTTATAAAGCAGTTTCTGAACATGTTTTTGTCTAACAAATTGTATATAATTCATGATTTGTATAAATTGGTTATTTGAATATGTAAATACTCGTAATTTCTTTTGTCTATTATTAGTGTAGTAATAAAATATTTAGATTTGTATACATTTTTAGTTCACTCGTGATTTCAATTATTCTCAGAACAATGTTTTCTAGGTAGGTATTCTTCTACTTCTTCTTACGCTCCGTATCGACCACTTGTCAACCACTCTGTGTGATTTGTATGTGATCTGAGTCTAAGAGCGATTGTATACTGTGCCAGTTATGCGTCTATAAGTAGGCCAGCACATCCGATTTCTGCGCTGCTTTTATTTACTAGGGTAGCATCCCTAGGGCCTACATCAGTTGCCTCTTACGTCATGCATTGTTGATTACAGGGGTACTATTCTTTGCTTCCCTTGTGGGCCCCCGCACCACACGGGCGGGCCCCCGCACCACACGGGCGGGCCAGGCATTTTATAGCAATATTTCAATGAACATAATGATATAATATGTTTAATTGATTTGCATACGTGTAATGAATATTGCAATATATTTTTGTTTAATTTAGTTGCACTTTTTTGTAAGTGAATAATATTATATTTCGTAGAAACGGTTAAGTGTATGACAATTACAATGATGCATTTATAACAAACAAAATTAGAGTAACTCTTCTGTGTATTTCTGAATATTATGTATTTTTTTTAAGTGAATAATTTATATATATGAATGTGATTCTTAATTGTTTATGTGGCCAGTATTAATTGACTAAAGGATGACTGTAGTATCCAGATCACGCGTTAAGAACTGCTGCCCTGCACGACATCCGAAGTAGTGGTATGAAAGGTTGAAAACAAATGGACAAAGTCGCTGTAGCAAATACTAAGTAGAAGTGAAACATCCAGAGCTGGACTGAAAGTAAACTGTAATAACAAAATCAAGAAAATATTTTTAGAACAAAACTGCTGATAAACTTTTCTAACGACGGCGAATTTTTAATTTAATTAAATTTTAATTTTAAAAAAAGTATTCATATTTATTTTGTTATGCTGTATATATACTTTATAATTTAAAATGTTCTTCTTCTTCAAAAGCTCCATATCGACCACTTGTTAACCACTCTGTGATTTGTATGTAATCCTAGCCTAAGAGCAATTGTACATTGTGTCAGATATGCGCCTACAAATAGACCAGCGCATCCGATTTCTGCAATACTTTTTATTTACTATGGCAGTTTTCTTAGGCCCCTACCTCAGGGACATGCCTTGTAGGTCGCAGTGTTACTATTCTTTGCTCCCCTGTGAGCCCGGTAACACACAGGCGATTTAAAATATAAACTTGAGTAATTGTTTAAATGTTATAGCTACTCGTAACATTAAACACGCTGATTTTTAAATCCCAATCAAGAACAAATGTTTGAAAGTAAATTTATAGCAATTACAACACGTCGTCAAGCTAAATATGAAAATACTGAGATAGTAAAAATATAAATTTATTTCATAGAAACAAAGTCATCATAAATATCTAATGAGTAATTGCTTTCTCTGCCAGGAATCTATTTGACAGTTACTATGGGAATGACATCACTGTCAATCATCCTGACGGTCTTTGTCTTGCAGCTTCATCATGTCGGACCTCACAAAGAAGAGTCCTCGCTGGTTGCGTTCTCTTGTCTTCGACATTCTAGCTAGAATCGTCTGCATGTACAATAGTTCACAATCACATACTCAAGACTTCCAGAGGATTCTCGAAAAGAATACTCCAGGAATTGTAGAACTAACTAATGTGACAACTGACAGCGGCGATGTTAGTGGTGAAGCAGCAGGAATCATCACTGGAGGTGAACGAAAAGGATTTATTATCGACAACAGTGAAAAAAGAAAAAGCATTCGAGGCTACAATAGCGATGTCTTGTTACAACGGAGCAGTTGCAACAGTGAAAGAGTAGCACCAGCTTGCAACCAACTAAGTCCAGCAACTATAGGCTTTCAGGATAGACAGTGTACAGACTTCAGCTTCTTAAAAAGTTCTTATTATGATATATCAACAAATTTCCACCCTAATATGGGGAATAGTTTAAGAGCAAGTTTAGGACGAGACCAGCAATTCCGGCACTCATTTAGAGAAGGATATCCCTTCATGCCAAGACGTTCTTCGGATAATTGTCGTCCATTGCTTCAAACGGATTCCGAGTTTTACAAATACCAAGAACTGGTCCAGGAATGGCAGTTTGTGGCTCATGTCACTGACAGACTTTTGTTTTGGTTGTTTCTGTTTGTGTCTGTCGTTTCGTCATTGGCCATCCTAGTTATTAAGCCGCTCTTTAAACCTGCAGTAGTTTAAAATATTCTATACATCTAGCAAATATACATGCATAAGTAAACTTTAATAGACACAGTGGTCAGTCTAATTCTGTTAACATTTCTATTGAGCTTGACCAGGATTGATAATGACTATGCTCACATATGGCAATCTTATAGAATGTTGTTCAATTCCATAACGAACACGATGGTTTTCATTAATTTTTACAGAAAGCCACAAATATCAACACAAGACGATTACTATAATATGAGCAGATTGGAACAAGTTGCCATTCTCATGCTCCTTAGAACAGTACACAATCGACTCTGCAGCCACATGTATACAAAATTCAAGATTGGCAATTCAGCCATGTGTACATGTGGACAGGCACACCAGACTGCAGAGCACATGATTCTTGACTGCCCCGAATATGATATACTGAGGCAAACTCACTGGCCTAACGAAACAACACTCGACAGAAAACTGAACGGACCTCTGTGTGAGCTACAAAAGACAGTGAAGTTTATACAAAAGACAACATTGACAAAAGACAATATACAAAAGACAATACATATACAAAAGACAATATATAGACAATATTTCAAGCGAACGAAAGGAAGGAATGAATGATTTTTTTTTACTGGTTACGTTTCCTACAAACGAATTTAACGATTTACTGACTTGGCCAACATTTAGGTTTTGAATTTGACTTCCTTAAATCTGACTAAGAAACACAGAAATCACATCACGGCAAAAGGCGCAATATTAAAACGGGTAAATAAAGTTAAATATCAAGGTGTCCTAAATGCATCAGTGAAAAATCCAGTTCCATATTTTAAAAAAATATTCCTAGGTAACAGAAGCCTTTTTCGTATTGCCTTCAAGTATTCAAGTATTGCCTTTTTCGTCTATACAGAAGGTCAATTAGCGAGTGTTTTCTGTTACAACGTCTGCGTTTGCGATTGTCTCTCTTGCCTTCAGCTCATCCTTAAGTCTCACTGCAGACTCAACAAACACTTATATAAAGGAATAAGTAAAACAGCTTTCTGCCAGTGTCAGCAGGCGAAACAGAGCATGTCCTGCAAGACTGTCCTCTCCTATGTGAGCTGAGAAGCAGCATGTGGCCACACCCAGTCGACCTAAAAACTAACTTTTGGGGAAATCTGACAGACCTGAAGCTGACTGTCCAGTTTGTGGTCCACAGTAAATGAAGCGCATGACCAGAGATCGCTGAAGAACAATCCTAGTCTTTTTTCAAAGAAACATTCCTGATAATGAAGTACTTACTATGCAACAAATGCTTAATTATTGAGATGATAAAAAGTGGTATTTAGTATTACACGCATCACATACAGACATTTGAAAGCAAAGTTAGAACAATAATAAATAAACAAGAAAACAATATGGAGGTCACGGAGATGTGCCTTTTTTAAAGAAGAATATTAAAAATATCTTGGGCTGTTAAGTGACTAATGTCATCACCATCATCAGGTGCCGTGCCGGCTGGCAAATGCGATCATGGATCTCCACAAATCCCTCTTTGGTGTTTGCTATTATCTCAGATGTTTACGCACTTCCGTGCCATGAAGTCAGGCTATCCAAAATGTTATCTCTCTGTCTTCCTCTGTCTCGTCTACCCTCGATTTTACCGGTTGTTACAATGTGTTCTAAACCTCATCACATTTCTGAAAAATGATGATTGCCTCTTTCTGATATTGATGATAATCTTTCTCTGTGTCTTGACCTCATTCAACACCTTCACATTTGTCATTTTAGCAGTCCATGGGATTCTCATCATTCTTCTGTAAAACCACATCTCTGTAGCCCTCGGAGATTTTTCGATCTGTTTGTTTATAGTGACTATTGTAGATGTGCTGACAAATATTAATAAAAACACAAATATAATGATAAACATGAAGAAAGTAGCCAATGTTATCTGGACATAAAGGAATGCAAAGACAAGGTTAGAATTTAAGTATGCTGGATTTTTTCCCCAACATTTTAATATTGGTGATCTTATCTTTGTCAGCTAATACCACGACATTATTATTGGTGATCTTATCTTTGTCAGCTATTACCACGACATTATTATTGGTGATCTTTCTTTGTCAGCTAATACCACGACATTATTATTGGTGATCTTATCTTTGTCAGCTAATACCACGACATTATTATTGGTGATCTTTCTTTGTCAGCTAATACCACGACATTATTATTGGTGATCTTTCTTTGTCAGCTAATACCACGACATTATTATTGGTGATCTTTCTTTGTCAGCTAATACCACGACATTATTATTGGTGATCTATCTTTGTCAGCTAATACCACGACATTATTATTGGTGATCTTATCTTTGTCAGCTAATACCACGACATTATTATTGGTGATCTATCTTTGTCAGCTAATACCACGACATTATTATTGGTGATCTTATCTCTGTCAGCTAATACCACGACATTATTATTGGTGATCTTATCTTTGTCAGCTAATACCACGACATTATTATTGGTGATCTTATCTTTGTCAGCTAATACAACGACATTATTATTGGTGATCTTATCTTTGTCAGCTAATACCACGACATTATTATTGGTGATCTATCTTTGTCAGCTAATACCACGACATTATTATTGGTGATCTTATCTTTGTCAGCTAATACCACGACATTATTATTGGTGATCTTATCTTTGTCAGCTAATACCACGACATTATTATTGGTGATCTTATCTCTGTCAGCTAATACCACGACATTATTATTGGTGATCTTATCTTTGTCAGCTAATACCACGACATTATTATTGGTGATCTATCTTTGTCAGCTAATACCACGACATTATTATTGGTGATCTTATCTTTGTCAGCTAATACCACGACATTATTATTGGTGATCTTATCTTTGTCAGCTAATACCACGATATTATTATTGGTGATCTTATCTCTGTCAGCTAATACCACGACATTATTATTGGTGATCTTATCTCTGTCAGCTAATACCACGACATTATTATTGGTGATCTTATCTCTGTCAGCTAATACCACGACATTATTATTGGTGATCTTATCTCTGTCAGCTAATACCACGACATTATTATTGGTGATCTTATCTTGGTCAGCTAATACCACGACATTATTATTGGTGATCTTATCTTTGTCAGCTAATACCACAACATTATTATTGGTGATCTTATCTTTGTCAGCTAATACCACGACATTATTATTGGTGATCTTATCTCTGTCAGCTAATACCACGACATTATTATTGGTGATCTTATCTCTGTCAGCTAATACCACGACATTATTATTGGTGATCTTATCTTTGTCAGCTAATACCACGACATTATTATTGGTGATCTTATCTCTGTCAGCTAATACCACGACATTATTATTGGTGATCTATCTTTGTCAGCTAATACCACGACATTATTATTGGTGATCTTATCTTTGTCAGCTAATACCACGACATTATTATTGGTGATCTTATCTTTGTCAGCTAATACCACGATATTATTATTGGTGATCTTATCTCTGTCAGCTAATACCACGACATTATTATTGGTGATCTTATCTCTGTCAGCTAATCTCTCTCTCTCTTGCCTTTTCCGGGTTGGGGCATAGGCCCTCAACCAACTCATGCCAAGTCTTCCTATCTCTAGCTATCTCCTGCAGCTCCTCCAGCTCTTCTTTATATTGTTGATCTCTGCCTCCAAATCTCGTCTCCATGTATTTCTCGGCCTCCCTTCTTTCGCTGTCCCTGCGGGTTCCAGGCAAGGACCCTTCTTGTTATATTCCCTCCGGTTTTCGCAAAGTGTGTCCTATCCAGCGCCAGCGTCTTTTTTAACCTGTTCGTTCACTGGAATCTGTCTTGTTCTCTCCATAAGTTCCTCATTTGTGACCCTATCATACCATCTTATTCCTCTATTCTGCGCAGACACCAGTTGATGAATGTTTGCAATTTATGCGCTATTGTTTTAGTTGTTCTCCATGTTTCTGACCCATACAGTAGAACTGCTTTAACATTAGAGTTAAATATCCGAATTTTTGTTCTAGATTTGATTTCTTTGGACTTCCAAATGTTTCCCAGTGCAATGAAAGCTCCTTGCCTTCTGTATTCTTATTTTAACATCTCTATCTGTTCCACCCTCTTTGTCTACGTTGCTGCCCAAATATATGTGTATGATTCTACCTCTTGAAGTGGGATTTCCCCCAAGGAGATCGAGTTGTCGTTTGCTTGGTTAATTCTCAATATCTTTGTCTTTCCCTTATGAATGTTCAGCCTAGTTGCTGGGACCTTTGATTCAATGTGTTATGCTTATCCTGCATCTGATTTTGTGTATGTGACAGAAGGGCTATATCATCAGCGAAGTCAAGATCATCTAGTTGCTCTGTCAGAGTCCATTGGATTCCATTTCTGGTGTTAGTTACTGTGGTCTTCATAATCCAGTCTATTGTCAGTAAGAACAACAAAGGTGATAGAAGACATCCCTGACGCACTCCTGTTTCTATTCCGAAAGTATCTGTTAGTTTACCTTCATGAAGAACTCTACATTTCATATCTGTATATGTTGCTTTTATTAGGTTAATAATTTTCTGTGGGATTCCATAATGCCTCATTAATTTCAAAGGGTTTCCTATCAATACTGTCAAAAGCCTTCTCATAATCAACAAATCCGATATAAAGTTGGGATTTCCATTCAATACTTTGCTCTATTATTATACGTAATGTGGCTATCTGGTCAGCACAGGATCTATTTGGTCGGAAGCCTGCCTGTTCATCTCTTAGCTTTATATCGATGGTATCTCTCAGTCTCTCCAGGATGACTCTGCTTAGTATTTTCCCAGGTACTGACAACAGCATTATTCCCTATAGTTTTCACACTTCTGAAGGTCCCTTTCTTTGGTAGCTTCACCAGGTATCCTTCTCTCCAGTTTGCTGGTATTTCTTCGGTCTCCCAGATTCTGCTAAATAATTTATACAGTATTTCTGTGGATGTGTTTATGTTGGCTTTAACCGCCTCTGCTGGAATACCATCTGGACCGGCCGCTTTTCCATCTTTTAAAAGTTTAATGGCTTTACTAATCTCCTCCTTGGATGGTTTCTCACAGTTGATGTCCAAGTCAATTTCTGCCGGTTGGATATCTGGGGGTTTGTAGGTGCTGGTCTGTTCAGGAGTTCCTTGAAGTATTCCATCCATCTTTCCATTTGGTCTCTAACATTAGTGATAGTTTCCCCACTACTATTTTTGATCAACCCATTTGATGGTCTGTATTTTCCTGCTAGCTTTCTAGTGATATTGTAAAGATCCCTAAGGTTTTCTTTTCCTGCAGCTACCTCTGCTTCTCTTGCTAGATCTTCTACGTATTGTCTTTTATCTAACTTTATTTGTTTCTTCACTTTCTTGCTAGCTTCTGTGTACTTTTCCTGGCTATGGCTTTGGCAGTTCTAGTTTTGCTATTATTTAAATCTGCTTTCCTCTTTTCCTTTCTTCTATTTCCTTGAGAGTTTCTGGAGTTATCCATGCCTTATGATTCCGCTCCTTCTTTCCTAATACCTCTGTGCATGTTTCATTCCAAATATTTTTGGCTTGCTGCCAGCATTCTTCCGCACTCACCTCATCTTCTAATTGCCGCAACACCTCATACTTATTAGAGACTGTGACCGTGAACTGTTCCTTTGTTTCTTGACTTCTGAGGTATCCTACATTATATTGGTGTCTATGTTCATGGGGTGTTATGTATCGCTTAAGCTTCAGTTTAATTTTACTTATCAGCAAATGGTGATCCGAATCTACATCTGCCCCCTTAGGACCCTTACATCTTGTAGAGATGACCTGAATTTCTTGTTTATGCATATGTGGTCAATTTGATTTTCTGTTCTGTGATCTGGTGATACCCAGGTTGCTTTATGTATTCTTTTATGTGGAAAGACACTTCCACCTATGACGTATTGATTCGCTGCACAGAAATTAGTGAATAGTTCTCCATTTTCGTTCATTATTCCTAGTCCGTGTTTCCCATGATCTCCTCGTAGCCTATGTTGTCCGAACCTATTTTGGCATTGAGGTCACCCATCAGAATTTTGATGTTCCCATTTCTCTGATTACCTATAGTATTTTGAAGTTTTATGTAAAATTCTCTTTACTTTTTCCTCTTGATCATTGGTAGGTGCATAACACTGGGTCACATTCAAGAATACTTTCTTTTGGTGGTTCTGAATGTTGCTGTGATTATCCTAGGACTCACTGCTTCCCACTTTATTAGTGCAGTCTCCGCTTCTTTAGATAGCATTAAAGCCACTCCTTCACTATGGGGGCATTTTCTTCCATATGGCCTGAGAACAGCATTGTTTCTCCTGTGTTTAGACGTTGTTTGCCTGCACCATTCCACCTAGTTTCACATAATCCCAAGATGCCAATCCCGTGAAATTTCATCTCATTTACAACCTGTGCTGTCTTTCCCATTTGATACATACTTCTAACATTCCAGGTGCCAATTCTGGAGCTTTTCCTAGGTGAAAGGAAGATAATCTGCTGTGTAGACTCCTTGCGGCTTTCTCTGCATCGCTTCATACCTCTTCTAGAAGAGCTTCCTTTCCTCTTGGCTGGCACAGTTTTTATTTTATTTTTATGTGACTTGTTCATGGTTGGTTGGATTTTGTGGCTAAAATTTTCTACTGGATAGGGTAGCCAGCCCTACGCCAAACCCCACCTTAGTCGCCTCTTACGACATGCCTTGTAGGTCGCAGTGCTGCTACTCTTTGCTCCCCTTGCGAGCCCCGGCAGCACACGGGCGTCTGTCAGCTAATACCACGACATTATTATTGGTGATCTTATCTCTGTCAGCTAATACCACGACATTATTATTGGTGATCTTATCTTTGTCAGCTAATACCACGACATTATTATTGGTGATCTTATCTTTGTCAGCTAATACCACGACATTATTATTGGTGATCTTATCTCTGTCAGCTAATACCACGACATTATTATTGAATTGATTTGTAGATTCAAGTAATTAAATATCTTGACACATATATCTATCACATTCTTATTTTATTGATAATTTATTTGTAATGTAAAAGGCAGTAACTGTTAATGAAATCTACTGCTATCTCCACTAAAACAAAGTTCAGGATATTCAGCTCAAATCTGATATCTGTCTTGCCGCATGGCTCGGAAACATGGCGAGTCACTAAGTTAAATACAAATAAAGTTGAGACTGTTATCTACAGATGTTTTATGCGTATTCTTAAGCTGTGATGTAAATACAGTCATGTGGATAAGAACATGACAAGAACTCATGATAATCCATGTTAAGGGAAGAAAATGGTGGTGGGTCATACCATACGGAAGGCGAATGTCACTAGAAAAGCACTTGAGTGGAATCCGCTAGAAAAACGGAAAAGAGGACGTCCTAGACAGACCTGGGCGACCAAGTCTTCTCGAAGAAATGAAGGGTGATCGACTATCCTGGGAGGCTATAAAGAAAACAGTCAAAGACCGGGGGAAATGGTGAAACAACTGTTGAGGCCCTATGCTCCACGAGGAGCGGAGAGGAATAAAAAAAAAAGGAAGAAGTGTTAATGAGAGGCCAATTTTGTCATTAGATTTAACTTGTATACTCAGAAAAATAAAGAAACGTAAGAATGAAATATAATGATTTCTTCAGAAAGAACTTTGTTGTCCTTCTCTTCCTCCATTGTATCTCAGTGTTGTGTTATAGGGAGAGATTTAAGAATTTTATATGCGTCTTGTCTAATGTATTTTGCAAGTTAGTATTTATTTCTATAAAGTTGTTCTTAATGACGCTGATCCATCTTTTCCGTGATCTGCTTCTTGAGCTCTATTTATTAGATTTTTTCAATGAATTTTCTTTTGTAGACGATACCAGAGCATTCTTGTCATGTGACCAAACAATTAAATATGTTGTTATTTTATATATTGTATGAATGGTTTCATTTGAAGTTTTCTTCTAATTTCTTAATTTTTAATTGTGTCTATCATTACTACTTCTGTGGCTCTTCTAAGACATTTCGTCTCTTAATAGATCATTAGTTATTGTGAACGACCATTGATAGCATAATGTGGGTTAAAAAGTAGTTCTTATGAGATTTGCTTTTGAATTCAGATGTATCTCTTGTTATGTTCGATCAATCAATCAATCAGTCTTAATGTGTCAAGAGTGGTATAGGCTGTCCCAGTACCTGATTTGCTTTTGCTCATCTTATGTTGATGTCACTGTCCATTTTTTCTGTTGGAAGTGAAAATTGCTTCTAGACATTTGAACTCAAGTGTCTGTGTTCTTTAGTTTTATTGAAGGGGTTTCCTGCCGCCTGCGCATCACTATTGTCTCTATCTTGTTCACTTTCAAGAGTTTTGTTGAAAGTTGCAATGTCGTGATAGTATTAACTTATTTTCAGTAACGACAACTTTTTGTTTTAATTTAATTAATTAAATTTAACATTTAAAATTGTTTTGTTTCTTATTTCTTTTATATTGCACATCTCTTTTTTCAATGTCTCAGGTCACCAAAAAATACTAAATTGTATATTTATAAGCGCATTCAAAATATATTCATATCACTACAGATCTTTGGCTGAAATCGGATGCACGTGTCCTAAACATGTAGAAGTCTATGCGTTTAGGGCCTACCAAACCAATGTGCAACGTATACACGTTCTTGGCAAAGATCAAACTTATCACAAAGAGTGATTAAAATTGGTCGTAAAGAACGAACGCAAAGAAGAAGAAGAAGACTACAGATCTATATTTTATTGATTAATTGATAGGACTGTCATCATTGCACTTCGATGAATAATCACGTGTGCTTCAATCTCTTTATTACAACGAAAGATCTCAATCGACAGTGCATGAACTCCAGTGATTAGTTGGTAGGAATGTCATCATTGCACTTCGATGAATAATCACGTGTGCTTCAATCTCTTTATTACAAAGAAAGATCTCCATCGACAGTGCATGAACTCCAGTGATTAGTTGGTAGGAATGTCATCATTGCACTTCGATGAATAATCACGTGTGCTTCAATCTCTTTATTACAACGAAAGATCTCAATCGACAGTGCATGAACTCCAGTGAGGGTATTCAATTTTATTTTAAATGTAGTGAAAATATATATGATTTTTTTTATTTGTTATATAATGTAACTTGTTTGGATACACTTTTTCCAGTCTATTCTTTTGGATTTTAAACTGACATGGCTGAACAGAAAACACAGAGCTAATGAACACCATGTGCGAAGCGCACACAATAGCCCGTTCTATAAATCTCATCTTATCCTGACACTGTGCGGTAAAACAGAATTTGAAAAAAAGAAAGAAAAAGTGATACGATTCTTCTGCATGCCCAGCTTGAACATGGAACCAACGTTGTATTATCCATCTCCGATAGAACTAGGAACTCGATCTTACCTACACTTAAAGCAGGGGTAAATGGGAGATAGCCCCCTCTCTCAACACGGTAGACGAATAAGGTACTTTTGAAACGTAAGGCCAGCACCGAACATCAACGTTAAATCTATTCTTGCGGGAAGAACTATATAAGAGACGTTATCTAATTAACTCGTCACGAAAGAAATTATACAGAATATTCAGTTATTTATTTATACATAACAAACATCTACTACTCAGATATTCAGTTATTTATTTATCCATAACAAACATCTACTACTCAGATATTTAGTTATTTATTTATACATAACAAACATCTACTACTCAGATATTTAGTTATGTATTTATACATAACAAACATCTACTACTCAGATATTCAGTTATTTATTTATACATAACAAACATCTACTACTCAGATATTTAGTTATTTATTTATACATAACAAACATCTACTACTCAGATATTCAGTTAATTATTTATACATAACAAACATCTACTAATCAGATATTCAGTTATTTATTTATACATAACAAACATCTACTACTCAGATATTCAGTTATTTATTTATACATAGCAAACATCTACTAATCAGATATTCAGTTATTTATTTATACATAACAAACATCTACTAATCAGATATTCAGTTATTTATTTATACATAACAAACATCTACTACTCAGATATTTAGTTATTTATTTATACATAACAAACATCTACTACTCAGATATTTAGTTATTTATTTATACATAACAAACATCTACTAATCAGATATTCAGTTATTTATTTATACATAACAAACATCTACTACTCAGATATTTAGTTATTTATTTATACATAACAAACATCTACGACTCAGATATTCAGTTATTTATTTATACATAACAAACATCTACTACTCAGATATTCAGTTATTTATTTATACATAACAAACATCTACTACTCAGATATTTAGTTATTTATTTATACATAACAAATATCTACTACTCAGATATTTAGTTATTTATTTATACATAACAAACATCTACTACTCAGATATTTAGTTATTTATTTATACATAACAAACATCTACTACTCAGATATTTAGTTATTTATTTATACATAACAAACATCTACTACTCAGATATTCAGTTATTTATTTATACATAACAAACATCTACTACTCAGATATTTAGTTATTTATTTATACATAACAAACATCTACGACTCAGATATTCAGTTATTTATTTATACATAACAAACATCTACTACTCAGATATTTAGTTATTTATTTATACATAACAAACATCTACTACTCAGATATTTAGTTATTTATTTATACATAACAAACATCTACTACTCAGATATTTAGTTATTTATTTATACATAACAAACATCTACCACTCAGATATTCAGTTATTTATTTATACATAACAAACATCTACGACTCAGATATTTACAAATAATTAAAAATTCATGCCTTCTTCTTCTTCTTTGCGTTCGTTCTTTACAAACCAATTTTAATCACTCTTTGTGATAGGTTTAATCTTTACCAAGAACGTGTATACGTTGCACATTGGTTTGGTAGGCTCCTAAACGCATATACTTCTACACGTTTAGGACACGTGCATCCGATTTCAGCCAAACCTCCTTAGTCACCTCTTACGACATGCGTAGCAGGTAACAGTGGTTCTATTCTTTACACCCCAAATTTGGGCCCAGGTAACCACTCGGGCAGCTCGGATGTCTGATAAACGCATCCCAAAACAGTTGATGTGTGGCGAGCTTAAAGAGTGCAGACGTTCTGCTGGTGGGCAGAAAAAAACGCCTCAAAGACACTCTTAAATTGTCTCTGAAATGCTTCGATATAGACACCAAGTGCTAGGAATCCCTTGAGCAAGATCGCCAAATGTGGCGCTATAACAACACAAGAGGAACTTGCATAGCTGAGAATCATCGCGCCGTTGAGACATAGAGAAAACGAGCGGTGCGAAAAGACAGGACACACAACACCTACATGTCTAACCTTGATCATGTATGTCCCACCTGGGGTAGGGGATTGTGTTCTAGGATTGGACTCTACAGTTACCTCCGCACACACCAGAAAGGTGCAGCAGCACACGTCTGTGGCTGTTGTCATCATCGCTTGCGGTGGACGGCAATATATATATATCAAGAATATACACTTGATTTGTTCAGATTTCAATATATTTAATAAAAACATTTATTACTTCCGAAACAAAGTTTGTGGAAAGAATTTAGAAGTGATGAAATCAGAGAAATATCTGGTCAATCACTAATAACAACTGTTATAAGAAAAAGATACGAGATATGTTGGACAAACCTAGAGTAGAAATTATCAAAGAATACCAAAGCAGGCATTCAAGTGACATGCAAAGGGTTAAAGAAAGAGAGGAAACCCTAGGGAGACCCTGAAACGAACTTCGCTGGGAGAGGCAAGAAATCTCGGCATCAATTTCATGGAAGGGATTGAGCGAGTTGACCAGGATAGAGCGATATGTAGAAATTATTTGCAGGCCCTATGTAACGTATAACAGTACGACAGGAATTATTATTACTATTATGTTCGGTGGTCATCAGAAGGTTCGTGATTACCACATTGACCAATGCAGAAAACACTTACAAAAGCTGAAGGTTTGAAAAGGCTATTACTGCATCGGCGACTTGCATCCAGTCCACAGCTTGATGACTCGTCACAATATATCAAAGTTGTGCCCCCAAATAAATGTTCTGGAACTAATCACCAAATTAACACCACCAAAACAGAAGCCATGACAATAAGCAGATTAAACAACCAAGTCAACGCACATGTGAACAATACCAAAATCACACAGGATCCAGCATTCAGATATCTGGGAAGTACTTTCACAGAAGATGGTAACATGGACAGAGAAATTCCAGTGCAGTGAAACAGGATTGTGTTCTACCCCTTGCCTACTTAATATCAAAAATTACAAGAGATATTAGAACAAGAGATATTAGAACAAGAGATATTAGAACAAGAGATATTAGAACAAGAGATATTAGAACAAGAAAGCAACAAATGTCAAATGTATTGCCTGAATATTGACAATAAGAAAACAAAAGCAACGGTAATAATCCAAAACAAGAACGACAAAGGTGTTGAGAGTAATGGTAAACAGAGGGGGAAAAAAAGACTGGAACAAGTATTATGTTATGTACATCTTGAACGTTTAATAACAGAAGACGGCAGATGTGGAAAGAAAATTCGGAAAAGGATAAAACGGTAAAAACATATTAAACAACATGAAAATTGTATTAGCATTCATAAACAGATAACAAATACACAAAAGAAAAGAAAAGACTTGTCAATGGCTGCATATGTTCGTCATTATTGTATGGAGCAGAAACTTGGACACGGAACAAACAGATGGATAGAAGAATTAAAGCTTAGAAATATAGATATACAGAAGAATAAGGTGAGTATCGGGGATAGAAAATAAACTAATAAACAAGTGCTCCAACAGCTTGGAGTAAAATATAGAACTGGTTAGAGAGATAGAAATTTGACAACTGAGATATTTTTGTCATATTAAGAAACACAACACTCTGTTGAAAACAATCTTGAGAGGGAAGTTAGAAGGCAGGAAAGCAAGGGGAAGACAGAGATACAATTGGGAGCGGAACATTAGGTAGGGAACAGGCAATAGTATATGCAGTGTACCATCAGGGCAAGGTACAGAACTTGTTGGAAAGCCATTACAGCCAGCCTTCAACACGGAGACAGCACACGATTGTTTGATTGACGGTAAATTATTTATTATTTGTTTTATTAATTAAGCAGCAAATATTCTGGTGCTTGGTATTTAAATATCATAACTTTGGATTTTGCATACAAAATTCATTCTAATGTTTACGTCGGTTGGCTTACCATTTAACCAAAAAAATTACTTCTAGGGCTGAAAGCAGCGTGTTTTAAGTTTTCACTTACAAAATAGTTTCAAAAGGCGACGGAATGACTTCAATGCATCGGGTTTTTCCACATGGTTCTGCTCTTCTCTCTGTGGAAATGGCAAATGGCACGCCAGTTTACAGAGTGATACAAAAGCACAAACTCCGTAGCTCCAGCTAGAATCCCAGAGATCTTCGGGGGAAAATGCACATGTGAAATGCACAACGCTGTCTGGATTCGAACCCACAACGTTTGGAACGGACGACAAAAGTCTAATCTACTTTGTCTAGAGACCCAATCACTTAAAAAGCAAACAAACAAAATGATGTGTAGGCCCTGCTTAAAAGAAATGTATCGTTCACATAGACATATGTAATATCAACTATTCTCGCTACTCACGCTCTTGTGTTTAATATTAATAGAATTATAACCAACATGGCTATAACAAATAATCCAACATGGCTATAACAAATAATCTGTGTGTGACAAATATTAATCCTACAGTAATTATATTAGCGTGGAATATTTGTTCGACCGTAAAGGCTCTCAGGTCGTTCCAGCCTCAGAGTAATATACTTGGGAGTTATAGAATAGAATGGGGTTCCTTTATATTTACTTACTTTCTCTTTAACTATATTAGAAGTTGCATACTCTCTAGTATAGTCAATGGAAACAATATAACTGTCTCTATTTTAGCAACACATATATGAAAACAATACAGTCAGTTAAATAATATAGAAAATTTGATAGATAAAACTCGAAGATTGGATTCAAAATATACAAGTCAGCCCAAATATGATACTCGGAGAAGGTACAGCATAAACCAATGTTAAAATCTGACATTTAAAAAACACGCAATTATACATGAATATCTGAACAGGAAAAATCTTAGTTTCACTTGACTAGAGAAATAATGTTTTATTGACAACATGCAAGCGCACTCACACACATATACATACACTTATGACAATAACCAATATGAAAGATTTGCCACAATTGCCTTTTAAAAAACCAGCTCTTATTGTTGAGTACCACAAAAGAAATGGAACAAAATTTATTATATGTTTTTGAAACAATGTAAAGTGTCACTTGTTTTATAATCAATCGTTGTTGCACAGAGAAAGAAACGAAATTGAAGAAACAGTCGAGGTTTGCTGTAGGTTAAGTTCTTCACATACTTTACACTCGATAAAAAAGTTTGAATTACACTTACATTTCACTAAAGGATGCATACTTTAACTTCAAGAACTATCTCTCTAAGTTCAAGAAACATTTGATCACATTTACGTACCCAGTACCCGAGATATATTTACTTTTCTGTTTCTTGACTTTTAGATCCTTCTACAAATTATTGTCTCCTTTGACATAAGTGATCGTTGACTGAATAAAAAGGTTCCGAGATTTGAATTTCCAGAGTGCCTCTTACGTGTTGTTTGGTGTCATCTTTCAGTGGAGTTTTACAAGTAACTTTCCAGTTCAATAAGTTTATTGATATTCAATTTGATGTCACATTTATTCTACTTTTTTCCTTGTCATTTACAACATCTCTCTCTCTCTCTCTGTGTTTCTTTTTACTAACATCTCTCAAAGCAATTGGTCATTACACCTGACAAATGGTATTGATCTAAGTTTAGATTCCATGATCCAATAGTTTTAATATATATTCCAGTGTTGAGTATATAGGATCCTTTTACATGTTTGTTCATTTTTTTTTCTTCAAGAATTGATTTATTTTGTCTTGAATTTTCATTAATTGCATAATATAGCTGTAATAAAAGTTTAACTACATATCCTTTATAGGACTTTGCAAATCAGCCCCATCTTTTTAACGCTGTTTGTGATTTTTCTAAGCATTATTACGTTCAGTAGTCTGCTTTTGCTTTCTGAAACGGTGGTCCCATTGTCCTTTTGTAAAAATCCATGCGCAACAATTTGCAACTAAACTGTCCGCAGCATGATTCGACTCAGAACGTCGGGGTTAATAGACAGAGTCACTATCCCTAAGCCACAGACGCCACCATAGCTGTAATAACTGAAACAAATAGTATGTTTGTATATAGGGGTTCAGGCATTCTGAAGTCAAGCCCCATCTCGATCCACACATGGTATATGATTTAAGTTATGTCAGCAAATGTTCTCAGTTTCCTTTTGTGTTACCGAGCGATCTCCGACTACATTTAATTAAAGAAGGATATGTATTTTCTCTCTCTCCCTCTTCTACCCTTCGCCGCAGAGGAGGCATAGGGTCACCAACCAAGGCCTTGCAAGCTATCGTGCACTTGGTTGCGGTTTTATATCTGAGTATTTTTTACAGGATGGGATAGCTAATTCCACGCTAAACCTCCACTTTCACCATATATGGCATGTGGTAGGTATTAGTGGTTCTATTATTTACCCCGAATTTGGGCCCCGGTAACCACACGGGGTCCTCCCTCAGTCGCCTCTTATGACATACCTTGTAGGTCACAGTGGTACTATTCTTTGCTCCCCTTGTGAGCCCCAGCAACACAAGAGCGAAGATATAAACAATTTTTAAGACATATATATAGACATATATATGCAACAACATATATGACAACAGAAAACAGTCAGTAAATAAATATTTAAAAAACATAAAAATGCAAATTTTGTATATTAAATTTTATGTATCAATGTGGTTACAAATATACATATTTTTGTCCACTAAATCAGTAAATCCCAATTTTTAAACAGACTAGACAGGAGTAACCGTAAATAAAGTACAAGCAAGGACTAAACTATAAGCAATGTTTAAATTATATATGAACAGTGGTGTTGTCAGCAGCAGAATGGAAATATTTAGCAGTTTTATGCAAAAGTGAAAACAAACAATTTTTCAAATACTTGTTGTTTCAAACCTCAAAACTACGAAGTTCATGATTTGTGCAATACTCTCTGCAGGTGGTGTGTCATTTCTCCAGAGAGGGACCAAGCCATATGGGATAAAACCTGGCACAATAACCCGGTCAATCCTTCAGCTTTAGACCCTTTAGACTTCTTTCTTTTGTTTTCTCCAATCCTGTTTTGCCTTACAGCGTCAGGATAAGAAGAGATTTCTAGAGCAGGCTTCTGTGTGCGCTTCATAAACAGTGTCTTTCGCCTTCTATCTCAAACAGTGTCTTCTATCTCCTTTTACATGGCAGGTCTTTTGCTTTGTATCTGAGTAACATGGCTCTTTGAGGTGCACTGTCTGTTGGTAATCTACTTATGTGGCCGAACCATTTACTTTGTTGTTCTTGATAAAATTCAACACTGATGTTGTACCTAATTTGTTCCCGAAGTTTTCATTTTTGAACCGGTCTCTTCTTGTTACTCCCAACATTCTGCATAGACACTTCATCTCTGTCTTGACTAGTTTTCTTTTCTACCATTTTATGTCAGTGTCCAGGTTTGGCAGTGCTATCATAATGTTGGGAGAAAAATGGTGTTGAACACTGCTCTTTTTGTGTTCATAGTGACATGTTTGCATTTTAAATCCTTTAGACTATAAACCACTACTATATTCACAGAATCACTCTTGAATGTTTACATCAACAAGAGGAAGAAGAAATAAATAAAACTAATTAATAAGATAACACTAAATTATAAAAATGATATCTTCAAAACAAGATGGCAAAAGTGTTACAATGAAGTCATCTATAAATTAAATTTGGTATGCCAGTATCCATTTCGGTTCTTTTTTTTCAAAATCAACAAGTGAGAACAATTTTAATAAATTAAAAAATATCACAAAAAGAAACAATTAGTACATCCAAGACGCATACAGCATAACCAAAGGCAATGCTTGTAAATTAGTGACTAAAACCTTTGAGATATATTCATATGTTACTAAAAATTAATTAATTAATCAACAAAATTTTCCATGGCCCTTCCATATAGCAGTATCATGAGGTCACAGGAATATGAAATCAAGCGCTCAAAGAGTTGGAAATAGAATTAGGCATGTCCTGCAAAACTGTCCTCTCTTGAGTGAGGTGAGAAGCAACATGTGTTCACACCCAGTTGAACTTAAAACTAAAATTTGGGAAAACCTGACAGAACTGATGCTGACTGCCCAGTCTGTGGTCCACAGTGGATTAAGTGCATGACCAGAGATTGCTGAAGAAGAATAACCAGGCATGATAGTTAAGGTGTAAATATGACCAGAAAACTGTTGGAACAATTAGCATGTATATGTTTCATCCTCTGCTGAATAAGCAATTATGGGTGTTCATTGAGTGCAGCAAAGTTAGTGTTCTGATAACTAGTAATCATTTTTGACCTAGTGGTCAACCACTAGTAACAACTGTTATAAGAAGGATAAGATAGAGATATGTTGGACACACCTTGAGAAAAAGTGATCAAAGGATATCAAAGCAGGCATTGAAGTGGGATACAAAGAGCTCAAGAATGAGAGGACGACCTAGGGAGACCCTGAAATGAACTTTGCTGAGAGAGGCAAGAAATATCAGTCTCTGTTCCATGGAGGAGATTGAAAGAGTTGCCCAGGATAGAGCGGTATAGAGAAATTGCTTGCAGGCCCTATGTACTTAACGGTACAAGGGAATTATTATTATTTTTTACCCGTATCAACTACCCAACAAGAACCATGTGTTACCACTATAGTATATCCCTATGTAGATGCCATCCTAGTAATCTTGCAAAAACCATCTCTAATAATGAATGCCATTCTGCACATTGTTTTTTTCCGATCCAGAAGCACTTGAGCTGAAAGCTCTTGGCTCGGTGTCATGGACATCGTAACCCTTCGGTTCGGTGCCATGAACACCGTAAATCTGGGGAACATGTAGCTTTTCTGCCAGTCTGCGGAGTTGAACCCACACTCACAGAGGACTTGTCACCCGTAGTCCAACACGCTACAAACACGCTGGGCACGCGGGCAAAGTTCTAGGCACAATCCTATTTAATTTTACATGTATGATAGGGGGTGAAGGGATTCATTTCTGTTTTTTGTTTCCCATTACCAGCATCCATCTGGCGATTAATATATAACAAATTCATATTTGACAAATTCTAGTGTCCACTGCTGATCACATTAATTGTTCCCTAGCAATGATGCTTAAAATATACTCAGGTTAAAATATTCAATTTTCAAAAGCACAAGAGTTCATAAACAATCACAGAAATAAAGCAGATAATGTTCAAACAGCAAAATGTAACAAACAAAACTTATGGTAGACATATGGCACCCAAGACACAAAAAAAAGACATACATAACAAATAGTATTTTTATCTGTAATCTATACAGGATTTTTTTACTTCAGACTTGTGCATACTACCTGAACAGATTACATATTTAATTTGTAAAAAAAAGATACATTCCGATGGAGAAAAAACTGAATGAAGAGACAGCTGCATAATTATTACAGTATAAAATTAATTCAGACATTTTTTTTTATGTTAAGTTATAATATAACTTGTAATTTTGACTATCATCAAATTTGATAAGAAAAGTGGGTTTTTTATTCAGTCTTCTGTACAGGAAGACTGAATTTTAAAAAAAAACACTTTTCATCAAATTTGATGATGGTCAAAGTTATAATTTTGTTGAACTACTACTTTCTCATAAAGATTGGCAATAGCAATCAAGAAGTTAAACACAATGAAGAACCTGTGGCAAAGCACCAGCAAAATATTAAAATTAAAAATATTGAGAACATGCATTTTTCCAGTGGCTACTTATGGTTGTGAATCATGGACCATTACACAAAAACAAGAACGAAAATCCAGTCCTTCGAAACTAAATGCTACAGAATGATCCTACGAATACCATGGACAGAAAAAAGAAAGAACACTGATGTGTGAGTGAATTTCAGATGCGCTGCAAAGAGAGCAACGTCCTATAAAGATACGCACCTTGATGATGACTATCTGAACAGGATGTTCATTTAATTTGTAAAAAGCTACATTCTGATTGCAGAAAACAAGCTCAATGAGGACATAGCAGCAGCATTTTTGCAGTGAAAAATTAATTCATTTGGGTGTTAACTCTAGGGAAGACGAAATAAAGAAACAAACCTACCGGAGCACCTATGGACCTGACCGGAGTGCTATAATGATAGTCCTCATATAGCTGATGAACAAAGCATACAGAGCAAGCTATGGGGAAAACTCCAACTGACATGCAACTTCATAGAGGCAACCCATCTCATGGAGACGAGCATACGAAACCGAACACAAAAGATATAGCCGATAACTAAAGAAAACATAATTGTCTTATCACATTTGATGATAGTCAATACGGATGCTTACAATGGAACAAAAGGATGCAATTGTCCCTCTCCACATGTTTTGGACAGTTTTCTTCCATTCTGACAATAAGACTCCAATAGCACTGATCTCCTCTTGCACAGTTCTTCACCTGGTATTTTTGACCACCCCCACTGTTTTCCTGTCAGATTCCAGTATGATATTGACCACATCATCCATCTTGTATAACTGACCAAAATATACACACCTAACACCAAATTTCCCAATACACCACATGGAGCGTAAAAATGTGTTTTCTTTTCTTCCTTTCGTACTATGTGGATTCCAGTCTAGCTCATATCTGGTTATGCTGTTTGATTCTTTCTGAATGGTTTGTCCAATTAATCACTACTTACTCTTCCAACTTCCAGTTAACAGATATTGCTAGAATCAAGCCCTTTGGTAAAACCCACCAAGTAAACTGTCAGAAAATATATATATTTCTATCCTGTTCTTTGCAATTCTGTATTTTCACTTTTGGCCATCTTTTTTTTCATCCTTCTGCTATGGCACCGTTGACCGATTTTGCTCAAAGTCTTGCTTTCCTTATCACCAATGTCCTTTGCTATTCAGATGAGTATTACTCCAACTTCTGAGGTAATACTTCTGGTCATCTGATACGGAGTATACAGTGGAGACATCTCTTATTGAATGCTCACTCTGATAAAGCATATTTCTTACACAAAATGCTGGCCCGCCTGCTCAGCATGTTTGTAGCGCATTGGAAGACGGGCGACAAGCTTCCTGTATCATGTATAAATACTGACCACTGTACTATAAACTAATTATTACTGTCTGTAATACCACTTTTTAGGGCAGTGTAGGACAGGAGGGACATAAGCCTGTGGAATTTAATGGCCATATGGCCATTTGTGCATGTAAATATTTAGGTCATGTTCTCAGATCAGACGAAAAGAGACTAAATCGACAAGTCCTTATGTGGTCACCAGTTGGGAAAAGAAAACTGGAAGATCTAAGACCAACCTACAAAGAATAATCCTACAAGAAAGTAAATTATTGGGATGTAAAACCATACAAGATCCCAAACTGCTAGTAATGAACCGCATCGTATGGAGCTCTAAAATCTCTGCCCTATGTGCCGTCTTTGGCTTTAACGGAACAAACTAACTAATAGCTAGTGCAGTCGTTGCAAAACTGTTCAGGTTAATCATTTTTTTTTATATCATCACAGAAAAATACTCCTTTACCGGGGATTGAATCCGGGTCTCCCAAATGGGAACCCGCAATCTAATCCATTCTGCCAGGTGCTCCTCACAATAGACTACTACTCTATGGAATGTACTTATATGAGTTTATGTTACTTACAATACACTTACAATATATTGTTTCATGTGGAACAATAACTTAATTATGCAGGTTACATATATATATCCTCAATAACAAAATAGTGATACAACATATCACAGTACTCAAACATATTTTATAAATAAATGTTTTTTAAAAAAAACATGAAATAAAATCACAAGCAGTTTTGATTCAGAATTAATTATCTTTATACAATTTGAACAGATATTTGAATTTTTGCACAACATCTTCAAAAGGAAAATGGAAGCTTAGAAAAGTACACTAGGTATAAAATCAGTCTTTAAAAAAGAAAAATGGAAGCTAAAAAGTGTACACTATAAACAATTCATTGTAAAAGGAAAGAAACTGTAAATGCGTGTCAACTTTAGCATTTTTAAAAAGCAGTTTTTTTAATATGAAACATACACAAAGTGAAAATAAAACAAAATGAAAATTGTGGCATATCCTTTACAGGTCTTCACCATCAGCCACAGTAAACGAGTCTGATTTTTCTAGGTACCACTTATACATTCAGTAGATTGTCATTGCTTTCTGAATGGTGAGGTCTGTTTTTACAGTTCATAAAAATCACAGCGAACAAATTTGCTTCCAAACTGCCTGCCGATGAGTTTGAACCAGGTACACGGGTTGTGATCGAGCTCACCAACGCTGAGCCACAGACACCCAAGGTAAACATAATTTGTTTAATAGTTGGATTAAAAGTTACCAACCAAAAGGATAAGCTTTATGTTTTCTAAATAAGAATCATCATCAAGGCGCGTGTCCTTTATGGAGCGTTCACTAACGCTGTGCTCACCAACGCTGAGCCACAGACACCCAAGGTAAACATAATTTGTTTAATAGTTGGATTAAAAGTCACCAACCAAAAGGATAAGCTTTATGTTTTCTAAATAAGAATCATCATCAAGGTGCGTGTCCTTTATAGGACGTTGCTCTCTTCGCAGTGCATCTGAAATTCACTCTGTCTCTAGGCAGTTTTACCCACTTCACCTATGGTCATATTCAGTTAATTAAATTTTCTGTATCAAGTTCTTGGCAATATACAATCCGTAGTTTGTCACAGCTTTCTGATTGGTTCTGGTCACTTAACCATAATCTCTAGTGTGCCCTGAGCCCGATACCAGGCTGTTCCAGCTCCCGTCTTCAAAGCCGTTGTTGACATTCTCAATCTTTCACCTTTTCTGCCGGCAGCCATGTGTATAAATAAGAATACATTTTATAAATGACTCTAAACATTATTTTCCACTTAAAAAATAGACCCAGTTTACAAGTGACTCTGTGTACTGTGCTCATTATGCAATGGTTCACGGTATATGGTAAGAAAATGGCAATTCTAACTAAGGATCTAACGCCGAAAGATTGACTTCATTGCACCAGATTTTACCCCATACAGCTTAGTCCTTCTCTGCAGAAATAGCATGCCACATGCCAAAAGTATTGCACAAAGCATAAACTCTGTAGCTTCGGAAATAATCCTAATAAATGGTCTCTGGAAAAAATGCACCCGTGAACAGAACGGAGTGTTCCAAATTCAAACCCACAATCTTCGAAACGCAAGGCAAGGGACTAACCACAGAAACCAAACCTTTGAAATTCTCAAATTAATTTTAACCCTTCACTCCTGAGAATTTTCAGCCTCTGAAAGCAATTATTTTGGCGCTGTGAAATTTTCAAATACTCTAGACACACACATCTTCAGTGCTATTTCACTAAAGTATTATATATAGTGCTCAAAACTGTTCAGAAATTAATTAGAAAACAATTTTACATGTATTTGATATTTGAAGGTGTATACGTATAAAAAGACAGTGTGACAAAACAATTTGTTAAAAACATTGAAATAGAATTTTTTTAATATTTTTACTCAATCATTTTGTCTGCGATATAATTTTTTATTTTATGTCCATGTGACTTTCTTATGGAGGTAATCCACTTTTCCAAATGTTCACTATGCCAGAGCTGTCCAATGCGGAACCAGCGGCCACCATGGCACACGTGTCATACATTCATTGGGCTCTATTTTACACCTCCAGCTTCAGCCCTGATTAGATTTCAAGAAAACACTATTTTTATGAGTTTTTTTGGTAGCACTCCATGAAAACGATCTTCACTTTTTTGCAATATTGTTTTATTTTTTAACCATTCTACTGCCCCTAACCCAACCTTTGCTTTTTCACTGGAGAAAACGTCGATATCTCAATTAATCATCAAATAGCTTCTCTTGAGCACAACTTTGCCTTAACAGCCCTTCGAATTTCTCTCTCTCATAGGCCAGATATCCTGCCTCTGCATCGCTCATACCATCAGTTACATCCTTAATCCATCTTCTCCGTGGTCTTCCTCTTCTCCTCTATGCCGAGATGCCTCCTTCCATGATGGTCTTCTCCAGCCCTTTGTGTCTCTTTATGTGTCCAAAATACTTTAATTTTTCTCGTTCTTATTATATTAATACTACTATTCATATATTGTTTTTAATGTGGCATATCTTTTCTAGGACATAGCCATCAACCACAGTAAACGAGTTGTTGATTTTCTAGGCACCACTTATACATTCAGTAGTTTGTCATTGCTTTCTGAATGGTGAGGTCTATTTTTACATTTCGTAAAAATCCCACGGAAACGATTTGCTTCCAAACTGCCTACCACAGAGTTTGAACCAGGTATGATTGGGTGGTGATCGAGCTCACTACCGCTTAAACTACAGACGCTCACTATTAATATTACTATTGTTATTATTAGTAGTGGTAGTATTCAATCGTCACATGGCACCACCGCCTCCACAATCATCAGTCAGGTGCGACCCAATATATAAAAAAAAATTGATCAGCACTGCACTAAACTATCTACATTATTTTGTTCCAATATAAACATTATATTTCAGATATGTCATGTCAGAAATATTTCTCAAAAATTGAAAACCCAGAATAAAAAGAAACTGAACAATATTTCCAGGCTTATCCAGGAAAAAATATTTGTGGCTGTATTGATACATATATATACAAATTGATACAGTTAACTTTCCCTTCTCTGGTGGAGGATCATGACTGGCAGAATGGGATAATTTTGAGCTAGGCATTTTACCTATATTATTTCTCGAGCCAGGAGTAGTAGTAGTCATGATTGATTCTACGTATTTTGGCTAAAATCAAAGTGTAGTGTCCATTTGATCGCGCCAAAGGCGGAGCCTTTATAAAACACAAAATGGCAAAATAAAACCCATTTAAACAAATTCTGAGTGATCTCATTTGTAATATTGATGACACTCAGAGTTTTACACATTTTTATGTGCACTCGTACTGGGACCACTCGTTTTAGCACTTCTGGTACAAGTTAGCATAAATCTATACAGTATTTTATGGGGTTTTGAAATATAACTTTGTACAAGAAGGGCTGGGCAGCAGAGGGACAGAATGAGGAGTGTGTTTCACCAGTGAGTCACATGAACATCAGCATGCATGTCCTTCTATCTCTGTTGGGAGAGACTAAGTATCTTTTGGATCTATCCAAAGTCTTATGACTTTGGTTCTTCAATCAATAACCAATAAATGACAGGG
Source organism: Arion vulgaris (assembly GCA_020796225.1). NCBI lineage: Eukaryota > Metazoa > Mollusca > Gastropoda > Stylommatophora > Arionidae > Arion > Arion vulgaris. The sequence goes on along the minus strand of CM036756.1, from coordinate 41,795,815 downwards.
GCTAATATTAATAAGCAAACAATGCATACACTATATGCTATCAAAAGAGATGTAAAGTGAATCTCATAATACATCTTTCTCTTGGTTGATATGTTATCAAAATGGATTCACAGTGCAGCCATGTGTTTCTCTATTTTATACTAAATTTTCAGTGAGTCTGTCACAGGTGCTAGGAGACTGCGATCTGAATAAACTTATACAGTTCAGAAGAACAGGTCAAGTGAAAAGTTGTGTCACAGGTGCTAGGAGACTGCAATCTGAATAAACTTATACAGTTCAGAAGAACAGGTCAAGTGAAAAGTTGTGTCACAGGTGCTTGGAGACTGCGATCTGAATAAATTTATATGGTTCAGATGAAAAGAAGAATGGAACAAGCGGAAAGTTGCGTCACAGGTGCTCAGGGATTGCGATCTGAATAAACTTATACAGCTCAGATGTACAGAAAAACAGTACAAGCGGAAAGTCGTGAATTCAATGCTACCACTTAAAACTTAACAATGGAAATAACTACTGTTAATGGGACGTCATGAATTGCAGAAAAGTGATGCATTTAATGATAACAACAAACCTGATGAGTTTGTTTAGGATTGATTGATTGATTGGATCATCATCATTGCGCTTCAACAAGTAACCATTTATGCTCTGATCTCTTTGTTATATAGGAATATCTCAACGGCAGTGCACAAACTCTGTAGCAATAGCGAGACTCCCTAATGCAATTTAGAAGATGGTGAAAATATTTTGTAGTAATTTTATTTTTGTCATTTTTCTAATAAATTTTGCCAGTGCAGTGACTTTCTCGCCTGCTCTTCTCAATTTTGAACTACCAAGGGTTCTTTTACATGTTCAACTTGAACACTGGACTTACGTTTTATCGTCTGTCTCTGTTTGATTGATTGATTGATTGGGCCATAATCATTGCACTTCGATGAGTAACCATGTATACTCCAATCTCTTTCTTACACATGACTCAGCTGCAGTGCACGAACTCCATAGCACCGATGAGAGTACTCAATGTAATTTGGAGGTGAAGATATTTTGTACGAATTTTATTTTAAATCTTTTTCTAATGAATTTTGCCCGGGCCTGCTCTATTCAATTTTGAATTGAAAGGGTTCTTTTACGTGCTCAAACTGAACAAAGGACCTACGTTTTATTGTCCGTCTCCTATAGAACTAGAAACTCGATCTCGGCAACACTGAGATTAGGGATCTCTAAAATAAAAATATCAGTTCCACTAGGGAGCGAACCCAGAACCTTTGGAATGAGAGGTAGGCACTTAACTTCTACACCCCAGAGATCCAAAAGTACTGCTTGACTAATACAAAAGCATTTTAGGTTATTCAATTAACTGCTAACTACTACCCTTAACATTGTTTTCGTATCCAAAAGCTATGAGAAAAAAGTAAATAACATAATTTAAGATAAATTTATAAACTTCAAATAATAGTATGATACAGTGAAATACTAAATAAATTTGTGTATTTACTCATTTAATAAGGCAGTGGAAAAACATATATGTGCTTTTGAATATAAGTGTTACAGAAGAGTCCTCCGTATATCATGGACAGAGAAAATAACAAATAGATCCATGCAGAAAGAACTCAAAATCAAAGAAAACTGGCTGATGCTACAAATAAGAAAGAGACGTGTTTCAGCATTGCTTCATAGTTTTCCTGCAGTCTTTCCCTCTTTCGATAATGCTGAATAGAATCAATACTGACATATGGATGCGAGCTATGAATAATAAACAAAAAGATTGAAAAATCTCTGAGGGCCACAGAGATATGGTTTTACAGAAGAATGATGAGAATCCCATGGACTGCTAAAATCACTAATGTTGAGGTGTTGAATGACATAGAGAAAACTTATCAATATCAAAAAGAGGCAGTCATCATTTTTCAGACATGTGATGAGAAAAGGTTTAGAGCAGATTGTAACAACCAGTAAAATCAAACGGAGCGAGACAGGGAAGACAGAGAGATAAATTTTTGAATATCCTGACTTCATGACGAAAGAGCTTCAACATCTGAGATGATAGCAAACACCAGAGATTTGTGGAGATCTTTGATCGCCTGCGCCAGCCAACATGGCATCTGATGATGATGATGATAACTCTTAAGTTTGGTAAGAGATGTATAGTCCAAACATTGATTTAGTATGTTGTGATATACGTTATAGAACTATCTCACTTCATGTTTTGATAACTTTGTGTCTCAATTAACTTATAATGATATCTACAATGATGTATGACAATCAAGCTACAGATGGCTTATCAAAACCTGCATACCGTAAAAATCTTAATTTTTGGTGAATTTTATAACAATTTGTGGATATTCAAACTACTAATCGTACAATTCCTTCTCTTGCAGCTTTGACTTCTGCCAGGCGATGACCTCTTAGAGTAAATCGTGACCAAGCAAATAACTGTAATGAGGCGCAAACAACTGGAATACATATCAGCATGAAGAAAACACCATCCCGATATACTTGTCGGGTGTTAGGATCCATCTTGGATAAATCTAATTTGATTGATCCTGACTCACTCCCAGACTGGAATATGTCATGACCTGTAAATTAGCATTGTTAAAAGTTTGTTTTATGCAAATTAATAATAATAATTCCTCTCGTACCATTATACGTTACATAGGGCAATTTCTCCATACCCAAGGTGTGTCCAACATATCTCCATCTTCTCTTTCTTATAACGGTTGTCACTAGTGGTTGATCAGACATTTTTATGCCAATTGAAATAGGTCAATTATTTCACTTTGAGCAACAAAAACAACCCTTCAGAACAAACTATGGAAGACCTCAAGCGCCCCACCCTGTTTATGACACATACAGGAGTAGTCGCATAGGAGAAATTGATTGCAAAAGAAGAATTTCACTTGAAGCAGATTTTTGCACTTTGATCAGAACTGAACAAAATAGTTTACTTTCTTCTTCTTTCTTTCTTGTCCTGAAAATAATGTTTGTTACATTCTTTTACCCCAGAATATCCATTTTTATCCCCACTTTAAAATTATTCATTTTTGGAAGTGGGTTGCTTTCTCTCTTTGGTCCCTACTTGCTTAGTCAGAAGGATCTTGGTCATCTCTAACTCAATAACCATGCCTTTTGTCATCTCATTTATTGTGTCATCTACCCCGAACAAAGTAGTGATAACAACTAAACATCTTTGGAAGAATGCAAATTTATAACCAATGTGACTATTTGTCTATGATCATCTCGGCTCAACTCAAAGTTGCCAATTTTCATGATGCACCATATGAAGGCGATTGAGAATCTTGGTTACTAAGCTAACCGTTGGATTATCACAAGAGCAATATATGGATCTCGTTATATCTATGTAACCACAATTAACATTCTGTAACAGGACTTATCAATCTTCAAGCATTTTTTAAGATATCAATAATGTTCAAAAATGTGTGCATTCAACAGTGCAACATATAACACAGAACACAACAGATTCCCTAAGTGAATCCCTCATTAATGTCAGCATAGGCAACCAATAACAGATGCTTACTGTATCTTGTCCTGAACAATATTCTGTAGCCATGTTCAAAATTTATCTTGAAGTTTAAATAAAGCCAAAGGATTGACTTCACTGCACCGGGTTTTACCCCATATGGCTCGGTCCCTATCCACAGAAATGGCACGCCACCTGCCGTGAGTATTGCACAAAGCATGAACTCCGTAGCTCCGGCAACAATCCTAGGGGTCTCTGGAAAAAACTGCATTCATGAACAGAAGGCCGCGATCCGGATTCGAACCCACGACCTTCGACTCGCAAGGCAAAGGGCTTAACCACTCAGCCACAAAGACCCCAAAGTTTAAATGTGACAGCTTAATCCAATCTCCAGATATATTTAAGATCCTCTTTTAGATAAAACCAGCATGAAAACAGAAAGAGGGACAATCTAACTAGACGTGGAGATGAAGTCCTCATGAAGAACTGAAGAGTGCTCGACTATCCTGGGAGGCCATAAAGAAAACAGTCAGAGACCGAGAAAAATGGTGAACAAATGTAGAGGTCCTATGCTCCACGAGGAGCAGAGAGGAATAAGTAAGCATGAAACCACTACTAATTTTCTCCATGTTATCTGGAAAAATCCTGACTTCCAACAATAAACCACCTCTGTCACATGCAAGAGCTACATAAAAACTAATAATAATATGAATTATCTTACCTGTTTGCATTGTCAGCAACCAAGTTCCTATGATTGGTGCCAATGTCTGACCAGGCTTAGAAACTAGAGCAGCAGTTCCAAAGACTAAAGCTGACACAGCCTGAGGTCTGGAGTGCAAGACTACATCTTCATCTACAAGGTCACTAATCACTAAACTTAGGAGTTTGCATGTTCCTTCTGTGAAAACTCGATTGCTGGTGATAAACATTCAAGTTATAGCTGATGAGTTAACTGTTTATTCTCATGGAAAGGCTATTAGCCTGCAAAAAACATGACTTTGAAATAATTAGTTTTTTTAATAACTTACATTTAAAAGCCAAGGGTTGACGTCACCAGGTTTCAGCATATGACTCCGTTCCTTTCCACAGAAATGATATGTCCAACTGCGAAGTATTGCACAAAGAAAAACTCTATATATGTGGATAGGACACACACTAAGGAGACTCTTGACAGCATCACTAGACAGGCCCTCCAAATGAACCCACAGAGTAATAGAGATAAGTGAAGACACAGAAACACCTGGAGGCCGGAGTTGGAGATGGAATACAAGAAACTGGGGAGTGGAGAGATTGGGAAAAGATGGCCTTGTATATGAGGGCATGGAAGACCTTGGTTACAGACCTATGGGTGAAGGGTGAAGAAAAACTCCATAGTTCTGCAACATTCCTATAAATCTCTGGGAAAATGCACTCATGAACCAAACAACACGGTTGGATGAAAGCATTGACATTTTGAATAATGCACAGTTGTGTGTATTTATTCTAACAATTTTCTAATTTTATAGTAAAAGAGGAGTTTGTTAAAATATTTAACTTTCAAGACAATACTAGATGGGAGGGAGGGAAGAGGGGGAGGAGGAGACAATTTTAACATATTCCTTATGTTTGTGAAGGAGAGTAACTTACACTTTTAAAACTTTTGCTAAAGCAACCGATTTCCTTCAATGGTTAACACAATGGGTTTCTTTCTCTTGTGCTAAGGCTGATTCCAAATTGTATCTCTTATCGCTGTGTTATCCACCAGGAATCTTCATGCACACAGGTGCTGGTTTGAGTATGTCATGAAAGTAATAACTCATCTTGTAAATTACAGTAGATAATTCCACCCATTCTCTATTGTTTAAAATTCGCTTGATATCAGACACTGAACATGAAGATGTAAATTTTCGCACAGACTTGAGTTGGCTGAGGGAAGGAAAGACACTGGAACAATTCTGCCTGTAGTGTTCTGTGATATAGGAATTAAACTCCTTGTGGACCAAACGCCACACTATGTGGCATTTTTTACTCTACAAACATATATGCTCTGGCCCACTAAGAGTTAATATCATCTTTCGTGCAATATTACGGGTGACTATCATTGGTATTTGAATTCTACTTCTCTTAATATGTTCTAACTCTACAGGAAGAGAGAAACATGACAGCACATTTTTGTATAGTAATCTGGTTAGTTTGAAACTTCACAAAAGAGATAATAAACTTTAAATGTATGGTGAAAAAAGTAGATATTTACCTTGCGATAAAAATGCACAACAACCAAATTTGTTGTGGTCCAACTCCATACATGAGAAGACTCAGAAGCAGCTTCACTAAGAACAAGGTTCGAATCACTATATAAACCCCATGTCGCCGACACAGTTTCAAGAAATAAAGGTTGTTGATATGAGGTGCAACAAAAGAAATCCCTAAAGAAATAATCACAAAAATAAATTTAAAGCGCAACCAGCAAAGAGAGTTGTGATTAACTGACAGAACTTAAAATATACAAAATCAAAAACCAGAGAAGTGCAAAGAATCATATCATAATCATCATTATTTTGTCAGCTTGTGTAATGTAAATTACTACTCTTTTTCTTCTTCATTTGATAGTTCTTAAAATATTATTTCTGATAATTATTTTTAGAATTATTTCTTTCTGTCACTTTCTACTTTCTTGGGTACATGCTGCTTTTGCCAAACAAATGTTTCACTTACTATTACATTTTCTTTTTTAAAAATAAACACAATAAATTTGGTCCTAATGAAAGTGAGTGTTCAGTTTTTAATTTCTGATTAAAAAAAAGAACACTTGAGCATGTTAAAGAATAAGAGACATTGAGTTGTCTGATTGCAAATGGGTTCAGCGCGGGCAAGCATGTGGAACCTGTCTGAGATAGAAGATATGTCAACCAATATCACTTGGGCACAGCTAGCGCTTGAAGATTAAGATGGCTAATGGTTGCTGCAATAGAACATGGATGAACAAAAGCTATACCATGCAGTAGATAGGACAACCAGCAGGATCTTCAATGGCACAGTCGAAGGGTAAAGACCTATGCAAGTGAAATGTCTAAATGAAGCCTAGCATAACTTACCTAACAAACATGACGCAACAGCAGGGCTAACTGTTTCTCCTAAGAGTGTGTCAAGAAATAATGGAAAGAAGTTTGAGTTGAAATGACAGTGAAAAACCTGAAAAATAAAAGAAACAAATCATAGTAATTACAATCGTTACCTATAGAAAGCATTTCATAGATAAAAAAGCATATCAAGTGATAGAAAATTTGGAATAAAAAGAAAAATACTGAAGATAAAAAATAAAATTACTACATTTTGTACATTCGTACACATAATTATGACGTGAGCACTGATAGCTTTCCATATGACCAATCAGATCTGACACCATGCTACAGTACAACTACTAGATGTGGTACTATAACATGGAGTTTTCTGTCTGCAAATTCTTACCGAGTTATTCTCTGTAGAAATCTGTGTCCTACTAGACAATATGTTTAAATAAGTGCATTTTCGACACGACTATCCCAGAGAGAGCATCTTGGACACTTTTGCAAAGTATCTGTGATGGCTATCAATCCCTAGATGACATTCAGTGGAATCTAGCAGACATATGTGGTTTAATTCTTTTCATGTGACTATTAAATGAAAGGTGTTGGGTTAAAATTCTAAAAATTGTGCTCTGATCTCTTCCTATTAAGAGGATTGATTCTGTTGCTGTGGTTTTGATTGGCTAAGTGTCTGATTTACCTATAACTTCTTCTTCTTCAGCAATCTCTGGTCATGGGCTTAGCTTACTGTGGACCACAAACAGGCAGTCAGCTTCAGGTCTGTCAGGTTTCTCCAAAGCTTTGTTTTAGGTCAACTGGGTGTGACCACATGTTGCTTCTCAGCTCACACAGGAGAGGACAGTCTTGCAGGACAGTCTCTGTGTCTGTTCCGCCTGTTCACACTGGCAGAGAGCTGTTTGACTTATTGGTGAAATGTTTGAGTCTCCCTTTCACAATTTCCCTTCCTTCATGTGTTCATTGCTCTTTAATGATACTTTTTTGCCACAATTTATGATCTGCGCCAAAGAGTATGTCAACACTTTGCATCCTTTCTGACTGTGTGAGGTTGTTCCACTGTAGGTTATGAACCAACAACTAAACTGTTTAGCAGAAACAAAATCATGAATATGGCATAACAAAAAGATTGTTTACCTGAACCAAATTCATGAATGCAAACCAGAGAAAATTATTATGACTTAGAAGCTGTTTGCCAAACCTCACTACTGATGCTTGATTTCTGGAAGTTGTACTTTCATTTTCCAACACATGATCATGCCTGTATAATAAATAAACAGTCACAAGCAGAATGAATTGCATGAATAAACAAACAAATGAACAGACAATATGATGACTGAAAACTGATAACATAGCAACAATCATTATATCTAATGATCTTGGTTATTGCTTAACTGAACAGATTTTACTGTTCTCCAGGCAGATCCACATATCAATATTTTTCAGTAAATGACAATAAGTATACTTGAATCGAATCCAGACTGAGTCACATGTGCAAATTTTTCATGAGATCCCTAGGATTGTTGCTGGAGCTATGGAGCTCCTGCTTTGTGCAACTCTCTGTAGACAGAGATAGAGCCATATGGGGAAACCCAGTGCAATGAATTCAATCCTGCGCATTGAGACCCTTTTTTTAAAAAGTATACTTGATAATAGTTCCTATAGCTTGCAGTTTTTACATAATTATACATAGGTACATCTACCTAGGAACATTAATGCAAGAAGCAGTTATTAGCAATACAACACACAGTAAATTTGACCTAGGAACATTAATGCAAGAAGCAGTTATTAGCTATACAACACACAGTAAATTTGTGAAATCTCTTCATTAGCATTTTTTCATCAAATGGAAGAATAGCTAACAAAATCAAACATAGATGTAATAAAGTAAATCAAAAATCATAGGACAAATGGCACAAATTTTGAAATGCAAACATGTCATCATGAACACTAAAAGAGCATTGTTCAATACAATTTTTCTTCCAATATCATCCTATCAGTTGCCAAACCTCGACCCTGATATCCTACAATAGAAGAAAACTAGTTATCACAGAGATGAATTGTCTACACAGAATGCTGGGAGTATCAAGAAGAGACTGGTTTAGAAATGAAGACATCAGGATAAAAATGAATACATCAGTACTGAACTTTATCAACAAACAGCAAACTAAATGGTTCTGCCACATAAGCAGATTACCAACAGACACTGTGCCTCAAAGAGCAATGTTACTCTGATACTGCGAATACATAGCAAAAAGTCATTCACATAAAAGGTGGATCTCAGGAATAATAAAGGTGGGGAAAAATACTGTTTATGAAGTGCACACAAAAGCCTGTTCTATAAGTCTTTACTATCACTAATGTTGTGAGAAAAATATGGATTTGAGAAAAGAAGATGTTTTTAAGCATAACACATCAACACTATCAAATATCTTCTTCTTCTCTTCCACCATTTACTTCTTTATAGAAGTGTTGGTAAGCTGTTATTCATTTTATTAAGGCTGTTCTTGATGCCGTCACTCCGCAAGGAGGCAAAGAATAGTACCAGAGCGCCTACAAGGCATGTCGTAAGAGGCGATTGATGTAGGACCTAGGAAGCTACCCTAGTAAATAAAAAGCTTCGCAGAAATCGGATTTGCTGGCCTACTTGTAGGTGCATAACTGGCACAACGTACAATCGTTCTTATGCTCAGATAACATACAAATCACAAAGAGTGGTTAACAAGTGGTCGATATGGAAGGTTCGAAGAAGAAGATTATGCCATCGCTCCATCTTTTGTGTGGTTTCCTCTTGCTCTGTACTCAGTATACTTTTTGTGTTGCTCTCCGTAGTAGATGATACCAGACTTTCTATGAGCCTTCATTTTTTCACGTTTAAATTATATCAAGAGTATTTTGTTGATGATCATCAATCCTCTTTTTTTTTTCTTTCGTCCGCTTTCAACTCAGGCGAAGTTTCATCTCTGAAACTGATTTTTGCGTGAAAATCCGTTTTCCAATTTCTTACAATGGCAGCAGCGTGCACATTGTAAATTACCTTACACTGGCAGCCATGTGCTCAATGTACTCGTAATTAGTATTCCCTCGCCATACAGGCAGATTTTCTCCGACTGCAGAGGTACTCACGTTATCGTCCTGAGTAAGACCAGGGGACTCGAAAAATGCCGGACAGTAGGTTCGAACCCAAGCTATGAGGCGTCTCACAGCTTGCAGGCCGAGCTACTATCAACTACTCTAGGCAGTCCCCCATCAATCCTCTAAGTTGTCAGAGTGTCTGTAACTTTCTAATATCTATTTAATATTTCATGTGGTGAAATGTATTAATATCTCTCTCGCACGATCACCGCCCAGATCAATGTACCAGATTTCCTCATAAATTCTTATTCATCTGGAAATCTGATTCATGCAGCCTTAGCATGGGTGTGTTTCGTGACATCTTTAGTGCCATTTGGAGCTCTGGTGCTTATCCTTCGGCGATGTGTCCGGTTTTAGCCAGCGTTTACTGGGTTCACTCTCCATCAGCTTTGGGCTGTCCCCAGCCGACCTGCAAGGCAGCAAGTTGCTATTTTCTTTTAGGGTAGCTACCCTTAGACAACCTTCCCTCCCAGGTTGTTGAGCATCATCTGTCCAGGTTACCAGTCTTTTTTGGACTACTTGGTTTGCCTGACGTCCAATTTTGTGTACGGTTTGCTCCGCTAATCTTTGATTGTCCCCAATCAAACTACAAGACAGTAGTAGTATTAATATCATGACCTCTGATCTGCAACATCTAATCTCTGATTCAGTATCTTAAAATAATATCTCAAAAAATTATAAATCCACATAATTTTTTAACAGCTTAGTTTTTATTAAGTTTATGTGTTCACACAATTATGTATTCTCCAGTATATTCAAGCATTAAATAATTTGTTTAGTCATCAGGTCATCATCACTGCACATCGAACCAATTAGTCCATAAGTACTCTGATGACTTCCTCAGTATGTCTCTCAGCATGTGGCAACTAATGACACCAGATCTTTGTTGGTTTACTATTCTTCTTTGGCTACCAGTATAGTGCTCTTGTCTAGCTACACCACATTTTACTTGGTATTCTTGCATTCTGGTCAGGGTTGTAGATTCACCACTATTTACTTCAATCCTTTACACTTCCTCTCTCCCTTAGAAAATTCAAAATATCAATCTGATCCCTTGCTCATCCGCTTTTTTACAGCAGCCATACCTGCAAGCATATTGGCATATTCATTACCCCAGAAAAAAATTTATATAATTTTTTTTTTATTAAGAAGCACCAAATAAATATATACTTAACGTTACATGAACTTACATTTCAATTTCTGGATTGGAATCTTTGATGTATTTCGTGTAAGCTGTCTTCAGAATTTTTACCATGGTTAGATACCCCAAAAATGAAAATATGGCTAATCCATAGCAGAAAAATCTGAAAGCTGAAAGATCTGATTTGTTCCAGACTAAATATGATAGAAACACAGATATAGATCCAATGGCACTGAATATTGAACACTGGGAATTCAGTCTTGTCCTTACATCAGCAGACACTGACAGGTCAGCTAGAAGAGCTGAATGATGAAGGTCAATCATGGTCAAAAATCCATCATAAAGGCACAAGCAAACTGCAAACTGAAGTCCAGGCCAAGTCCAATTTATCCAAAATGAACCAAATGCACATGCAAATAGTGGACCATAGATATGTAATGCTGTTAGTCTGGTCCACACAACATTTGTTGAATTATTTTTCTTAAAACTGGACATACTTAAAAACTTCTTGTCACTAAACCAGCCAAACAAAGGGTCGTTAAGAGAGTTCCATATCAAAAGATTGTCTCCCTAGCCAGAAAGATGACTTGTCTATTCTATAAACCGAAACAAACATGTCCACATGGTACAGCAGAAATATGTTGTGAAGTATAGATGTGAATAAAGTCACAGAGCCATAGGCAGTCTCTAGCGAAACAAAGTGGCGCTCCCTCATTCCTGAGCATCTGAAAGATGGTAAACAAGATTCAGATAGCATACACAAATGTATGAAAAAGAATTAAACAATTATAAATATGTTTAACATATTACGACCCATAAGTCGCAAACTGTGGCAATCTATTCCAAAGCCCCTACGCATGGCAAACGTTGTTTCATGGTAAAAATGGTGCTAACTTTATGCTAATGCATTTTGTTTCCCAATCCAGCTTTTTTTATCTCTCTCTCTCTTTTATGCCTTTTTAACCCCAATTAGGACATAGATCCTCAACTATCTCACGTCTTCCTATCTTTAGCTATCTCTTGCAGCTCCATCAAGTTTTTCCATATATCATTAATCTGTGCTTCCTAATATTTTTTCCTGTGTTTTAGACCTCCATCTCTTTTGTTTTCCCTGAGGGTTCAAAAAAAAAGGCCTTTTTGTAGTTTTTTTTTATCTACCGCAGGGTAATATATTTCTGCAATGTGAGCTGATCTAGAGTTTTGTAAAATTCAGGCATATTATCAATGATTATTTTGTTAAGCTTATTACATGGTGGACAATAATTTACCATCGAACTACTGACAGTGTTACAAACAGTATTCATGCAGCTCATCTAATTACTAAACAGGACAGAAATGTGTTCCAACAGTGTTGATAGGTCTATTAAAATCTAAGTATGCATAAACAATAAGGGCAGTGATTTGAATTTATGATTTTGATAGTACTACTAATATTAATAACGAAGCAATCACTGGTGATAGTGGAAATGGTTATCTATACTACAATTTATGCATTGAATACACAGACATCAGCTATAAGTAAACATGGTGCAGAATATAATGAAAGTCAAGAGTTAGAATAGTCGCATCAAATGACAAACATGTATTATTCAATTTGGTCCAGTTAAAAAAACTATATCGACTTAATTTATTCAGTTCTTTCATATTGATTAATAGGAATATCACCATTGCACCAGTGAATGATCAAAATTGTTCCGGTTTAGGAGCTCACTCAACCGCCTTGGGAAACATGTCATTTTGTTCTCACCTGGCATTTGGAGTTCCTACTTTGTATTTTCCCTTTCTGGTGATAGTGGAAATGGTTATCTATACTACAATTTATGCATTGAATACACAGACATCAGCTATAAGTAAACATGGTGCAGAATATAATGAAAGTCAAGAGTTAGAATAGTCGCATCAAATGACAAACATGTATTATTCAATTTGGTCCAGTTAAAAAAACTATATCGACTTAATTTATTCAGTTCTTTCATATTGATTAATAGGAATATCACCATTGCACCAGTGAATGATCAAAATTGTTCCGGTTTAGGAGCTCACTCAACCGCTTTGGGAAACATGTCATTTTGTTCTCACCTGGCATTTGGAGTTCCTACTTTGTATTTTCCCTTTCTGAAGAAGCAGAAACATTGGGCTACGCCAAGAAAATATGTTCGGGGAGGTCAGTTTCATCATTTTTTATTTTTGCACTCTGCCTACATCACCCCTCCCTAGTTTTCCGGGAGGGCAGCCTCAGCCCCATTTTTTCCAGGGTGGGCAGTTTTGTTAGGATCTAGAACATAACTTGTAATTTTGCGCTTGGCCAACTCCGGTACCTGCGCTTGGCCTCTTGAACAAATTTAACTGCAGTCTTCCCTTGCGTCGACATGACACAAGCAGAATATCTCTGACTTTCATAGGAACTTGCCTGTAGCTAGCAACTGGTACAACCTTTGATTTTGGGTGCCAATAGTTAACAACTTTAGCTGTCATTTCTACTGCATTCTAAACTGTCACATATCTTTGGACATCGGCCAGGAGAAATGTGTGGACACAGTCTCTCTGGGATTCTGCTTGTCTTTATTGTGAACAGATCCCATAGTATTCAAGATTGTGCTCACACTACTACTTTACAGCTTGGTGAATCACAGACATCTATTTTCAAATGCATTCAACTTGCTTTAATTTCTTTAACTTTAGTCATTTTCCAACTCTCGCTGTCATATGTTAGGATTGATACAACATTGGAATTGAAAATTTAGTTTTAAAACTATATAACTTGCAGTTCCATATTTTATTTAAGACTTACAAGCTGATGCTGCTTTGAGTCACGTTGACAATTCCTAGCATAATTTCTTTCTAAATATTTCCAGTGCAATCAAAATTGCTGTCCAAATAGGTGAACAGCTCTGCTATTTGTATCATTATGGATTCCAGGTGATATCTGCATTATTTGACATAGGTGTCTTCATTATATTTGTCTTTTCATAGTTTATATGTAGTCTAACTTTTGATGCTTTAGATGACAAGTTATCTGTTTTACTTTGGATGTCTTGGCTGTTTTTACTTAACAAAACAATATCATCTGCACAATCCAAGTCTTCTAGTTGGCTATTTTCTACCAATCGATGCCAGTTTCACCCCTGCAACAATTTCTCATCATACAGTCAATGGCCACTGCAAAAAATATCGGACATAAAATACAACCCTGTTTTACTCCGTTTTCAACCATAAAACCAGTAGCTTTGGCCATTGTCAATGAGGATTGCATGCTGTGAACCACCATACAGGCTTTTGGTTATGTTTATATTCCGAATAGAGATTATATGCAGTATATTACAAGTCTTTTTAAAATTGATGAAATTTAAGATCAATGGTTGTTGCTTCTCAATATGTTGATCCAAGATTAACGTTAGTGTAATTATTTGGTCTAAGCAGCTTCTCCCAGGTCTAAAACCAGCTTGTTCTTCTCTCAGATTTATATCCACTATTCCTTTGATTCTACTGAGAATGATTTTGCAAAAAGTCTTGGTCATTACTGATAATAGGGTGATCCCTCTCCAGTTGTGCAATCTTTGAGATCACCTTTTTGGGGGATCTTAACCATTATTCCCTATTTCCACTGTTCTGGGACTGTTTCTTCTTCCCATATTTATTAAGTAGTTCTTGCACCTGGCTAATTGCTGTATTATCTGCAGCTGTGAGCATTTCTGCAGTAATGTTGTCATCACCTGCTGTCTTATTGTTTATCAGGGAACGGATTACCTCCATGAGCTCAGTGGCATTTATCAATTCTTTGTTACTTGATAGAGAATTATTTCTTGCCTCATCATTAAACTTTAGAATTACTGGTGTGTCAGGTCTATTTAGGATTTCTTTAAAATGTTCTGCCCATCTTTTTTTCTGCTCGATATCTGATGTGAGCACTTTACCATCTTTACTCTTGATTGGGCCACCATTTGAAACAAAAGTTCAAGTTTTAGTCTTCTTCTTCTTCTTCTTTGCGTTGTTCTTTACGACCAATTTTAATCACTCTTTGTGATATGTTTGATCTTTGCCAAGAACGTGTATACATTGCACATTGGTTTGGTGGCCCCTAAACGCATAGACTTCTACACATTTAGGACACATGCATCCGATTTCAGCCAAACCTCCTTAGTCGCTTACGACATGCGTGGCAGGTAACAGTGGTTCTATTCTTTACACCCCAAATTTGGGCCCGGTAACCACTCAGGCGGTTGTTTTAGTGTATTTTAGAGCATTTTACTGTTTTCAGTCTTAGCTGCCTTTTCCTCTTCTTCAACCAGCAGATTGACATATGTTCTTGTGTCTCTTCTAGCGGTCCTTTTCACTCCCTTGTCTGTTAATCTGTATTCTTCTTTAGCTTTCATTTCATCTGTTACATTCTTAGTTTATGAATATCACAAGTTTTAGACTTGAATACATTTCCAAGTGTCATCACTTATCCAAGGTTTTCTATTTCTCGTTTTTAATCCTGCGCTACTACTTGCCACCTTCAAGAGTGTGTTCTTTATCTTAATCCATTTCACTTCAATGTTCTGTTCATTTTCACCATTGAGTAACTCGAATCTGTTCTTAAGTTCGATCTGATATTCCTCGTTTACTTCTTTATTTTGCAGCCTATGACTGTCTATTCGTAGTCATTCTGTTTTAGTATGATACACTCCTAATTTCAGTTTCAATTTACCTATGCATAAATCATTATCACTTCCTACACCTGCCCCTCTATATGCATGGATATCCAGCAACGATATTCTAAATTGTGTACACATATGGTCAATCTGATTCCTGGTCACTCCATCAGGTGAGTGTCAAGTAAGTTTATGAATTCCCTTGTGTGCAAAGATGGTACCTTTAATTACTAAGTTCGAGAGCATACATAATTCAGCCAGTCTTTCTCCATTCTCGTGCAACGTGTTTATTCCTTGTTTTCCTATAACTCTCTCTACATTATCACTACCAACCTTGTCATTAAAGTTCCCTATTGCTAATAACAGATCATGTTTTGGGATCTTGTTAATTTCATCTTGCAGCTGCTCATAAAACATGTCCTTCTTATCATCTTTGGCCTTGTTGGCCTCTTCCCCTACACCTTTATTGTGATTTTACACATGACGAGTGCTGTGTGTAGTGTATTCTTCTTCTTTGCATTCGTTCTTTACGACCAATTTTAATCACTTTTGTAATATGTTTGATCTTTGCCAAGAACGTGTATACGTTGCACATTGGTTTGGTAGGCCCTAAACACACAGACTTCTACACGTTTAGGACATGTGCATCCGATTTCAGCCAAACCTCCTTAGTCGCCTCTTCGACATGCATGGCAGGTAACAGTGGTTCTATTCAAATTTGGGCCCCGGTAACCATTCGGGCGGTGTAGTGTATTAATTGTGTACACCTTATTACAACACTAACATTCTCATTTAGTGAGTGAACATTTGTCTAGCACAGCGTTTCCCAAAGTGGCGGAACAGCCCCCGTGGCTGTAGCACTCTGGGGGAGGGAGCGATGTAGATTCAGAAGAATTTGGGGTTGTTCAGGCAACTAGGGTCGGTGGCTCCTTAAAGAAGAAATTAATAATAAATATTTTAAAATAAATTATTTTCGTGATTTTGCGATTGAATAATCATTTAAAATTTAAATTCTGCGTTTTAATTCATCTTATGCCCGTCTTACACAATCCATTTTTCATCAATTTTCTATTTCATGCATATAATCATATGAAAATTGACCATATATTACAGCAATATTTATCAATTTTTTATGTCAAAGAGAAAATAAAACGTGTATATATGTCGGAGGGTGTTGGCAAACTGTTATAATGTGATGGGGCGTTACAAAGTTTATTTTGTACAAAGTGGACGGTGGGCCAAAAAAGTTTGGGAATCTATGGTCTAGCATATACTTGTACAATCTATACTCACGATCTTCTAACTTACAATCAATTTAATTTTGAATGTGTACACATCCACACCAGCCAATAACCCAGTTATCGGTAGTAAGTGTTGCCTAGCAATAGTATTAGTAGTGAGTAGACTATTGGGTAGTATAATCATAGTAGTAGACTTCAAGCAAACTCAAACTGCAGTGAAGTAGTGTAGCGTATCATGACATAACTGGGGCCACATGTGAAAGAAAATGAAATTATGGGCCAGGATCAGTGAGCTAGCACTGATCAAGACCCTAGCCCACCTTCACGTAGTGGCCCTGGAAACAGACTATAGCTCAGTAGTCTGGCAAAGTGGCTTGTATCAAGGGAGACGTGTGAATGTGAAAAATAATGAACATAAAATGGAAAATGAATTCATGAGAAGTGATGATGGAATCAGAGAAAGGTCTGGTCAACCACTAGTAGCAACTGTTATAAGAAAGAGAAGATGGAAATAGAAGCCATACCTTCAGAAGAAATGATCAAAGAATACCAAAGCTGGCAATTTAGTGGGAGGCACAGGGTTCAAGAAAGAATGACGCCTTGGCCTTAGTAATTATATAGCCATTTCAATTTCATTAGTAGGGCTTAGTAGGGAAATCCTGAAACGAACTGCCAAGTTTGCTGTGAGAGGGGAGAAATATCGGACTCAATTCCATGAAAGTGATTGAGCGAGTTGCCCAGGACAGAGCGCTACAGAGAAATTACTTGCAGGCCTTTGTAACGGTACGAGAGGAATATATGTTTGAATGAATCAAAGAGGAATACGTACCGGTTTCTTATAACTAGCTTGTTTCTTATTCTATCAGTGTTGTACGAATAGTAAGTATTCGATACTCGAATACCAGATACTACCAGGTTCCGAAAGTAACGAATACTTTGTGTTGGTTTTTTTTAGTGCACTCTACCTACTATGTACGATATAAGTAGAGAAGCAGGAATAGGAAAGAAAAATTATTTCAGAACTTTTATTTGCAGATGACCAAGTACTGATTGCAGAAAATGAAGAATCTCTTCAGAACCATTTGAGCTTAGTTAACATCAAGGGTGAGGAGTACAACATGAAAATAAATATAATAATTATAAAGGCAGAGATAATGGCAATAAGTAGACAGCCAGAAAACCTTACAATAATAGCCGTCCATCGCAAGCGATGATGACAACAATCTCAGACGTGTACTGTTGCACCTCTCTGGTGTGTCGGAGGTGACTGTAGAGTCCAATCCTAGAACAGAATCCCGACCACAGGTGGGGCATACATGATCAAGGTTAGACATGTGTGTGTTGTGTGCTCTGTCTTTTCGCGCTGCTCGTTTTCTCTGTGACTCAACAATACGATGATTCTCAGCTATTCGGTTCCTCTTTTGTTGTTACAGCGCCACATTTGGCGATCTTGCGCAAGGGACAATAAAACTACAGAACGTAGACATAAAACAAACAATTGAGGCCAAATATTTAGAAGCAATTTTCACAGCAGATAGAAGTATCGATAGCGAAATCAGCAATCGTTGCACAAAAACTAACCAAGTACTGGGACAGTTAACACCACTGTTGTCACATAAAGAGATACCGCTAACAACTAAAGCAAATCTCATAAGAACGATTTGCTGGCCACACTATGTTACCAGTGTCAAACATGGCCAATAACAGCAGCTAATGAGCGGAAAATCATAACGACGGAGATGAGGTGTCTTAGAATAGCTGCAGGTGTAACAATAGGAGACAAAATTAGAAATTAAGAAATCAGAAGAAGACTGGATGTGAAACCAGTCATGCAATTCATAAAAAACAACAGATTAAATGGTGTGGACACCCGACAAGAATGCCATGGTATCGCCTACCACAGAGAGCCATACAAAAAAAGTACAATGAGTACAAAGCAAGAGAAAGACCACGCAAAAGATGGAGCGACGGCATCAAGAACAGCCTTGCAAAAATGAATATCAGCTTATGAAGTGACCTAAAACAAGCACTCACAAGATATCACTACAACCCCCACCCCCACCCCCGCACCAACACTTCTATAAAGAAGTAAATGGTGGAAGAGAAGAAGAAAAAGAAGACATAATATTTTACCTTTATGTGGAATGGATATGGGAAAGGGGATTAAGGAAATTACAAGAAGAACAAGCAGAGCTTTACAAATAATTATTTTAAAAAACTAAATCAGTCTGGAACGGAACTGATAGGAAAACAAAGATCAGAATACTAAGAGCACGCATATTCCCAGTTGCAAAGTGTGGGGGAAAACATGGACATTTAACAAGGCAGAGGAAAAACATATAAGTGCTTTTGAATATAAGTGTTTACAGGAGAGTCATTCGTATATCATGGATAGTGAAGATAACAAATATATCTATCGAGAAAGAACTCAGTCAAGGAAAACTGGTTAATTAATGCTACAAATAAGAAAGAGAAAATTGAAGTATTTTTGTTCATATAAAAAGACAAGAGGCGCTGGAGAAGAGCATTATGGAAGGAAGCATACCGGCAAAGAGGAGAAGAGGCAGATTACAAAGAAGATAAATTGAGGATGTAACTGATGGTTTGAACATGATGGCTGCAGAGGCAGGACATCTGGCCTATGAGAGAGAGAAATTCCGAAGGACTGTTGTAGTGTCAAAGTTCTGCTCAGAATAAAAACACGTAATCACAAAGTACTGTAGTTTTACAAATTACAAAAACAATGACAAAATACAGCAACGTTTCTACCAACAATGCCTTTATCAAGCAAACGAACAACAGGGGTGACAAATTTTAAAAAAACAATTAAGTTAGTTAAATTTACAAAAGCAAATTTAAAAAACCGTCGGCGTTTCAACACGTGTGCTTATGTGATTGAGACGCGTACTGTATCTTTTCCTTTAGCCACGTTTCTTATTGACGATGGTTTCACATGAGGGTCCCGTAATCTTATCTATGCCATTATCTGTAAGCGGTGTAACAAGGCTTATATCGGCGAGACAGGCAAGAGGCTCAGTGACCGATTCGCCAACACTTACCCGACATACGCCAATGCTCTGTGACCCCTGTAGCCACCCATTTCAATGATACTGGCCATTTAGGAGCTCACGATGTCCAGGTCACAGCCATCCGATCATGTTCCTCGGATGATCGCAGTCGATTTGCTCTGGAGAATCGATTGATTCCTTTGTATGGTACCTTGCGACCACGTGGGCTCAACGTATTACATTTTTATGATTCTTAGTACTTTCTCTTCCCAGAGGTTCTGTTACAGAAGATCATGTTTACAGTGTAGTTTAAATCAGGCCTGCACACAAAGAAAACTTATCAGAAGAATAAGATTTCGACAATCAAGGTTCTTCAGGCATATAATGCGAAGAGAAGGTATATAATATTTAGTAACAGCAAGTAAAATTCAGGGAAGGAGAGATCGCGGAAGACAGAGGGAGAAGATGCTGGATGGCCTGACATCATGGTTCGACACAAGGTCGACGTCAGAACTGATTACATGCACCAAGCAGAGAGAGTTGTGGAGGGACATGATCGCCTACGCCGACAGGCATGGCACTTGATTGATTGCTTGATTGATTGTAGTTAGGTAGCATTCTTATTATGTGACCGAACCATTTCACTCTTTTCGCTTTATGTAATTCATGCAAGGTTCTATCAATCACAACGTTTCTTGTGGCTGTAATGGCACAGGGTAGGTCGTGGTAATGGCCTATTCTGTAGTGAAATTTCATCATCATCATCATCACCTTTCAACTCTCATCGGAGCACAGGTCTTCAACAAACTTCTTCCATCTCTTCCTCTCTCTTGCCATCCCTTCCAATTCTTTCAATATTTTGCCTATCCTCTTTATATCCGCCTCCAGCTCTCTTCTCCAGGTCTGCCTAGGCCTTCCCTACTCCTCTTTCCCTGCGGGTTCCAAAACAATGCCTGTCTTGCGATGCTTCCGGTCAGTCTTCTCAATGTATGTCCTATCCATCGCCAGCGTCTCTTCCTGAGCTCTCTCTCCACTGGTATCTGCTTTGTTCTCTCCTGAGTTCCTCGTTTGTAATCTTATCATACCATCTCAATCCCCCTATCCTACGTAAACATCCATTTACGAAGGTCTGCAGTTTTCTGATAGTTTCCTTTGTGGTCTTCCATGTTTCCGAGCCATAGAACAGCACTGACTTCACATTTGACTGGAAAATTCTCAGTTTTGTGTTTGTTTTGATCTCCTTGCCTTCCATATCTTACTCAATGCAATAAAGTTCCCTCTTGCTTTTTGTATTCTTATCTTAACATCTTTGTTTGTTCCTCCTTCTGTGTCTATGTTGCTTCCAAGGTATGTGTATGATTCTACATCCTGCAGTGCTGTTTCCTCCAGCATAATCTGGTTTACATTTGCAGCATTTATTCTCATGACCTTGGTCTTCCCCTGTGTATTTTCAAACCTAGCTGCTGAGACTTATTATTTAGGGTATTCATTTTGTCTTTAATCTGTGCGTGGTTGTGAGACAGCAAAGCCAGATCGTCTGCAAAATCCAGGTCCTCCAGTTGTTTCACAAGTGTCCATTGTATCCCCCTCTGTTATCCGTAGTTGATTTTATGATCCAATCTATGGCCAGCAAGAACAGGAATGGTGATAACAAGCATCCCTGCCTCACCCCTGTTCTTATCTCAAAGGATTCCGTCAGTTGGCCCTCGTGTATGACTCTGCATTTCATTCCTTCATACGTTTTCTTTATTAGGTTTGCAATCTTGGGTGGAACTCCATAGTGTATTAATAGTTTCACAATGACTCCTATCCAGACTATCAAACGCCTTTTCATAATCCACAAAACCTATGTATAGTGGTGAGTTCTACTCCCAAACTTTGCTCCACTATAATGCGCAGTGTAGCTATCTGGTCTGTGCAGGATCTATTCTTACGGAACCCTGCTTGTTCTTCTCTCAGTTGTTTATCTATGGCCTCTTTAAGTCTATCGAGTATAATCCTGTTTAATACTTTGCCTGGCACTGATAGTAGCATTATCCCTCTATAGTTCATACATTCTTGCATGTCTCCCTTCTTTGGCAGTTTTACCAAGTGACCTTCTTTCCACTCTACTGGTATCTCTTCTCTCTCCCATATCTTCCCTAGTAATTTGTATAGTAGCTCTGTTGAGGTATCTTTATCTGCCTTAATGGCCTCTGCTGGAATGTTGTCTGGCCCTGCTGCTTTCCTATCCTTTAAATTTTTATGGCCTTCATTATTTCTTCTTTACTTGGTCTTTCACAATTAATTTGTAGCTCCTCTTCAGCTGGCTCTATTTCCGATGGGACCTGCGGTTTTGGCATATTAAGCAGTTCTTCAAAATGTTCTTTCCATCTCTCCATTTGTTCTTTAGTGTTGCTAATTACTTTGCCTCTCTTGTCTTTTATAAGGCCACTTGATTGTTTGTATTTTCCTGTTAACTTCCTTGTGATGTTATACAGGTCCCTCATATTTCCTTTTTCTGCTGCTTCTTCTGCTTCTCCTGTCAACTCCTCTATATATTTTATTTTATCCCTTCTTATGTTTTGTTTAACCTTTTTGTTGGCTTCCCCATATACCTTGTGGGCTTTAGCTTTAGCACCTCTAGTTTTGCATCTGTTTAGATCCGCTTTCCTGCTTTTTCTTTCTTTGATCAGACTAAGGGTATCTGTTGTTATCCAATCTTTGTTTTTCCGCTCCTTATCTCCCAAAACCTCTGAGCATGTATCCCTCCATATATTTTTTATCTGTTGCCAATGTTCCTCAATATTCATATCGTCTACCAGCTGTTCCAATGCTTGGTACTTGTTTGATACTGCGACTGCGAATTTGTCTCTTACTTCCTGGTTCCTAAGCTCTTCTACTTTGAACTGCTTTCTATAATTTGGGTTTGTTGAATATCTTTTAAGTTTCAGCCTGATTTTACTTAACAGGAGGTGGTGATCCGATGCCACGTCTGCACCTCTGCACACTTTAACGTCTTGTAATGATGTTCTAAATTTTTTATCAATACATATGTGGTCTATCTGGTTAGCTGTTATGTGGTCTGGTGATATCCATGTGGCCTTGTGTACTCTCTTATGCTGAAATATGCTGCCGCCTATGATTAACTGGTTTGAGGCACAACAATTTGCGAACATTTCCCCACATTCATTCTACCCAGCCCATGATTTCCCATGGTCTCTTCGAAACTGCTATTGTCGTCTCCTATCTTTGCATTTAAGTCCCCCATCAAAATTATAATATCCTTTTTCTCTTCCTGTCCATTATACTTTGTACTTTGGTATAAAACCTCTCTTTTGCTACTTGTTCCCGATCGTTAATTGGCGCGTAGCATTGGATGACCTTTAGGTTAATTTTCTTTTTGTTAGTTCTAAATGTTGCTGTTATTATTCTGGGCCCGATTGTTTCCCATTCTATTAATGCTTTGTGTGCTTCTCTGGACAGCATGAGGGCAACTCCTTTACTATGGTGTGTGCTCTCTTCTTCTTTTTGCCCTGAGGACAGCATTATTTCGCCGTGTGTAGTTTAATTTTGTCTATTCCTTTCCATCTTGTCTCCGAGACTCCCAGAATGTCTATCTTGTAGTTTTTCATCTCTGTCGCGAGCTGGGCCGTTTTCCCTGCTCCAGCAACGTTCTCACGTTCCAGCAACCAATTCTGGCTATTTTCCGACAGGAAAGAAGGCTAGTCGGCATCCCCGGATCCTTGCGGCTTTCCCGGTGATACGTCATTTGTCCCCCTGTTGGGGGACCTTCCCCTGGTTCGGATGGTTGAGTTGAGTTATTTCATATTGTTGTACTATCCATGTTTGTTGAAGTTTTTTTGGCTTATTTTTTTCTACAGGGTGAGGTAGCCAGCCCCACGCCCAACCATCCTTAGTCGCCTCTTACGACATGCCTGGCAGGTAGACATTGCTGCATATTCTTTCCTCCCCTGTGGGCCCGGCAGCACTCAGGCGGATCCCTACCTTTGTCGCCTCTTACGACATGCCTTGTAGGGCGCAGTGTTACAATTCTTTGCTTCCCTTGCGGGCCCCGGCAACACACGGGCGGTAGTGAAATTTACTCTTATGCTATTGTTTATGACTTTGTCTCTTTTTATCTTGTTTGGAACTTTTCCAAGGCACCACATTTCCATGTAGTTATTTTTGTGACTGCGTTTTACTCATTGTCCCTGTTTGACTTGGTAGCATAAGGCATGCAAATGCTGTCGATCACCTGTTGTTTAGCGCTGCGTCTCTTTTGTTCCCCTCAATTGGTTTTTCAAAGCAAACGAGTTTCAGACGAAAGCGATTGGATGTTGGAAATCATCTGCTATACAGCAGACTCAGCGGTGTGAGTGTTATATACAATAACAGTGTAAAATTGTCTTTAAAATGTGTTATTTATGCTGGCATTCCGCATATCATTTCCATTTTCGGTGGAAATACTTATACTGTTCGGCAATTTGATAATTAACACTTCAAATTGTGTTTGTTAATCGTATTTAGTGGGACATTTAGTATTATTTATATATGATTACTTTTTATACATAATACTTTATTATATGATTAGTCATTTAGTGGGAGATAAGTGGGAGGAAACTTTAAGAAATGGACATGTTACAGTCTGGCAGTGTGCAACACCAAGGCGAAAGACAGAGGATCAGGATGCTGGAGATTCATTGCAGCCAACCTGCGATGTGGAGACGGCACCTGATGATGATGATATGATTAATCTTATAGACTTATATACTGATTACTTTGGTATGACGGATGCGGTATGCGGCGCATGGCCCATATAAATATTCTTATTATGTAAAGTTTATGGTAAAGTAAACTTGGTAAGTTAGTTAGCAACAAAAGGCAAGCCCATGGACATCGTTAAAAAACTAAAATATATTGTGAATCAACTTATTAAATTGTTTTCTGACAAGGACAATCATTGAAGATTATCTTTTCTGAATTTAAATCAACGCAACTTGACAGTACTACACACTGTACTGAACTCTAACAATGTACAGTACTAGTATCATGACAATCAATGACATGTTCTAATTGTTCTTCAGCCACCAACGACCAACTGTTCATCAACGGAATATATGATGATCAACGGAATATATAAAATAATATATTAATATTATATACTTTTTGGTACCTCCCTGGTATGATTTTTGGAAGAGTGTTATTGATAACAATAATACTATTAAACAATCTATGAAATTCAGCTTACAAAGTACCTATAAAGAAGTAAATGGTGGAAGAGAAGAAGAATAACATTAAACAATCAATGGAATTCAATGTGTATCATTAGATTGTGTTTACAGGGAACAGTCTTAGACTCAGTCTCACCCGTGTGGTGCCGGGTTTCGCAAGAGGAGCAAAGAATAGTACCACTGCAACCTACAAAGCATGTCGTAAGAGGCGACTGATGTAGGACCTAGGAAAGCTACCCTAGTAAATAAAAAGCATAGCATAAATCGGATGTGCTGGCCTACTTGCAGGTGCATAACTGGCACAACGTACAAATGCTCTTAGGCTCAGATCACATACACGTCACACAGAGTGGGTAACAGGTGGTCAATATGGAGCGTTCGAAAAGAAGAAAGACTCAAAGTATATCCTACTTTCTTACACAACCCCATTCCCTATTAATTTGTTAAATTGCTGTTTGTTGTCAACAGAATCATGACGACGAGATGAGGGGCCTTAGGTGTGACAACAAGATCAAAATAAGAAATTAAGAAATCAAAAGAAAACTGGATGTGAAACCAATCATGCAGTTCATAAAAGAACAACATTAAATGGATCTGACAAGAATGTCCTGGTGTCGTCTACCACAGAGAGCTGCACTGAAAAAGTATAATGAGTACAGAGCAAGAGGAAGACCAGCAAGAGATGGAGCAACGGCATCAAGAACAGCCTTAAGAAAATTTATAACAGCCAACAAAGTGCATTAGAATAAGACACACATGATCACTACATTCCCCATCCCCCCCCACCAACACTTCTATAAATAAAGACGTACATGGTGGAAATGAAGAAGAAGCCTGTGTAAATGTGTGCATCGCCTATTTTTATTTCTCTTCATAATGGTATTCCGCTTTTCTGTAGTTCTCCCTCTGTTGTACTAAAATTTTAGTGCCCTTTACATTTCAGAAAAACATGGTAGTAAATGTGGATGTTATATGAGAAACATATCTTGTATATTTTCTTTTGTTTTGTTCCAGATCATGCCTTTCAAATATCAAAATGATATGCAAAGGAATAGAGGAGGGCCATACAAAACACAACCGGCCACAGATTTGACTAGGTGGCGTCTTTCTAATGATGAAGGGCGTCAAACATGGCAGTACTTTGAAAAAGTTGAGGATATACCTCGAGAGCAAACTCTATTAGAGAAGCACTCACTTGGGCTAAATACGGTATGTTTGATGTGTTAGATTTATGCATTGGACGGAATGTTTTATATATGTTGATAACAAAGACTTCTATATAACAAAGACTTCAATGTTATCCTCACAGTGAACCAACGTTGAGTTCTAGTTACTTTCTATATCATAATTATCATTGTAGAAATTTACTTGCTGCACCCATTAAATCACATTGGACTTCTTAATCTTCAGAATGCAGAGGCACCTCCACTACCCAAGGCTGAGAAAGCTCAAGATTCTGCAAAGAATGGAATGACATTCTATGCCAAACTACAAGGAGAGGACGGACACTGGGCAGGAGATTATGGTGGACCTCTTTTCTTAACACCTGGTATGAATGTGAAGTTGTTGCATAATTCTATTATTTATTTGTTCACAAATAGCGTAAATGAATTAGATCAATGTGTTCTCTATTGGCTATGATAAATACTTTAATATAATTGATGAATAACTGCGGTGGAGTTGCCGATAGTGCAATTGATAACACTGCACTAGCGACCACTATAGGAATTCCAGGGTTCAAGGTCAGATTGGCCAAATATTCTCAATGTGCACAAAGTATGTTGATCCTTTACTTGGGGATCTAAATTACAACTGCCTCTTAAGCTGGGAGTACGGCTCGCCTGAATGACGAGGGACACTGGTGATAAGAAAAGCAAGCTTTCATGTAAAAAAGCAGTCAGAAGCACGCTGACTATGTCTGAATTCATAGCGGATGAATGAACGACAAAAGAATTCCAAGTAACAGTTGTTTGCGCTTGAATCTTCATTGTTTTTCTTCTTCTGCGATCGCCCCCTGTGAATTCAAGCGTTAGTCATGACGCGTGGAATTGCACTTCTGACTGATTTTTGCGTGAAGCCTGCTTACCATTTCACTGGTGGCAAAAACAAGTAAGACCAATGTGGAATAGAAGGTTTTAGAAATCGAAAACAAAATTTACATGAATATATGTTGACTTCTTTTGAATAGCAAAGTAGTGTTGCCACATAGATGATACAGATGTGTTGCTACATAGAAGATTGCTTACATCAAATGATAGCTTACATCAAATGATAGCTTACATCAAATGATAGAAGAAAACTAGTCACGACAGGGATGAAGTGTCTTCACAGAATGCTGGGAGTAACAAGAAGAGACCGATTTAAAAAAGGAAGACATCAGGAAAAAAGTGATACAACATCAGTACTGAACTTCATCAATAAACAAATTAAATGGTTCGGCCACATAAGTAGATTATCAACAGACAGTGCACCTCAAAGAGCAATATTACTCTGATAGCGTTGATACAAAGCAAAAGCCCATACATGCAAAAGGTGGACCTCAGCAATAACAGAGGTGACAAAAGACACTGTTTATGAAGGGCACACAAAAGCCTGTTCTAGAAATCTCTTCTTATCCTGACGCTGTGAGGTAAAACAGGATTGGAGGAAAGAAAGAAAGAGAGCGAAAAGACTTGTATCAAAGCTGCTGATGGATAACAAGACATATTTCAATTGCTTAGTGAATGTCTGTTGAATGAGAACACTATAATTGATGATGCATCTATACTATAATTGAAGAAAATTAGTATCACTTGTTGCACAAGTAGGACAGAATCTGGAGAGACAAAATGAGGAGGATGTTAAAACAGCAGATTACAGTAACTATCATCATACATGTTGTTGTTGTTTGTGTTCTTTCTTATCGACCCAAGTCAGCTACTCTTTGTGATCTGTGCCGAGAATGTATGTTGTTCCCTGTTAACCTCATACAGGATGTACGATAGGTACATCCAAATTTTGTCTAAAGTGTATGCACATTATCGAACAGGACACAATTTTGTACAGAAGGGTAACTAATATTTTACAGAAAAATCCCTTTTAAAGTATCACATCTGGGGTACTGTAGCATGGTATCAGATTGATTGGTCATAGTGTCAGAGCTGACTCATGGCAATCGGCAGAAATATCAGTTGAAATTTTCTAGGCGAGACTGGGCACTTGTACATCTGTTTAAAGTGCTGTGAAATTGAATTGGTCAATATCGCGCCGGCCGACTTTACTTCCCAGTGCTTGTCATGGTACCCAGTTGAGGCTGGGTCGAGCTGAGAGCAGCTATGGTCCAAACAATATTCCACACCTACTGTTGAATTGAGAGCAGCAGTAGTATAGTTGTTAGTGAACTCGCTTCTTAGGCTAGTGATCCGAGTTCAATTCCACAGTGTGTAGAATTTTTTCCAACCATAACGGCTCTCAGGTTAACCCAGCCTCAATTGGGTACCAGGAAAAGCACTGGGAAGTAAAGGTGCCAGCGTGATGTTGACCACATCATCCATTGTGTGCCGAAGGTCGATGAAAATACGGACCAATCACCGTATTACCCAATATGCCTTGAGGTATGAGAAAGGGTTGCTTTACTACTTACTTTACTGTTGAATTAAACACAGACATTGCTTCTAAGAAGCTAGTTCAGTAACAACTACTCTACTGTGGCTCTTAATTTGTTAAATAGTAGGAAATATTTTATCATTTTTTTAAATTTTTCCTGCTCATTTTTATATTTAATTAAAAAATATTTGTTATCCACAGGTTTGGTCATAGTATGTTACATAACTAAGACACCATTCACTAAAGCTCAACAGTTGGAAATGATTCGTTACTTGCGCTCTGTCATGTGTCCAGATGGTGGCTGGGGACTGTGAGTTGATATTTAATTTACTAAAAATGTGCAGTTAAACATTAATTTAATGTTGTTAAATTCTTGCCACGCTTTAAGCCGCAGACTGCGCCACGGCGGTAGTCTGTTGCATACTTTAAGCCGCACACTGCGCCATAGAGTTGCTTCCCTTATAAGAAGTCTTTCTAGTTTTACTTCTACTATTTTACTTATACTACTTTTAACCTTGTTATTCTATTGGGTTGTCCAGTTTTCTTCAATTTATAATATAATAATATTTATATGTTTATTTATTGACAAGTAGTTGGGATCGTTTATTTATATTTTTTTACTTCAATCGCGGGCCCACAAGGGAAGCAAAGAATAGTACCACTGCGACCTACAAGGCATGTCGTAGAGGCGACTGATGTAGGACCTAGGGAAGCTACCCTAGTAAATAAAAACATTGCAGAAATCGGTGTGCTGGCCTACTTGTAGGCACATAACTGGCACAACGTAAAATCGCTCTTATGCTCATCACACATTAATCACACAGAGTGGTTAACAGGTGGTCGATATGGAGCGTTTAAAGAAGAATAGAGAAGAAAGGAAAGTCAGTTATTTTGTGAGCTTGTAATGTTTACATCATTTAGCACATTATGCGACTATGTAAAATTAGTGAGTGAAAAAGAACATGACAACATAGATTGAAAATACTGGACAGATTATCAACCAGGCATAGAATAGTGTGAAGAATTTTCTTCTTTCTCTAAATCATGTTTTGCCTCCCAGCATCAGGATAAGAATAGATTTATAGAACAGGCTCTTGTATGTGCTCCGTACATGGTATCTTTTACTGCCTAGTTAATTATGCATCTCCAGCAGGCCATGCCATCTGGACCGGAAGTCCATTAAAACAAATTTTTCTACAGTCAACATTCTTGTGTTCTTGTTTTCTCTAGCCATATTGAAGGGCCTCCAACGGTTCTTGGATGTGCCTTGAACTACTGTGCTATGAGAATATTGGGTGTTCCAGCTGATGATGCTGACTTGGTGAAAACAAGAAACTTGCTGCACAAACTGGGTTAGTTATGGGTCTGAATTCTATTTTATATATATATATGGGCATATGTAGCTTAAGAAGTAGTGAGTGTACCTGGTTCAAACTCTGAGGTGGGTAGTCTTGAAGCAAATTCATTCCCATGGATTTTTACAATCATTAAAAATCAGACCTCACCTTTCAGAAAGCAATGGCAAACTACTGAACGTATAAGTGTTGCCTAGAAAATCTATGTCTCGTTTACTGTGGTTGATGGCGACATCCTGTAAAGGATATGCCACTTTTTTTCATTTCATATATATATATATATCTAAAATTATTAAAGTATCCGCCCGAGTGGTTACCGAGGCCCAAATTTGTAGTGTAAAGAATAGAACCACTGTTACCTGCCACGCATGTCGTAAGAGGTGACTAAGGAGGTTTGGCTGAAATCGGATGCACATGTCCTAAAAGTGTAGAAGTCTATGCGTTTAGGGGCCTACCAAACCAATGTGCAACGTATACACGTTCCTGGCAAAGATCAAACATATCACAAAGAGTGATTAAAATTGGTCGTAAAGAACGAACGCAAAGAAGAAGAAGATTAAAGTATCATTAAAGTTAAAATGTATTTAAAATGTATCATTGATGAACCTGATTCACTAGCACCATATTGTGGTTGGGAAGAAGCCAGAATATTAATAAACATGACTTGGTCAACTCTTTGTCTAGAAACTTTCATAGAGATGTTTGGTTCCTCATAGCTATATTGTCACTTGCTTAGAGCTAGTATGAGTCAGTTCTTACTGCTTCCTTTTCACCAACCAGATCTGATACAATGCTACAGTATAACTTCAAACTTGGTACTTTAAAGTGGGGCTTTTCTGTTTGTGAAATCTTTTTTTCCCCGATCCAGAAGCACTTGAGCATTCAGCTCTTCGGCTCGGTGCCATGGACATCATAACCCATCGGTTTGGTGCCACGAACACCATAAATCTGGAGAACCTGTGGCTTTTCTGCCAGCCCGCGGAATTGAACCGCACTCACCGGGAGCTTGTCGCCCGTCGTTCAACGCGCTACGAACACGCTGGGCAGGCAGGATTGTGAAATCTTATAGCTACTAATTTTTACAAATTTGTGTGCTGTTGGATAATATACAAAAACTTTGATTGCCATTTGGATGTGCCTGTCCTACTTGCTGTAAGGGTCAAACGGGAGTGCTCACATTCTCAACGTAAACCACTCACATCCTCAGTGCAAACCACTCACATCCTCAGTCCAAACCACACAGATCACAAAAATTAACTTGGTTGATAAGAATGAACATAAATAACAACAATAACTTTTCTAGAACTTAAAAGAACCTTTATGCTGTATCTGAATGCAATGTAGAGACTCTTCATCCTCTTGTTCTTCTTGACGCTCCATATCGACCACTCTGTGTGATCTCATCTGAGCCTAAGAGAGATTTACATTGTGCCAGTTATGCACCTACCACATCTGATTTCTACACCCCTTTTTATTTACTAGGGTTGCTTCTCTAGCCCCTACCTCAGTTGCCTCTTACGATATGCCTTGTGGGTCACAGTGGTACTATTCTTTGCTTCCCTTGTGGGCCTTGGCACCCTCTTGTAAAAAGATAGTTTATTTACGATGCTGTAATGGGTTGGTAGGAAATCCAAAGATGCTAAAGTTCTACAATATCGTAATCACTATATGACATTGTGCATAATTGTTAGAGCCAAAGCTCTGCAAGATCACAGGCAAGACAGAGCAAGTGTGTAAGAGATACATAAGTAGAAAAAGCAACCCATTTTTTTATACCTCAAGGTATATTGGGTAATACTATGTTAGGCCTATATTATTTATTAACCGTCTACACACGATGGGAGATGTGTTCAACATCACACCGGCCGCCTTTAATTCCCAGTGCTTTTTCTGGTACCCAATAGAGGCTGTGTCAACCTGGGAGCTTCTTCTTTGCGTTCATTCTTTACGACCAATTTTAGTAAATCTTTGTGATTTGTTTGATCTTTGCCAAGAACGTGTATATGTTGCACATTGGTTTGGTAGGCCCCTAAATGCATAGACTTCTACACGCTTAGGACACATGCATCCGATTTCAGCCAAACCTCCTTAGTCGCCTCTTACAACATGCATGGCAGGTAACAGTGGTTCTATTCTTTACACCCCAAATTTGGGCACGGTAACCACTCGGGCGAACCTGGGAGCTGTTACAGTCGTAAAAATATCCCACTGCCACTTTGAAATTGAACCCGGACCGCAAGCCTAAGAAGCGGATTCACTAACAACTACGCTATTGCTGCTCTCATAGATAAGTAAACTGTTTTTAATTTTGTTCATCTGCATTTTATTAATACTTTATTTACAGGAGGTGCAGCGGCAATTCCATCATGGGGGAAGTTTTGGCTTTCTGTTCTGAATGTTTACAGTTGGGATGGACTTAATACTTTCTTCCCCGAGATGTGGTAAAATTACTTACATCTTTTGTCTATCACTAATTTATTAGTTTATGAGAAATAATATTTCTGAAAGTTGTGCATAAATATTGCATAAATTAGACTATACCACTGTCAGCTTGCTAGGCCTGTCACGGTGGTTTCAGAATTCCCTATATGGGTCACATGGTAAACTAGTTTTTTCACATTCAGACTAGAATACACAAATTCCATCCAAATAAAACTGAAAATCGACTGCAGTTAGAGGCCGGCCAAAATTCACATCGTGTCTCACCATCTTGACCGGAAGCTCACTAAAACACTATTTATGAAGCACACGCAAGCCTGTTCTCGAAATCTGTTCATATCCTGGCGCTGTAAGGCAAAACATGATTAGAGAAAAGAAAGAAGAAGAAATAATATTTGAAAAATTAATGACATTTTGGTCGTCCTTTCTGCTATTAAGATCATCAAGTGAAGCTCATGCGTACAATCATATCTTGTACATATTTTCAATGCTGTTCAAATTTGGTAGAAAAATTAAGCATTATAGACATCAAAACATTTTTCATATGCTTAACACCTCGTAAAATTTAGACCTCTAGACACAGTTATTTTGACACTGTCTTCTTTTTGCGTTCGCCCGCTATGAATTCATTCGTAATCATGGTGCCTGGTATGGCGCTTCTGATTTTTGTGTGAAGGTCTACTTTCTTTATTATCAGTGTCTCCCACCATGTTAACCTTCTCTTACTTCATAGACAAGACACTGTGAAACTTCCCATACATCTTATGTACATGAGACTTATTTATCTTCAGTATTTATTTTTACACTAACCTGTTATGTATGATAATTCAGGAGATGTATACCCATGGGGAGAATTTGAAACATACCCATACATCACTTGGCTTAATATTTCCACTCATTAAAGGGACAAATTCTCCTTTGTTGCACCCTGAGGAGTCCAGGGACCACTTATAATAAACAAAATGTCTAATATGTTTTATAGTAGATTGTTTTGAAATAGTTATTATTTCTTTTTTGCAAGGATCTTACCATCATGGTTGCCATTTCACCCATCAAAATTATGGTGTCATTGTAGACAAGTTTATCTACCTATGGCCTACTGTTTTGGAAGGAAAATAGTTACACCAGAGGATGATCTCATCAGACAACTAAGAAAGGTTTGCTGTTAATTTAATAATTATTGTACATTTGTTTTTACCTTTATGTACAACTGATATTAACAACTCTTGCTAGGAAAGTTTGTATTAATTTTGTTTAGACCTTCTGTGTGTTAAAGCAGAAGAAACTGTTGATCATAAAAATGTCACTATCATGTACAACAAGTCTGGATTGCTAAAACTAAATTATTTAAACATATCAATAACAAAACATATCACAGAAAACTATTATTCTTCTTCTTCAAACGCTCCACATCAACGTTAAACACTCTGTGTGATTTGTATGTGATCTAAGCCTAAGAGCAATTGTACGTTGTTCCAGTTACGTGCCTACAAGTAGGCCAGCACATAAGATTTCTGCGATGCATTTTTATTTACTAGGTAGCTTCCTAGGACCTACATCAGTTGCCTCTTACGACATGCCTTGTAGGTCACAGTGGTACTATTATTTGCTTCCGTTGCAGGCTCCAGAACCATATGGTGAAACTATTATTCACAATTGTTTTTAAATGGCCTCAGAAGTTGTTCACCATTTTTCCCGGTCTGTGGCTGTTTATGACCTCCAGGATAGTCCATCACTCCTCAGTTTCTCAAGAAGACTCCCATCTCCTGGTCTGTTTAGGAGTCCATTTTTCTTGCGGGTTCCACTCAAGTGTTTATCTTGTGACACTTGACCATCTTTCATAGGTTATGTTAGACACATCGCCATTTTCTCCTCTTAACCTGTGTCATGGAACTACCATCATATTACTGATAATTTGGATGTACACCAGCTGCTGCAGCTTGTAGTCTTATTTATGGGGAGGGGTAAGAAAGATTCTCGCCTGTTGCTTCAAGAGTACTTGGGTTTGATCAGGGTATTTTTCCAGAGATCCTAATCTCAATGTATGTGAAATCAACTTCCTAGTCCTATTGGAGACTGGCGATAACATGTAGGTCCTGTGTTCAAGTTGAACATGTTAAAGAACCCTTGATGGTTTAAAAGTGATAAAAATATACTGCCTGTGCTAAATTCATTTAAAACATTTTTTTTACATGTTCGGTGTCTACAAAAAGCGGATGGTCTCTTTTTTGTCAATATAACAGAATAATGGATGGAAAATATTGAGACACACCAAGAAACATAATTAGCTAATGTCTGTGGAAAGCCTTTGCAAAATTGTTACGTATTGTAGACATGCATGATCCTGAAAAAACTGTTCAAAACAAGGTGATGATAATGTGATACATTTGTCTTCTAAATTATATACAAGTTTGTTGTGAATTGTTCATAATTTGTACAAATTTAACATTTTAAAAATTTAATTCAGGAAATTTATGTTGAGGACTACCATCAAATTAAGTGGGCATCCCAGAGAAACAATATCTCAGCTGCTGACCTGTACACTCCTCATAGTTGGATATTGAACCTATCATACTGTAAGTAATATGTATCCAGTCTTATTTGATTATATTGACTGTTTGTAAAAATAACTAATGAAATCCAATATCGATACAACAAAGCATACCAAATAATAAGACAAATGGCCCCAATTTTAAAATGCAAACATGTCACCATAAACACAAAAAAAAGCACTTCAACATAATCTTTTTCCC
This sequence comes from Arion vulgaris, assembly GCA_020796225.1. Classification (NCBI taxonomy): domain Eukaryota; kingdom Metazoa; phylum Mollusca; class Gastropoda; order Stylommatophora; family Arionidae; genus Arion; species Arion vulgaris. Next base: position 41,760,780 of record CM036756.1, on the reverse strand, counting down.
AACACTATATGCTATCAGGGCCAAATCTGAACGCTGACATCAAATGATAGAAGAAAACTTGTCATGATGGAGATAAAGTGTCTATATAGACTGTTGGGAGTAACAAGAAGAGCCCGGTTTAGAAATGAAGACATCAACTAAAAATTGGATACAACATCAGTACTGATCTTCATCAAGAAACAATAAATTAAATGGTTCTGCTAATATAAGGAGATTAGCAACAAACAATGCGCATCAAAGAGCAATGTTACCCCGTAACTGTGAATACAAAGCAAAAGGTCGACCATGCAAAAGGTGGACCTCAAAGATAATGGAGGCGAAGAAAGACACCGTTTATGAAGTGCACACAAATCACTTCTTATCCTGACACTGTGAGGTAAAACAGGATTGGTGAATAGAAAGAAAGCTGATTTTCTAAGCATAACCTATTATACTTTAAGTGATCTGTATCCAGTCTTATTAGATTATATTGACTGTTTAGACTAATTTTTTAAGTATTCTGTCCAGAGAATATCAAACTGTATTCCCATCATAGACATTCTCACATTTAATTGTGATAGTTGTGAATTAATTATTTGAAATATTTCCCATATTTGTCAAAGGTGTTTCATCATCAGTCCTTGTCGTGCCTAGAACACATAAGACAGAGACACAAAAATATCCACTCATTTTGATTTTGCGCACTTCTTTCTACTTCAAACCTAGTTCTATGCATGCCATTGTGCTATGTTTTAAAAGTAACTAAAAAAACCCTTTTTCATATTTCAAATATATTCTGTAAAACATTGTTAGGCCTGTATTTTTCACTGACCGTCGGCATATGATGGGTGATGTGGTCAACATCACGCTGGCTGCCTTTACTTCCTAGTGATTTTCCTGTTACACAGTTTAAGCTTAGTCATCCAAAGAGCCGTTACAGTTGCTAAAAATAATCCACTCCCACTGTGGAATTGAACCTGCACCATGCGCTTAAGAAGCGAGTTAACTTAACAGCTCCGCTACTGCGGCTCTCGTTATTATTATTTTTTATGATGATGCGACACAATTTTGTGCAAACTTGAAGACATTTTGCCAGTAATATATGTTCCTGAACAAATGTTGCTTTTGCAAATTTAATTTCTATTATTGTCTTCCCAAAATGAATTTGCTAACTTTTTATATACTGACATCGTTTAGTTTAAGCATTCATTGTTAAATTTTCCAGAAGATGGAAGACTAGACAGATAGATAAAAGCTGAGTGCAAAAATAACAAAAGCTTTCACCTACCATAAGAATGAAAGTTGAGATAGAACCTTGCTTGAATTACATTGAGAAACAAAGAATGAAGTTGTTTGGTCACTTAATAAGTATGCAACCAAATTCCACTCTATACAGAGTCTACTACATCAGGAAAGAAGGCGAGAGGAATGCCTCAAAAAAAGATGGTTAGAAGGCATAGCAGAATCCTGTCAAAAAGCAAAAATAACTATCACCAAGCCACGAGAGCAGCACAAGACAAAAACAGAAAAGCAACAACTTTGGGCAACAACCGGGTAACAGTGTGATGACAAAAGAAGAAGCAAAAGATTCATTAAGTTTCCTTTTAAAATCATTTGATGAAAAAACATTTTGTCACAAAAATATTTTCAGATGTTTTAAACATCTATGAGAAGTTTCATATTGAATTCATCCGGAAAATGGCTTTGAGTGTTATGTATGACCACATTGTTGCTGATGACAGATTTACAAAGTGCCTTAGTATAGGACCTGTGAGTATTTTGGGATGTACTTCAAATCTTTCATTTGTTACAAAATTGAATTGAAACAAAAGAAACAGAATAACCAGTTGTAGTGTGGCAAGCTGAAAGGCTTGAATAACACATTATCTAACACATCTAATCATCAAATAGCTTGTCCTGAGCAGAACTTTGCCGCCCTAACAGTCCTTTGAAATTTATCTTTCTCATAAGCCTCTGCTGCCATCATGCTCGAATCATCAGTCACGTCCTGTATCCATCTCTCCGGGGTCTTCCTCTTTGCCCGGATGCCTCCTTCAATAATGGTCTTCTCCAACTCTTCGTGTTTTTTTATATATATGTCCAAAAAACTTCAATTTACTTATTCTTATTTGTAGCATGAGTCAGTTTTAAAAAAAATTTTATTGCCTTCTGAATAGATCTATTTCTTTTCTTCTCTGACCATTGTCTACGGAAGACTCTTCCGTAACACCTATATTCAAAAGCACATATATGTTTTTCCCCTGCCTTGTGAAATGTCCATGATTCACACCCATACATTGCCACTGGGAATATACATGCTCTTAGTGTTTTGATCTTTGTTTGCATATTAGTTCTGAAGTCGGAGAAGACAGGCCTGTATGGCGAGGGGACACTGATAATATGGAAAGCAGGCCTTCACGCAAAAATCACTCAGAAGCTCTCTGACTATGCCTGAATTCATAGCGGGTGAACATAAGAAGAAGAAGAATATTAATTCCATTCCATACTGGATTTGGGAGCTGCAGGAGATAGCTAGAGATAGGAAAACTTGGCATGAGTTGATTGAGGGCCTATGCCCCAACCCGGGTAAAAGCCAAAGAGAGAGAGAGAGATATTGGATTTAGCTATTTAAGTTTTTTGTACGGCTAAGTTTGTTCTTATTTTATTTTTCTTTATCCCATTTTCATCTCTTGTTATCAGAGAACTGAGAAATTCAAAATATTTTCTATTTTAACACATCTAAACAAGTAACCAATTTTAAACTTTATTAGATATAATCGTCGCCCGAGTGGTTACCGGGGCCAAAATTTGGGAGTAAAGAATAGAACCACTGTTACCTGCCACAGATGTTGTAAGAGGTGACTAAGGAGATTGATCGTGGGCTAGCTACCCACACCATAAAAAACAGGGCTACAGAACGGAGAGCGAACCAAGTAAACGCTGGCTGAAACCAGACACATCGCGAAGGATAAGCACCAGAGCTCCAAATGGTACTGAAGATGTGATGTAAAACACACCAGTGCTAAGGCTGCATGGATCAGATTTCCACATGAATAGAATTTATGGGGAGATCTGGTACATTTGTCTGGGTGGTGATCGCAAGAGAGAGAGAAATATAATTGTGCAGCCAGCCAGGTGTTTAAAAGGTTTAAAGGCAAAAAATTGACTTCATTGCACCGTGTTTCCCCATATGACTCCGTCCCTGTCGGCAGAAATGCTGAAAGTGTTGCACAAAGCATGAACTCCATAGCTTCAGCAACAATCCTAGTGGTCTCATTAAAAAATGTCACATTGACTCTGTCCAGATTCGAACACACAACCTTCAGAACGACAGGCAAACGTGCAAAATCATTTCACCATTGAGACCCTTGCATGTGTTGAGAAGCCAGATGGGTTTTTTGTAAACTAGCTAAAGACAGAAATAGAGCTAAAAGCAACTTTGCATGAAAGTACTAATGAATCAGTGAGAATTTAATTGAGACAGCTTATAAGGATGTATCTTCATAAATAAATCTATCAATTATCTATTGTCACAATTAATCTGTGATTTCTGTCATGTAGATATTAACCCTTAGAACCTAACAAGGTAAACACAAATTTAATTTGAATTTGTTATTTTATTATCCAAATATCGTTTTCATTCACTTTATTATCTCTGTCGCCGTGTGGTGCCGGCCTGCAAGAGAAGCAAAGAACTACTGCGACCTACAAGGCATGTTGTAAGAGGTGACTGATGTAGGACCTAGGAAGCTACCCTAGTAAATAAAAAGCATCGCAGAAATCGAATGTACTGGCGTACTTGTAGGTGCATAACTGGTACAACTTATAATTGCTCTTAGGCTCCGATCGCATACAAATCACAAAGAGTGATTTTACAAGTGGTCGATATAGAGCGTTTGAAGAAGAAGTTATATATTTATTTTGTTGGGCTAAATCTGTGTCAATGTGATTTTTTTTTGTCTTGAAAATAATTAAATGGAGCAGACATTATCATACATTCCAATTGGATTGTAATAGTTGAAGATCAACAAAAATGAAGTTGGTTTAAATAATTTTGTTCATATATTTTTTTTACTTCCTATTTTTTTAAACTTTTCACTCCCCTTTTTTGCAACCCACATTTTTGTAATTTACTGGCATTAACATTGTTATATTTGTCATATAATTTTCTGCAGACACTACTAATACGACACATACTGCAGGTATAAAACCTGGGACAAAATGTTTCTAGAACAATTACAGTAAATCTAAGCAACATAAATGCTATAGAAAGAGTTAACAATACTGCATAATTTGTTAACATTTTCTTTCTTTAAAAAAAAATAAAATAAAACAAAGAGAAGAGAAGGCTGTCTGCAGGAGTTCAGGTCTGGAGCCTTTAAAACACAACTCCCTATTTTATATTAGTTGCTCTGTTTGTGTTATTTGAAGTTCAGTTTACACAAGCATCTGAATTTCAATTTACACAAGCATTTGAATTTAAATTTACACAAGCATTTGAAGTTCAATTTAAACGAGCATTTGAACTTCATTTTACACAAGCTTCCCAAATGTGCAGCCCCTGCATAAAACAAAAAACTGATATTTTCAAGGACTAGAACTATTAATACTGGTTGTCTAATTCAGTCACCCATGTGGTGCCGGGCCCTGAAGGAAGCAAAGAATAGTACCACTGCAACCTACATGGCATGTCATAAGAGGCATCTGAGGTAGGGACCTAGGGAAGCCACCCTAGCAAATAAAATGCTTCGCTTAGATCGGATGTGCTGGCCTACTTGTAAGCGCATAACTGGCACAATGTACAATCGCTCTTAGGCTCAGATCACACAGTGGTTAACAAGTGGTCGATATGGAGTGTTCGAAGAATAAGTCTAATTCAGTCAAAGTCACATTTCATTACAGTTAGTAACATGTTTTGGGGAAAACAGATCTACGATGTACTTTTTCCTTATTGATGACTGAAAGAGTCAGTACCCTGTCCCTTTATTATCTCTGAAATCTCTTGGAGAATAATGTTGCACAAGTTTTTCATACTTTTTCTTTTAGATTTCTAAAGTAATCAACATGCTCATTCGATATCATGAGGAAGGACCACTTTGCAAAGATTTCAAACTCCATCAGTTCAGAGTGCAGGACTTTTTATGGTAAGATAATTGATCTGGTTAGTTGATGGTAATGTTAGTAGAATAATTTATGGACATCTGTTAGACCAGCTGTTTGTGTTATGAATTATGTATGGTGATATTAAGACATCAAAGGTAATGACTCCAACAGCATGACTAAGGATCAAAAAGAAATGAATGATGGTAGACATCCTGAAATTAATGGAAAGTAGAAGGAAAAATAATCAGAATCAATAAGGGAATAAGACAAAAATGTCTTTTTACGGTCTTTACTTCCTATGTTACCACTTTTTAGGGTGTTGTAGAACAGAGGATATGAGCCTGAGGAATTTAATGGTCGCATGGCTAGTACAGTCAGCTCAAAATTTATCAGGTTAGGATTTTTCTTTATACCCTGACAGAAAAATTTCTTGACCTTACCGGTGATTGAACACAGGTCTCTCGAATGGTCAAGACAAAAATGTAAAACAGCAAAAGAAAAGAAAATGCAAGCAGATCGAAACAGAACACATTGGACCCTAAATCAATATACAAGAACGTTATTTACACCAATGGTTCAGTCATTTGCCAGCAACGCTGTGCGTGGGCTTTTCAGCACGCTCAGGAGGAAAAATAATAAGAGAGGCCAGTGGGGCCTACGCAACAACCACAAGTAGCTTGACAATGGAGGTTCGGGCGGTTACGGAGGCGGTGAACTGGTTGGCATCTCATAATTACTCTCGTGTTTTCATACTCAGTGACTCCATGAGCATGATTTGTAAAGTTGAATCAGGTATGGTGAGACGCAACTGGGTGGAGGTACTGGTACAGACAATGATCAGAGAAATCACCTTCATTTTTGTCCCTGGGCACGCAGGAGTTAGGGGTAATGAACGAGCTGATAGATTGGCTGGCTTGGCTACAGTATCAGAGGGAGCTGCCATGGATCAAGTGACATTCTTCACGCATTGAGAGAGTCTTTCCGAACAGAGGAGTTTCAGGGCTGTGAATCCCACTCGCTGACCGGATTGAAAGAGATGGGTGTCAATATTGGTGCAGCCCGAAAAGAACGACATACTAAATATACAAAGAGATTGATTAATCAACATCGAACTGGCGTGTTGGGTCGCTGGACGCTGCTGGATTTGCAGAGATCGGAGCACCTATGGACATGTCCGGAGTGCTATGATTGATAGTCCTCATATAACTGATATAACTGATAACAAGAACGTAGATGACCTAATTTGCAGATGCAAGTGTACAACTACTGGATGTTTTAAATCAAAAAGGGAATTATCCTGATAGAAACAAACAAGAAAATAGAGAAATGGACAGAATACATTGATGACTTGTGCAATGATAACAGACGCGAACTAAACATCAAATTCAACAATGAAGGACCGCTAATACTCCCATAAGAAGTTATCAATTTCATAAAACACATGAAAAAGGCAAAGAACCAGGTCCAGACAATACAACAACAGAAGCTATAGGTGAATTGGGTATAGATGCGCTTAAATTATTAGCTAAACAACAGATAATCTGCTGCATTTTCATGCCTATTCTGTGTTACCAGAGCCAAGCACGGACAATGAGCAAAGCACAATCGCAAAAGAGTAACTACATGTGAAATGCGATGCCAACTGAAAGATACCTAGTAAATAGAGTTTCTATTGCATCAGTTTCATTCAATCTCTGCTTGTCTTTACCTCTAGTTTGTAACCTTTTGATGTTTTGTTATTGACATTAGATGTACTTGACACTGTCCTTTCTTTCGTTCGCTTTAAATATTGTCTCTATATTCAATGTTGTCTCTTGTATAAACTTCACTGTCTTTTGTAGCTCACACAGAGGTCTGTGTTGTTTTCTTTTGAGTGTTGTTTTGTTAGATCAGTGGGTTTGCCTCTGTATATCATATTAGGGACAGTCTTTAAGTATGTACTCTGCAGTCTGATGTTCCTGTCTACTTGTACACGTGGCTGCAATTACCAATCTTGAATTTTGTATACATGTGGCTGCGGAGTCGATTGTGTCCTATTCTAAGGCGCAGACTGACAACTTGTTCCAATCTGCTCATATTATAGTAATTGTCTTGTGTTAGTATTTGTGGCTTTCTGATTGATTTAATCATCCCTTGACACTGTCAAAATACATATTGCATACGCTAATAGTTTTCTTATCAGAGATAGCCCTAATTTGTGTGCATTATTTTCTAATAATATTTCTTGCTTAAATCGATATCTGTACCTACATCTTGTATTTCTTTCTTTCTTTTATCAAATCCTGTTGTGCCTCACAGTGTCAGGATAAGAAGAGATTTATAGAACATACTTTGGTGTGCAATTCATAAATAGTGTTTTTCACTGCCTCTGTTATTTTTGAGGTTCACCTTTTGCGTGGACGGCCTGTTGCTTTATAACTACTGTATTGGAGTAACATTGCTCTTTGATGTGCACTGTCTGTTGGTAATCTGCTTATGTTGCAACCATTCCATTTGTTGTTTCTTGATAAAGTTCAGTAATGATGTTGTACCCACTTTTTCCTGATGTCTTCCTTTCTAAACCGGTTTCTTCGTGACACTCCTAGAATTCTGCATAGACAACTTTCATCTCTGTCATAACTAGTATACATAAATGTGATAATTTGTGTATTATATTTCCTAAAGATTGTTTATAACTGTTGTCAGTAAGGATTAATGTATTTTCTTTTTTCAGGATTGGTTTGGATGGAATGAAAATGACAGTAAGATATATGTCTTGTAAAGAAAGTACATGATTTTTCAATATTGCACAAGATTTAGTTCTTCTTGTCTGTCAACATTTTTATTCATTCTGTGATGTCAAATTAACCAGTGTTTTCACAATTTTATCATACTGTTTTTTTTAATCCAGCACTTATGTCTTAACAAAATGTGTCCTTATCAAGATCATCCAACAGCTTGACCAGAGCAGAACTTTGCCATCCTAACAGTCCTTCAGAATTTCTCTCTCTCATGTGCCATATGTCCCACCTCCACATCCATCATGCTCAAATCAACAGTCCTAGTTTTCCTCTTTTTCTCGTTGGGATGCCTCATTCAATAATGGTTTTCTCCAGCCCTATTATGTTTATGGTGTTTTTTATATGTCCAAAATACTTCCAACTTTCTCATTCTTTTTTGTAGCATCATCCAGTTTTTTTTATAGTTTCTTCTTGATAGATCTATTTGTTCCCTGTCCATGGTATATGGAGGACTCTTCTGTAACACTTATATTCAGAAGCACATATACACTTTTTCATTGCATTGTTAAATGACCATATTTCACACCCATACGTTGCCACTGGGAATATGTATCCTCTTAGTATTCTGATCTTTATTTTCCTATCGGTCCCATTCCATATTGTTTTTAGTTTCATTTTTTGTAAGGCTTTGTTTGTTCTTCAGGGAGCCAAGATATTCAAACTTGTTCCCATTTTCTAATTTCTCTTTCCCCCTCTCCTCCTTGAAAAAATGTATCCTTTGTCATGTTTGTTTTATCAACCCGTGTCCTGGCTATTAAGATCTTCTTCAGTCAGACTATTTGGTATTACCGAAAGTGGCGACCAACTCCAACCAGATGCGCCACAGGGAGTGAGTAATGGAAAAGCTTCTAAAAATGTAGTGTCAACTGCGATATTATTAGTCAGTTTTATACTGGGGAAGTAAGTAGCTGCGAACCATAAACCAATGTTCTTCCTATGCAGAATAGGGTGGGGTAGCTGGTGGTATAGATGCCCACAATGAAATATCCGTGTATATATATGCTATGATGAAGCACTAGGTGAACATAACTCACTATGAACTCTATCCAGGTGTGAAGGATCCTTGAAAATTGAACTAACCTGCTGCCTTGCAGTTTGTGCAGAGAAATTAAAAGGCTATGAGAGACGTCCCAAGCTAAAAGCTACAGCTTGGTTTGCCTAAGAAGAAATGTGTCAGCCATATCAAATATACTTTTTAAAATTATGGCACATACTCAACTACATAAATGTTATCTACCATCATGATGTAGCTCCTATCTGCTACAACCAGAGAGGTGTGGAGACAAGCCCTTCTCTCAAAATGGCCACCCAAGCAGCCGAAGTCTTTGCTAACCTAGCAGTCAGGGAAAAGGAAAGTAGTGCAACTGACCAAACTAGTTGCCTCAAAGTGAAATGCGGAAAGAGTGAAGAACAAAATGACAAGAATTCCTGTAGAAAAGTACGGTTAATATAATATTCACCCAAGATACACATCTAGAGGACAAACAACAATTTCCATCCCTGGCTATTGGTCCTTCTGACAAGAGTGATCAGAAGAGAATCAAAGTAGGAATACTCACAACTATAATTAAATAGTTCTGAGATCTAGCAGTAAAAATTACTGCTGCCAGGTGCAGAAACAACAATCACAAACTGCTACATCACTTCTGCCACAAATATAGAACTACTTCAACTTTTGGAATCAAGACGACTCAGAAAATGACTCGCCTGCGTGTTGCCAGGGCCCACAAGCGGAGCAAAGAATAGTAACACTAAAGGGTCTAAAGCCGAAGGATTGACTTCATTACACTGGGTTTTACCCCATATGGCTCGGTCCCTCTCTACAGAAGTGGCACGAAAGTAACACCTCCCGAAAGTATTGCAACAATCACAAACTCCATAGCTCCAGCAACAATCCTAGGGGTCTCTGGAATAAATGCACTGGAAACAGAACAGCGCTGTCCGGATTCGAACCCATGACTTTCGGCTTGCAAGGCAAAAGCTTAACTACAAAGCATGTTGTAAGAGCGACTGAGGTAGGGGCCTAGGGAAGCTACCCTAGTAACTAATAAAAGTGTCACAGAAATTATATATAGCCTACTTGTAGGCGCATAACTAGCACAACTTACAATTGCTCTTAAGCTCGGATCACATGCAAGTCACAAAGAGTGGTTAACAAGTGGTCGATATGGAGCATTCGAAGAAGTTGAAGAAACTGACTGGCACAAGTTGGAGAGCAAATAAACATTTTCGCTCAGATTTTGATGCCCTTCTGAGGTTGACCACATATGTAGAACAATATATGCCCTGAGTCACGCTTTACAGTGAATCACCTTTCCTGCTTTTTACCTGTACTAAAATACTAAAATAGGTGGAAGTGTCTTTCCACATAAAAGAATACATAAAGCAACCTGGGTATCACCAGATCACAGAACAGAAAATCAAATTGACCACATATGCATAAACAAGAAATTCAGGTCATCTCTACAAGATGTAAGGGTCCTAAGGGGGCAGATGTAGATTCGGATCACCATTTGCTGATAAGTAAAATTAAACTGAAGCTTAAGCAATACATAACATCCCATGAACATAGACACCAATATAATGTAGGATACCTCAGAAGTCAGAAACAAAGGAACAGTTCACGGTCACAGTCTCTAATAAGTATGAGGTGTTGCGGCAATTAGAAGATGAGGTGAGTGCGGAAGAATGCTGGCAGCAAGTCAAAAATATTTGGAATGAAACATGCACAGAGGTATTAAGAAAGAAGGGCGGAATCATAAGGCATGGATAACTCCAGAAACTCTCAAGGAAATAGAAGAAAGGAAAAAAAGGAAAGCAGATTTAAATAATAGCAAAACTAGAACTGCCAAAGCCATAGCCAGGAAAAGTACACAGAAGCTAGCAAGAAAGTGAAGAAACAAATAAAGTTAGATAAAAGACAATACATAGAAGATCTAGCAAGAGAAGCAGAGGTAGCTGCAGGAAAAGGAAACCTTAGGGATCTTTACAATATCACTAGAAAGCTAGCAGGAAAATACAGACCATCAAATGGGTTGATCAAAAATAGTAGTGGGAAACTATCACTAATGTTAGAGACCAAATGGAAAGATGGATGGAATACTTCAGGAACTCCTGAACAGACCAGCACCTACAAACCCCCCAAATATCCAACCGGCAGAAATTGACTTGGACATCAACTGTGAGAAACCATCCAAGGAGGAGATTAGTAAAGCCATTAAACTTTTAAAAGATGGAAAAGCGGCCGGTCCAGATGGTATTCCAGCGGAGGCGGTTAAAGCCAACATAAACACATCCACAGAAATACTGTATAAATTATTTAGCAGAATCTGGGAGACCGAAGAAATACCAGCAAACTGGAGAGAATGATACCTGGTGAAGCTATCAAAAAAGGGGACCTTCAGTGTGAAAACTATAGGGAATAATGCTGTTGTCAGTACCTGGGAAAATACTAAGCAGAGTCATCCTGGAGAGACTGAGAGATGCCATCGATATAAAGCTAAGAGATGAACAGGCAGGCTTCCGACCAAATAGATCCTGTGCTGACCAGATAGCCACATTACGTATAATAATAGAGCAAAGTATTGAATGGAAATCCCCACTTTATATCGGATTTGTTGATTATGAGAAGGCTTTTGACAGTATTGATAAGGAAACCCTTTGGAAATTAATGAGGCATTATGGAATCCCACAGAAATTATTAACCTAATAAAAGCAACATATACAGATATGAAATGTAGAGTTCTTCATGAAGGTAAACTAACAGATACTTTCTGAATAGAAACAGGAGTGCGTCAGGGATGTCTTCTATCACCTTTGTTGTTCTTACTGACAATAGACTGGATTATGAAGACCACAGTAACTAACACCAGAAATGGAATCCAATGGCTCTAACAGAGCAACTAGATGATCTGGACTTCGCTGATGATATAGCCCTTCTGTCACATACACGAAATCAGATGCAGGATAAGCTAAACACATTGAATCAAAGGTCCCAGCAACTAGGGCTGAACATTCATAAGGGAAAGACAAAGATATTGAGAATTAACCAAGCAAGCGACAACTCGATCTCCCTGTGGGAAATCCCACTTCAAGAGGTAGAATCATACACATATTTGGGCAGCAACGTAGACAAAGAGGGTGGAACAGATAGAGATGTTAAAATAAGAATACAGAAGGCAAGAGGAGCTTTCATTGCACTGGGAAACATTTGGAAGTCCAAAGAAATCAAATCTAGAACAAAATTTGGATATTTAACTTTAATGTTAAAGCAGTTCTACTGTATGGGTCAGAAACATGGAGAACAACTAAAACAATAGCGCATAAATTGCAAACATTCATCAACTGGTGTCTGCGCAGAATAGAGGGAATAAGATGGTATGATAGGGTCACAAATGAGGAACTTATGGAGAGAACAAGACAGATTCCAGTGAACGAACAGGTTAAAAAAGACGCTGGCGCTGGATAGGACACACTTTGCGAAAACCGGAGGGAATATAACAAGAAGGGTCCTTGCCTGGAACCCGCAGGGACAGCGAAAGAAGAGGAGGCCGAGAAATACATGGAGACGAGATTTGGAGGTGGAGATCAACAATATAAAGAAGAGCTGGAGGAGCTGCAGGAGATAGCTAGAGATAGGAAGACTTGCATGAGTTGGTTGAGGGCCTATGCCCCAACCCGGGGTAAAAGGCAAAGAGAGAGAGAGAGAGAAAATACTAAACTACTTTAGAATCCATCTAATCTGTGCATTAACTACTCAATGGGAGCCTGGATTATCACCAAAGTTCAGATTATTCTATCCTAGCTTAGTGTGCAGTCATGAGTTTACTACAGTTTCACCCATCAGGGAAAATTATAAAAACAGGTCACTCTGATGCAGTTATTCTGTTTCTAAACATCGGCCAGGTAACTCTATTACTGAGAGCATCTTTTTCTAGAATGCAATGCTTGAAAGTGCTTCAAGTTCAGCTTCTTCTTTGAACGCTCTATATCAACCACTTGTTAACAACTCTTTATGATTTGTATGTGATCTGAACCTAAGAGTGATTGTACGGTGTGCCAGTTATACGCCTACAAGTAGGCCAGCCTATCTGATTTCTGAATTCTTTTTATTTACTAGGGTAGCTTTCCTAGGCACCTACCTCATTCACTTCTTACTACATGCCTTTTAGGTCGCAGTGTTACTATTCTTTGCTCCATATCGCGGATGGAACAAAAGCGTCAAAACAGAAAGGCAGTAGACTCCCCACAAGTGCAAGTATACCTTGCCCACACTGTACAAGAACATTTCAAGCCCGCATCGGACTCACTAGTCATCTAGGCACACACAGACAAACATAACGCAACTACATTCCCTTGGATAAAAATTGTGTGGTCATCATCACCCGTGATTGACGAACATCATTCTTTGCTCCCCTTGCGAACCTCAGCAACCCGCAGACGCAAGTTCAGCAATTGGTCTTGGTTAGTAATCTTACTCTGGAGTCATGCATTTGCAATGTGAATACCTTTGCGTACCACTAGATATTGTTACATATTAAGCAAAACAATTTTTGTGGATCTAGTTAACCGAGTTGCATTGTATGTGTGTTTTCATCTGTTTTATTCTGCTTTCATAAACAGGGAACTAATGGCAGTCAATTGTGGGACACCGCATTTGCTATCCATGCATTTATAGAGGTAACTTTTAGTATACTGCTGCAGTATATTTTTAGAGTTCTGTATAATTTATCTTGAGGATAAAATTACTTATTATCTGATTTGTAATAATGTGGCATAGATACTCAGTCTGATCACAATGTAGCTCCATACTTGCATACTATTGCAAGTAATGCTGTTAGTTTCAATTTTAGTTTCAGAGCATGTCAATCCAACCTTATAAAAAAAGGAAGCCTTCCACGATGGGACTTGTTACTTCTTCTTCTTCTTTCCGTTCGTTCTTTATGACCAATTTTAATCACTCCCTGTGACATGTTTGATCTTTGCCAAGAACGTGTAGACATTGCACATTGGTTTGGTAGGCCCCTAAACACATAGACTTCTACATGTTTAGGACATGTGCATCTGATTTCAGCCAAACCTCCTTAGTCGCCTCTTCGACATGCATGGCAGGTAACAGTGGTTCTATTCTTTACACCCCAAATTTGGGCATCGGTAACCACTCGGGCGGTGACTTGTTTCAAAATCAAGTGTTCAATAAATAGACAGTATATATATATGTATTCAAGTTATATATTTACTAGATGTTTCATTGTTTCTTTTCCGTTCTATTTCCAGTTTTTATGTGTGTTTTTGTGTTACATTTATTTCGTTATTCGTTTTTATTCAAGATTTTCATTAGATACGTTTGTATTTGGTCGTCCATTTGGGTTTCATTTTAATTTGTCACTCCTGTTTGTTCGTTTGCTTGATAAAGGCCATGTTGGTCGAAACGTTGCTGTATTTTGTCATTGTTTTTGTAGTTTGTAAAACTACAGTACTTTGTAATTACGTGTTTTGCCAAATAAATAGACAGTGAACTTTCCAAAATCACTTTTCTAATAAGTACTCATTTGTTATTGTAGGCGCTGTAGTTGCATAGTAAACAATGCAGACACAAATTGGTTACAGTAAATTGTGTTATTGTTGCTACATAATTATTTGTGTATAAAGTTGTTACAATTCTCTCTCTCTCGCCTGTGAACCTTTGATGCTTAGGGCAGAAACAAATACACACCATTCTTCTCTATTCTTGGCCATCCTATGTATTGTGTTCCAGCTGTGATTCAATTCTTTCAGTTCTTGTTCTACTCCAGGTTGTTTTGGGTCTTCCACCTTTTTGTTTCTTGTGTCACCATCTCAGTGCAGTTTGTGTGACATTAGTCACCATACATATCACATGTCAGATCCATGACCATTTCTCTTGCAGACACTGTGTGAGTAGTTCTTAGTTCGAGATAGTTCTTGGCTAGAACATGCATAAGATCATTCACAGACAAATATGCAATTCTTCATCTATGCATTATATCATTATGTGATTTTAGAAATAGGTTTTTTAGTGAGTGTCTGTGGTTGAGTCATTTACCTTGCATTCCGCAGGTTGTGGATTTGGTTCCAGACTACAGATTCTGTGCAAAAGTGCATTTTTTTCCAGAGATCCCTAGAGATCTGCAGAGTAGGACCGAACCATATATGAAAACCTGTTCCAACGAAGTTTCTTCTTCTTTGTGTTCGTTCTCGCCTGAGTAGTTACCTGGGCCCAAATTTGGGGTGTAAAGAATAGAACCACTGTTACCTGCCACATGTCGTAAGAGGTGACTAAGGAGGTTTGGCTGAAATCGGATGCACGTGTCCACTAGGGAATGCTAACCCGAAACAAATGCTTGCAGAAACGGAGCGCACCAGGCCGTAAGGCGCATAACATGGTGCAACGACCCCTCACAGTGAGGAATGGGATAATGGATTCTACGGTCGCCAATCTGCCTCGGAGATTTAGCCACGCAGTAAGAATGTCAGACCTACCATCACGAGGGGGGCCAAAACTTACTGCGGGTAGAGTCGGCACAAGCGGGGAAGCAGAAATCATAGGAATTATATCCAACAGAACTGCCCCAGTATGCAGACTTGAGAAGAAAGAGATGGCCCACTTACACCACCGTCCAAGACAAACTGTATGGCGTGGCTGATAATCTGAGACAGACGGCTGCCTTTATTAGAGAATCCTAAATCCCAATCTAGTGAGAATGCAGAAGAAGAAGAAGTGTTCGTTCTTTACAACCAATCTTAATCACTCTTTTTTATACGCTTGATCTTTGCCAAGAACGTGTATAAGTTGCACATTGATTTGGTAGGCCCCTAAACGCATAGACTTCTACAATTTTAGGACATGTGCACCAATTTAAGCCAAACCTCCTTAGTTGTCTCTTACGACATGCATGGCAGGTAACAGTGGTTCTATTCTTTACACACCACATTTGGGCCTCAGTAACCACTCGGGCGAATGAAGTTTCTCATTTGTCTTTAGAAACTGTTTCCATGTATTCAAATGTATATTATAGCGAAACCCATGTCTTATATAACTTGTCTGTGAATATATTATGAATGTGTTTAATAAGGATCATATCAATTTCAGGCAGGAGCTTGCAATATCGATGAGTTGGGTCCCAATTTGACAGCTTCCTATGAGTTTTTACGTCTATCTCAAATTCCAGAGAACCCACCTGATTACCAGAAGTATTACAGACATATGAGTCAGGTTAGCTCTGTTATCAGATTACTGGCGGCATTATACATTATGTGTGTGTGATCAGTTCTGACAATACATTGTATTTGTGTGGTTCAAAACAGTCATGATCCAACAAGAATCATGCGAGGATGAATTAAAGGTGTTTATAACAAGTGTTGTTTTAAACACATTTCATTCATACTCACGTGTCATTGCCAACTCAAGCTGTTTGATTCATTTATAGGATTCATCAGGATGCAAACCCACAACAAGTAGCATGACAATGGAAGTACTGTCGGTGACTGAGACCCTAATCTGGCTGAGTCACAAAACTAAACTCATGGGTCCATTCTGGGTCATTCATTGAGTACGACGCCCGAGTGGTTACCGGGGCCCAAACTTGGGGTGTAAAGAATAAAACCACAGTTACCTGTCACGCATGTCGTAAGAGGCGACTAAGGAGGTTTGGCTGAAATCGTATGCATATGTCCTAAACGTGTAGAAGTCGTATGTGTTTAGGGGCCTACAAACCAATGTGCAACGTATACACGTTATCGGCAAGATCAAACATATCACAAAGCGTGATTAAAATTGGTCGTAAAGAACAAAGGCAGAGAAGAAGAAGAAGATTGAGTATGATCCAGAAGGTGGAGGCTGGTTCGGTGCTCAGGCAATGGACTGAATTACTACAAGCCTCAACAATTTGCAGAATTACACTTATCTTTGTTCCGAACACATGGTTGTCAATGGCAATGAGAAAAACAGACAGGCTGGCTGGCTCTGCCACAATATCAGGGGGTCAGCAATAGATAGATCTGACATTCTGAACGCCCTCATATAGATGACTGCAAAAAGGATTTTCCTTTCAACCAATCTCCGTCAACTGTTAGATTGCAAGAGCTTGGATTGAAGATTGGAGTGGCCAGAAAAGAACAGCACAATAGGTATATGAGTAGACTCATCAATCAACATCGAACTGGTAGTGTTAGTCGCTGGATGCTGTTGGAGATATTGCGAAGCAGATCGGAGCACCTATGGTAGGTACATGTCAAAAGTGCAATGAAGATATTCCAAACTGAAACACTATGATATATTGTCTGCTGAAATACTGAACACCTATAGCTTTGCCATATGTACAGTTATCTGAACTAACTATTGTTGCTGAGAACATTAATTTTGATTTTTCACAGGGAGCATTTCCATTCAGTACTAGAGACTGTGGTTGGATTGTGAGTGACTGCACTGCAGAGGGACTCAAAGCTGTGATCAAACTTCATGAGAATTTCAATATAGACAAACCAATACCAAAAGAAAGACTATATCAAGGCATAGATGTTGTAAGTTTAATTTGTGGTCTCATCGATTTCATCAGTTTCAATTTCATTTTGGAATATCTTCATTGCACTCCGGATATGTCCATAGGTGCTCCGATCTCCTTTGCAATATCTCCAACAGCGTCCAGCGACGGACTGTACCAGTTCTATTTTGATTGATGAGCCTACTTGTATACCTGTTGTACCGTTCTTTTCTTGCCACACCAATCTTCAAACCCAGTTCTCGCAATCTAGTAGTTGGCGTGGATTGGTTTAGATGAAGGTCTTCTCTGCGGCCACGCTCTATGAGGCGTTCACGATGTCAGCTCTGTCCATTGGCTGGCCCTCTGATATAGCGACAGAGCCAGCCAGCCTGTCTGTTCTCACATAATGGTGGAGAGGACCAGTGTCATCAATTGTCTCCTAATCACAGGTTGGCTGTAATGACTCTCCAACAAGCTATGTCCCTTGACCTGATGGTATACTCTGTGAGACTATTCTACCGTCCCTTCCAAGATGGTTTTAAATAGAGTGTTGTATCTCTTAATGTGACCATAATGTCTCGGCTGTCAAATTTCTCTCTCTCTAACCAGTTTTTTTTACTCCTAGCTGTTAGAGCACTTGTTTATTAGTTTTTTCCTCATGCTTGCCTTATTCTGCTTTATATCCACATTTTGCAAGCTTCAATTCATCTCTCTGTCTGCTTGTTCATTGTCGACGTTTCTGCTCCATATAGTAATGATGAATATATGTAGCATTTGACAAGTCTTATCTTTCGTTATTTATTTGGATGTTAATACTTTCGCTGCCCGTCTGCCCAGCGTGTTCGTAGCGCGTTGGACTACGGGTGACTATCCCTCTGTGTGTGCGGGTTCAATTCCGTGGGATGGCAGAAAAAGCCACAGATTACCCAGATTTACGGTGTTCGTGGCACCGAACCGAAGGTTACGATGTCCATGGCACCGAGCGAAGAGCTGAAAAGCTCAAGTGCTTCTGGATCGGGAAAAAAATAAAAATACTTTCGCTGCCCAACGACAAAGTCGGTGAAATACCAACTCCCTTTTACTGCCGTCGTCAACTTTTGTTGGCGACTATGCCGTCGGCGATGTCTTTTTAAACCGGGAGTATCGCTTGCAAGCGGGTCCCGTGACTTACTACTTCCGTATTGTTCCGATGAGCTCTCCAAAATGGCGGATCTAACACACATGCGGTAAACGTCGGTATAAGTCAGATTTTTCACAAGTAAACAAACATTTTCAAAATGGACAACTTAAATGATGAATAGTGATGTCCAAAATGACTCTTTTTCGAACTTTTTAGCCAGTGATAGTGTTAAAACGAACTCTGAATGTGATATGAATTTGAACTGTGATTCACGTGACGATGTTTATAGATCGATAGCAGACATTCCCAGGAGTAGGTGACGGACACCCAACTCAAAGCGAAAGCATAACATACTGTGGATAGGTATGGGATATCAGTTACTACAATAGCTTGTGGATTATAAAGAATATATTCCACATATAGACAGGTTAATAGCTCATTAATACATGAACACTATTCCTTAGTTTCAAAGTCCTAAGTTTATGAGTTCATTTTTACGATTTTTGAAATTGTCACTCTGAAAACTGATCATGCTGAAAAATAGCGTGGCAGTGAGCCAGACTTTGTTGAAAAATGGGTGGCAGCGAAAGTGCTAAAACATTTTTCATACTGTTAAATTGTACTTGACCATTCCTATTCTTTTCTGATCATTATTTTCACATCCACCGTCTTCTGTTATAGTATATCCAGGATATACACAACTTGACATTTGTTCCAGTCTTTCTTCATTTACCATTATGTTTAACCCCTTTGTCTCTCTTCTTTTGCTTATTACCATTGTTTTTGCTTTAGTCTCATTGAGTGCAATGTATTTAATGTCAGCTTATATTTGTTTATATTGTGGTTTAACTGTTTTAGATTAAACTAGTTGTATAGACACTCACAAAGAAGAAAGAAATTATTTAAGTTTCCAAAGAAATCTATTTGTATGATCCTGTTTTGTCTCAACATTATCATTACTCTTGGAAGAGAATGTAGAGATTGGGACAACATGAAGGCTGATCTCGCAGTTAAGCAGCTGATAGAAGACAATGCAAGGGATGATGATGTTGTTGTAAATACCGATGGGTCGGTTCAACGTGGTGAGAAGTCCGGCTCGGGTTTCTTGGTTAATGCGCATGGTAGAGTTGTTGCAGAGCGAAGTGGGGCATACAGGACAACTACTTCTAGTATGAGGATGGAGGTTGAGGCCATTGCTGCTGCCCTCCATTGGATCTCTGGGACTTCATTTACTGGGGCCGTTGTTGTTTCTGACTCTCAGTCGATGCTTCACAAGATCCAGAAGGGCAGGTTTCGTTATGAGTGGATGTCTTCTATAGAAGTTTCTAACCTCCAGCGGCTTACGTGGATATACTGTCCTGGGCATGCGGGTTTTTACGCTAATGAGAGAGCGGACAGGCTTGCATCAACAGCATCGATTGTTGGGGAGTTGAAGATAGATAAGGGGATATTCTTCGGTCTCTTCACGACTGTCTGCTGGATGAGGACACTAAAATCGATGTTGAATTGATAAGCGATTTAGGCAGTTTGGAGTTACCCGTTATACAAGTCGAACTGGATGCCTGAGAGGCAGAGTGAGAGGTGTGTTTAATCAGTGAGCCATGGGAACCATCAGTACACATACTCTTCGATATCTGTTGGAGACTGAGCACCTATGGGTCTGCCCGGAGTGCAATGACGTCAGTTTTAGTAACCAATAACCAATCCTGTTTTGTCATCTTGATGCTAGCAAACATTTTTCATACAAAAGCGTATCACATGATGCTGTTGTTTTTAAAGGGCTTTCAAAAATATATGTTTAAATATAATTAACTAGTTACTGTGACTAGGAAAAAAACATTAGCTTCCTAATGAGCCCTCACAGACATTATTTTGGCTGTGACTTTGTTTCGAAATCGAAACCAGCAGCATTTGGATACCAAAGTATAACGGGTCCAAAGGGTGAATGATTGATTTTATTGCACCAGGTTTTCCCATATGGCTCCATCCCTGTTGGCAGGGATGGCATACCATCTGCAGAGATCCTAGGGATCTCATGAAAAAGTTGCACATGTGACTTGGTCCGGATTCGAACCCACAACTTTCAGAACGACAACCAAACAACTTAACCACTTTGTCATAGAAACCCCCAAGTATACCATAGAGATACCAATGTATGTCAGTGTGAAGTAACCTTGTTTCAAGAACTTCATTGATCCAGTGATGTTTATGTTCTTGACCTTTTACTAAATTCCATGTAGTGATATCTGCATGAGTTTGTAAGCTGTTGTCTTGTTCTGTATAGCCTTTTCCATTTATCTAGATCCTGACATCATCCAACGCTTGGCACCCAAAGAGGTGATGGTCAGCAGTTTCATGTTGTGCACACATATTGTCCACTTTGGAGTGTTTTATGATTGGGTTATTTTCATGGAATTATTAAGTGGTATTTGTTTGGTTCAGAGTCGTAAAATTGTTCTGTGATATCTCTTTATAAGGTGACTGATGTTATCTTGCTGTGACTTTTTATAATTTTGTTTCAATTTTTCACCGCCACTATATCTAAATTTTTTTTTTTCAATATGAATATCATACACACCTAAGATTGCCTGTGTGGTGCCAGGGCCCGTAAGGAAGCAAAAATAGTACAACTGGGACCTACAAGGCATGTCGTAAGTGGCGACTGATGTAGGACCTAGGGAAGCTATCCTAGTAAATAAAAAGCATCTCAGAAATCGAATGTGCTGGCCTACTTGTAGGCGCATAACTGGCACAATGTACAATTGCTCTTAGGCTCAGATCGCATACAAATCGCATAGAATGGTTGAATGGGTTGCAGTGAAGTCAATATGACCCAGTGCAATGAAATCAATCCTTCATCTTTAGACCCGGTATTTATTACTCACAACATTCTGGTGTGCTGCCCCCAAGTTGATTGGTGAACACTTATGCATTACACTAATTCATGCCACTAGAAGTAGTTACCACCATTTAATATATTGATAATACTGTCATTAGAAAAACATTTCCATTGCAACAAGAGAACAGTATTGTTACTAATAACTTGGACCAGTATATTTTGATATAATTCAACTTTTTAAATTTTTCTGAATACTAGTTACTAGATCTACGATGCGAGGACAATGGTTGGGCAACATATGAGAAGAAAAGAGGTGGGAAAACATTGGAGATTCTGAATGCTTCTGAAGTGTTTGGTAAGATAAGCCACTTTTGTCTCTCTCCAATCACTTAACTTGTATTCATACCTTTTTTCATAATTATTTCTTACTGTCTGTTGTCTCCCTCTTATTTGCTGGAGCACTGTGGTTTTAGTTGAAGGACTGCCCATATGTTGCAGTGGCCCACAAGGGGAGCAAAGAATAGTAACACTGCCACCTACAAGGCATGCCGTAAGAGGTGACTGAGGTAGGGGCCTTGGGAAGCTACCCTAGTAAATAAATAGTATTGCAGAAATTGGATGTGCTGGACCGCTTGTAGGCGCATAACTGGCATAAAGTACAATCGCTCTTAGGCTCAGATTCCATACAAATCACAAAGAGTTCTTAACAAGTGGTCGATATGGAGCGTTCAAAGCAGTTGAAGGACATGGGGAGAGGATAAAAAAGGGGACGTAGAAAAGTTAAGCAGGATTTGTCCCACCTTACTTATTTTGTTTAATCAGTCAAGACTGGGGTGCGGCACTAGTAGTCAAACATGAGCTAGGTGAGAAGATGGGGCCAAATAAGATGATGACTATCCACAAATGGATGTGGATATGGCTGTCACTATCAGTGAAGTACTAACCCTACTTCCCCACTGAACACCTCACTTTCACCAGTATATGAAATACTCTTTGAATATCGCTTATCAATATCATGGACATTGTTCATTTGAGGATCATCTTCACCGCATATGTCCATAATTGTTCCTATCTCCTACAAAAACATGTATTTCATTGTGGTTAGACCAATAACTCCCATGCTGTGCTGGTTAATCCATCTACTGGAGTTTCTCTCCAGGTTTTCCCGTCTTGCCGCACCTATCGGTAGGCATAACCTTCGCAACTGAGATAGAGAATACCCTTTATATCATGGACAATGCTGTTTTAATGAACCCACAGAAACAGCGCACTCGCCAAGTCAAGAGAAATATCTTAATCGCCTGCATTCTCTCTTGCACATTTGATAACCACAGACACTTTCAGTAGGAAAATCACCTCATCCATCATCCTAGAATCAGAGGGCATACCACCAGACATGTATTTTTTTAATCTTTTTTCATTGACTATCTTTTTGTCTCATGTGTCATATTTTGGTTCTGTTGTTCCTCCCTTCTACTGATGACTTGTATCTAAACTTGTCTATCTTTTTCTCCACCATAAGTTATCAGAGGACTATCATCATAGCACTCCGGACACATCCATAGGTGCTCTGATTCTCCACCTCAACAAATCCAGCAGCTTCCAGCGGCCCAACCTGCCAGTTAGATTTTGATTAATCAATCTCTTTGCACATTTAGTATGTCGTTCTTTTCCACTGTACTAATATTGACACCCATCTCTCTCCATCTGATGGGCGACTGGGATTAACAGCTCTGAAACTCCTCTGTTCTGAAAAACGCATTTCATTAAGAATGTTATTTTGATCCATTGCATTTCCTTCTGATACCGTAGCCATACCAGCCAATCTAAGCTCGTTCATTAGATTCTGATTTCTTGTTGTTCACTTTGTTCTGTTTGTTCACTTCTATGTTTTCTTCTTGAAATCAATATCCTGAAATTCTATATATAGTTTTTCCATCATATTATTTTATGTTGTTGAAAAACCAGATATTCTTAGTCAGTAATTTCTTCTTCCGTTCTCCCGCTATGAATTCAGTCGTAGTCAGGGCGCCAGGTATGGTGCTTCTGAATCATTTTTGCATGAAGGCATTCTTTCATTTTATTAGTGTTCCCCGGTAAACAGGAGTGCCTTCTCCGACTTCAGAGGTGTAGGCAGTAATATCAATGTTGATTTTGTTATTGTCATTAAACCATGGCATGTTTGTCAATAAACCATAAGCATTCATTCATCTGTTAAACCACAATAGGTCACAATTATCAGATGTATATTCTCCAATAATTTTACAGGAGACATCATGATAGACTACACATATGTAGAGTGCACTTCGGCCACAATGCAGTGCCTTGAAACTTTCACAAAGACCTATCCAGAGTACCGTAAACAAGAGATAACAGTTGCCCTCAATGAAGGTTTGAAGTATATTCAAGAGAAACAAAGACCAGATGGATCATGGGAAGGCAGCTGGGGTGTCTGTTTCACTTATGGGGCTTGGTTTGCACTGGAAGCTTACAGTTGTATGGGATACACATACAATAGTGGAGCACACGTTCCTAAGGAAGTTGTAAAGGGGTGTGAGTATCTCCTCAGTAAACAAATGGATGACGGTGGCTGGGGTGAGAACTTTGAGTCATGTGAGGTCAGGGAGTATGTGAACAGTGAGATATCACAAGTTGTCAACACGTGCTGGGCTATCCTAGGACTTTTGGCTGTCAAGTATGTAGATCTTACTCAGTCTTTGTTCTTGTTAGTCTTATGCTTATAATTTTTTTCTGTTAAATCAACATTACTCTCAGTATCACAAAAAGGGATTGAGAAATAAATAATGGAAGTGCAAGAGAAATGTGAGAAACTATATCTCAATGTGGCAAAAATAAAAATAATTACAACTGATCAAATATGCATGACAAAAGACATTTTTATCAATGGAGAGAAAATGGAAAATGTGAACAGTTTTTAATATTTCGGTTCACTGCTAACAAGAGATGGAAATGGGATAAAGGAAATTTGAAAGAAGAACAAATGTATCCTTACAACAAAATTAAACTAAAACAGTATGGAATGGTACTGATAAATAAATAAAGATTAGAATACTAAGAGCATGCATATTCCCAGTGGCAACATTTGATTCGAAGCATCAACATTTAACAAGGCAGTAGAAAGGTATATATGTGCTTTTGAATATTAAGTGTTACAAAAGAGTCCTCCGTATAACATGAACAGAGAGGAGGGTAAATAGTGTTGTTTCTATTTTTTTTTAAACTGAGTACAAAAGAAAACTGACTTCCTAAAAATAAGAAAAGTTTAGATCATATGAGCATTTGCAATTTGAATTGAGACCATAGCAGCAAATTTACTCTAGTCTGAGTTATGGTGTGTTTGCGTAGTGTTCTCAACTTCTGGGTAGGGGGTAGGTACTTGTGGCATAAGTCACTGAGTGCAGGGCACCGGAAGAGATGGTGTGTGATAGTTTATTGTGATCAGTCACACAGATGTCATTGTGGGGCAATATTTGGTTGAATGCAATGTCAGGGCACATGCCAAGTCCTAAGGCAAAAAATAATGACTTGTTCTCATCTTGTTAGACAATTTATGGCATCTTTTAGATTTAGGGTGGTCATGTGTTTAAAGAGGGCTCTGCCTGCTTTGTCAATTCAATCAGCCATTTCTCCTTTTTGTTACTTCTTATCACCTGTGTGGTGCCGGGACCAAGGAAGCAAATAATAGTACCTGATGGCAAAAATTTGACTGATGGCAAGTCAGTGCTTTAGGCACTCAAAAATGCAAACCATGAGAGCACTGCATGTCTGTTTCAGGCACTATCCATCAGTTCATTCATCTACGCCTTTTCCATAGAGAACTGTGTGCTGGGATTTTTCAGGGTGCAGGGGGGAAAATGTTTGTAAGATGGTGCACTGGTGCTTTAATGGCAATGATCTCAGCCTTGAAATTAGAATAGTACTTGCCACATGCATTTTGCAATTCCTCACATATTTTGTCTGGGTATTCTATTCGTGCACTATATCCAGCAGTAAGAGTCCCCCTGAAAGCTGAGCCATCTGTATATACATGTATCCATTCATCTGGGAAAGATAGTATAGTCTCATGGGCAAACATCTAATCATTTACAGGGTCTGAGCTCTTCTTGGTGATCTCTTTAGTAAGTGTGGTGTTTATCTCAGGACAACCGAGGTTGCAATTTGATGGGATTCTGAGTATACAATTTGTATCTCTTGTTTTCTGGCATTTGATATTTCCCTTGTAGCCCTAATGCTATGACCAGGATGGATTAATGCTTCAGTCTGTGCTGTGGTCATCAGTTGACTACTATTTATCTGTAAGAGTGGTTTCTATCAAGTCTTTGATATCTTTCTACTCTCTCTACTACTGCAGCTTCCCTTCATATTCGCACACGCTCAATGATTGTATGAATTTCAGTTAATGTGTTAAAGGAAATAACATTTGTATGAGCTTTAACTTTATCCCCTCAGTGGCACTGCTGATCAAACCACAGAACGTGTCCCGAAAAGACCGTTCCCTGTATGTCCTCTCTAGAAAGGTATGCTGGCCCTACAACATGATGCTCGTCCATCACGGGTGATGATGACCACACAAATTTTCATCCAAGGGAATGTAGTTGCGTTATGTTTGTCTGTGTGTGCGTAGATGACTAGTGAGCCCGATACGGGCTTGAAATGTTCTTGTACAGTGTGGGCAAGGTATGCTTGCACTTGTGGGAAGTTTTACAGCCTTTCTGTTTTGACGTCTTTGCTCCATCCGTGCTGTTCTACCTGCCTCGCAGGCCGAGGAACCGTGTCGAAGAAGTGTGTGCCAGGCTGATATGTCTTGAGCAACATTCTCCCAGCTGTTGACATCTATGCCAAAGGATTTCATCGAGTTCTTGAGTGTATCTTTGAATCGCTTTTTCTGACCACCCTGTGAGTGTTTACCGCTATGCAGCTCACCATAAAAGAGTCGTTAGGGTATTCTGCAATCTGGCATTCGAGCCACATGTCCTGCCCATCGTGTCTGAGACTGCATCAAGATTGTATAGATGCTGGGAAGAGCAGCTCTTTTAGGACCTCTGTATCTGGGATCATATCCTGCCATTTGATGTTCATTTTTTTTCTAAGGCAGACTGTGTGAAAGTGGTTTAGCTTCCTTGCGTGTCTCTGGTATAAAGTCCAAGTTTCGCATGCGTGAAGAAGTACTGGGAGCACGACAGCTCGATATACCTTCAGTTTTGTGGCTTGGCCAATACCACATCTGTGCCAGATGTTTCTATGTAGTCTGCCAAAGGTGCTGCTAGCTCCAACATAGAACTACATTAAACACTGCATGGCTCCAGAGATGAGCTCCAGACAACAGTCAATGTCATCATAAGAACGCGTCTAACGGTATAATCATCAAAACAGCGATCACAAAGAAAAATTACTTTTGACTAAAGTGATATAAAAGTTTTAATAACTTTCATTGAAAAAATACATTCTCATATTAATTAATATACTGATGTTTCTAACCATGACAGTTATCCAGACTTAGAAGTCATTGAAAGGGGCATCAAAATTATTATGTCAAGACAGTTACCTAATGGAGACTGGCCACAGGTACACACTTTATAGTTGTTGAATTAAGGAAATAAATGCATGTGAAACATTAAGAGTATTGTATGAATATAATGTCAACATTTTTTTTTAGTGTGACACATTTGAGTCATCTTGTGGTACATAGTACAGTGTTATCAGATTGGTTATGCCACAGGTACACAGTTTACAGTCAGTGATTGAAGCCAATAACATCACATACCAACTTACCCCAATCTTGAAACACCCAGCAATTCCAGAAGACACCAAAAGACAGATTATAAATACAATCTTCATAGCAACACGATGCTACCAGTGCCAAACATGGGCATTGGCAAAAGAACAAGAAGGGACAATTACAACCTGTGAAATGAGCTCTTTGAGAAAAGCGGTAAATAAAACAAGAAGAGACCATATAAGAAATGAGGAAATTAGAACAGTCAGAACAACACCTGTTGTTAGATTCATTGAAAAACAGAGGCTCAAATGGTTTGGCCACTTGGTGAGAATGAACCCGAATACACCAATTGCAAATGCATGCAACCTGAAAATGGAATCATCAAGAAGGGGCAGACCAAGAAAAAGATGGAGTTAACAGACATCTTAGGGTGACATGTATTATATTAATTCTGTCAGTTGTTTGTGACTATTATATCGAGGATTGATCGAGGGTTGTCTCCTGCTCAGCAGGTAGGTTCTTCCAAATTTATTAACCTTCTTTGATAGTAAAAAAACAGGTAACAATAAAGGAACCTTTTATGCCCCTGGAATATAATGTAATACGGTAATGTATACGGTAATACAGTGTTAGGTTCATTGACCACCAGCACACGTTGGGTAATGTGGTCAACATCACGCTGGCCGCCTATACGTCTTAGTGCTTTTCCTGGTACTCAGTTGAGGTTGGGTCGACCTGAGAGCCGTTACGGTTGAAAAAATTCTACTCTCACTGTGTAATTGAACCGGGCCACTAGCCTAAGAAACGAGTTCACTAAGAACTATGCTTCTGCGACTCCCTCTTTGATAGTACATTCTGATAAATTATTTTCACTCTATTATATTGTTTCTTTTTCTGTAAATACATTCTTTTCTTATATACATTGTCCACGTTTTGTTTGTTAATTACATTAATCTTAAATATTACTTGTCTCATCTTTCAACAGGAGAACATCAGTGGAGTGTTCAATAAATCATGTGCAATTAGCTACACCTGCTATAGAAATGTATTCCCTATCTGGACACTTGGAAGGTTTGCACACATGCATCCTGACAGTAGCTTAGTGAGGAAATAACTTCAACTCACAATAGACCATATTTTCACTCTATTATATTGTTTCTTTTTCTGTAAATACATTCTTTTCTTATATACATTGTCCACGTTTTGTTTGTTAATTAATCTCAAATATTGCTTGTCTCATCTTTCAACAGGAGAACATCAGTGGAGTGTTCAATAAATCATGTGCAGTTAGCTACACCTGCTATAGAAATGTATTCCCTATCTGGACACTTGGAAGGTTTGCACACATGCATCCTGACAGTAGCTTAGTGAGGAAATAACTTCAACTCACAATAGACCATATTATTCTCATTTCTTTGTTAACATTCTTAGTAAATATTTCTAATAAAAAATACATCTGCTTATAAATGTTTGGCATGAGTCAGCTCTGATAGCCTCCTTATGACTAATCTGATCTGATACCGTGCTACAGAACTCCAGAAGTGGTACTTCAAAGTGGGGTTTTACTGTTTGTAAAATCTTCACTGCTGAAATGAGTACTCCATCTACATTGAGCCAATACTTATGTATAGCAGCGTATATGAACAAGCAATCAGTAAGATCATTGGAAGCCACAGAGATGTGGTCTTACAGAAGAATGCTGAAAATGCAATGTACAGTAAAGACAACAATTGATGAGGTTTTAAAACAGGCCCGAACATAAAGA
The DNA here is from genome assembly GCA_020796225.1 of Arion vulgaris. NCBI lineage: Eukaryota > Metazoa > Mollusca > Gastropoda > Stylommatophora > Arionidae > Arion > Arion vulgaris. The sequence goes on along the minus strand of CM036756.1, from coordinate 41,731,954 downwards.
AACCTTATCAAAAGAATAATCTGGCATATAATGCAAATAGGTTTTGAACATTTGGTGACAACAAATAAAATTCAGGGAAGGAGAGATCGTAGAAGACAGCGGTAGAAGGTGTTAGACGATCTGGCATCGTGGTGCGACAGAACTGATTAACTGCACCAAAGAGAAAGGGTTGTGGAGAGGCATGATCACCTACACCAGCAAGCATGGCACTTGATTGATTGAAAATCTTAGTTATCTGTCTGTACAAATTTGTGTCCTGTTGGATGTGCATAAACTTTGACCGAAATTGGGGTATATTTGTCAGAATGGTTCTTCTTCGAACGCTCCATATTGACTACTTGTTAACCACTCTGTGTGATTTGTATGTGATCTGAGCCTATGAGCGATAATACATTGTGCCAGTTATGTACCTACAAGTAGGCCAGAATATCTGATTTCTGCAACGCTTTTTATTTACTAGGGTAGCTTCCCTACATCAGTCGCCTCTTACGACATGCCTTGTAGGTCGCACTGGTACTATTCTTTGCTTCCCTAGCGGGCCCCGACACCACTCGGGTGTAATGGTTCTTACAGGGCACAACATCATTCTTGACACAAACTACACAGATCACAGAATGTAGTTAACTTGGTTGATAAGAACAAATAACTATAAAAGTTGCAGTCTCTGAACATAGGTGTAAGTGCCTTAAGGGGGATTCTGGTCTGGAAACTTTTTTCGTTGCTTTGATATTAATGTAGAATTTGTATAACAATTTTGAAAGATTATGACTTAGAACAGTAGAAAAAAATAGTTTTTAAAAATGTCATCGCATTGCCATGGAAACAATAAAAATGGCAGCCAAACACAAAATTTCAAATCCCTAAGGCTCTGAAGTTAATGAATATAAATGAATTCTTTTTCACTCTAAGGTGAGCAATTGTAATATCTAAAAATTACACATGATTTTTAGGATATATTAAATATTACATTTTTATGAATTTTTGGGTAAACACACCACCCAAAAACAGCTTTTTTGACCGAATTTTGAGGGAATTTTTACCCAAAAATTTATAAAAATTAAATATTTAATATATCCTAAAATCATGTGTAATATTTTAGATATTACAATTGCACACCTTAGAGTGAAAACAGAATTCATTTACATTCATTAGATTCAGAGCCTTAGGGATTTGAAATTTTGTTTTTGGCGCCATTTTGTATTGTTTCCATGGCAACGCTTTGACATTTTTTTTTTTACTAATTTTTTCTACTGTTCTAAGTCATAATCTTTCAAAATGGTTATACAAATTTTACATCAATGTGAAAACAACGAAAATAGCTTCATGATCCCCATACCACCGAATCTTTAAACGTTTAACTTTAAACGTTTTCATTTTGTCTAAAAAGTATGTAAAGAAATCAGAGAATTGAGATTGTTGGGCTATGTTGTGACTACATGTGTGTTCAGCTTGTTAAATCAACCGACAAAATTGTTGAATAATCAAACAAGATCAGTTTTTCCATCATCTTATTTGTTAGATTGACTAAGAACAAATAATTAATTAATTTCAGATTTATTCTCCTTCGAACGATCCATATCGACCACTTATTAACCACTCTGTGTGATTTGTATGAGATCTGAGCCTGAGCGATTGCACATTGTGCCAGTTATGTGCCTACAAGTAGGCCAAGCACATCCTATTTCTGCTATGCTTTTTTATTTACTAGGGTAGTTTCCCTAAACCCCTACCTCAGTCGACTCTTGGGACATGCCTTGTAGGTCGCAGTATTACTATTCTTTGCTCCCATTAAAGTAACCAAAACGTAGAGTGCTGTTTATTGTCATATTTAATAATTCATTTTTTCCACTACTTATGTAATACTGTATATACCTGTCTTTGTTCAATCTAAAATTTACTTAGTATTACCGCAGCCACCATCGCCATTTTCTCCAGATTTGATCTGGTCAACCCCCTCAGATTTGTAGTTTTTCATACATCGTATGTTTAAAGTAATGTAGTTTTGTCAAGCTTTCTTTGTTTAGATCGTATTTAAGCTTTTTTAAGTTTGATAGAACCATCAATCATTGCACTTCTGTGAATCTTCTTGTGTTTGGTTTTGTATGCTCGTCTAAACCATGAGATGGGTTGCTTCTATGAAGCTGCATACACTTCGGTGAATAACCATGTGTGCTTCGATCTCTTTCTTACATAGGAAGATCTCAGTGGCAGTGCATGAATTCATATCATATGAACTCGATCTCACCTACATTGAGATAAGGGATCTCTGGAAAAATATAGCGATCGCTCCACTCAGGCAACAAACCAAGTACCTTTGGAACAAGAAAGGAGCACCTTATCTACACGTCCGAATGGTTACCGGGCCTAAATTTGGGGTGTAAAGAATAGAACCACTGTTACCTGCCACACATGTCTTTAGAGGCAACTGAGGAGGTTTGGCTGAAATCGGAAGCACATGTCCTAAATGTGTAGAAGTCTATGAGTTTAGGGGCCTACCCGCCCGAGTGGTTACCGGGGCACAAATTTGGGGTGTTAAGAATAGAACCACTGTTACCTGCCACCCATGTCGTAAGAGGCGACTAAGGAGGTTTGGCTGAAATCGAATGCACATATCCTAAACGTGTAGAAAGTCTATGCGTTTAGGAGCCTACCAAACCAATGTGCAACCTATACACGTTCTTGGCAAAGATCAAGCTTATCACAGGGTGATTAAGATTGGTCGTAAAGAACGAATGTAAAGAAGAAGATCTACACGTCACAGAGACTCCCATTTGTACAAGTAAAATACCTGTATACATTTGCTCGCTAACATAACATTTGAAACTATTAAGTTCTATGATGGGGGGGTTTCTCTGTGACTAAGTGATTAAACCGTTGCCTTGCTTTCCAAAGGTCGTAGGTTCGAATCAGGCAGCAGCGGCTCTGTTTCGGGGGCATTTTTTCCAGAGACCCCTAGGGTTGTTGCCATAACTATGGAGTTTTGCAGTACTCTCGGCAGGTGGTGTGCCATATCTTCCGAGAAGGACCGAGCCATATGGGGTAAAACACAGTGCAATAAGTCAATCTTGTGTCTTTTGATCCTTTGCATATGATTGAGAGGTTTTTGAAAGACAAATTGCCACAAGAACAAAGTACCATAAGGGACATGCTACTTAATGAATGAATTTTAAAAGATATATATCTAGGATCCTTGCATGCATGTCCAATGGGTTGTTACATTATCAGTCTTAAAATTACCATTTTCTGGATTTTCAACCCACTTTTTTTTTTGGTCACAGCAGTGTTAAAGAAAAACATGCTATATACTTCCAATAATGTTTTGTCCATTTTGCCAACAAACATGTATTCTTTTCTCAAGCTATAATTGGAACATATATCTTGTTTGATCGACCAAAGTATCAGCATCCAGACATTTTAGAACATGCCAACAATTTTGTAACCTCAGGTTCATATGGTAACTGAAGGATGCATGGAAACGATTCAATACAAACTTGCATAATATAGTTAACTGTGGCTTCATAGAAATATATTTTTGTCAACTCAGTTTAATTGTTTAGACGTGGGTTTTAATCTTATAGTATAAAAAGATATGTATGTGTATGCAGGAATTATATTTTTCCTACCCTATGATGTTTGATGCAAAATTCAGATGTTTTATGATATTTGCTTTACTCTGTAAAATATCTCATATATGTGTATGCATTGAAAACTGAAAAATAAATCTTCTCCTTCTTTGCGTTGTTCTTTACGACCAATTTTAATCACTCTTTGTGATATGTTTGATCTTTGCCAAGAACGTTTGTACGTTGCACATTGGTTTGGTAGGCCCCTAAACGCATAGACTTCTACATGTTTAGGACATGTACATTCAATTTCAGCCTAACCTCCTTAGTCGCCTCTTACAACATGCGTGGCAGGTAACATTGGTTCTATTCTTTACACCCCTAATTTGGGTCCCGGTAACCACTCGGGTGGAAGAATAAATACAGTTCAGCATTATATATGAGTTCATCATCATCTAACTTGGCTCCTATGACAGCAGCTCTAAATGCCTCATTGAGGTGTCCATCATCTGTCATAGTCATCACCTTGGTATTCCTTTCGTTTGTCTGCTCAGTAGCATGTCCTCCAGAACGATCTTCAACTGGCGTGTTGAGCAGCTGGACTTGAGACGGAGCACCTATGGACATGTCCAGTGCTATGATAGTCCTCAAATAACTGATCGTCTTCTGGTAATCTTCATTTTATATGTCAGAAATATTTCAGTTTTATCAACCATTTCTCTTAAATTTTAATGTGATGCAAACTGGACATAATTATTCTGTCTATGGTATTCTGATTATTGTTTATTTGGGGACACAAAATTTTCACATTGTATGTCATAATATTACAGGTCTATCAGAAATGTTCCACCTAGGGTCAGGAGTAAGATGAGGATGCGTACTATCATCACTGCTGCTCATCACATATATCAATCAAATCTGTAAAATAGCTAACACCAGTGAAGAGAGCAACTAAGCATGACAGGGATGAAGTGTCTACACAGAATGTTGGGAGTATCGAGAAGAGACCGGTTTCGAAATTAAGACATCAGAAAAAAATGGGTACAACATCAGTACTGAACTTCATCAAAAAGCAACAAATTAAATGGTTCAGCCACATAAGCAGATTACCAACGGACAGTGTGCCTCAAAGAGCAATCTTACTTCGATGCAGCAGATACAAAGCAAAAGGCGGACGTCAGAAATAACAGGTGGTGGGTGGAAAAACACTATTAATGAAGCGCACACAAAAGCAAGTTCTAGACATTTCTTCTGCATTCGTCCGCTATAAATTCAGGCATAGCCAGGTATGGCGATTCTGATTTTTGCCTGAAAACTTGCTTACCGCTTTATTGATTTCCTTGCCATACAGGCGGGCCTTCTCCAACTTCTGATGTAAATATCTTATCCTCTGCGATGAAAAACAAACAAGAAAATATTTTTGTTACATGAAATAGTTTATTGTTATAACTGTTCCCACTTTGAGATGACATACAACATGAATGGTGCATCAACTTTCAAGCATCTCTTACTGCTCTCATTTATGTTGTCTTTCTATTTTTTCCCACTTCTTGTAACTTCAATTTAGTGAGCAGCAAGCACCTTTTTTCATATGAACACACACCTTGCCAACCTCACATTCACTAGAAATGATTTTATTACGCGATAGGATTAATCATATGTAATAACAACACACCACAGATGATTTTAGCACACACCAGCCTCATTCACATATTAATAATACTCAAGTTTTTCAATAGATCAGTATTGTCAGCTAGTATCCATTTTCTCATCTGAGCTTGGACTGGATGTATTCTGTGATGATGGTGGTGGTATTAACGGTACAGCTTCTAGCACATGGTTGACATAGTCACTGAATTCCTGGCTTGCGAAACCTGACATCTTCACCTAAAGGAAAACAACATTGTCAATCTATATTACAATCTATGTTACACACTGTAGAGACATAATAATGGAAGATACAGTACTGAATCGATATAAAAATATTTAAGAAAAAAAGATTTGACTTACTTAACGTCTCGAGTCGCTCTGGTAATGCTTTTGACTAGGACAACATGTGATGACTGGGCCAGTTCTACTAAATCTTGACTAACATTTGCTAAGCAAGACAGTGGAACAAAACTCAAACTTGGTTCACACATATTCTGAGTGGTAACAAAGGATAAGATGTATTGTATGACTTGGAACATGACAATAACTGAGGCACGATACTCAACTACTACAGGAAGTAAGCTATGGAAGTTTTACTGCAATTTGTGCCAAGTCTATCTATATGCATATTCTCTTCATGTCCCATTTACACATAAGGTTTCCACGATTTCCATTGTTACCATTCTGCTGCCTTTCTACTAATTGTTTCCCATGTCAGGTCACATCTTGCAGTTCTAGTTTTCTTTTGACGCCAAAATCTTTTCCAACATTGTCCGTCAGAGGGCTGTCCTAGACAATGCCCCTACTAGCACATGACATACGTATTACCGCTGCCTCCAGGGCTCTGTCATAGGTGGCTGAGCAATAGTTAACCCATGCGACTATCATATCAGACTCCATGGATATGCTTCAAAGGATTGAATCTGGAAGTCTGCGCGTGAAATGGGTGAACAGCATTCGTAGATTACATCTCAAGAAAATAACTTGGTGGTACACACCTGGACATGCTAGAGTGCAGGGTAACGAGTGTGCTGACTTTCTTGCAAACAATGCCCTGACTCAAGCGGGCAGAAGTATGAACAGAGCCAATATCATCAATGCAGTGCGCTCTCATTCATGTGACATGGGCAAGTCTCAGAAATTAGAACGAGAATTGTGCGTTAAGTTTGGACATGCCAGACAGTGCCGTCTTCGTGGGAGAGAGAGAAAATATACTAATCAACTACTCATGGGTACGGTGAGCAAATGGACTTTGGGATGTCTGCTGCAGCGGAGGACCGAGCACAAATGGGAATGCCCAATGTGCCATGACGTTGATCGCATAACATACATGCTCATTTCATCTTCTGATAATGGTAGTTTGAGTCAAATATTTATAACTAAGTTGTAATTGTTTCATATTTTTTACACTAATAAACAGGTCAATTTATCTACACCATTTTCTTGTACTGCAAATAATTGTTTGTGTTCCAATTATGTTTTTTTTAAAAAAAAAAATGCTAATATTGATTTTACTGTCTTGTTCACATGTGTACTCTGTGAAATGAGCATGCATAACTTAATCAAATATAGATAATGAATGTACACTACCACATGCCACAAAGGCTTATGCATTACTAATGTTGCGATAATACATTTCAGTCTCTATTGTGTTTAAATATATTAGCTTCTCACTTACTATATTTATATATATGCAATGGACAGGTATGACTACTTTGTATTTTGAACACCCAAAGTAAGAATAATTGGAACTTCTTCTTCGAACGCTCCATATCAACCACTTGTAAACCACTGTGTGATTTGTATGTGATCTGAGCCTAAGAGCAAATTGTATGTTGTGCCAGTTATGCACCTACAGGTAGGCCAGCACATCAAATTTCTGCTATGCTTTTTATTTAGTACGGTAGCTTCCTAGGTCCTACATCAGTCGCCTTGTAGGTCGCAGTGGTACTATTCTTTGCTTCCTTGCGGGCCCCGGCACCACACGGGTGATTGGAACTTAGCTATTCCTATGAACCAGCATTTTTTTTTAGCCTCTGAAATGCCAATGTATAACTGTGTCAAACAAATTCATATAAATGACCGTATGCAGGACAAAAACCCAGGAAAGGTACAAGAGTAGAAAAATCAGCTATGCAATAAGATGAATGACCAACAAAGAAGTATCTAAAATAAAAGCAGCTATAAACTTTGACAACAAAAAAATTGGAAATATGATTACCTTTCTTTTCCTTGGGCTTTTTGCAGGTAGTTTATTTGAGAATATTTCTTCTTCTTTGAAGAGTTCATAAATATCTTTAGGTGATCTGTGATTTGAAAATATCAAATTTCAGTAAATCTCTGCTTCTAATATGACAGGAAATCATGCACAAAGTCATAAACTTATGTGTGTGTTGTGTGACAAACAACAGAAGTTTTGAGATAAGTTGTCTTGTCAACTATTTCTGAATGTATCATCAATAATACTAGTCATGTTTAGGACTACAGTTGACCCCAAACTACTTTAGAAGTATACAAAGTCAATGTTTAAAACATTGGAAGAAACGTTTCTTCTTCAAACGCTTCTTACCGACTTGTTAAACCACTCTGTGAGCTGAGCCTAAGAGTGATTGTATGCTGTGTCAGTTATGCCCCTACAAGTAGGCCAGCACATCTGATTTCTGCAACGTGTTTTATTTGCTAGGGGAATTTCCCTAGATCCCCCACCTCAGTCGCATCTTACGACATGCCTTGTAGGTCGCAGTAGTACTATTCTTTGCAAACCCCAGCAACACATGGGTGAAACATGTTTTAGGGCCTCTCATACCCAATCAAATAAAAGTAAGGCATTCAATTTTGTAAATATATAAGTTCTCAGTTTCACCACTTTTTGAAAACTATTTCAAGACTATTTCTGATATATATATACACACACAATATATTTCTTTGGCAACACAAAAATGCTCATAAAATCTATTGTATTGAAACTTCATCTATTGTAAAGTTAACTTCAAATAAAAAAAACTGCTGATCAGGGAAATGCATAGACAAGATATAACTCTCTGTAGGAATTGATGCGTGATACTATGGTGGTTTCTGGTGAGCCTTCTGGCCTAGTATCACAGACTTCAGATCACCATCAATGATATAATTGGTGGCAGATTGCAGTATCTCAGCATATAGCCATTTATTGTATTCTCTCCTATAAGCGTTACATCAAACAAACTGACATTAATGCAAACAGGGTCTTGTAGCACTCAAAACCGTAGCAAACCTGACAAGACTTCTTTCCCTTCTATGCCATCAGTCTAAGGGTCTAACTGTGACTCACTGCACAGGGTTACCCCATATGGATCAATCTGTCTCTGCAGAAATGGCAAGCCCCCTGCCACGAGTTGCACAAACTCCGTAATTCCAGCAACAATCCTAGGACCTTCAGGGAAAAACATGTGAAGTATACGACACCACAAACTCAAGAAGGCATGGCAAACATTTTAACCACTTTGCTACAGAGATTCCCAGTCAGTTTGTTCTATTAACATCAACTATGAACTGGACGTTCTTATGCTATCCAAATCACAATGTAAGGGCTTGGGAGGTATATATAGAATGAGAACATGCAAATTGTCCTGGGATGTACTAGAGATAGGACAATTATGAGGGGACTGTATATACTTGAACTTATATAAAATGAGACAAGCGCTGAACTATGTCAATGTCTGTGCAAGTTCTCACAGACAAGAGATCTGCATATAAACACTGCAGATCACTAAGAGCATGACAATAAATAGAGATATGCCAATGGAATCTTCTTTGAATGCTCCATATCGACCCCTCGTTAAACACTCTGTGATTTGTACGTGATCTGAGCCTAAGAGCAATTGAATGTTGTGCCAGTTATGCGCCTACAGGTAGGCCAGCACATCAGATTTCTGCAACGCTTCTTATTCACTAGAGTAGCTTCCCTAGGCCTCTAGACCTCAGTCGCCTCTTATGACATAGCTGGTCACAGTTTTACAATTCTTTGCTCCCTTGTGGACCCAGGCAACACATGAGCGTGCCAATTTATGAAGCACATGGAGGGGATGATTGAACTAGTGACCACAGTCGTAACTATACCCAAAGAAAAGGAATGGGTCTCTGACCAATAAGGATATAGCACATTACTGACCCATCATTACCCTTGAGCAGATATGTACAATGTTACGTACATGATATATGAACTATATTTCTATCAACTTACTTTCTGGAAAAGTCCTGTGGTAGTTGATGTTCTCCGCTGAGTGGTGCCAGCCTAATAAGGTGTTTTGTATACAACTGCACAACTGGGCAATAATGTAACTGAAAGAGTAAATAACATGTTACTTATGCTTTGATGTGATTCTAAGAGATTCAAATAGTAATTACAACATATTTCTTTTGTTCTTCTTTGCGTTCGTTCTTGACCAATTTTAATCATTCTTTGTGATACGTTTGATCTTTGCCAAGAACGTGTATACGTTGCACATTGGTTTGGTAGGCCCCTAAACGCATAGACTTCTACACGCTTAGGACACATGCATCCGATTTCAGCCAAACCTCCTTAGTCGCCTCTTCGACATGCATGGCAGGTAACAGTGGTTCTATTCTTTACACCCCAAATTTGGGCCCGCAACCACTCGGCGATTTCTGTTGTTGAATTCTCAGCTGTAAGTCAACAGTGTTTTCCTTGTGTCCTAGACTCAGTTTCAATGTCCTGTGTTCTGCACACATTGTTCCTCTAGTTGCTGTCTCCATTCACTATTCTATGTGTTTCAGTGTTCTGTTCACAAAGCTTTACCAATTCTACTTCGAACGCTTCATATCGACCACTTGTTAATCAACTCTTTGTGATTTGTATGTGATCTGAGCCTAAGAACGATTGTACAGTGTACCAGTTATACGTCTGTATATCCGATTTCTGTGACGCTTTTTATTTACTTGGGTAGCTTCCCTAGGCCCCCACCTTAGTCACCTCGTATGATATACCTTGTAGGTCACAGTGTTACTAATCTTTGGTTCCCTTTCAAGCCCAGGCAACAAACAGGCGGTTTCGCCAATTCAGTTTCTTATGTGCGTCCCAGCATTCTGCCCACAATGTTCCCCTAGTTCCTGCCTCCATTCCCTATACTATGTACATTCCAGCATTCTGCCCACAATGTTTCCCTAGTTGCTGCCTCCATTTCCTATCCTATGTATGTTCAAGTGTTTGTGTTTCTTGTTTCCTTGACTCAGTATCCTATGTATATCCCAGTGTTCTTATAGTATTTGTTGTTTACTGAGTGTATGTTATTTCTATTTCTGTATGTTTAATACATCATTATTAGGTGCCGTGCCGGCTGGCGTAGATGATCATGGATCTCCAAAAATCTCTGTCTTTTGTGTTTGCAATCAACTCAGATGGTGACACTCTAACGTGCCATGAAGTCAGGCTATCCAAAATTTTCTCTCCTTTCTGTCTTCCTCTGTCTCGTCTACCCTCGATTTTACCGGTTGTCACAATGTGTTCTAAACCTCCCCACCTCATCACATGCCCGAAAAACGATGGCTGCCTCTTTCTTATATTGATGATAAGCTTTCTCTGTGTCTTATATATATGTATAGAATAACATCAGAAGCAAAACCAGTCAATGAAATGAACACAACAGATGAAGAAAATTCAGCACACAAATTAATTACTTTTTACAGAAGCTAAAGTTTTATTAAAGTATTATTTATAAATCATTATTCGGAAATTGTAAAAAGATATACAAGTGGCAAAGAAAGATAAATTGATAAATACAAACAGTAGTAAAATAAAACATAAAATAAATCTTATACTACAAATAAATATTAGAAAATTGAAATATTTTGGACATATAAAGACATGAAGGGTTGGAGAAGACCATTATGGAAGGAGGCATCCCAGCAAAGAAAAAGACCACGGAGAAGATGGATTCAGGATTAACTTGATTTGAGCATGAAGTCTGCAGAGGCGGGACAACTGTCCTATGAGAGAGAGAAATTCTGAAGGACTGTTAGGGTGGCAAAACTCTGCTTAGGACAAGCTATTTGATGATGAGTAAAATAAAACACAAGAGAATCATGACATGAATGAGAAACTAGCTAGCATTACCTTAAGTAGTTGAAGTTCCCACAGTGAGCTACTGTTAGCACAGCAGTGTTCAGGATCTTCCAGGAATGGTAGGTACTCACCATTACCTCGAACATCAGCATCAAACAGGATATCACAGAATTTGTATGTCTGAAAATAGAATGCCACATAGTCAACAAATCACATAAAATATAATGAAACAAGAACTAGGATCACATATATACCAAACAAAAAAATAATTAGATGCTGGCGATGGGTAGGACACACATTGAGAAGACCGACCAGAAGCATTGCAAGACAGGCACTGTTTTGGAGCCCACAGGGAAAGAGGACTACTACTAGGGAAGGCCTAGACATACCTGGAGAAGAGAGATGGAGGCTGATAAAAGGATAGGTAAAACATGGAAAGAATTGGAAGGGATGGCAAGAGAAAGGAAGAGCTGGAAGAAGTTTGTTGAAAACCTGTGCTCCATTGGGAGTTGAAAGATTAAGAAAAAAATAGAGTATACACTTTAGGTTGGAACATGTAATGACCTTGTCTTGCTGATGTGTCTATAAAACAAGCTCTCAACTATGCACTTGATATATTTTAAGTTTGAAAGTAGTACTTTGAACGTAGAGAAATTGTATTCATAATATGAGATAAACATTCATTTTCACTTCTGCTTCCAACGTTTTCAGATATCACATCATGTATAAAGTAGTTAGTGGTCAATTGGAGTCTTTGTACATCTACATATAGCTGGCCGTGAGCTGGTATGGGGGTCGGGCAAGTATGTATTCTGTTTCTTGTACGTTGGACACTCTTGCAGGATGTCTCTGTCAACTTGCTGGTGTAATATGTGCATATGTCAATAGGGCCTATCTTGTACTTGTTAAACAAATGGTACCTCAGCCTATTGTATCTAGTACATAGTCAGAAGATGATAGTATTGAATTGGTAGTAGGTATCATCTTTTTGTTGACCCAAGTGATCTCTCGTCCATTTGTAAGCCATTTTTATCTGTGCTTTCACTTCCTCATGGTAAACTGCTGCCTGCATTTGTTAATGTCTGCTGTCTTTCTAACCAGGTATACCAGTGAGAAGGTTTCCTCTGTACTATCAATTTCAATCCCAATATGTGCATGGCACTGCTGTTCATTTTCTTTGATTGAATGATTGATTAATAGGACCATCATCATTGCACTTCAGTTAGTAGCCATGTGTTCTCCCATCTCTTTCTTACACAGGAATATCTCAGCTGCAGTGCACAAACTCCGTAGCACTGGTGAGGGTCCCTGTGTAATTGTGTAGATGGTGAAGATATTTTGTAGGAATTTTATTTCAATTTTTTCTAATGAATTATGCCCAGACAGCGGCTTTCCAGCCTGCTCTGTTCAATTTTCCCTGCTCACCTACATTGAGATCAGGGATCTCTGGAAAATATCCCAATAGCTCCACGAGGGATTTTCTTTGAATCCTGTGCGTATGCACAAATTGTTATGCATGAATACAACTGATAGTTTCATGTGTAACCGTTCTCAACTGCCTTTTACAACATAAATGGTAAGGTTCAGTTGCTGTGTGTTTTCCTCCCAATAAAATGGCTATGGGATTTTAACATTGTATGAGATCATCAAATATATTTTATACAAACTAGTCATGTATGATCTATTACTGCCTAGCATCAACAAAAACATTGTACTCACATGTATAAAGCGACGAACACATGCAAGAAATGCTGCTGCAGTCTCAGACGTTTGTTGGAGACACAAAGTACACAGCCGTTTGATGAATGCAAGGATCCTCTGTTGTGAAAGCTGAAATATATACAAAATATTTCGCTAATAAATAATGATAAAATGGTGTTAAGTTGTAAGCTTTCCCATTTCAAGGATTATTACGTCAGGCATCAACCATCTGATTTTATGGCATATATTGCAATTATTCATTTCTGAATTACTGACTCTTAACACATACCTGTCTTCTCCTTTTGTTAATCATTGAATCTAGACATTCCAGAACAACGGGAGCCGTCTCAGAAGAGGAGCCTGGACAAAAAAATGATACATGCCATTAGTATGTCCAAATATTGTTACAATGATTACAAAAAACACAGGTCGCGTCACCTTCTGTACTTACAATTTGAGTTTTCATTAATGAATAAAAAATATGCAGTAAATATACAGAATGTACTTGTGATTTGTTTTGAATGACTACTTAAGATTCATTAAAGATGTTTTAAAATTGCAGTATTTGAAATGTAGATTTATAGAACTAGACTTATTTGTGAACATTATGATTTTGATAAATAATGTGTAGTTCTGTGTCTCTCCACATGTAAAAATTTATACTACACCAGACCAGACTTGGACACACATTGGACCACAATGCATATTTCAATATAAAGTATGAATTATCTTATGTTATTGTGGTCTCTGTGGCATAGAGGTTAGGTACTTGTCTCTCGTTCCAATGGTAACCTGTTTGCTTCCCCGTGGAGTCATCAGGATATTTTTCCAGAGATACCCGATCTCAGTGTAGGTAAGATAGATTTCGTAGTCCTATTGGAGATGGATGATAAAATGTAGGTCCCGTGTTCAAATTGGGCACATAAAAGAACCCTAGGCAGTTCAAAATCAGAGCAGGCTTAAAGGCCGCTGCCAGGACAAAATTCATTAGAAGAATTTTGCAAAATAAAATTCAGACGAAATATTTGCACTGTCTTTTAAATTACATCGAGGACCCTCGTCTGTGCTAGAGTTTGTGCATTGCCACTGAGATTTTCCCATGTAAGAAAGAGATCGGAGAACACATGGTTAGTTACTGAAGTGCAATGATGATGGTCATATCATTAATCAAATTAAATGTATATTTATCCTTGACTAGAAAACTAGAAGTGATTGAAGAACTTTATGAAATCTACGGGAAGAGATAAAGTTAATGCATACCAGCATGGACTGATGGAAGTGTGTTGTAGAAATGCTTATAAAAGTTGGCAGGGTCAATATTGATCACCGAACCTTGACCGGAGAGAATGGTGAAGGCAGTTTGCATACAATGAAGCATCTCTCTGTGCGACAACAGCTGCAATCACAAAATAGAAATATATATATATATATATAACTTAAGTGTATGGCTGCACATATTTTTATCACAAAGTATAAAAACGTACAGAATAAATAATATGTCCAACAGTCAATAACAAATTAAATGTTTAAATTAATTTCTGCTCTGCTGAGCAGGTGATAGACATGGAATCTTTATACACATATTTATCCTTTTGGTGTCTTCATCTTCTTTAATGATCCAGTTGCGCTAGAGCTCTTGACCTTTGGCCCAATGCTATGTAGTGGTATCTGCATGTGTTTGTAAGCTGTACTTTTGTTCCGTATAATGTGTTCCATTTATCTGGCCTTGGAGGAAGGAGGGTTTTCCTGATGTCATCTAGTGCTTGACACCTGAAAAGGTGGTGGTGAACAGTTTCATGATGATGTACACACAGCTGGCACTCTGGAGTGTGTTGTGGTTGAATTCTGTTCAAGTGATTATTAAGTGTTATGTGTTGAGTTCCAAGTCTAAAAATGGTGCTCTGATCTCTTCTTGTAAGGTGGTGGATGTTGTCATTAAGGTTAGGGCTGGCCATATGTCTGTAAACATCTCTTCCCATGTCTCCAATGGCCCATCTGTTCAGCCAAATTTCTTTATTTGTTGTCGATTCTTTTGGTGTCCAGGTTGACCCATTATGATTCCACAAAGGATTTAGATTGTTGTTGTTCTGCCGCCGTTCTACTAATTGTTTCCTATGTTATCTTTCCACAGTTCTCAATGTTTCCTTAGGACACCCAGCCCGTCTTTTCCCATGCACTGTACATCAGAGATCTGTCCTAGCCAATAGCCCTACTAGCATACGATATACATGCCTAGCCCACCTCCATCTTTCTCTTTTACTGATGGTCTCAAATAAAGTACAGTTTGTTTGTTTCAAAAGCTCTTCATTTGATATTGTACATCAATTTATCTCTCCTGAATGGCAAGGGACACTGGTGATAAGTAAAGCAAACCTTCACGCAAAAACCAGTAAGTGGTGCCATAATAGCGCAATTACTAAGCCTAAATTCATATACAATATATATATATAGAGAGAAACGATTACACCCACTGTTCTGGTTCCCATTTCAACATAATCAAAGCGACTGCAAGGAAATATATATATAATTAACTTTCACAAAACTCACCCCAGACTCAATTAAACTGTTGAATGCTGCAAACAGACTGTCAAAGTACTCCACATTGATCAGATGTGCAAATCTAACGTTTACAATGGAAATAAAGACAATGTTATTCACAATCAGATTGTAAGATCATTCTAGTATATTGAAATTTACAATAGAGTGCATTGTTATATTTAAGATTGCAAAATATTATGTTCGGTGTTTAAGAACTGACGTCATTGCACTACAGGCAATCAGTCTTCCTCAGTAGATAGGGAAGGGTATGTGTGCTGATTGATTCTGTTACATGCTGGTTACACATAATTTAAATGTCCTCTTTCGCAGCCCTCCCTACTTACCACACGCTTTATTCAAAATTTCTTCCTTCTCATCAACACTTACTCCTCTATTGCAATATCCTCCTCCAGCAGGTGACTTCAGTATATCTCCATACTCAATGTGCCTTTCACAGATACCATCAATGACAGAACATCGGCTTGTTCATTGCCACAAACCCCAGCATGACCATGACAGTAGGTCCATAGAAGTTCCAAAAGAGCTGAGATTTCTATGAATGTCCTCCACTTATGCTGCAACCATCTGGCTCGTATTTTCAAAAACACTGACAGGGAAACAGGTCCGCTCTGATTAACTGGGTTTCAGATAGCCAATTCAGGGTTGCAGTAGCAGCTTCAAACTCCATTCTTATATAAGAGATTATTGTTATGTAGGCTCTATTCTGCTTAGCAATGATCATGCCTCTCACCTTAGCAGAGGAGTCCTATTTTGATTTTACTTCACACCGGACAGATCATCACTGCATACAACATTATCATTTACTAACTGTTAAATTTTGAGGTCTGCATATTTGATATAGAATACAGAATAGAATTGGAATATCTGTCCCGTTTGCCAACTAGTGACAACCTTATTTAGCCAGTCCGTCAAAAACATCAATCAACAAGTTCATCTTAAGATTTGATAAAAACTTACTTAGCCAATCCTTCAAGAACAGCAGGCAGAAGTGTAGAGTCTGCAGCCAGTTTAATGACTCTGATGTAAGTCTCAAACACAGCTTGAATTATTTCTGTATGCTGAGATCAGAGGGCAAAATTAAATAGTATTAATTATTACAGGAAAAAACATCAATGCAGTCTAGTACTTATCTAATAGAACCAGTTTCAGTTTGGAATATCTTTCTTGTATGGACAAGTCCATATGTGCTCTGATCTCCTTTGCAATATCTCTAACAGCGCACGCCCAGTGAAGAACCGTACCAGATGGATGTTTATTGATGAGTCTATTCATACATCTGTCGTGCTGTTCTTTTCTGGCCACTCCAATCTTCGAACCATGGACATTTCGTAGTGAACTAATAATACATCCATGTAAATCACCTCACCTCCATTAGTTTTTTAATTAATGATGGCCTTGGCATCTGTATCCAATGCCATGGGATTCCTCTATCTGCAACCGTTGTCAAATTTAATGATTGTAAAAAAGCTGTTCCAGTATATTGAAGGCACCGGTGTCCATACTTTGCAATGGTCTAAACTTTTTAGCCTGTATACCAGCTGAACAGTGTCTGCAGCACAGCCAACCCACGACTTGTACCGCTTTAACAGATTTCCACAACTGATGCTGAGCAGCTTGTGATGGATGATCCTTTTTAGCACTTATTTTGAGATACGCATGTGCTCTAGCTATCTTGAGTCATAGTCATTACTCCATGGTTGGGAAATCAAGCAGAAACCTCAGTAAACACAGGGTGTATCCCTAGTAAACACAGGGTGTATCCCTAGTAAACACAGGGTGTATCCCTAGTGCTTAGTGATACACATAGCTTCATTCTGTATTCTCTCCAGTCGTTCAATTTGATAGAACCAATAAATACAAATAATGAAATAAAAGGCAGATGGGTTTTTTATTAGTTTAAAAAAAACTAACGTGTATAAATTTCAGTGAATTGAAAAACTATTATATACTGTTAGGAGCAATTTCAACATTGTTTTTTATTATGAACAGTGAATAGAAAAACTAATATACATGTTTATGATAAGTTGCAGCCGTACATTTCATTGGGAACGGAAAGGAATAAAAGAGAATGCATAAAACTATTTCCTCTCGCCATGGATTTTGTATCAGGTTAATATTTATGGAAGTTCATGGGGAATTGTGGCATCTGTTTCCCCACAATTTAATTTGTCAAGCTTGTCTTTGCCTGGAGCTGACAGTAAATTTTTATAGCATTTCACAAACGGTCTCCCTGTTTTTATCATTTGACCTTATTTCACAGTTACCATCTATTGAAAGGATTACAATATAACTGCTGAGTCAGCGACGTCCCGGAACATGAGTGATAGAATCTCAAAGGACTTATTAATTGTCAACGCACAACTGGTACTAGACAGCATGTGTGTCCATTACTACACTTCATTGACACCTACAAGAGTGATCTCACTTCATGCAGAATGGACAAATTGGGAGTGGTTAGCCAGAGACAGGCAGGCATGGCGAGCGGGAAAGAGGGATGGCTAAAAAAAAAAGAGAAACATCATCACATGTTGAGGCAAAAGACAGTGTAGATGAGAGAAAATCTTTTATAGTTTCAGTTGCCAGTTTTTAACTGCAGCAACTGTGTCAAGGATTGCTACTCCACAATAGGCCACTACATACAATGTGATTTCGCACACATCAAACTATGTGACACAAAACATATTGTCTTCTGAGTCAATGAAGCAAATGAATGAAAGATGAACAAATAATTACAAATTATTATTGTCACTGTTGCAAAGCAATGACAGACATGAAATCAAATGAGAAACATCAAGCTACTAACCTGCCGTATTTTTTGTTTCTTGTCTGCAGTAGCTTTGGTCTCTAATAGCTCCTTATCCAGCTGTTCTTTCTGTTTCATGCGCTATGGAGATTAAAGTATAAATACATCAAGTAGACATTAAATTTAAACCAATTATAGGATAATTTTAAACCTCGGCACTGACATGATTTAATACAGCAATGAAAGTGCAACAGTTAGAGAAATTCTTTAATTAACTGATTACCTACTGAATTGGAAAATGGGTTGTGGTTGAATGAAATTTAGGTCCTATTTTCCCACTGCAGGTGTATGAACCAAATTCATACAGTTTTTTTCATGAGATCCCTAGGATTGGTGCTGGAGCAATGGATGTCACTCCATCTTTGATATTTTTAGATCAGTTTTACCAAAGACACTTTGACTATGTTACTTTTTCTTCTTCGAACACTCCATATCGACCACATGTTAACCATTCTGTGTGATTTGTATGTGGTTTGAGCCTAAGAGCGATTATACATTGTGCCAGTTATGCACCTACAAGTAGGCCAGCATTGATTTCGATAACGTAGTCCGATTTCTGCGATGCTTTTTATTTACTAGGGTAGCTTCCTAGTTCCTACATCAGTTGCCTTTTACGACATTGACTTGTAGTTCGCAGTGGTACTATTCTTTGCTTCCTATGGGCCCGGTACCACATGGGCAGACTATATTACAGGTATTCACTTTCAGTTTTTCAACACAAAATACAGGTTAGATGTGTTCCTTTAATTTATGCCATGAATGTATATCTGCATGTATTTACTTCTCAGTAACTCTAAGGTTTTAAAACACTACTTTTATTTATTTATAACTATACATCAATCTAATTGGCCAATAGTAAGCATAAGCTTTTAATTTGTTGTGCATGTGCTAGATTACTCTAAATTATAGACAAATAATGATTAACACAATTACCTTGCGTTCTCTCAGACAGCTTCTGCATTTTATCCTTCCGCTTCATCTTTTCTAATTTCCCACCAATCATTGACAGATCCACTTCTTTAATATTCAATATAAGGAATGTCTCTAGAACCTGTGAATACATTATGTATCGAACAAATTATTATCATGTACTGATAACAGGTAATTTGGTGGGCAATTACATACTTACTCCGAGAAGGTAAACTGGAAGCATTGCACTACAGGCACTGTTTTGGAACCCGCAGGAAAGAGAATTAAGGAAGGCCTGAAATACCAGGAAAGATAGCTAGAGACTGATAGTAAAGGGATAGGCAAGATGTGGATAGAATAGGAAGGGATGGCAAGAGATAGGAAGGGCTGGATGAAGTTTGTTGAAGACCTGTGCTCCGTTGGGAGTTAAAAGGTGAAGAAGACATACTTGTTTCACTGCTTACATGAGCTATGTAAGATCCAAATTGAAACTCTTAAAACAAAGAAAGGGACTAATTTAACAAGTTGCAACTAAGATAACTTGATAACGTATCAATCTGCAACAACTTTATAATTTATCAAGTTGCAACTAAGAAAACTTTATAATTTATCAAGTTGCAAGTAAGATAACTTGATACTGTATCAATCTGCTACAAAAATATTTTCTCTACGTATATAGTTATTAAAAACACTAAACATTCTCAGTTTACTTTGATATGATGTTAAAAGTTTCATTATAAGTGACAGTTATTCTAACAGCTCTATGTGGCGTTGATTAACAGCTCACCGCTGACTTTTCCTGTGTGGAACAAGAATATTTTCCCACTGATCCTTGATCTTAATGCAGTTATCCACTTATTCTAAGTCAGTTATCCACTTATTCTAAGTCAGTTATCTATTTATTCTAAGTCAGCTATCTATTTATTCTAAGTCAGTTATCTATTTATTCTAAGTCAGTTATCCCCTTATTCTAAGTCAGCTATCTATTTATTCTAAGTCAGTTATCCACTTATTCTAAGTCAGTTATCTACTTATTCTAAGTCAGTTATCTACTTATTCTAAGTCAGTTATCTACTTATTCTAAGTCAGCTATCTATTTATTCTAAGTCAGTTATCCACTTATTCTATTAATATTAGTTATTCTGATCTAATCCAGAAATAGAAACAACTATCGATTACTAATTATAATAAGACAGTAGAGGCGGCTGTGATGGGCTTAATAAACTGTTTCCTACATTCATTTCATGCAGACCCTCCACCTCAACGTTTCACAGAGTTAAATTAAATAACAGAAGCCACCGCCCACAAACTGGACATATTTGATCATGATTAACTATTTCGCTGACCAAAAGCTCTACTCCAGGAAACACGAATGTATACACTAGTCGATATCTTGTCTTGATGGCTAGTATACACTAGTCGATATCTTGTCTTGATGGCTAGTATACACTAGTCGATATCTACTTATAAGATCCTTGATCTTAATGCAGTTGTGATCGAGTTCCTAGTTCTATCCGAGACTGACGATAAAACATAGGTCCTGTGCTCACAATTAGCATGTAAAAAAACTAATGGCAGTGTAAAAACAATAGGAGTAGGCTGAAAAGTCATGGCCAGGGCAAAAATTATTAATATCTTTTAAAATAAAATTCCTACAAGTTTTCAACATTATCAAAAATTATACTGAGTGCACTTACCGGTGCCACTGCGTTCATGCACCACCGCTCAGATCCTCCTGTGTAAGCAGGAGATGGAGGACACATAGTTATTCCTCAAAGCACACTTATGGTGCAATCAATCAATTATTCTGTATTTTATTTTACATCAAGTTTTCTTGTTACTTTTAATTATCTCTTGACATTTTACTCAACAAAGCACTATTCAAAAGACCACAAAGATATTGTAATTATATTTACCTCTGGTTTGACATCAAACTTTCTTTTCTTCACCATCCTGCCAATGTTTCTGATAATCTGAAAGCATATAGGAAAAAGTATATTATCTTCCAACATTTCATTGTTTTTACAACACAAATCATTAGTCACAGCTTGCTTGAAGTTCCAATATAGGAGTCATATCTTCTTCTTCTTGTTCGCCCGCCATGAATTCAGGCATAGTCAGAGCATCCAGCATGGTGCTTCTGGCTGATTTTTGCATGAAGGCTTGCTTTCCATATCATCAGTGTCCTTCGCTATTCATGCGAGCCTTCTCCGACTTCAGAGGTTGGGAGTCATATTAAAGACTAGTGTAACTCCAAGACCAGTTCTAAACATCAAGGCAAGAATTACAGGAAGGTTATTATGTAAAGAGATTAGAAATGGTTAAAAACTAATCAAATACATAAGGAACTTGAGGTCTAACCCCTGCATACTCAAATGGTACAGTCTCTCCTTATGCTGACTTGGTCATGTTTGCAGAATCAGTAGATTGATGACCATGATAATCAAAGGACGCAAAAATCAAGAAACTAGTTGTAGACCTCTCTGTGAGGAAATTGGATCCGATATTAAATAGTCTATGAACTGCCAAAACTCGGATGTGCTGGGCCAAAATGTGCAACTTATTTCAGCTGTTCAGCTAACACTGTAAAAAGAAGCACAATGTACTTATGCCCTTTGGCTCAAACCACATACAGGTGACAAAGGGTGACCAACAAGTGGTGTTCAAGAGGGAAAACTGAAGCAAGACAGTTTATAAGACAGAGGACTAAACTGGAGACAATTCAGAAAACAAACATTCAATATAACTAAGCAAGTTCTCTCTGGCCAACATGTACACTTCATAGTAGAAGAGATGCAGCAAGTAATAACAATCTCCGCTGATTTCAACAAACCATGAATTGTTAAAGGTTGAATAGAAAAATTACTTGCCCCCTGCTACAAGGCATATCGTAAGAGGCGACTGAGGTAGGGGCTTAGGGAAGCTAAAATTGTAAATAAAAAGCACAGCAGAAATTAGATGTTCTGGGCTATTTGTACACACAACTGACACAATGAACAATCACGTTTAGGCTCAGATCACATACAAATCACAAAGAGTGGTTTAATAAGTGGTCAATATGAAGTGTTCGGAGAAAGAAGTTTACATAGATATATGAGTGCACATGAATGTAAATTATTACAATTAATGTGAATTTCTACAAACCTCCAGTGTGATATCTCCAGACTTGTCCTCTTTGAAAACCTTTTGGACAGCAAGGCAAGCAATTTCTGAAAACTGAAACATTGACACCATCAGCATGCATGATACTCAAATTAACACACAATCTCTTCATCTAATACAGTCTATTGTTTTTTTTAATCTCCTTTTGTTAACGTCTACCTCTTTATAGTACTGTTTTAAACATTTGAGATCATGTGCTCTAAAGTCTACTTTCACAATTTATGCCTTGAAGTATCCAATGTAATGAGTGCTATGACCATCTGTCTTTTTTTGTGTGCAGTCAAGTGACCACTCCAGCTCCATCGTTAATATCAAGGTGAATGTATTTCATAATGATCTTTTCATATCACTGAAATAATAAAGACAGGCTCTCCAATGGAACCCACAGGGTAATAGAGGTAGGGAAGACCAGGAACACCTGGAGTCGGGGTGCAAGAAAATGGGGAGAGAGTTGAGAGATCTGGAAAGGATGGCCTTGGATAGGCGGGCTTGGAAGGCCTTGGTTGCAGACCTATGCTTCCCTAGGGATGAAGAAGAAATAATAAAGTAACTTTAGAAAAGCAGAGACTCATTAATTATAGCCAGAATTAGTTATTCTGTGTTAATCTGGTTATATCTGGCTATTAACTATAACCAGACAGAAGGGGTCTCTGTGGCATAGAATGTGCTTTGTCCTACGTGTCGTAGGGGGCATATGAACTTGGGAGAAATCTATTGCTTGGCTCTACTTCTCCAGAATTTAAAATCATAAATACATTTTCTACACAGCATAACAATATAACTGTGTCAAGAAAAATGGATTGAAATACTAGATGTCAACTCTAACATAACATTTATCAAGTCAAGTCAGGAAAATGTTGATGTATTCTTGATGTACAAATACAACTTACCTCTGAATTTTTACGATTCATGAATGGTACAATGGAGTTTATGATATTGTTGCGGTAGTTAAAATGAGGATGATTAACTAGCATCTCACAAAAACATTTCAGTGCCAATTTCCCAAACTCCTGAAAATAAAATATGTTCACAATTATTACAGTCATAAACTCTATATGTAATCTTTCCTTTTCTTCTTGCCTTCAAACTACAAATGAAACACAGACATTCTATCTTTGATAATCACACCTTCAACCACATGTATTCAGGCTATCCTACAGACAAAACTTTCAAGCAAATGTATCTAACACGTTGCTAATACAAAATCAGTTTAAAATTAATTTTTCTAATGAAAACTTTCAACGAGAAAACCTATTAAAATGCAGAAAATAATTTTTGATGCCTCATGATATTAACTTTTATTCAAATATGAAAGGCAATGCATAATAGTTGTCTACATAGATAATTTTAAACAAAGACAACAGAATGCCAGCAACTTTCTACATTTCAACAAAAATTGATTCCATATCATCCATTCCCTTTAATTTAGTGACTTACATTCATTCTTTTTGTTTATTTATTAATTGTCCAAGATTTAACCTCATATTGTTTCTGTCTAAAACTGAATCACTTATATCAATTGACAAAAACGTTTTACAAAATGTCAGATCATTTTCTAAATACTCTCTCAGACATAATCACTGAGCCTAATATGGTATCTCTGACTTATACAGGGTGTTCAAGATTAAAGCAGCCCCATTGACAAATCGAAAGTTGCCAGATAATGTATCACGTTATGTTTATGTACTATTTAAAACGGTTCTGACTAGCTCGTTTTACGTCACATTTGTTCATCGCCCTTCCCGCACTACAATTACATACCGTCACATAACCTTGACCTATACTACGTCATAACTGAATCTTCTCATTTTCATACATATATGCCAAATTGACTCCATTCACAGGCTACTATTATCTTGAACACCCTGTATTTGTGTGTGAAAACTTTCTCAGACATAATCACTGAGCCTAATATGGTATCTCTTACTGACATTTGTGTGTGAAAACTTTCTCAGACATAATCACTGTGCGTAATATGGTATCTCTTACTGACATTTGTGTGTGAAAACTTTCTCAGACATAATCACTAAGCCTAATATGGTATCTCTGACTGATATTTGTGTGTGAAAACTTTCTCAGACATAATCACTGAGCCTAATATGGTATCTCTGACTGATATTTGTGTGTGAAAACTTTCTAACTACTAATCTAGCATTACAATTTTGGAATATTTGTAACTTCTTGGTTACTATTCATGAATGTAAAAGAACTGATTTGATTTCAAAATTCTTGTATTTGTATAGGATTAGTATTCTATCATCTTTATTTACCTTCCAATACAATCACAACTATACAGTATACAATCCAGTTTATATCAATATATGCTCATGTCTACAATCATGACAAACTAACATGTATATTGAGACTGTTGAATTCCTTAAATGCTTCATAGATACAGAGGAAAAATATATGAATGGATATATGGCGCATAACTGGTACAATATACAATCGCTCTTAGGTTAATTTCACATACAAATCACAAAGTGTGGTTTAACATCGTCGATATGGAGCATTCGAAGAAGAAATTAAATTAGAAACAAAAAACTTACTTAACCTAAATTAGAGACAAATAATGAGCTAGTCAAGTCATACATACATAACAAATATTACACACATAAAAACGTGACCATGTAACTACAAGATAAAATCATCAACTTACAAGCATGCTTGTACGAGGAAGATTCAGATCAAAGATTCCATGTTTGGTTAAAAAGCTCTTTGGTTGAACGGGTTTCACTGAAAGACAATAGTAATGTGATTAAATGTCAGTAAGTAATGGAATAGACAAAAAGCATTTTAATTGGTAGCTTCTTCATTCTACACCAACCACTTGTTAAACAACTCAGTGCTCAGAACGTAACCTGCACATTAGAGCATGTGTCTGTTGTGATAGGAAGGCCACCCCCTAGACGAGCCAGAGCCACGGTAGTCTTTGATCTCACGTTCAATGTTTCCTAGTCTACACCACTATGGCATGGGGTTGGCTTGTGTTCTATGTGTAGGTTATTAAGTTTCAATTATCAATCCTTCCTATAAAAGACTAGCTGACCCCAATTCTGCTGGAGCAGAGCCAGGCATGATTGGGAATTAACTACCACAACATACACAATTTGACATTAGCTATGATAATATAATGGTTCACGTATGTAGCTGACTGAACTAATGGAGATAAAAGCATGTAATTGATTGATTGATGATACTACCATCATCACTGCACTTCAGTGAGTAACTATGTGTGCTCCGATCACTTTCCTACACTGGAAGATCTCAGCTGCAGTACATGTACTCCGTATCACTGGCAAGGGTCCCCAGTGTAATTTTGAAGATGGTGAAGACATTTTTGCAGGAATTTTAATCTTGTCTTAAAAATTTTGCCAGCTTTCCAGCCTGCTCTTCTCGATTTTGAACTGCCAAGGGTTCATTTACGTGCTCATATTGAACACAGGACCTACGTTTTATCATCTGTCTCTGATAGGACTAGGAACTCAATCTCACCTACACTGAGATTAGGGATCTGTGGAAAAATATCCAAATGGCCCTAAGAGGGAGCGAACCTGCTACCTTTGGCACTAGAGATGAGCATCTAACCTATACGCCACAGAGACCCCTGAAAGCATGTAATAAGTGGTGTTACTGTTCCATACTATTGATATTTTACATAAATAGTTGTACTGCCATAATCCCGACACGATGCATTAAATTAACACTATGATGCAAATTAATTAAACAAGCAACTTGTACCTTTAGCCATTGTTTCCAAAAATTCTAAATAAATTTTATAATTCAGCAAAAATGAAGCTTCATAGTCTCTTAAGCTTTTTGTTTCCTTCTTCACCTGAAAGTTAAAAACAAGAAAATACAAATTAAGTTAAATTAAAGATTGTTTACAAAAATGTTAAATAGAAATGATATATTCAAGTAGGTCGTTGCTAACTGTAGTACTGATTTTTAGGGCGGTGTAAGACAGGTGGGATGAGAGAAAGAGGAATTTAATGGCCACATGACTAGTGCAGTCACAACAAAGCTGTTCAGATTAGGATTTTCTAATTTATAACCACAAAAGAAAAACGTTGACCCTACAATGGATTTAACACAGGTTTTCCGTATGGGAGCAGCGCTCTAATCCATTCTGCCAGATGTTCCTCTTCAAGTATGTCATGCAGCTAAATACAAATGTTATATATTCACAAAAATTATATGTGGACTGATGTGTTCAATTCACTGGTTTATTTATTTTCTGAAGATCCATAAGACTTGCTGGAACTACAAAGTTTGTGCAATACTCTCTGTGGGATGCATGTCATTTCTGTTTAGAGGGAACAAACTATATGAGTCTATCCATCTTTAAACAAACAACAACCAACATAACACACTTGGTGATCCAAGACATCTCTTGGTAAAATTATAAATATTACAACACACATTATTATTTCTTTGCAAGGGCATGTAGGCACAAAGGGAACAACAAGCTGATATGCTTGCGAACATGGTTACTGTAGAACGTGGACTAGACATATATTCTGAATGCCCTAAGTTAGAACCCTACCTGAGTAGGAGTCTCAGCAGCACTAAGAATAGCACTACACGCCTGGAGCTGTTGGAGGTTTCTGGGTTTTAAAGAAAGTTAGGTACTTTCCCCCACTTATACAAAGGATGAAAACTCATAATTCCTGGGGGTTAAAAGAAGAAAAAGAATGCCTGAAGAGAGGCAGGTTGTGTAAACTATTCAAGAAGTGAGAGTATATCTGCAAAACTAACCAAACTGCAAGAATATCAAATCAAAAGGACTGTAGTGAGACAAAAGTTTTATGCTGGAAGCCAAAGAATAGTAAACCAACAAAGAACTGGTGTTGTCAGCCTGCACCCACCTAGGGACATCCTAATGAAGAGATTGGAGCACCAACTGGTTCGATGTGCAGTGATGATCTGTCAACTAAACTAAACACATTATTCCACAACTATTACACTGTTCTATTGTAAGCAAATTTGCAAGTTTCAATGGCTTGGCTAACTAAGAAAATACAGCACTGAAATAGAAAAAAGTGTTGAAAATTGCAATGCTGTATTTTCTTAGTTAACAATTGAACTAACTGTTCAATAAACATTCCAACATAACAAAATTGATCATGCTAATTATACCCTCTGTGCTTTCTCCTTCTCTGTTGGTATCCTAAGACGATAGCCAGGAACAATATCCTTAAACACCTCCATCAGTGATACCATGACATACTTCCGAACAGTCAGGGCAAGACCTGGTTCAGTATCTCCCAACATAAGAAAGCTCCTTCAGTTTTTCATCTAAAAAAACAGAACAATTTAAATCCTAAAATGCTTATGAACAAAGTAAAACTATAAAGTGTCTCAGATGATCAGACCATCAAGAATATGTGTAAAATATACTTTTACATAAGAACCAGATGTTGGATTCTTAAAATGGAACATCATTATATTTTTTAAAAACATTTAGTTTCACAATTGAAAGAGACATACTCACTTTAGTTGATTTTTGTTTCCACAAATATGTTGATGTCTTCAATATATTCACATCAATGACCTAGTGTATTCTCAGTGGCAGCGTATGGGTATGAAGCATGAACATTTAATAAGGCAGTGGAAAACACATATGTGCTTTTGAATATAAGTGTTACAGAAGAGTCCTCCGTATATCATAGACAGAGAAGAGAACAAATAGATATATCCAAAAAGAACTCAAAATCAAAGAAAAACTAGCTGATGCTACAAAAAAAGAAAATTGAGATATTTTGGACATATAAAAAGATCTGAAGGGCTGGAGAAGACCATCACGGAAGGAGGCATACCGACAAAGAGAAGAAGAGGAGGAAGGCCACGGAGAAGTTGGATTTAGGATATAACCGACGGTTTGAACATGACAGCTGCAGAGGCGGGACAT
The DNA here is from genome assembly GCA_020796225.1 of Arion vulgaris. NCBI lineage: Eukaryota > Metazoa > Mollusca > Gastropoda > Stylommatophora > Arionidae > Arion > Arion vulgaris. The sequence continues at coordinate 41,703,635 of CM036756.1, read as the reverse complement.
CTGGCCTATGATAGAGAGAAATTCGGGAGGACTGCTGGGGTGGCAAAAGTTCTGCTTAGGACAAACTATTTGATGATGATGACTTAACTCCTTGTTGACTAAACGCCACACTACGTTGCTCTGGGTTGGACGCCTTTTTTATTAGAAGCCATATTAAAGATTGTTTTTATTCTTAAAAACAAATGGCTTGTAAAAACATGGCTTTTGTCCAGGTCCACTAAGAGTTCAATCTTATCTTTTAGCTGCTCATTTTAGTATCCATATTTCAGCTACTACACTTTTCAGAATGAGTTTCATTTAATTTCAAGAATACCAACATAAATTAAACATATATTTTTCTATAAATGCTTTGAACAACAAGCAAGCAAATAAATCAATAAATACTGAATGCTATCCCCATATGTGATTGGTATTAATATAGGCAAAAATATATTAAAAACTGACTTTCACTGCTAACCCTGTATGTGATTTGTTTTGGTCTAGAGCAGTGTTTCACAACCTTCTTTAATATCCTGCTCCACCTCAATGCTTGAATAATTAAATGCCAACCCTAATTCTGGTCTAATTCTTATGATCAGATTTTGCTGTGCGCAAGAATCTTTTACAACCTGTTTATCTGGGGGTTTTTTTTATATCCACAACATTCTTCTGTAAAACCCCATCTCCTTGGCATCTAGTGATCTTATTGATTGTTCTTCATTGTCCATGATTCATTGTCATACAGAAGTATTGGTTCAATATAGCACTGGAGTATTCTATTCTGCAGTGTAGTTCATACACTGTATGTCTTTTCATTTTCCCAAAAGCTGCTACCGATTGAGCTATTTTACTCCTTACCTGTGTTGTACACCTTCCATCTGATATTATATAACACCATATTCCATATTATGATAAACAAGTATTCAACAATGAACAGGAGTGAAATCAATCAGCAAATATGCAACATGTTCATTTAGATAAGACTTAGTACCATCAAGTAACTAATGTAAGAATAATCACACATCTGTATGCTATAGAGATTATACTCTCAAGTTTTTATAACTAAAGTAATACATTGTAATCAGGTTTTTGATATCATCATCATCAAGTATCTTCGAAACTTGGCTCCCATGACAACAGTGCTGAAAAACTCTCTGTTCTGTGCAAGGTTGACCAGCGCAGCAGTCATTCTCAGATCATCAATGACCATCTTGCACCCATCATCTTCTAGACTTAAATAATATTACTGAACACAAGACAACACATTAATTGTGAACATTCTTAGAAAGCAACAAAATAACGAATACTTTCAAATAAAAAAAGTAAATACATTATTTTGTGGATCTTCCAGCACAGCATTAGATAAAGAAGCAATCTTCTGTTTTTTCTCTGCCAGTTTGTTCTTGCGGTAGACAAGCAGTTCTGCGGCACTCAATGTGGCTAGATATGCTTTTTCACTTTCTGTTTCCTTTTCAACACTGGGTTTTGTCAATTCAGCCTCCTCTATTTCATTTTCCGGCACTGATGTCTTATCAACTGGCAACTGTTGATCTATGTCTGTCGAGGGACAAAACAATTTACATATAAAAGTTAATTACTTAAGAGAAACATGGCAAGTATTGTTCCACACAGTATTTTTACTGCATTTTGGGTTTCTATGTGTGATCTAGAACAGCGTTTTCCAAACTGGGGCAGTGAGTTATTTACATGGGGTCCTCAAGCGATTGAAGAAGTATTATGATCTTTGACATTTCAAACAGACAAATATTATTTTTTTAAACATGTATAAAAAGTGGTAAACTAGTTCCGCTACGAAATCAAAGGGCCCAGACCAAACTGGAGTCTAAATGTCTGACAGGACAAAATTAAAGATCATTTGAAGTTTTCAGCAGTCTGAGAACATTGTTTACTAATGTAACACAGATAATTCATTCCTGTCCATTTTCAAATATCAACTTTTGGGGTCGCGTCAGCAAAATGTATTCAAAAAAGGTCTGCGGTAATGCAAAGTTTTGGAGCCGCTGATCTAGAACACCACTTGTTAGTCTCTCTTTGTGAATGGTATGTGGTTGGAGGAAAAAGAGTATAAGAAAGGTGTGTGTTAGTTTACAGCTGCAACATTTTGTACCTTTCAGCTCAGCACATTTGAATTTCAGCAGTATTTAAATTGCCACTAGCTATCTTTTTTTTTTTATTATTTGTATGAAATAAGAGCATAGGACCATTACTAAAGTTCACCATTATTTTTAGAAAGTCTGCACCAAAGTATTTCTGTGCACCTCATTGCATCACTAATTATACATGGGGCATTGTTCTGCCAAGGAATCTACATTCGCTCTAGAACATGTTGTCATGAATGTAGTTATATTCTAAAGAAGAGAACTAGTAATCAAGATAATAACTTCCCAAATATGCTTGTACCCAGTTATGCGCCTATAAGTAGGCCAGCACATCTGATTTTTGCGCTGCTCTTTATTTACTAGGGTAGCTTCCCTAGGCCCCTTCATCGGTCGCCTCTTATAACAAGCATTGTAGGTCGCGGTGGTACTATTCTTTGCTTCTCTTGCGGGCCCGGCACCACACAGGCGGTTTCTCTGATCAATTTCTCATGCTCAGAAGTTCAAATAGAGAGATAATTTACTCTATAAATCCAGTGATAATCCACAGCGGTAGCTTAATTCTGTGTAAGATATCTGAGTATAGTCACTAACTGTATGTGTACATGCTTCAAGCAAATCTTGTACTAGGCACAGCTAGCAATTTTGTCATTGCCAGTTAAATCCTAGCTTTCCTTTTTTATCACTGCTCGCTTTGCCAGACTGATGTGATGCAGTCTGTTTCCAGTGTCAACACATGAAAGTAGAGTATGGTCTTAGCACTCTAAAATATCCTGACTTCTTTCATCTTAATTATTCACTGCATCTTTAAACATGCTATGTTGTACATGAGCAATGATTAGAATAATGTTATGAAAATGAAAAGTCAAAAGATGTTTTAAAGGAAGCAGTGGCAGCGCATTTGCTTTCTAGGCTCTATTTGATCCAGATGAAAAGAAATTTTTCAGGCTGCAAATAGATCTCAGGTAGAACCAGTCTTAATTTGTTAACAGAGAAACGCTTGGCAGTAAAGGTGTTTGGCATAATACTGACCACATCACCAATCACGTACTGCTGACCAAAGAAAAACATGGGTCTAAAACTGTATCCCAAATATACCATATGATAGGAAAATTGGATCTTTACTACTGGATATATATATGTAGGAAGAGATCGACCTGAAAACCTCAGATGTGATATAAGGATGTCTGTAAGCAAGATTTTAAAACTCTTGATATAAACACATAGGAATCAGTCGCCAAAGACATATGTACCTGGAGAAAGTAGGTGCACAGTTGAATGTTGCATTTTAAGCACAATCTGATCAAATAAACAGAGAGAAAAAAGACGTTACTCCAGGATACAATCTCATCTTGAGACCTGCCTCAACAGTTAAGTGTGAGAATTGTGAAAGAATGTGACTCCCACATTACACTCATAGTCCCAACAGAGCTACAAAGTACCTATCCAGTAGTGGCGCAGTTCTATGATACTGTGTTTTCAACGGACATAAATCTTACAATTATTACCTTCCCTGCTTTCTGCCACATCTTTCTCAGCTACTCGTTTGATAACCTTTCCCTTGGCTATAATAGGAAGCATCATCTTCATATTTTGAGACTCCTTGTCTGCTGCAAATGTTCTTGGCAGCTGTTCATATTCTTCTGCCTCATCTTCCTCCGTCCGTTTCCTTTTCTTGCTTCGTGGCTTGCTTCTACAATAATACACATTATTTTGCAACATATATATTTACATTTGTAACATATAGCAACTGAAGGACTCTATGTCCCATAGTAAATATTTAAACTTATAAGACAACCCTTTAGTATAACTTTCAACACACTAAAAAATGTATACGTTGACCCATTTAACAATGTATACAAGTTACTAAGAGCCTACCTGTGTGGTACCAGGGCCTGCAAGAGAAGCAAAGAATAGTACCACTGCAATCTACAATGCATGTCGTAAGAAGCGACTGATGTAGGCCCTATGGATGCTACACTAGACCATATATATATATATAAATAATATACACACACAACAGCAAGGAAAGAAGAGCCGCCGGTACCATCATTCTGTTCCAAGATGGTACCACAATAAAAACACTGAAGAACTCTCTACCAATTTCAGAGAAGAGCAACAGGCAATTGTCGATGTCAGGAAAATACTAAAGGAAAAAATACAGAAAAGCAAACTTGTCTTTCTGTGCGACTATATGTCAGTTCTGCAGACTAAATAAAGGGAAACAAGATAATATTAAAGAAAGCTGACCCGTTGGATACCGGCTCACTGTGGCAAATAAAGAAAAGAGAGAGAAGATAGACTGGCTAGGATGAGATACAACCTAAACACCCAGTGTCACTACCAGAGATCAAGACATACAAAATTATGGATGCAACAAACCAACAGTGAGCACACACAAGACCCCATTAGCAGACGCAACAGAAAACAATAATCTTTGGACTCAAACATGCTGCCGGCGCGACCACCACATGCACAGATAGAGTTGCTCAGACTGAAACAGGCTCAAGAGCACATGCTGCAGTCCTTCCACTATACATACACCAGCAAAATGAAACATGATATCATGAACAAAGCATACAGAGAAAGATTTGGGGAACCCTCATGGAAATTTTAACTGACATGCAGCTACATTGAGGCAACACATCTCATAGTTTAGACTTGGCATATAGAGCCGATCGCAAAGAGGAAGAAACAATTAAAGTTTACAGTGTATTTTCTCATAATCCATTCTTTTATTTCCCTTGTGGAACATTATGCTGTAATTGTTCATCCCTTATTTCTATTTCAGTGCTGTATTTTTCTTAGTTTCATCAGACATGACTCCGCTCGAACAGCCTCACATATCCACCAATCATACCTGACAATATGCTACAGTACTTTAAAGATAAAGTAGCCCTTTTCTTCTACCTACAATGATCAAGTATGCATTAAATGGTGTGTCATTTCTGCAGAGAGTGATTGAGCCAAATGGGAAAAACGGGTGCAATAAATCTAGCCTTTACCTTTAAAAAAAACAGACACGCAAATAAAGATAATCTGTATTTATGAGTCATTCATCCTTCAACATAGTACATTTCTCTTACTTAGTCAGTGTTTAAATTGATATTTATAGATTGATTGGACCATCATCATTGCACTTGTACTCATAACCATGTGTACTCTGATCTCTTTCTTACACAGGAAGATCTCAGCAACAGTGCACGAACTCTGTTTCACCAGCAAGGGTGCGATGTGTGGACCATCATCAACACACTTGTACCAATAACCATGTGTACTCTGTTCTCTTTCTTACACAGGAAGATCTCAGCAACAGTACATGGACGGCAAGGGTCTCCGATATGATTTAGAATAAGGTAAAAATATTTTATAAAAACTTTTTTTTTTAAATCTTTCTAATGAATTTTGCCCAGGCAGCTGCTTTCAAGCCAGCTATTCTCGATTTGGAACTGCCAATGGTTCTTTTATGCGCTCAACTTGAAAGTGGGACCTATGTTTTATCGTCCGTCTCCGATAGAGCGGGAACTTGGTCAGGGATCTCTGGGAAAATATCCTGATGGCTCCACGAGGGCGAACACCTAACCTCTACGCCAGAGATACCCGCTTGATATTTATACTCTCACCATTCACCACAGTACATTTCTCTTACTTACTCAGTGCTTAAATTGCCTTTCAGAAAGTTGTTTGCATTTTTCAGGCGTTGAAAATACTGAACATCCACATCAGACAAACCATTATCTTCCTCCTCCTCAACATCATCGTTGACCATAGCATTTTGTTGCTGTTGTTGCTCCTTCTGCTGTTTCTTATTATAATTTTCTTGTATTGTCTTCTTCTTCTTTTTCTTTTTGTCTGCTTTATGTAGTTTGCCTTGTTTAGCTAAACGGTTTGTTCTTTTGTTGGCAAGCTTGGACAAGCTGGCCTTGTGAGAGCCTGCTTTAGTTTTAGCCTTTTTAATCTGTAATAAAAAGAATAAAATATTTGAGTTGGTATAAAAGGCTATACATCAAAGTAAAATTGACAGATGTCAGCTCTGAGTGCCTCCCTATGGCCAGTCTGATCTGATACCGTGCTACAGTATAACTCCAGATTTTATACTTTTAAAAGGAGTATTTTCTGTTTGTAAAATCTTAGTTATTTTCATCTGTACAAATGCGAGTCTTGTAGGATAATATGCATACATTTGATCGAAATTTGGATATGCCTGTCCTACATGTCATAGGGTGGAAGCAATGTACCCATGTTCTCTGCGCAAACCAATCAGATCCCAAGGAGTTGTTAATTTGGTCGATAAGAAGGAACACTAACAAACAACATAGTGGAAGTTATTTTTTAAATTATTTAAACTATCATATATTATTTAAATTTGTCATATTGTTTACCAAATATGAAAGTGTTCAGACATCAAGCATTAACTTGGTCAATTTACTATTACTAATAAATTACTGTGAGCATCTGTAAATTAAGCGGTAGTGAGCTTGATCACAACTCAAGCGTACCTGGTTCAAACTTCGCTGCGGGCAAGTCTGGTAGCAAATTAGTCCCCTTGGATTTTTACAAAAGATAAAAATAGTCCGAACCGTTCAGAAAGCAATGGCAAACAACTGAATGTATAAGTAGTGTCTAGAAAATCGATGACTCATTTACTGTTGTTGATGGCTAAGTCCTGTAAAGGATATGCCACAATTTTCATTTCAGTAAATTACTAGATCAGGTTTTTGGTATAATACTGATACTTGCTATCAAAGCTCCGATTTTAGACAGAAAATTAAAAACAAGACCAAACGACATAAAAGCAGTCACATTTCAGATTTTAAAACTTTGAAACACATTTATTATTTACTAATCTGATCAGCTGCGACACTGGATAATCGATATTAATCCATGTTAAAAAAGATACCAGATATAACATCATAATAATAAACCTTCAGTTCCCTCAAGAGCACAGAAACTCAACAAGCATTCACCATTTATTTATGTGCATTACAGCCTTTCAATATATTCCTGGTCCCCTGAAGTCGGGGTAAGGATCACCTATATATAAGGAGCATCAGAAATGGAAATCGGGGAAAGTCATGTGTTGACAGTGCTGCAATCAATGTTCAGCTTGTATGTGGGCTCACAAATATCGAACATGAGGAAGAATGGATATTGGTGCCTTCAATATATGGGAAACCCTTTCTACCATAATTAAATTAGACACGGGTTGCAGAGAAAGGAAATCCTGTGGCGTTGGATACAGTGGTCAAGGCCATCATTAATTAAAAAACTATAATGAAAATGATATAATTACAACAGATGGATCAGTAGTTCGCCAGGAAAAATTCACAAGGGCCTTCTCTGCAAGCTCATATGGCAGAAGTGTCAAGGAAGCCACTGGTGAATTTAGTATGCCAACAAGTAGTATGACAATGGAAGTACTGGTGGTGACAAAGGCACTACTCTGACTGGAGTCATAAAACTACACTCATACATGCATACTGAATTATTCATTAAGTATGATCCGAAAGGTTAAGGGTACACAGACAATAGACTGAATCACTACAAGCGTCAACAATTAACAGAATTACATTCATCTTTGTTGCGGGACACATGGGTGTCATTGACAATGAAGAGAGCAGACATGATGCTTGGATCTACAACCATATCAGGGGTCAGCCAAAAAGCACTAACATTTTGAATGCCCTCATAGAATGTGGCCGTAAAGAGGATTTTCATCTAAATCAATTCATGTCAACTGTTAGATTGCAAGAACTTGAATTGAATATTGGAGTGATCCAAAAACAGCGCAACAGGTGTATAGGTAGGCTTAAGAATCTTCTTCTTTGAACGCTCCATATCAACCACTCTGTGTGATTTGTATGTGATAGAGCCTAAGAGCGATTGTCATTGTGCCATGCACCTACAAGCAGGCCAGCACATCCGATTTCTGCGATGCTTTTATTTACTAGAGTAGCTTCCTAGGTCCTACTTCCTGCCTCTTACAACATGTCTGGTTCTATTATATTAGAACACTATCAATTGACAATTGTTTTATTGTGACAACTTCTGAATTTGCACATGTCTCTCTTGCCTTTCAGCTCATCCCTAACACTCTTTTCAAAAGATTCTGAACCTTTGCATAATGTTGTTTTCCACATAACTCGGTCATCAGATAGTTTTCACATTTGTTGGGACCAATAGAAAAGTTCTCAATTGAGGTCTTGAGACATCCTTATATATCTGAGCAGTGGTCTGCCTTGGTGCCTCTTCCCTTCTAAAAATTTACAGAACAACACTTGTGGTATGCGGCTATTGTCAGTTCTTCTCACAAGTCACATGCCCTAGTTTTCAACGCTGAGCATGTCCATGATGGAAGGCAATTTTGCATGTTGCAGCACTTCAGAGTTGGTGATCTTGTCGTACCATCTGATGTGCATAATCTTGCGGAGATATAGAAGGTGAAAGATGCTACGTCTCCTCTTGTAAAGCTTGTCCATATTTCTGAGTCATATAGTAAAGAGCTAATTACACATGCTCTATATTTGAATTTTCGTCAGCAATGTTAAATTTGCGTTGTCCAACAGCCACGCTATCTTTGAAGTCAGATAGTTTGCAGAATGTAGTAGCCGCACTACTACATATTCGAGTGTTGCTTTCTTCATCAAGAAAAAGGCTGGCGGTGTCTATGGACAAAAGATAGCAAAATCTTCACTTTGAACAGGTTACTATTTAAAGTAAAGTGATATTTGTTGGTGTGTTATTTCCCTCACATAAAGACCATTGTTTTTGGTGATTTTATTCACTTCTTAGTCACGAGAAAATAGGTGGCATACCTGGCCAAATTATTGATTAGGGATTGCAAGGTAGCCTCAGTGTGTGCGACTGTCTTAAAGTCTTAACTGTCTGTCTAGGGCAGCATCGTCAGCGAAAATGAGTTCTTGAGAAAGACCTGAGAAAGATTTCTGTTACTTCTGTCTTGACTCTTAAGCAAGCCAGTTGAAGAGGGAACCATCAGATCAATATCATTGAGGGGCGGGCGAATCAAAACATCGCCATCAACATCCCCGAAGGCATGCGCATGGTTTAAATTTAAACCACAAAAGTCAAAAACAAAAGGACTGCGAAGAAGATGCCAAAGTTTGGTCCAAAGAGAGTTCGGACGACACGACCCTATGTGACTCCACTCTTAACTTCGAAACTATTAGATGTGCTGCTATCCAGCTGTATGCTGGCTTTCATAAGACATGAAATCTCAGAATATCTGATTGATGAATTATTAATTATTGAATTTATGATAAATTGATAAACTAAACTTACAAAAACTTTGTACACGTTGCTTGAACTTACCATCTTCATCAATCCCTTCTAAAGTCAAATGAACTTCCGTCTATCAGCTTCTACTTTATCAATAAATGTAACCAAGTGACTATTATTCTGCACAATGTTTTTTAAGTAACCTAAGATTACATGAAGCGATTTCTTGAAGAATTATCCACATGTAAAGTTAAGGGAGTCGCCATCTTTAATTAAGGGACATAAGTACAAACAATTCTCCCACACTCATATAACAATATTATCATCAGGTGCCGTGCCGGTGGGTGTAGGCGATCATGGGTCACAAATCTCTGGTGTTTGCTATCATCTCAGATGTTAACGCTCTTCTGCGATATGAAGTCAGGCTATCCAGCATTTTCTCTCTCTGTATCTTCCTCTGTCTCATCTCCCTGCGATGTTACCTGTTATTACGATGTGTTCTGAATCTCCCTTTCTCATCACATGTCCGAAAATGATGACTCTATTTTATTATATTGATGATAAGCTTTCTCTGTGTCTTGACCTCATTCAACACCTACACATTGATAATTTTAGCATTCCATTGGACACTCATCTTTCTTCTGTAAAACCACATCTCTATGGCCCTAAGAGATTTTTCGATTTGTGTGTTTATTGTCCATGACTCACATCCATGTCAGTATTGGTTCCGCCTGTGTGGTATCGGAGCCCACAAGGAAAGCAAATAGTACCACTCGACCTACAAAGCAACCATAGAGGCGACTGATGTAGGCCCTAGGGTTGCTACCTAGTAAATAAAAGCAGGGCAGAAATCGGATATGCTGGCCTACTTGTAGGCACACAATTGGCATAACGTATAATCGCTCTTATACTCAGATAACATACAAATCACGGAGTGGTTGACAGTGGGTCAATATGGAACATTCGAAGAGGGAAGAAGGTTCCACAAATCTGCATGGTCTTATGTGGATCTACTGTTGGTAAGATACAAGTGTTCACAATAATAAAAGAGCAGACAGACTTGCATGAAAAGATGATCCGTGGAATATATATCTTCTTCGTTCGATCTACATTAATCCCTTGTTAAACCGCTCTTTATGGTCCGTATATGATTTGTACCTTAAAGAGTGCATTCATTGTGCCATTTAGGTGACTGCAGACCTGAAGGCCAGCACTTCCTGTTACTGCATGTTTTTACTCTGGTTTGATTCTCTAAGACACCCCCCACCCTTCCCAAAAACCTAGGAGTCCATTCACCTAGGCGAACCAGACTCCCGTTAGTCTTGGACCTTGTGGTCAAAGTATCCGGTCTACGCAACTAGGAGGTGAGGTTGGCTTGTGCATTCTACAGATCATCCTCAGGCTACCAATTTTCACTATTTGTATATCCTAAGAGAGACTACCTGATCCTAACTCTGTTGGATGCAGGACACACCTTGTAGACCAGGAAGATATATAAAGGGGATATTGTTTGGCTGCTCAATACCTTCCCTCTGAATAAGAACATGGCAATATTAATAGTTTAGAATTATACTATGTGTGAACGGGATTAAATGCAGAAGAGAATCTTCTTCCATTCACTTGCTATGAATTTAGGTGTAGTCAGAGTTTCTGGTATGTTGCATCTGACTGATTTTTGCATGAAAGTCCTTATTATCAGTGTCCCCCACCATACAGGAATGCTTTCTCCAATTTCAGAGGTACAGAAGAGAATGAGTAGTATATTTAATCAGTGAGTCACTGAAACGATCATCACGCATGCCCTTCAACATCTGTTGGCGGAGACTGAACATCTATAAGTCTGTCTGGAGTTTTATAATGTTGGTTCAATAACCAATAAGTACTCAAGCCAAACATTCAGTTTGTCTCACATCTTGTGCTTAATGTAGTAACTTTCACAACTGGAATTTACTAGCACTTTCATTAAAATAATATACACTCAAACACTCTTCAAAAGGTTGTTCACATCAAAGATCGCCTACGCAAAAGGTGGACCTTAGAGATAACAGAGGTGATGAAAAATACTGTTTATGAAACGCACGTAAAAGCATGTTCAAGCAATCTTTTCTTATCCTGATGCTGTGAGGCAAAACAGGATTCGAGAAAAGGAATAAAAGAAGACACTCAACACACAAAATACAACAAAAAGACTACCTATCTTAGAGTGAAAAAGAGAGAGGTGACAAGGAAGAAAAACAAAAGAGAGAGAGGTGACAAGGAAGAAAAACAAAAGGGAGAGAGATGACAAGGAAGAAAAACAAATGGGAGAGAGGTGACAAGGAAGAAAAACAAAAGGGAGAGAGGTGACAAGGAAGAAAAAACAAATGGGAGAGAGGTGACAAGGAAGAAAAACAAAAGGGAGAGAGGTGACAAGGAAGAAAAACAAATGGGAGAGAGGTGACAAGGAAGAAAAACAAATGGGAGAGAGGTGACAAGGAAGAAAAACAAAAGGGAGAGAGGTAACAAGGAAGCAAAACAAACAGATGAAAATAAAGAATCTGATAGTCCTAACATAGACATTATTTACACATTTTTTTTAAAAACCACACAAATCAAGATTTTGTCATTTATTTTTCTCACAGCAGTCAATATTATTTTTCATCAGTTTTTTCTAATTTCTAATGAAGTGATAAACAGTTATACATATTATGCACCATAGAAAATCTCTCAATCCACAACAAAAAACAAAATTTTACACACTTGTAATCTAATGACTACTATCTAAATCAAACATTGAATCTTAAGTCCATAAAATTGCCAGGTCTACAACCTATACTGTCTGAACTATGCATGCACAAGGTTATCATGCAGTGTATACCATTTCACTGTGAAATAGCCCATGTGTTGCCAGGGCTCTCAAGGGGAGCACAGAATAGTAACATTGTGACCTACAAGGCATGTCGTAAGAGGTGACTGAGGTAGGAGCCTAGGAAGCTACCTAATAAATAAAAATGTCGCAGAAATCGGATGTGCTGGCCTACTTGTTTGCCATATAGCTGGCACAACATACAATTGGTCTTAGGCTGAGATCGCATACAAATCACAGAGATTGGTTAACAAGTGGTCAATATGGAGCGTTCAAAGAAGAAGAATGTGAAATAATAGAAAAGGAGACAGCAGACTAACAGGCCAAGGAAGGGGACGCAGATGAGAAACTGGATGTACTAGTTATGTATGATGAAAAGAAAACAAACCAATCAAGAACCCTGAATATATCAACACAGGATGACTACCAAAATATGAGCTGATTAGAACCAAGTTTCCATTATGTGTCTCAAAATAGGGCACAATCGACTCCACAGTTACATGTACACAAAATTCAAGATTGACACCTCAACAATGTGGACAGGAGATAGAAAAGTAAATACTTCCCAGTGAAACAACACTGTAAAGAAAACTACATGGACCTCTGTGTAAGCTACAAAAAACAGTGATGTCTATACAAGAATCAACATTGACTACATAGATAATATTTCAAGTGAACGAAAGGAATGAAACAAAGAAACATGAAATCAAAGTAAATGATGCTACTATACAAGATTTTATCTTTGTTTCAGAAAGTTCATCTTTAATTTGATTTTAAATATCAGATATAAATGGGATACTTTACTGCTAAAAATTTCACATAAAAAGATGACTAAAACTCAAACTATTGTGTCTTTAAATTAAAGATTTATTTGTAAATTGACAATCTAGTACTAAATTATGAAAATTATATTACATACAACAATAACAATATCAGTTATGCTTCAGCTGCAATTACCAATCAAAAAGGAGAGCCACGATAGTGTAGCGGTTACAGCACCTGCTTTGTAGGAGTGTGGTCCAAGGGAACCATCAGTATGCATACTCTGCGATGTCTGTTGGGGAGACTGAGCAGTTATATGTCTGCCCAGAGTGCAATGACGTCAGTTTAGTAATCAATAACCCAGGATAAAATGGGAGTGACATGTGAACAGTATCTGTCTAATACAGAATATCAAAGCTGACTAAGCTATAGATCAGAGCACCATTTTTAAACTTGAACCACCTCTTGAGTCAGAGATGGTACGCCTGTATGGTAGGGGACACTGATAATAAGGAAAGCAGGCCTTCACACAAAAATCAGAAGCACCATACCAGGCCTGAATTCATAGTGGGTGAATGCAAGAAGCAGATGAAGACTCCGCACCCAACACTTAATAATCACATGAACAAAATTCAACCACGACACACTCCAGAGTGCCAGCTGTGTGAACATCATCATGAAACCGTTCACCACCACCTCTTCAGGTGTCAAGAGCTAGATGATGTCCGGATCTAGATCCTTATTCCTCCAAGACCAAAGAAATGGAAAACATTATATGGAACAAAAGAACAACTCACAAATACATGCAGATACCACTACATATCATTGGGACGAAGGGCAAGAACTGTGCTGCTGGATCATTGAAGAAGAAGGAGAATAAGCTATATTTTTTCTTTGTTAATTTTTTGTTCTTCATACCATTATCTATGAGAAAAATATTTTGAATCTTGAGTTAGGTTTCCATGTAAACATGTTTCCTCTATTTGTATTTGTATTCCACTCACTGTATTTGTAACTCTTCATAAACATACACTCCACAGCAGATAATATGAATAAAAGAATAAATAATGTGTACATTCTTTAACAACAGCAGTTAATCTATTCATCATTGCTGGAATACTTCATATTGGTATGCATCTAAGAGATATGGTTAGTTTTACTTGACTTGTTCCAGTAAGATCCTGGTGAGAAAGTGGAAAATGATAGCATACATTTATTTTGTACAAAGTTAATCATTACCAGTAGTATATAGGATAGTTATAATGTCTTTACAACTGAACATGTATCTGTAAAAAGCAATTTATATGAGCTGATTTGTAATGCATTTTCCAATTACATGTATACATGCATTTGCTATGTATATGCATGGTCTCAGGTTCTCAGTCAGAGGTGTCATATTAGGTGCTATGACTACGCCTGGAGTCATAGCAGGAGGACAGAGAAAAAATTGAAGTAGAAGACCGCCTTTTGGATAATGCCAAAAGCAATTGGTGACACTGTGACTGCTTGAATTAAGAATCAAATGTGATACATGTAGAATGGAGAGCATTCCAGAACAAATAAGACATATATATAGCCAACAATCTATAGACACTATCAGAATGTATATTCTTGGTCATCTGCTGAAAGGGACTCAGCACCTATGGGTCAGCCAGAAACATAGGTAAGACAGCTCTGTTATACAATAGAGAGTTGTAGTAGCGTAATTGTTCGTGAACTCGTTCTAGGCTAGTGGCCGGGTTCAATTTCAGTGGCCGTGGAATTTTTTCAGACCGTAAGGGCTCTCATGTCTACCCAGTGTTAGTTGTGCCAGAAAAAGCACTGAGAAGTAAAGGTGGCAGCCTGGTGTTGAACACATCACCCATCATGTGTCGACGGTTAATGAAAACAGACCTAACACTGTGTCACACTATATACCATGTGGTATAAAAAGGGTTCCTTTACTTTTTTTACTTGCTACTATGTATGTAGAAGTCGAGAGGATAGGCGAGAGGAAGGCCATGAAAAGATGGTTAGATGACATAGCAGAATCATGTCAAAGAGCAAAAATAACAATCACCTAAGCCACCAGAACAGCGCAAGAGAAAAATAGAAAACCATGACACTGGGCAACAACCCGGTAGCAGTGTGACGACAAAAGAAGCAGAAGAACTATGCAATGGAAAATATTCTCTGCTACTTACCAAGCAGACCGTGTCTCCACAGCCTGTTTCCGAACTAGTCTTTTCTTGTCATCTAAACTGCTAGCTAAATGTTGAACAACTTGTGCCTGATGAGGAACAACAGTGTAGCTGGGCAAACAAGTCAAATTTTCCAAGCACTTCAGAGCAGCCATACGTGTTTTCTGTGATGCAACAAATAGTCAAAACAAATTAATATTGGGGAAAAAACTGAAGAAACATTCTACAAAATATGAACAGGCATGAAAATTAAGATCCACATTTTGAGACATCAACAAATCTGCTTAAATAAACAGAAGAATAAAGTGTGCGCATATATAAATCTGAAGGGAAACAATTCAAAAATATATATTCATCCATATGAACAGTATTAGAATTAGTATAGTACTCAGAAAGGAAAAAAGTGAGTGGTAGGAGAAAGTTCAAAATAAACACTCTATGGTCAACATGAAATACAAGCCCATTGAGCAAGAAATGAGAAAACAAAATGGAAACTGGCAGGAACATTTTTTTAATCAATAGAGTATGTAAAGTCATAGATTTCATGAGTATATGAAATATACTCATGTACTGGCTGATGTAACTAAGACAATCAAAAGCCATGGTGTTTGTAAATTAACAGGTCCACAAACAATAAAATATATAAACTATATTTAAATGCTGTTTTACAAGTGAAAGAAAATCTTCTTTGAATGCTCCATATCGACCACATGTTAATCACTGTGTGATTTGTATGTGATATGAGCCTAAGATCAATTGTGCGTTGTGCCAGTTATGTGCCTATAAATAGGCCAAAACATAAAATTTCTGCGATGCTTTTTATTTACTAGGGTAGCTTCCCTAGGTCCTACCTCAGTCGCTTCTTACAACATGCCTTGTAGATTCTCAGTAGTACTATTCTTTGCTTCGCTATGGGCCCTGGCACCACACGGGGGAGATAATGTCCATTGATATGTATATGTCCCTCATGTTTTTAATGTGAGATGCATTTAACCTGTAACATAATTAACATACTCAAGCACAGAAAAATAATAGTTGTCTCACCATCGCAGAATCACTTTTTGTAAGTTCAAGAAGGCGACCAATCAGAGAATCTACACTTGGGACAATCACATCCGGGGCATTTATCACAGCACTGCACAGTGTTGTCAATGTCTGGTTGTGACTGGAGTTGCCAGACTGATCCAAACACAGAAGGAGAAGAGGGACTAGCTGATAACAGTATATAAAACAATTCATTAGTTTTTCATATTAGTTATTCAAAATGACTTATAACCATAAACATTTTATGCAACATTATCATCACGAGGTTAGGCAGTCTGAAGGTGTTGAAGTTATTTAATCATGTTACCTCTGAAGTTGGAGTAAGAATTTCTAAATGGCGAGGGACACTGGTGATATGGAAAGCAAACCTTCATGCAAAATTCAGTCAGATGTGCCATACTAGGCCTGAATTCGTAGCAGGCAACAAGAAAAAAATAATCTAGTGATGTCTCTACACTATATCATGTCCAAAAGCTCATTATATCAGTATAGGTTAAACACTTAAAGCTCTGCAGAATAAATGTCTTTAACATCACATGTTGTGTATTGAATTATGTGAAAGGAAATATGTGAATAACATAAAATATGCATATGGTTTTATGTGTTTTAACTATATTTCATTTCATGATTCAGCTCTGATGGCCTTCAAAGGAGAAATCAGATTGTTTTAAACCATGCTACAGTATTACTCCAGATCTGGTAGATTAAAGTGGGGGTTTTCTGCTTTTCTAGAGATTTGAGGTTCTATTGGCTACACTTTGCATACACTTTGGCTAAAATTCAGATGTGTCTGTCTTACATGCTGTAGGGATCTAATGTGGGTGCAACATACTCATGTTCTCAAACCACACAGAACACAAAGAGTGGTTAACTTGGCTCAAAAGAATGAATGCAAACAAACAACACAATATTTCAGATTTCAATAAAGAACAGAGAGTGTTGTCTCTCAAATATAATAACATACTAACCTTACTGAAGTGTGGCTTCATCACCTGAAGTGGCAGATTGGAAGTGATCTGTGATAAGGCTACTAGATAATTCTGTTTGATTTCTGCAGACAACAAGTATCATTAGTTGCAGACAAATAAATGATATATGTTCACTTAATATGAAAGACTGAACAAATATTCATCATCATCAGTACTAGTCTTTCCCAAGGCAGAGACAAAAATATTTCCACTCATTTTGATCCTACCATTATGGCAGGATCTTCATGAGCAATTTATATTTTTTTCTGTCTCTATTTCTATGGCTGTTTGCTTTTTCTAGAGTGTGTAGCAGCATGTCCCACAACCTACCCCCTTAACTGATTGGCTCCCATAAGCTGCTGGGAGCATCACTGTGTATTTGTTTTAGATCTATCTTAAAGAAAATTAATTTACCTACGAAATGGTATATTACTCATAAAAATCAGTTAATAATTAAGAAACTGCAGCTGAATTTGTACATACACCTGCAATGGGAAAATGGGACCTAAATTTAATTCAGTGTAGTTTCTGGGGTAATAAAGAACAGAATCACTGTCTAATCACTGTCTCCTCTCAACGCATGTAGTAAAAGGTGACGAATGAGGCAGGTCATGGGGTTGGTGATCCTACACTGTTAAAAAAAGCAAACAGCTATAGAAACAGACACAGAAAAACTTAACTTGCTCATGAAGATCTGGATGTTATACTGATACGGAAAGAAACAAATGTCTATAAAGTACAAGGTGAAAACCTACAGAGGAACTTTTGAGGCAGAGCTCAAAGACATGCATAGGACTAGGTTTGAGGGGGAAAGAAAGACACATGATCGAATTGAGTGCGCATTTCTTGTCTCTGCTTCATGTGTCTTTGGATGTGACGAGGACTGATGATGAAGAAGTAAATCTTTGACACACATTTTCATTTATTTTTACAAAATAACATCAAATACAAAAGCATTTTACGAAACAACAACTCCTTTGCATGCATGTATATCAATTGTTATACTGTTACTCCTTTAGTGCAGCATCTTTTGATATCAATATTATAAGTTTAGCTCGTATAAAACTGAAGCTATGGGCTTCAAGTTTACTATTTCAAGACCACTGAGCTTTGAAACTTTTTGACGGAAAAATCCCCTGGTAGTGCTTGAGCACATCCCAAAATTCCATGTGAGTTAAAACAGTTGAGAACTCATAAACAAAAAAACCAATAGTTCTGATTTGTCAATGCAAACACACAGGTTCAGAAAATATCTTATCATTCAAGTTGCTATTGATCCAGGTCCCTTCATCAGTGGGTGGTCAAATGGTCCTGTGTTCGACCTATTGGCAAGATCAAAAGCTTATTCTATTGGAGAGAAAATAGAACCAATGACCTGCACCTGTGTGGTGACAGCCTTGTGTCAGTGGACTTAATTCCTATGCTCTGCAGAACCCCCAGCAATGAGAACAAAGTGCTGTAAGAACATTTTTTAATGTCTAATGTTTGAGTAATACTATTATCTCCAGTATAAATATGCGTTGCTAGATATATCAAATAAGAGATTACCTTTTGACTGGGCTTTGTGATATCCATCTAACAAAGACAGCAAGTTAAGAGTGAAGAATCTTTGTTTGTATAATGGGGTAATGTTGCCTTTCAGTCTGGCTGTGAATATGTCATCAACTTCTTCAACAATTAGACCCACTCTTTGAGCAACGATGGCACCAAGTTCTGGCTCACCCAGTAAACTGATGAGCTAGCAATGATATTGAAAAAAATATTAAAGTCCATCAAGTCTACAACAGATCTGACATAATTGTATCGTATATTAAAATACAGACATATCCACAAAGTTCTGAAATGTTATTAATAAGGTTACACACATTCATCATCATCAAATAGCTTGTACTGAACAGAATGTTGCCACCTTAACAGTCCTTCCAAATTTCTCTCACAAGCCAGATGACCCATCTCCGCAGCAGCCATGCTCAAACTATCAGTTACATCCTAAATAGATCTTCTCCGTGACTTCGTCGTCTCTTTGATGGGATGCCTTCTTTCACGGTGGTCTTCTCCAGCCCTTCATGTCTCTTTATATGTTCTAAATACTTCAATTTTCTCATCGCATCCAGTACACACCTTACAGACACAATACATATTATCTTCTACTACTCTCTCTTATTCTATTCTGTACTCAATGGACCACACAGAGAGCTGCAACTTATTACTAACATTTGTAATAGTTTTTCAATTCAATGTTCTTAATGGCAGGTAGCAGAGAAATTAATCTAAACACTATATCAGTTCTTCAATGCATTGATTTGGATTGTTAGCACCAACAATGCATATTACACAGCATTTTTTGTTATGTTCGTTCGCTATGAATTTAGTCATAGTGTTTAATATAAGAGTCCTTTCCTGGAACCATTGGTTAACCACAGGAACAAATGTGCTTCCAAATTGTCCGTCGTGGAGTTTGAACCAGGTACACTTATCAATCAATCAATCAAGTGTGCCGGTTGGCATAGGCGATCATGTCACTCTCTAGTACAATCCATCAATTCCGTCACCAAACCATTGCCGAACCATGATTTTAAGCCTTCTGGAATTTTTTCCCTTTGTCTCCCTCTATCTCTCTTCTCCAGTATTGTTGTGCTTGTTGCAACCAAATGTTATAAACTGCCTCTTCTAATTATATGTCAGAAAAGCCTTGATTGTCTGCTTCTTATTCGATTGATTAGATTTTGATATGAATCTGTCTACAACAAGATCTCTTCATTTGCCATCAAGGTACACTAATAGAATATGAAAATGTTATTATCCTAAACTGCTATTAGAAAAATATAATGGATACATACATGTGAGGACAAAATGCCTGTAGTTGAATGACCTCTACACTCCAAGGCTTTGGTCAACCACACCCACAGAGTAACTGCCCGTATTTTTTTATCTAGTGATCCTTGACTAGATATAACAGACCTCAGTCTTTCAACAATGGGCTCCAACAACCAATGAATACTGGAACCTGCAAATATGAATTTGTTGTGACAAATGAGTAATCAAACTGTCCCAGATTGTATCACAGATAATCCCTATAGGAATACATACTAAGACACGAACCTGCATCTTATACAAGGGATGATCATTTATTTCCGGGAATAATAATTTGTTTCTTGAAAACTATAGTATATATTGAAATAACATTCTCCTGTGTGTTGCTGTGGCTCACAAGGGGAGCAAAGAATAGTAACACTGCAACCTACAAAGCATGTCATAAGAGGCAACTGATGTAGGGGCCTGGGAAACTACCCGAATAAGTAAAAAGCATTGCAGAAATCAGATGTGCTGGCCTACTTGTAGGTCATTGTGCATAACTGGCACGATGTACAATCACTCTTAGGCTCAGATCACATACAAATCATAAAGAGTGGTTTAACAAGTGGTCAATATGTAGCATTTGAAGGAGAAGAAATAACATTCACACAGTGTATATAACAACTATTTCCCATAGCACATTAAAACCGGAAACCAACCCAGAGCATGACAGTATAAATACACTAAACAGAAAAGCACAGACCAGTCTTCAGACTTAGAACGGACACTGCAGTCTCAGAGCACACCTCCACAGAATGGGTCTCAGGGACTCGGCAGCCTGCACCTGTGGAGCACCAAAGCAATCCCCAGAGCACATCTTGCAAGACTGCCCTAGTCTGAGTAGTGAGAGATTGGAGATCTGGCCAACAGAAACAACACTACAAGACAAACTATGGGGAACCGGTGAAGACCTCAAGCGCACCGCCCTGTTTATGACACATACCGTAGTAGTCACATAGCAAAAGTTGATCGCAGAAGAAGAAGAAAACCGGAAACAGTTATCCGTGTTCATATTTGAAGCCAGTAATTGGTTGTGACCTATCAGAGTTCACCACATTTTAAAAATGGACATGAATATTCAACAACGTCTATGCATCAATTTCTGCTTTCATTCTGCCTAAGTCTATCACAGACATATAAGTGGTAATCATATTTGAAAAGTGACGGCAAAAATCATTTGAAGATGCCCCTTGTCAAGACCGACCATCCACTTCTAACACTAATCGGAAATTGTGCATCAGGACAATGCTCCCAACTTCCCCATTTTTCATCATAAATGATTTTTTGGGCAAAACACAACATTCCATTGCGCCCACACCCTCCATACTCTGCTAATCTTCTGTATGACTTCTTCTTGTTCCAACAACTTAAGAAAGCACTAACAGGCTGTTGATTTGATGACACTGACAAACCAATGCAACAAGATAACTAAGGGATGTAACAGAAATTTCCTAGCAGGGGCACTGTCGTCACTAGCAATAATTTTGAAATTGTGTATACAATCACAAGTGCACTACTTTGAAGAAGATAAAACGAACTGTTAAATCTACACAGTCCAGCCCCCACCAATATTTTTTCACGGCACACATGTTTTGTTCATTAAGAATTTTTTTAAAACCAAGAACCTGTTTTTATACCTTGTGGTTACCTATGAAATTGGAGAAAGCATGCCTGTATGGTGGGGAGTGGGGAGGGGAATGATGATGATAACAAGGTAAGCAGGCCTTCACGCAAAAATCCTGATTAACCCTGAATTCATAGTGGACGAACGCAGTAGAAGAATACCTTGTAGTATAATAGATGTCCATCGCAAGCGATAATGACATAAGTCTCAGACTGCTGCATCTCTCTGTTGTGTGAGGAGGTGATTGTAGAGTCCAATCCTAGGACACAATCCCCTACCACAGGTAGGGCATACATGAAAGTACCTTGTAGTATACTGAGGAACACTGTGTTAGGTATGGCCGACCTGATATAAGTTATGGCAAGATCTGATATTACAACCGCATGCATATCAGCAATGCACTAACTCCTACAGTATCGCTGCTCTCATGTTATAGCATACTTTTTTAAATTCTACTTGATGAACTTTCTTTTTTTAATCGACTGTTATGAATTCAGGAGTAGTAAGGGCACCTAATATGACAACTCTGACTGATTTTTGAATGAAGGGTTGCTTTCCTCATCATTAGTCTCCCACGCTATTCAGGTGAGTATTACTCTGACTTCTGAAGTGCTTGTAATTTAGATCCCCCAAGTAAAGGATCTGGTAACCTCAAGTCCAATTGAAGACGGCACGGACACCATAGATTTTGTGGGTCCAAGTTGGCCTCGAAACCCGTAGTTAGCATGACATGTAGTTACTAGCAAAGCATGTTATCAACTTCGCAATCCTTCCCCCAATACTTTGCTTTATAACACTTTACCTATGGGTGCTTTGTTTAACATGGCAGCTAGACATCTACAAGCAGAGAGATGGCTGTACTCATCTTCACATTCCACTGCTAACAAGAAGACAGCTTCAAACACAGCTTCATGTTTTTCTCTCATGGCCTGCAACATAATATGATGTGATAAATGTGTGCGTTATTAGAAATGAAAAGTATAAAGTCAAAAGAATTCATTTTACTGAATCAGGTTTCCCCCATTTGGCTCAGTTTCTTTACGCAAAAATAACATGGTCCCTGTCAAGAGTATTGCACAGAGCACAAACTCTGTAGCTCTACCAAAGAATTCTAATGATAACCACACAAAATATACCCATGAGCAGAATGGCGAAGTTTTCCCCACAATCTTTGGAATGCAGTAGTTTTTTGGTGTATTTTTATTTTTGGTTATTCTCTCCCTTGTTGATAACAATGGTATTTTTTTTAAATTATTAATGTCCAATTCATATTCTTTACTATAGTGCGTTTCAAAACGTTCGGTCAACGATTGACCTCAAATATCTCCATATTCATTGCATGGATGAACGTGATTTTTGCATGTGGTGTTGTATTTCCGATGTCCCAACGATTGTCTAAAATTCAATGTTGCAGGTAGTGTACTTTTCTTGCAACGGCGAATTCCTTTGATCTTTTCAAACCTAGTAATTATCTGGTGCTGGAAGAAAATAATTTACCGTAAATTTAAAAACATCACATATTTTCGGCATAGGCGTATGTACAATTCGAATTTTGGAGGGTAAGATAACTCATATTATATGTATCATATAAAGTGTTTACTCACTTTGATGAGCCTAACATTTTGTAATACACCTACCTATGCTCTGAAAACACAAACGGTAAATTGTAACTGAACACACCGGAAGGATCATTATACATTTTTTAAAGTGCGATAAAGCGATTAAAATCGGGAAAACTACGTGAAAAACGTGCAAGTGGAACTTGCAACATCTCACAAATATGAAGGGGTAATACTTCTCATTATAAGGTTGACCAAGGAGATGGTCACTTTTATATACTTTACATAAAGAAAATTTTAAACCATACGTTTGTTATTGAGTAAAAAAATATAAACCTCAGGACATTACGATCATTAGATCATATGCAAAGTTACATCAATTACAGTCAAGTGGTTGCAGAGATATTAAATTTTCCCCACGGAAAATCAATTTGAAACGCACTATAGTTTTGTCTTGTTGGTTTAATAGTTCTTGCTCATTCTCGGCTACCAAAATTGTGTCATCTGCATATTTTGAGTTGCTTATAAGTTTTCCACTGATCTTGAGCGCAGGTAGTCCTTCTGAGCCGTTTGAAGATTTTCTCTCTGTAAATGTTACATAGACTAAATGGCATAATATATCCCTGCTTCACTCCTCTTTTTATGTCAATGTACTGAGAGTAGCACTTTGCAAAAACCTGAGGGGAATATAACAAGAGGGTCCTTGCCTGGAACCCGCAGGGACAGCGAAAGAAAAGGAGGCCGAGAAATACATGGAGACGAGATTTGGAGGCAGAGATCAAGAATATAAAGAAGAGCTGGAGGAGCTGCAGGAGATAGCTAGAGATAGGAAGACTTGGCATGAATTGGTTGAGGGCCTATGCCCCAATGCTGGTTAAAAAGGCAAAGAGAGAGAGAGAGAGATTGACAGTAGCTGCTTTCATCAAATTTCAACAACATTTTTTTGTTTACTTCTATCTGTTCTCTAATTCTGTTTCACCTCACAGTGTCGTGATAAGAAAAGATTTCTAGAACTGGTTTTTGTTTTGTGCTACATAGTGTTTTTCACCACCTCTTTTATCTCTGAGGCCTACCTTTTGCGTGGACACCTTTTGCTTTGTACCCACTGTATCGGAGTAACATTGCTCTTTGAGGCGTACTACCTGTTGGTAATCTGCTAATATGGCCAAACCATTTAATTTGTTGTTTCTTGAAGTTCAGTACTGAAGCTGTACCCATACTTTTCCTGATGTCTTCATTTCTTAACTAATCTCTTCTTGATACTCCCAACATCTGTGTAGGCCCTTCATCTCTGCCATGACCAGTTTTCTTCTATTGTTTGATGTCAGCGTCCAGGTTTGGCATTTGTTTACTAGTATTAATATATAAAGTATAGTATTCAAACAATATGCAACAACCCATTAAAAGTGTTCATAAAGAATAAAATATGATAATATACTAACAACATACTTGAATATCGCCTGCGACAAGAAGACCTTCCAGTACAGCTGTCAAGCGTGTTTGTTGCCAAGGTGAGCCAGGCTGCAAATTTACACACAAAACTATATAATTGTCAGCAAAATTAATCAAATTATATAGTACTTTTTGAGCGAGAGACAAGCTTCATATCTCAACGCCACCGAGTTATAGTGGAAAAAGTGTTTCTCTTTATTAATTTTGATATATTATATTCTTCCTCTTTGCGATCAGTTTTATATGTTCAGTCAACACTACGAGAACAGTAGAACTGTCAGTACTGTCTGTAGTACCGCTTTTTAGGGCGGTTCTAGGACAGGTGGGACGACAGCCTGAGGAATTTAATGGCCACATGGCTAGTGCAGTCGCTGTGAAGCTGTTCTGGTTAGGATTTTAAATTTATGCCCACTAAAGACAAAAATCCTTGGTCTTACTGTGAATTGTACACGGGTCTCCCGCATGGAAGCCACACTCTAATCCATTTGGCCAGGCGATCCTCAACAGTAGAACACAAAAAAACTTGAAAGAAATGAATCACAGCTGGAACCCAATACAATACAGAGGGTGGCCAGGAATAAAGAAGAATTGTGTACATTTGTTGCTATCCTAAGCGCCAGGTGCATCACAGGCTAGAAAGAGAGGGAGTCTACACTATGAAATGGGTTGTCTCTATGAAACTGCACATCATTTGGAGTCCCTTGTGGGTTTCCCATAGCTTGCTCTCTAAGCTTCATTCATGGAGCCATGTTTTGTTTTGTTAACGTAGGTATGATGTCCAGGACTGTAGGAGGTGCTCTGGATTCTCTGTGTTTCGGTCTGACATGCACACTGTGCAGGCTTTATTCTGTGCATGGGGTATATTATATTCAAAATTACAGTCCCTTTTCTAGTGGAAGGTGGGGTGTTTTCAAACCAATTGGGATAACTAATTTCAGAACTTCTTTATAGTAAAGAAATCAGTGAATTCTATTGAATTAGTCATGTGAGCAACAATTATAGCATACAGAAATAATAACAATATCATTAACATAGTCATGACAAAAAGTTAAAAGTTGTAGGTAGATTGCATAAAACAGACATATAGTTCTGAGACAGAACCTGATAAAAGTTTAAATGGACGGTCTATAGAATCAAGATAGATGTAGAACTATTGAGGAGGGAACAGACAAAAACAGTAAACTTTGCATCAAATTAGCATGGTTTACTCCCAATGGGCAAAAGGTAGATAGTGAAAAAAACCAGTGTGTTTAGGTCTCAGGAATACCTTGAAAGGTTCCATTGTTTTAAAATCTCCAGGCAATCCTATGCTATGGATATCAGCCTCAAGGAACAGCTTCTGTAATTTGTTCCACAGGGTTGTCACTCCACTTTATAATAAAAAATAAACAAGACATCAGAATGTTCATTTCAGTTAAAATAACTATTTAAAAAACCCATCATAATCCTCTTCTTCTTCTTCGACAATCTCAAGTCATGCGCTTAATTTACTATGGAGTTTACTAGGAGAGGACAGCTCTCTGCGATCAACTTCTGCTATGCTACTACTCCAGTATGTGTCCTAAACAGGGTGGTGTACTTGTGGTCTTCATAGGTTCCCCCATAATTTGTTCTGAAGCGTTCCTATTGGCCAGATTTCCACTCTCATGCCGCTCAGGGGAATACTTTGGTGATCCACAGGTGCAGGCAGCAGAGTTTCTGAGGCCCATTCTATGGAAGTGTGCTCTGAGACTGCAGCATCCCATTTTACGTCTGAAGACTGTGGTTTGCACTTTTCTATTTAATTTATGTTGTAGTGCTCTAGGTTGTATCCTCCGTTCATTTTTCTCCACATCATTTTTCTGAACAGCTTCAGAAGAGTCTTTGCTTCTCCCTTTAGCCCTTGCAAGTTTGTCAGCCTTTTCATTTAATGAGATGTAAAAGTGTGCTGGTACCCACTGTAGAACAAAATCTTCTTTGACCGCTCCATATCGACCAACTGTTAACTACTCTTTGTGATTTGTATGTGATCTGAGCTAAAGAGCAATTGTACGCTGTGCCAGTTATGCTCCTACAAGTAGGCCAGCAAGTGTGACACTTTTTATTTACTAGGGTAGCTTCCCTAGGCCCTACCTCAGTTGTCTCTTACAACATGCCTTGTAGGTCGTAGTGTTACTATTTTTGCTCCCTTGAGAGCCCGGCACTGAACAAAATATAATTTTTTGGACAGCAAGCTGGTTTTATGTCTTATATCCTGGATGAGCTTTTATATCCTGGATGAGATTAGTCTTTTTATGGTCATGAGATGGCCTAAAGAATGGATCTTGAGTCACTGAAGACTGCAATATTTCTTGATGACACCTTTTGATTATTGAGAATATGTACGGCTACAAGGAGGGTTGTTGCCTCTGCTCTAAAGATGGTGTATGTTTCTCCTGCTGCCAGAGAGTGTGTTTCTGTATTTCCTTTGGGGAATGGGGGTGTATAATGTAGATTCTGCTGCCTTCCTTTGTGATAGCATTTGTAGCTGAACATCTGTGAAAATGTGTGCCCACATGCTGCTGGGATATTGCTCTTGCAGCATTAGAAGTGACAAGACTCTTTGCCCTGTCTACATTTATATTTTTAAGGTTATTCCTGAGACTTTTAAGAGTATTTTGGTATAGTTTTCGCATGGGTCTATGGCTCTGGTGTTTTGACTTTCCACATTTCTGGGTCACTTTCTAATATATGTGAATATTGTCTGAAATACTGGTGTAGAGTTACATCAGGAAATGAATGATGGTGGTGTAAACACAACAGAAAACTTATTCTTTAACTCCTTGTGGACCACATGCCACATTATACGGCATTGGGTTGGACGCCTTTTTACAAAGAACCACACTACAGGGTGATTTTTTATTCTAAAAACAAATGGTTTGTAAAAGCATGACTTTTGCCCTGGTCTACTAAGAGTTCTGTGGTCATACATACAGGTGTCTCAGAGACATGATTATTAAGTACAAAGACAGGCTGAGACTTTGAGAGATGTCTCAGAAGAATTCTCAGAATTCTTTGAATCAGAATATGCCTAATACTGAGATCATCCGAAGCACAGGCATCAGCTATATCAATGAAGAAATAAAAAGATGGAAGTTGTTGGGACACACATTAAGAATGCAGTAGACCAGACACCCACATGTAGCTCTGAAATGGAATGTGGGCGGAAAGAGGGGCTGGGAAATACTTAGAGAAATATGGAGATGAACAGTAGAAAGCTAAGAGGCAGGAATGAACTAAACTGGCTTACCCGAGTGGTTACCGGGGCCCAAAGTTGGGGTGTAAAGAATAGAACCACTGTTACCTGCCACACATGTCGTAAGAGGTGACTAAGGAGGTTTGGTTGAAATCGGATGCATGTGTCCTAAACTTGTAGAAATCTATGCGTTTAGGGGCCTACCAAACCAATGTGCAACGTATACATGTTCTTGGCAAAGATCAAACATATCACAAAGAGTGATTAAAATTGGTCGTAAGAACGAACGCGAAGAAGAACTAAACTGGCTTACTCGAGACAGATCTGGTTTGAAAAAAATTTATTGATGCTTTATGCTTCAAGTGGAGTTAAGAGAAGCAGAAAGAAGACCAACAGGTATGATATTTATTTACTTGAAAAGAGGTTTGAATAAAGTCTAAATTGAGCAGTCAGAAGCGAAGGTTTGCTACCCCTACTAGCTACTCAAACTGCAGAAATAAATAGAGCCAATTAAACACTAACTCACCTTTGTTCCAAAGAGCAGCCAATTACTTTAAATATATCTCGAAAACAAGACATGAATGCTGCACACTGGTCCCTGGTATCCTCTGTCCAGTGTAATGTCACAGAAACAGCAATTCTCAGAAGAGGTAAGGCGGTCTCATTTACCACAAGGCTCATGCAAGATTTGTCAGCAGCTAAGAGGGTCAACAGTTCTGATAGGGCATGAACGCAGTTGATAACATGTGTCACACTGTCAACTGCAATAAGATAAATATTGAATGTATATAAATATAAATAAGTAACCAATCTAGTAGGAAAAATTCAGGCCAATGTTATGTTGAAATGAAAATCGTGGCCTTTTCTTTACAGGACACCGCCATCAACCACAGTAAACGAGTCGCCGATTTTCTAGGCACCACTTATATGTTCAATAGTTTGCCACTGATTTCTGAACGGTGCAGTCTATTGTTACTGTTCGCAAAAATTAACTGCGAATAATTAGTTTTTGAACTGCCCGTATCGGAGTTTGAACCAGGTACTTATGGGTCGTGGTCGAACCACGGCAATCAGGTTGGGAAGTGAAAGGTCAGACAAAGTGAGCATACCATTCCCCATGTGTAGTCAGTTAGAGTCTCTACGGCTAAGTCCTTGCTTGCGTTCCAAAGGTCATGGGTTTGAATCCAGATGTGCCGTTCTGTTCCTGAGTGTATTTTTTCCAGAGAGCCTAGGATTGTTGCAGGAGCTACATAGTTTGTGCTTTGTGTAATACTTTTGGCAGATGGTGTGCCATTTCAGCAGAGAGGGACTGAGTCATATGGGATAAGCCCTGGAGTAATGAAGTCAATCCTTCAGCTTTAGACACTTTAAGCAGTTGGATTAAGACTAACAAACCCAAAGCTATAAAAAATTTATTGTTACAGAAACTACATGACTCACAACTGGTTCGAAACTGGAATAATTCTTACAAATGAGACTCAACTGAAGAAGATGACCGAAAAACAGGGTTCCATGGAGAGCGACAGTTGCAGCCCTTTGCTCCCATGTGAACAAGAAGATTTAGTAAAGTATGTTATTATTATTTGATTTCTCACTTAGTCCATCTTTTTTGTTGATTTGACCATCATCATCGAATGATTGGACCATCATCATTGCACTTCAGTACTCGCCCATGTGGTGCTGGGGCCTGTAAGCGAAGCAAAGAATAGTACCACTGCGACCTACAATGCATGTCGTAAGAGGCAACTGATGTAGGCCCTAGGATGCTACCCTAGTAAATAAAAAGCAGCGCAGAAATTGGATGTGCTGGCCTAACTGGCCTAATGTCCTGATCTATCGCATAACTGGCACCATGTACAATCGCTCTTAGGCTCAGATCACATACAAATCACATAGAGTGGTTGACATGGAGCATTCGAGGAAGAAGAAGCACTTCAGTAAGTAACCATGTGTGCTCCAATCTCTTTCTTATACAGGAAGATCTCAGTGCCATGAAGATCTCAGTGAGCTCCGTAGCAACGGCGAGGGTCCTCGATGTAATTTAGAAGATGGTTAAAAATTGTGTTCCACCATCTTGTTTGTGGTGAAACATAGGACTGCAACTATCACTCTCTACAATCAAACTTTGCCAATACTGCAAAACTGAATTCCCCTTCTAATGTTTTTCATCAGGTGTTCTTCAGTCCCTCTGCTCTTCTGTAGGTTTTAATCCAGTGCAGTAGAGAGCGGACAGGCTTGCATCAACAGCAGCGATTGTTAGGGAGTTGAGGATGGATAAGGGGGGTGTTCTTCAGTCTCTTTGTGACTGCCTGTTGGATGAAGGCACTAAAATTGATGTTGAATAGATCCAGCGATTTAAGCAGTTTGGAGTAACCCGTTGTACAAGTAGAACTTGATGCCTGAGGGGCAGAGTGAGGAGTGTGTTTATTCAGCGAGCAATGGGAACTATTAGTGTGCATACTCTTCGATATCTGTTGGGGGAGAATGAGCGCCTATGGGTCTACCCGAAGTGCAATGATGTTAGTTTAGTAACCAATAACCAGTGTTATGTTGTTTCCTGACGTTAGATAATTCATAGTCACCTCTGTATTTTGATCTCCGTTGTATTGGTTCTAGTCTTATACCACAAATCAGTGCTGTTATCGCCTGAGTGGTTACGGGCCCAAATTTGGGGTGTAAAGAATAGAACCACTGTTACATGCCATGCATGTCGTAAGAGGCGACTAAGGAGGTTTGGCTGAAATCAGATGCACATGTCCTAAGCGTGTAGAAGTTTATGCGTTTAGGGACCTACCAAAACAATGTGCAACGTATACATGTTCTTGGCAAAGATCAAACATATCACAAAGAGGGATTAAAATTGGTCGTAAAGAACGAACGCAAAGAAGAAAAAGTGCTGTTATTAATTTTGACATTCTGTTGGTGAAAGTCTGCAGTTCAAATTTAATATTTTTAGACATGCATCTTCAAGCCACTGAGCAGTAAAGTAAACATAATGTACAATGAAGCTGTAAATCTAATGCACAATGGCCCATAAAAAGTAACAAACTAAGAATTGTGTCTTGACAATGGTATAGATAAGATAACTTGAATGATTAATGATGGAAGCAAGAGTTACTATATGCCTCAACTAAATAATGAAAAATGTCTGTAACCAAGTCAATTATACCTTCTCAAGTGGTTCAGTTATTGGATCAGCTCTCTATTTCTACTGAAACAGTTCTGGCAATTTACAAGCAGCTGACAGCAAATAAAAACCAGACCACA
This sequence comes from Arion vulgaris, assembly GCA_020796225.1. Taxonomy (NCBI): domain Eukaryota; kingdom Metazoa; phylum Mollusca; class Gastropoda; order Stylommatophora; family Arionidae; genus Arion; species Arion vulgaris. The sequence continues at coordinate 41,672,532 of CM036756.1, read as the reverse complement.
GAAGTCTAATGGGATTAAACTTTAGTTTATTGTCTTTCCCCAAATGGATGATGGAATTGGACGTCCACTCTTACCGTTAAGCGCAGGTCGAAGCTTTAATTTATTTCCAGTGCCAGATGAGTCACCTTTGTTGTGTTATATCTGTTTATTTAGTGTGGTCTTGAAATTGTCTATCCATCTTTTTCTTGGTCTTCTCTTGGCTCTAGTACTTGGTAAACTTTAGTACAAAGGTTAATCTCACAAAACCTTCTGGTAGAGCTCTCTAATAGACGGTGTCTCTATTGGTACAAGACAAAGATTGAACCTTGTCAAGACTTTTCTAGCGAGCACACACCAACTCAAAAAAATCAGAGTGAAGGCAACTCTTCAAACTTCCGATGTCTTCATGGCATTGTTAAGACATCCAAGAATATTGACTCTGCACTGAAGACAAAACCGTAAGCCCTTAACAGGCAAGGATACCCAGCAATGGAAACGTACAATCATGCAGTTAATGACTATACTCAGATATTCTTCGTGGAGGAGGGCTGTATTCATGGAGGCAGCTTATCTCCGTTAGAACTTCTGAACAAGAGAAACTGATGGTGGATGAAGAATGATTAATGAAATACCTCATAAAGTAGACGTCTAATATTTCTGTTTACAAATAAATAAAGACTTACATGTCAAATCTTGAGAAATAATGGTAAGAAGAAATTTGTTGACTATGATAAAGGACTCTTCACCAGTGACCACATTTACTAGTGCCACTACTGCAAGCTGTGAGCTGGCTGTGGATATAAATTAAGCATAGTAGTAGCCGTCATCAGTAATGAGTGGCTATAGGATGTGCATCGAATGACCAGTGTGTAACCCTCAGCTGTCTTGGAAGGTGTTCCCTGCTTGATTTTTCATCTGTTTAATGCTGAAGTATTTACTCACTCAGATATTACTTTAGGATAAGCTATGTTTAGTGTAAGTGAAGGGTTATTTCCTACACATGAATACATATATTTAGAGACATCATATTACACTACCTCTGAAGCCAGAGAAGGCACGCCTGTATGACGGGGGACACTGATAATAAGGAAAGCAGGCCTTCATTAAAAATTAGTCACAAGCGCCAGTACCAGGTACCCTGAATACGTCCGAATTCATAGAGGCGAGCAAGAAGAAGAAGAATCATATTGCACTTACACACATCCTAAACCCTATTAAATTTGTATCACAAATTATCTTTCCACCTGAGTCGTTACGGGGCCAAAATTTGGGGTGTAAAGAATAGAACCACTGTTACCTGCCAAGCATGTCGTAAGAGGTGACTAAGTAGGTTTGGCTGAAATCGGATGCACATGTCCTAAACATGTAGAAGTCTATGCATTTAGGGGCCTACCAAACCAATGTGTAATGTATACACGTTCTTGGCAAAGATCAAACATATCACAAAGAGTGTTTAAAATTGGTCATAAAGAACAAACGCAAAGAAGAAGAAGAAATTATCTTCCTTCACATAGAAAAAGCTCTAGAATTGATACCTGGAATGTTAGAAGATGTATGAATTGAAAAAAAGCCTGTGTGTTGACAAGGCCCACAAGGTGAACAAAGAATTGTAGCACTGCGGCCTACAAGGCATATCATGAGAGACGACTGAGGTAGGAGCCTAGGAAGCTACCCTAGTAAATAAAAAGTGTCGCACAAATCGGATGTGCTGGCCTACTTGCAGATGCATAACTAGCACAACATACAATCGCTCTTATGCTCGGATCACATACAAATCACACAGAGTGGTTAACAAGTGGTCGATATGGAGCATTAGAATAAGAAGAATTGGAAAAGACAGCATAAGTTTCCAAAAAAGATGACATTGAGAAGAGATTTGAAGGTAGAGATTAACGATATAAGTAAGAGCTGCAAGAGACAGCTAAATATAGGTAGACTTGGCATGAAATGGTTGAGGGCTTATGCCCCAATCAGGGTTCAAAAGGCACAAGAGAGAGAGAGAGAACTCCTTTCTTCTTCGAACACTCCATATTGACCATTTGTCAACCACTCGGTGTGATTTGTATGTGATCTGAGCCTAAGAACGATTGTACGCTGTGCCAGTTATGCGCCTACAAGTAGGCCAGCACATCTGATGTCTGCGCTGCTTTTTATTTACTAGGGTAGCATTCCTAGGGCCTACATCAGTCACCTCTTACGACATGCATTGTAGGTCACAGTGGTACTATTCTTTGCTTTCCATGCAGGCCCGGCACCACACAAACGGAAAACCCCCTTTAAACCTGCAATCTATATATTTAAGGGTTTCTCTCTCTCTTTTTATATATATATATATGAATTCGATTTTGAAATTATTCTGAAAAGGATAAACTGAATCAAATAACCACTTAGATGCAACAGAAATTATCATTTAGATGCAACAGAAATTTTTCGAATTGATTGATATCTAAGTTAGTTTTGTTCTCTCTGGAGATCAGGTATGTGGAAGTAAATGTTCTGAAACTATATGTCCCTTAAATCCCATTAAATAGACAGTTTGCTTATATTCTTGATGACTTATGAAACTCTAATCCAGACCTGTCTACAAAAATACGACCAAAGTTAAACTCACTGGTTTTTATAATCTGCATAAGAGATTCAGCTGCCTTGGCCCCTAAACTTGGATTCTTAGTCACAACTGCCCGCAGAGATGACAGTAACTGATTTCTGTATTAAAAATAGAACATAGATTAGCGATGTATTTCATAATAAATGATACATGTAATTAAATAATTTACATTAATTGCAAGCAATGATGACAACAGGCTCAGACGTGTGCGGCTGCACCTCTGATGTGTGCAGAGATGACTGTAGAGTCCAATCCTAGAACATAATCCCTACCACAGGTGGGGCATACATGATCAAGGTTAGACATGTGGGCATTGTGTGTTCTGTGGGTTTTTTTGTGCAGCTCGCTTTCTCTATGCCTCAACGATTCTGAGCTATGTGAGTTCCTCTTGTGTTGTTACAGCGCCAAATTTGGCAATCTTGCTCAAGGGATTCCCAGCATGTGATGTCTATATCGAAGCATTTCAGAGACACTTTAAGAGTGTCTTGAAAACGTTTTTCTGTCCACCAGTTGAACGTCTGTCCCCTTCAAGCTCGCCATAAATCACACTGACAGACTTTGGTAACAGATTCATCTGGCTAAGGAAGTAATGAACAGGATATTTGATGTAATAAAGTCAGCTGGAGACGTCAAGTGAGAATCACTACTTTTATCTTTAGCATCCTTGATGGATTATCGTAATGTTTAAGCATTTATCTATCGACTCTGACACAATGGGGTCGTGGGTTCAATTCCACAGGAGGAAATAAATTCTAACTCTCACCACCTGCACAACACTAGGGCCTAGATATGTGACATGACAGGCACTTCATAATATAGGTCTGAAAAGGCTAAGGGACATTTTGTTAATTTTTTTAACTTTTTTTTTAATTTTTTAGCATAGTGTCAGATCTGACTGGTCATAAGAGAAGCCATCAGAACTTACTGACGTTCCCATGCGTATACACACAAATGTATTAATTATTAAATAGAAATGCTTGCCTCAAATTGTGATCACAGACTGTCACAGATTTCTTCACCAGGTAATCAAGAAACATGCCACATTTCTCCAGCGATGGCTCAAGATCTGAGCTAGTAAGAAGAGTTAGAGCACACATAGCCTCATATTGTAAGTCATTATTTTCTTTGTTAAGAAGGCTCTCATAGAGCGTGAATAGTGATGTAGCATGTATCTTATACACTTGAACCACATCTGATGAAGAAATAATTATATAAATATTTTTATTGTTTGAGAAATAGCAGGAAGAAAAATTTATTTCTTTTGTCCTCTGCCGCTAGGTGAAGCAGGTTTAACTGATGATCGGCTTCCGAGATAATGCATGCTTGGTCGCTTGATGTGCTGTGATACTGTGGAGTTTTAAGATGTATAACTTCATCAATCCATCTTTTTCTTGGTCTGCCCTTCCTCTTGATGATTCCATTTTCAGGTTGTATGCTCTTGCAACTGGTGTAAAAAGGTTCAAGAAAAAATTAACAAAACTACACTGATAACATTTTCTTCAATACATTATGATTCTTCCCGGTAGTGCCCTGATCCCAGCTGGGAAGATGATTCTGGGAAGCATCATGTGGTCTCATTTACTTCATTTTAAGGGAGGGTTTATAGTAGTTTCTACCTATTCATATGTTGTTCCTATATCATTTTGTTTGGCAATGCACACCATCCTTGGGGAATTCCCATGCATTTTAATTTCCTGGAATGTTGCAGTGTGTTGGTATCTACTGATTTGTGGTTTTCTTGAAACAAAGACCAACAATGCAAGTGAGTCAGTAGAACATGTAGGCCACTTCTATTTTGGATCCTTAGTGTTAGTATTACTGACACAGTATCTGTGAATAGGACTTTTGCTTTTTATTTAATAAGGGTGTCTGTTGGATGGCTTTTTATTTAATAAGGGTGTCTGTTGGATGTCCCAGAACTTATGCTTCAGTTTCTAAGTTGAAGCAGTATTTTCCATTGGCAATTGATGAGTGGTTCCTGCTCTTTAGTTTTATAAGACTGCACTCCCCCCATTTTTAACAGCATTTCTAGCAGAACGATCCGAATAAACATGTACTCTAAGAGTTATTGGAAATGTTTGGCCATGTGCTTGGTTGCTATAAGTTTTTCTGCTCCTTGCAATTGTAGAATGTTTTTCTTTTCAATGTTTTGGAAGTCATTGTTTAGATCAGGAAGACATGTTATTGTCCGGTGGGATAACAAATAGGAAGATGCTGGATAGTTTAATAAAGTAATGGAAGATCTACAGCATATCTGATGGTTAGCACTATAGACAGGGCAGAGTAATGTTAAGTTTGATGATTCTCTATATCAGGTGTCATGGCACTTGATTATGATGCACTTACATTCATTAGACTGGTGATGCAGAAAGACTTCCAAGAAGCCTTTCAGTTCCTTAAGAAAGGCATGCTGCTCAGATGGCTGAAAACAACAATAGAAATGGTGTTAATACAGACAAATGTTTCATGCTGTCATCAATACACTACAATAATAATTTTAGAACAGCCTAGCAACAAAGCATCACACTTCAGATGGAATCTCTCTCGTGATCACCCTTAGACTGATCTACCAGATTTCCCCATTCTCATTCAGGCGGAAATCTGATTCATGCAGCATTAGCATGGGTGTGATTTTCATGCCACCTTCAACGCCATTTGGAGCTCTGGTGCTTATGCTTCGGCGATATGTCCGGTTTTAGCCAGCGTTTACTGGGTTCACTCTCTGTCAAGATGGAATCTAAAACACAGTGAATGTTGTTTGTTTGTGTAGTCCTTATCAACCAATTTAATCACTCTTTGTGATCTGTTTGATTTTTGCAGAGAACAAAATCACATTGTGCCTCTCGGATCATAGACTCCTTTGCACATAGAACAGCTCCTCCACAAATTTTGGCATATGGAAATGTTTGGATTTGTGTGATCTGACAGTCCCTTAAAAATTTTCTGTATTTTTTTTGCATCAGATGTTATACTCTCTTTAGTGATTATTTTTATGACGTTCAATGAAGCTTGTGTTTGATCTATGCCAAAGAATATGTTCATACTTTCCAACTTTTCTGACTCTGTGAGGTCATTCCGGATTAGGAACATTTTCAACCCAAATTAGGAACATTCTCAACCGATCAAGGACGCTTATCATTTTTTTGCCACGAGGCAATTTAAAGTGTCACTTCTGTATTTTTTCAGGCTGAGACTGAACACAGGTAGGGTAGTTTCATTAAACTCAAACGCAAGTTTTGTTTTTACTCTCAGCCAATATTGCCCAACCCAGTTATTCCAATGAGAGCAGTTTCATGGGCACACAAAAGCAGCTTTAAATTTTACACTCTGCTTACATTATTTATCCCAGTCCCCCTGCGTTCTCCCTGTGGTACAGGGATTACTAGTCTTCCCTTGCGTCGACTCAGGACAGAGAGATTACAGCTACCTTCTAGTCTTGAAGAGATCAGGAAAATTTAACGTGAACGAGTTTTGAGTTAGACAACGTGTGTAGAACTTTCAGATGATTTGTTGTACCATTTATGTATGCTGTTTCTCTGTCATTTGTACTGAATACGTACTTGTTATTTGTCATTTGATAGCAACAGAGAGACACATGTAAATGCAGCCACTCTTGGATTCTGCTAATCTCCATTGCAAACAGATGTAATAGCATATGTGATTGCGCCCACACTACTACCTTACCACATGTATCTCTACTTTGATCCCCACCCATTTTTCCCCGACTACAAAGCTGCAGTGTGTTTCCAGGGCACCATGCGAAGGTGATGAAGAGTCTTAGTCAGTGCCAGCTCACTGACCCTGGCACGGCCTTCTCACTTTATTGTGCCTGTGGCCCCACACGGTGAATTAGATTTTATCAGTGCAGACTGATCTTGCTAGTCGCATGCGTCATTACCATGGGTTTCGTTTTTACTTCTTGAGTACAACTCACACACTATTGTCTGCAAAGATAGAAATGTGCCAACTAATTCACCTTGCATCTTTTCTTGAGAATTACTAATCAGCAACACACTTTAAAAATCTGGTGATAGATAGAACACACCTTGAAAAATTATGAGCGGAATATAACATGAAGGGCCCTTTCCTGGAAGCCACAGGAAAAGCGAAAGACAGGGAAACCTAAAAACACATGGAGATTCTGACGCAGAGATTAATGATATAAGGGTTTAAAGGGTTTTAAGCCGAAGGATTGACTTCATTGCACCGGGTTTTAACCCATATGGCTCAGTCCCTCTCCGCAGAAATGGCACACCACCTGCCGAGAGTATTGCACATAGCACGAACTCCGTAGCTCCAGCAACAATCCTAGGGGTCTCTGGAAAAACTGTACTCGTGAACAGAACGGCGTGGTCCGGATTTGAACCCATGACCTTCGACTCACAAGGCAAAGGGCTTAACCACTTAGCGCTAGAGAAAGCTAAAGATAGAAAGACTTGGCATGAGTTGATGAGGGTCTACGCCCCAGCCGAGGTTAAAAAAGACACAAGAAGAACACATTAAAAAGAATGTACTGAGGCAGCAAAATGATAATGTCATCGTCGCAAACAAATAATAAAGCACTGGGGCAGCACTGTATAAACTAACAGAATGAGTGAAATGTGAGTCACTGGTGTTTCAAAACCAAATGTAATTTGGTAGATGCAACAATTAGTCTTGCATTACAGTTTGTCTAATAGAAAGGAAACTTTAATTTCAAACCTCCACTGCCTTAAAACCAAATCCATTCACAGAGATAGCTTTAAAGAGTAAACCCTGAGATCAAATTCGGAGCAAATGTTTTTAAGGCTGTATATCATTGTAATCAGTGACACTCTGGCAACATTTGTAATGCTGCTAGAGCTAAGCTGTACTGATCTCATCATTCTTTTGGATTTATCAGCTGCATTGAGGAGCGTCTGGCCGTATGGATTAGAGCGCGGCTCCCATGCAGGTGATCCATGTTCAATTCACAATTACGCCAAGAACTTTTTTTCTGCGGTGGGCATATATTGAAAATCCTAATCAGAACAGCTTTGCGGCGATTGCACTAGCCATTAAATTCCTTATCTAGAAGGGGAACATCTCAATGAGCAACAGTGATCCTTCATATCAACATGCCCAAGTGTTCCTGGATAGTATCCCCAATGGGTGCTACATCAATTGTCTCTCGAGACTAACAGGATGCCATCAAAAACCCTATATACATTTCATGGAAAATTTATTGAGCAATTCTCTCACCCCAAACAAGGCTAAAATCTGTAATCAATACATACCTGTGTTTCCTTACTGCAGTGATTGATCAGAGTTGGTAAAACCAAGGGGACAACGATGCATAGGGCTGTTGGACACGCTGATGCCACAGACTGTAACAGAGAATAAGCCAAACAGCACTTCTTCAAGTCAGTAGTCTCCAAATACTTGCCAATGTCTGAATTGTTCATTGAAAATAAGCAAACATGAAAGAATAACTTATATGTTAAGTTATTTGATGCAATAATAACCTTCATGCACAAAAGCAATAAACAGATAAACAAAGAATGTCAAAAATTACAGGTCAGAAATGAATTATTTATGCCTGATAGACAAGTTTCACAAATTAACAACATTTTTTCATTAGAAAATCTCACTGCATTTAACCATTCGGTCTCTCATGATTCATCATACCTTAAAATTAAAATAGTCTAAATATGAAGGATTGACTTCATTGCACTGGGTTTCTCCATATGGCCCCATCCCTCTCAGCAGAAATCGCAAGTCTATTGACAAGAGTGTTGCACAAAGCACAAACTACATAGCTTCAGCAACTATTATAGAAATCTCCAGAAAAAAACTCACATGTGACTGAACGGATTTGAATCTACAATCTTACATGTGACTAAACGGATTTCTATCTACAACCTTCAGAACATCAGTCAAAAGTCTTAACCACTATAGAAGTCCCCAAACAATATAACAAATGTCTTCTTCTTCTTCTTCTTCGCGTTCGTTCTTCATGACCAATTTTAATCACTCTTTGTGATATGTTTGGTCTTTGCCAAGAACGTGTATATGTTGCACATTGGTTTGGTAGGCCCCTAAACGCATAGACTTCTACCGTTTAGGACATGTGCATCCGATTTCAGCCAAACCTCCTTAGTCGCCTCCTACGACATGCATGGCAGGTAACAGTGGTTCCATTCTTTACACCCCAAATTTGGGCCCGGTAACCACTCGGGCGTATAACAAATGTGAAATGTTCTTCTTGACGCTCGATATCGACCACTTGTTAACCACTCTGTGATTTGTATGTGATCTGAGCCTAAGACCAATTGTACATTGTGCAAGTTATGCGCCTACAAGTAGGCCAGCACATCTGATTTCGGCGCTGCTTTTTATTTACTAGGGTAGCATCCCTAAGGCCTACATTAGTTGCCCCTTACGACATGCATTGTAGGTTCAGTGGTACTATTCTTTGCTTCCCTTGCGGGTCCCGGCACCACACGGGCGATGTGAAATGTTAAAATCCCATAAACATATGAACAAACATTATCACAATACAATACTGACCTTGGTAAAGATCAACCAAAGTTGATGTTATTAAGTCATCATTAATCTGAAACAAGAAATAACAGTTCTTAACACATTAAATATGTGACCTTTTTAAACTAAATCAAATACAGATATACACAAGTTTACAAAGAAATGAGTTTATAACTGATAATTGTGGCATATCCTTTACAGGATGTTGCCATCAACCACAGTAAGCGAGTTGTTGATTTTCTAGGCACCACTTATACATTCTTCTTCTTTCTTCTTCTTCAAACACTCCATATCGACCACCTGTTTACTAGGATAGTATCCTAAGGCCTACATCAGTTGCCTCTTACGACATGCATTGTAGGTTGCAGTGGTACTATTCTTTGCTTCCTTGCGGGCCCCGGCAATACACGGGTGACTTATACATTCAGTAGTTTGCCATTGCTTTCTGATCGGTGAGGTCTATTTTTACCATTTGTAAAAATCCACAGGAACGAATTTGCTTCAAAATAGCCAGCTGAGTTTGAATCTGGTAGATTTGGGTTGTGATCGAGCTCACTACTGTTTAAGCTACAGACACCCACTTTAGAGTGCTTAATAGTAAAATATATTAACACTAAGTAATATAAGATACAATACTATTACTTATATCTTTACCATACTCACATCATTTGGTGGATCCACAGCTGAGTATACCGCTACGATAGCATCTTTTGCCGCCTTGACCAAGTCAGGTGACAGATTCATCAGTACCTAAGTATAGAAGAGCACATGAAACAGTTTTGAACAAACTGCAGATAAAACAAAACAAATAATTCTCCTGTGGGTACTGGTCCACTGTGGAATATCAGCAAATGCAAGAGCGGACAAGCTGGGTTAGGAGGAAACAAAGAAGATGCCGCCCAAACACACAATGTCACTACCAGATATTGAAGCACTTATTTTTAAAAATACATATTGAGAAAGGTAATGACATAAAATGAGTTCTCTCAATTTATCTGTGTAAAATTAGTATCTTCAATTGAATATTTGTTTCCATTGCCCGTCCTGAAAAAAGGAATTTGTTACGTGGTGCTGCAGTTCACATCTTCTTCTTCAAACACCAAGAATTATGTTTTCACTTCTTTTGCTATTAAAAGCAGGGAAAGAAGCTATATCTGCAACTTTTTACCTGGCATGTGTAATCAGCATGTCATTTTTGAGTCTATGGTTTGCCTTCCCTTTTGTATTCCTATTCAGTTAGACAGACTGCACCGGTGAAGTTTATCACTGGGGTCAACACTAGGAAGTGGAGTAGGGTCTTGGTCAGTTCTGGTTCTAGCTATCTATACCCTCTTCACACACCATCTGACACATACAGCTTCTACAAGAGATTTCCAAATCTGCCATTCCGTAGTCTTTCTAAACATTGTTTCCTTCATCAGGCCACAACTTTTCAACTATCTTTCCCTAGTTCTCCGAGTTCCGTTTGGATGCCCAGACCTTCTTTTCCCATTCACTGTCCACCTGAGAGCTGTCCTAGCCAAATGCCCCTACTGACATACAAATCCATCTTTCTTCATTTTTAATGATGGTTTCCAACAATGCACAATATGTTTGATTTAAAAGATTTTATAACTGCTATCGTATTTGGCCAGAAAATTTGTAGTATTCTTCCAGCTCTGGCTCATGACCCTGAATTCTCTCATCTCTTTCACTTTGTCTTAAAACCTGAACACAGATTGTGATTATTTACTTCAGATATTGTTATGAAAATGTGCAATGTGTGAAACGAAAAAAAAAATCAGCAATCAATGCCATGTAATAAGACTAAACCATACAAGAAGGTTACGGAACAGTACATGGGTACACAGTATGCTTGCACTTATAAAGGTTAAAACTCTAGGATTATCATAAAGTATTGATCTCACTGGGAAAGCTGACGGGAAGACAAGATATTACAGAAGTCAACGTGCAGAAATTAAAATTACACAAATGATTAGGTGTGAGTCTATTATTAGAAGATTGTGCTCCGCATGTTATAAATATACTTCTTTCAGTCACAAGGGGAAAACAAAGCTGTGTTGTTGAATAGCTGCTTCGCAGCTCAATTGGTGAATGAGTAATTTGATGCAGGCATGACAGTCTCTGTCAGTAAAAGATGAGACGGGCTTCTCTGAATGTGACTATGCTCTAGAGTCGAACCTATTTTCCTCTGATTACTTGATAAGTATGAGCTAAGACTGCAGCACACATCTTTTTTTTGCCAGGCATTTCAGTCATTGATGACTGTTTCCCATGTGCCTGTGTTTATGTGAAGAGCCTTCATATCAAGAATGAAGACATATCACATTTAGGGTCCCCAACTCAGTCTCTTCTTCCAAACCAATTTTCTATAAAAGAGATCCCTGGAAATGGGAACATCTTCCATGCTGGAGATGTTGCCCAGCCACTGGAGCTGTCTTTGCTTGAAGAGTGTACAACGTGGAAATTTCTGCTCTCTCATGCACACATTTATTGGCTGTATGGTCATTTCGTGAAATGCCAAAAATATGTTTAGAGCATCTCATATGAAAAAAAGTTGGAACAATATTTCCTGTCAAGAGTACAGAGTCCAGAATTCAATACCACAGGGTAGTCTGCTGAACACACATCTCTGCGTACTTTCCTGATATTATCATAAAATGATAGGGGCCTCTGCTATCAATTCATTTGTAAAGTGAGGAACAAACAACAGTATTATTTATAAAAATAAATATATTCATATCTGCATTACAAATAATTTTTAAAGACACACTTCTAAATTCTTGACAATTTTCTGAAAAGAGAAAAAACAGTTGTGGATTGGTTTGCATAAAACACTGATCAATTGTAATGTGGCTTACTAGATACCTACCTCTCTTTTAATGGATGATGTGATGGAGCCTAAGAATTCTAAGAGTCCTTGGCGTCCATATACTGGACAACAATCAATCTAAAAATGAAACACAGACACAAATAAATTGTATAATGGAGCTAAATTAACTTACTATTATATTTAGCCAGCGTTTCCATTTAAAGGGACATTTCAAGAAGTCACCATAGCATGGAGCTGGATTTGTGCACTAATCTGCAGCAGGAAGCTGGATTTGTGCACTTATCTGCAGCAAGAAGTTGGATTTGTGCACTAATCTGTAGCAGGAAGTTGGATTCATGCTCTAATTTCTTTCTTGGATCATTAAAATAATATTATATTTAGCCAGCATTTCCATTTAAAAGGACATTTCAAGGAGTCACCATAGCATGGACTTCAATGTTCTCGTGTTTTGTATGGGTTTTAGTGTTCTTGTGCAGTGGATGTCTCTTATCCGCAGTAACCCGCATATACTGCTTTGTGAGTCTCTGATCATTTCTTCTCAGAGTAACCCCCAGCATCTTCACCTTCTCTTTCTTATAACAGTTGTTACCAAAAGTTGACCAGATATCTCTCATGAATTCGTCCCATTTTATGCTCAATATTTTTCACAGACATCTATTTTCAAATGTATTCAACTTAATTTTCTTTAGTCATTGTATTGTTATTGGTTACTGAACTGACATCACAGCACTCCTGGGAAGACCCACAGGTGCTCATTCTCACCCAACAGATGTCGAAGGGTATGCATATTGATGTTTCCTGTGGCTCGCTGGTTAAACACACTCTCTCGCTCCCTCAAGCATCCAGCTCTACTTATACAACATGTAATTCTAAACTCCTTAAATCGCTTAAACTCATTGTATTAATTAAGTAAAATTCACACAACACAAACATCAACAAAGATAAAACAAAAATTAAAATGTTCTAACCAGTGTAAGAAAAGCATCAAGACGGGCTGCTTGTAGATCAGAAGTCATCTTCTCTAACAGAAGTGGGACACAAAACTGAGAAACCTCTGAGCTGGCTGCAAAACACTTTCGTAAGGCTAAAATTAGCTCTTCTTTGGTAATACCATGTGGATCATTTGCAGGCTGCAAGAAAATATTAGCAATCATAATAAATAATGAGTAGTGGTAAAGTATAACAATGCTGTTTTAAGATTTGTTAAACTTTGCTTTTTGTTAAATAATGTAGAAAGCTTAGTTTAGTTTATTAGTTGTCAGATCATTATCACAGCACATAAAACCAATTAGCATATAAGTGCTCCCATCTCCTCCTTAGTACATTTCTCAGCGTGTGGCAACTAATGACACCGGTTCTTTGTTGGTTTACTATTCTTCTTTGGCTACCAGTAAAGTTCTGTTATCTAGCTATACCACATTTGGCTTGGTATTCTTGCAGTCTGGTTAGTGTTGTAGATTCACCCCTATTACTTGAATCATTTACATGTCCTCTCTCCCTTAGGGAATTTAGAATATCAGCCTGGTTCATTGCTAGCCCGCTTTTTACAGCAGCCATACCCGCAAGCCTATCGGTACACTCACTTCCTCGTACACCTGCATGCCCTGGCACAAAAATAAAACTGATTTTTGTCCGCAACATAGAAAGCTTAGAAGTTTATTAAGCAAAATATAACAACTGTCATTTCATTAGAGATATAATAAGAAAAGAAAGGTTGGAGCACATCATGACAATGGCATTTAGATCGACCTAGTTTCAGTTGGGTACCAGAATATCACTGGGACGAAAAGGTGACCTGTGTAATGCTGACCACATCGCCAACATGTGTTATTAATTTTTTTTAAATATGGGCGTAACACCGTTATCCCCAATAGACCACATGATATGAAAATGGGTTATCTTTTCTTTTGAAATCATAACAACATTAACTATAATGGACAAAGAAATGAGGACAAAAATATAGATGAATCCGAACAGCCTAGCAATATGGTATGGAAGAAGTTTCAACATCTAAACTGGTTAACAGAAATAAAGAGAGAATGTACATGATCGTCTACACCAGACAGTATGGCTAATATCATTATAAAGATGGATAGAGAGAGAGAAGGCAGTCTATGAAACATATGATAAGGAAACTAAGAAGCATCATAATTCATGACAATGATTACCAAGAAATCACTTCATCGACTTGTCATATTCCTTGTGGGAGCATAGAACTAAAACTACTGCTTACTAATGATGTGGACACAACAATCAATGATACAGAAACAACCACAATAACAATCTACAACATGCCAGAATAACCAGCATATCAGAAATCAATGACATTGAAAGTTAACAAACATACATAATAATACATAATGAAAATCTTCTTCGAGCGCTGCATAACCTGTTAAATCACTCTTTGCGATTTATATGTGGTCTGAGCCTAAGAGCAATTGTACATTGTGCAAGTTATGCGCCTACAAGTAGGCCAGCACATCCAATTTTTGCAAACCTTTTTATTTACCAGGGAGTTTCCCAAAGCTCTAACCTTAATCGCCTCTTATGACATGCCTTGTAGGTCACAGTGTTACTATTCTTTGCTTCCCTTGCGGGACCTGGCAACACACAGGTAATAAAGACAATCAACATACATCATAATCTATGACATATCAAGATAACCAACAGATTTTATACAAATAACCATCAGTTGTGAGTATGTGTATCTGTGACATTCATAAAACAGTACAACACTTACAGGGAAAAAATCAATGGGGAAGTAACAACCAAGGACTTCAAACATTTCCTCAGCAAACGGACCTGACAAATAGAAAAATGTAGAGATATAGCTCTTTAGTTTGTATGTATTATAAAATAGACATTATAAAATATGGAACTGTAGGTTACACAATTTTAAAACTAAATTGAGAATTTTCAATTCAAATGTATCAATCCTAACACGTCAGCGAGAGTTGGAAAATGACTAAAGATATAGAAAGCAAGTTGAACGAATTTGAAAATTGTGTCAGCATCCAGGTTTGGCACTGATAGCATAATGTTGGGAGAAAGATTGGGTTGAACAATGCTCTTTTAGTGTTCATGGTGACATGTTTGCATTTCAAAATTTGTGACATTTGTCCTACGATTTATTGCATCTATATTGAATTTTGTAAGTTGTTCTTCCATTTTGAGAGCATTATGGTCCAAAAATATTCAACTCCGCCTGGAGAATTTGACCCTGGGACCATGCGCCTACAAAGCAAGTGCACCCTCCACTACACTATTGCGGCTCTCTTAATTTCTTATAAGGTCCCTACAAATGTTACCAATTGTATCTGTTGAGGAAAGTGAACACAAAACACTTACCTAAATTCATGTTTGAGCAGATAAACTGTGCACAATTGAAACAAATTATTAAATTTCTTGGGTCCTTCTCTGAATCCATTTGCTGAATGAATCCAATGACAAAATCGCCTCCCATCTGTTCTAATGCTGAAATAACAATTCAAAATTTCACAGTAATATTTGCTATTTGATATAAAAATGTATGAAAAAACATTGTTGGACTTTCAATATTAAACTTTAATTGTACATTTAATGATATGAGAAGAATATTAACATCTAAACAAAGGGACTAATAACATATACATAAGAGTCAACAAGTTTCATGCACATTTTTCATTTACGTGTGGTATAGGGGCATGGACAATGAATAAGCATCTGCAAGATATGATGGAAACACTTGAGGAATTTATATATACAAATTTAACATCTTTAAAATAAACTGCACAACTGGCACAATGTACAATCGCTCTTAGGCTCAAATGACATACAAATCGCACAGAGTGGTTAACAAGTGGTCGATATGGAGCGTTCGAAGAATAACAGGGGACCTACAATTTATCGTCCTTCTCCGATAGAACAAGGAGCTCAATCTCACCTACATTAAGAACATGGATCTCTGGAAAAATATCCAGATGGGTTCCCGAGGAGCAAACCTTTATCTTTAGCACGAGAGATGAACACCTAACCTCTACGCACAGATATCCCCTGTTTTTAGTATTTGCTTTGCTATATGTAGAGTTGTTGATGTAACTGGTTGTTCTTGTGTTGGTCCTTCTTGTCAACCTGTCTGCTTTATCATTTCATGGTGTATTTGAATGTCCAGGGATCCATTGTATAGTTATTTTGATGTCATGGGATGTAACAAGCTGGTCAATACCTAGGGCTAATTATGAGAGTTAGTTTAGTTTTTCAATGCAGCAGTCATCTGAACATTTGCCCTTCGACTTGAGGCCATGGCAGCAAATTTACAGGTCTGTCTGAGTTTTGGTGTGTTTGCATAGAGTGTGTTCTCAATTTATGTTTAGGGGTAGGTACTTGCAGCGTCGGTCACTTCTTTGCAAGACCCTGGAAGAGATGGTGTGTGAAAATTTTTTTGTGAGCAGTCATGCAGATGACATTGTGGGGCAATCTTTAGTTGAATGCAGTGTAGGTGAGCAATTCAGTGGCACAAGCAGAGTCCTAAGGCGGAAAATAATGGCTTGTTCTTTTCTTGTAAGGAAATTTATGGCCTCTTTTGGATTTGGGATGGTCATGTGTTTAAAGAAGGGTCTGCCTGTTTTTCCGATTGTTCACTCCTTCTTCTTCATTGCAATCAGTTTCATATGCTCAGTCAAAACTAAGAGATGGGTTGTCTCTATGAAGTTGCACTTCAGTTGAAGTTTCATGTGGGTTCCTCATAGCTTGCTCTGTAAGCTTCGTTCATGAGGTCATGTTTTGTTTCATTGGTGCATGTATGTTGGACAGAACTGCAGGATGTGCTCTGGAGTCTTGTGTTTCAGTCTGACATGCACACTGTGCATGATTGACGGAAAAGTTATTAGTATAGAACAAATACCATTCGGTACGTGTATGAACAGAAAATACATGAAGATTCTGGACAGACTGACTTATGCTATGGAAGAGTGCCAACATTCAAACTTATAGTCAGTACTAACGCCAGACATTTGTGGAGATACAAGATCATATACACCAGCTGAAATGCCACATGATGATGCTGATTACCTTTAAATGCAGATCCCAATAAATTTTGTATTATCATATAAGTTGCTCTCCTATCTGTATGAGACATTGTCTGGTTCTGAACCTCTCGGAAAACTGTACGACATATTTGTTCGGGCAGACCCTTGGGCAAAGAGCTGCAGTGTCTAGTCTGAAAAAAAAATTAAATAGAAAAATATTTAAACTATCATTATAGCAAATAATAAACATTTCAGCCCCCCCTCTGGAGCACAAGTTCTAAACACACATTTTTCATTCATTTCTATTTTGCCATTCTTTCCAGATCTTTCCATGTGTTCTCAATTCCCCTCCCCTCTTTTTTTTAAACTGCGAAATATAAATTTGTTAAGCTGTGTTGCAGGTTAAGCAAGGCTATTTTTTTTGGGTCAGACACATGTTTTCATACCATGTTTAGGACCGACATTTCCTTTCCGATTCCTACTCACTTAGATAGTCTGCAGTGATGCAGTGTTAACAGTGCCATCCATTCAAGCTTTTTCTTGGTCAGCTCCAATTCACTGACCCTAACTTCCGTCATCTCATTGACTGCATCTTAGGCCCCCATACAGTGTGTTTGTTGCTCACTCTCTTCTTGACTTCTGTCTTACTGTTGTGCTTTTCAGTGTTGCAAAGAGGAGGCAGATATAGTTTTCTGTACAATGCATGCTGCGTGCTTGACATAGCATAATGTTGAAATTATTTAAGTGTCTTTTTATTCATTCCAGCCATTATTTTCTGAGGCCTCTCTCGTCTTGTAGCCTGATATTCTTATGTAGTATGTTCTTGTTGTAGACTGCTTGGGATTTATTCAGATCAAATGCCCAAACTATTAAATTTGTTGATGTTCAAAATAATAAATGACTTGTGTTGTTGCAACAATTTTTCACAGTGTTCCATTTATGTTCTCCTTGTCTTGTCTGCATCATATCGTATGCATCTTATTACACATGATGTTGTTTTACATTTATATTTTTGCATGAACTGCCTATGTTCTGGACTATTCATCACTTCATAATTAATAAGAGAAGGTAAACTGATCTTCTGAACACAAAGTTTCTTTCTTTTCTTCTCTAATCCTGTTTTGCCTCACAGCATCAGGAGATTTCTAGAATGGGCTTTGGTGTGCGCTTCATAAACAGTGTTTTTCTTCGCCTCTGTTATCTTTGAGGTCCACCTTTTACAGGGACACAATGTTTTATGTTAATAGTTGACTCTAGTCATTTTATAATCGTCATTATGTAGTATTTACTTTGCAGAATGTCACTCTCATTACAGTCTGTCTGAATAACTCCTCTTCCTTCAATATCATGTTCAAGATGTCTTTAATGTCCTGTTGCCATCATCACCTTATTCCTAATCTTCTACAAACCATGTCCTATATTATTGTTCACTCCAAACCCCTTATGACGTTTAATGTGACCAAAATATTTCAGTTTCTGAGACATGATTTTGTTTTTATAGAATGTCTGTATTTTTCTCTTCTCTGTTCAAGTCATTCCAAGAATTTTACCTGCAGTACTTCATTTCAAAAGATTCAATTTTGTTCTTTAATGCTTGTACTATGGTCCAGGATTGACATCTATATGTTGCAACAGAAAAAATGCATGTTCTCACAAATTTTACTTTTGTTTCTTTGCTTATTTCATGCAATAGCTTCTTCATACTAACCACTCTCTGCAATGGTTGGGGAGTTGAAGATGGATAAGGGGATGTTCTTTGGTCTCTTCACAACTGCCTGTTGGATAAAGGCACTAAAATAGATGTTGAAACGATCCACCAATTTAAGCAGTTTGGAGTTACCAGTTGTACGGTTAGAACTGGATGCCTGAGGGCCAGAGCTAGGAGTGTGTTTCACCAGCGGGCCACAGGAACCATCAGCATGCATACTCTTCTATATCTGTTGGGGAGACTGAGCATCTATGGGTCTGCCCGGTGTACAATGATGTCAGTTTAGTAACCACCCTCTGAAATTCTTTTCTCAAATCCTGTTTTGTCTCACAGTGTCAGAAGAAATTTCTAGAACGATGTCTGCTACCCTCTGAAATGCCATGGCTAATTTCCTTCTGATTTCTTTTGTATAAAAATCTTTGTTTATAATCATACTCGACTGAATAGTTAACGGTCTACTTCTGTATCTCTGACCAAACAGTGAAAACAACTATTCCATGAATCTCTACTATTTGATACTTAGATACACATGTCACAATGCACTGCTATTTTAACATTTTTATATAAAACACAGGTTAAATTATAAAGTAGACTCACCAACACAGCTAGTGAGTATAGGGCATGAGGCTGTACTGAATGATGGTCAGACAACTTGGACAGCAAGAATGAAGCAATAAGCTCGACTGTGAACAAATTTCATACTGTGTTAGAAGTCCATTTTACTAATTACTTAAGATAGATGCAGTTGAAATGTTATTCAATACTTTAATTGAAATAAAATATAATATACAATGGCTACCATGCAGCAGGCTAAGATCTCACTATATTGGTGAGCACTGACCTCACAGAAGGGTGGTCTCAGTTTGATCCCTTACTGTAGTTTTTTATAGCAACGGTTCTCAAGTTGACAGAGCTTCAACTAGTTAGCAGAGAAAGACTGTGAAGTAAGGCAGTTGGCATGATGTTGAACACATCATCTATCCAGTATCACTAGCTTCTTAATCATGCCTACCTTGAGTTCAGGCTTCACTAGAAACTAGTCTGATCACTTCACATGGAAAGGAAATCTAGTACTTTTGGAGCAGATGGTAAGCACTGATATGAGAAAATTGAAGTATTTTGAACATATAAAGAGACACAAAAGGTTGGAAAAGACCATTAACTGATTCAGTCCCGTGGAACACTGTAGTGCACATATTTCTTATCTTCGTGGCCCAAGCGTCGTTTAAAAGACGGCTACTATTTCGTTGAGTTTTTATTAATTTTCACTCCGATTGTAGTTTTATATCAACCGGAAACTAAGTAGAAAGGAAGTACTAACGATAACCAAATCACAACATCGTGGTTTTGACTAGAATCAGAAGTGAAACCAAGTTTAATTTTCGTTTTCAAGTTCCCTCCACATTAGCCTACCTTATCGTGGTTGGAGGGTTTGTGTGCCTTTAGGATCCTTCAGGCTATGTCGGCGGGAGTCTAACTCCTGGCAGGTCTAACCAAGCCGAACAGACTGAAGGTGAAAGGCCAGACCAAAGGCGGGGAGCAGGATGGGGCCTCATAAGGTGACAGTGCAGAACCCACCGGCGAGTGGTAAATGCTCTGGCTGCAACCAACCCATCCCCAGCTATGGGACAAATAGCACTTGTCCTCTCTCTCTTGAGGAGGACATCCTTTTTCTTGTCTTGTCTTCTACTTCTATGACACTTTCCCTTAAGCATAAGGATTAAACTACAGTGTCCAGGGAGCACACCCTGCAAAAAAGCCTGGGCTGGTGAGCCCGGCAACAGAAGGCTGAAGTCATCTAGAGTAGGACGACTCCAGACAAACCCGGGAAGACAGATCTCGTCAGCAGGGGACTGCAACTGTCTAGAGAACAACCTCAAAAAAAGATGTCCTCAGAAACGGAATGTGTCAGCCATTATTGGCGGGAGGAATCGACACATACGAACAACTCAAATGGCCATGCGCAAATATTTATATAACTGTGGTGCCACCACCATGGAAACAGCCAGGTGGTGGTGGGACCGGACCCCTGCCTCGAAGGGGTCCACCCTTAGCTACTGGCGGCCCTGTTGATTCTTGCAAAGCCAGGGAGGACAGGGTATTACTACTGGCAGCAAGGACAAACTTTCACCCCTCACAATTATGCAATGGAATGCAGAAGGGGTAACCAACAAAAACGAGAGCTAGAGGAACGTCTGCGAGCAGAAAAGATTGACATCTGCTGTATCCAAGAGACGCACCTTAATCCGGGAAATAGATTCAGCATTAGAGGATTTGAAACCTTCCGCCAGGATAGAGAAAATAGACATAAGGGTGGAGTAGTAACACTAGTTCGTAATTCCATACCGGCAGTTGAACTTCACAGGTCCAATCAGATGAGCACAGAATTCATAGCTGTTCAACTCCTTATCAACAACACTAAGATGACACTATACAATATATACTCACCACCCTCCATTCAAACTGAGCTGGAAGCTATCAAAGTTCAAGATGACAACTTGCTTATAGTAGGAGACTTCAACAGCCACTCACCAAGCTGGGGCTATGACACGCTAGATCCTCGAGGTGAAAGCCTTGAAGAATGGCTGATCACCAACAGTCTCACCATTCTCAACCACCCAGATGATCCTCACACATGTTACTCACGACGGTGGCGCACAACAAGCACCCCAGATCTGGCGTTTGCTACAGACGACATTCACAGGATAACCGAAGGCAAGTCTGCGACCAGATTGGAGGTAGTGACCATAGACCAGTGAAACTCCTCATAAATAACATTAACAAGGAGGAACTTACAAACTCTGCCCCTAGTTGGAATTACAAAAAGGCAGACTGGAAGCTATTCCAAGAACTAGCAGACAAGTACTGTAAAGAAATTAATCAATCAGGAAAAGTGGACAGAGATGCACGTTCATTCAATAAAGCCATTTTAGATGCTGCAAAAAGGCTATACCCAGAGGGAGGAGAAAAACTACAAGCCATATTGGACACCAGAGATGGAAGTTCTCCATAGCTCGCTTTGCAGTGCCAGAAATACAATGGAACTCGCACCAACGGACCAAATGTAATGCAACACAATAGAGCAAGGGCCCTTTATGTTAGAGAAAGAAACCAGCAGTGTAGAAAATCCTGGAAAGAAAAGACAGCCTCTTTGAACATGGAAAAGATACTCAAAAGTTGTGGAGACTTACAAAAGCCCTGAACGATGACAACCCATCTAGAGGAAAACAGTTCTCCAGCAAGGAGAACAACTTCTCACAGGAAAGCGAGCAGCCACCCTGATGGCCCAGTGTTACAAGCAAGAAAGCTCATGCTCAATAAGTCAGGAGCAAGGGAAAGAAGTCAGAAGTGAGATAAATGCTACATTCAAAAAAGCAACAAGTGAACCCTGTATGGAGGTAGACATCACACTGACTAAGCTGCAGAGTGCACTGAAAAAGCTCAATCGTAAAAAGGCCCCGGGACCAGATGGAGTATCAAATGACATGCTCAAACAAATAGGCCCAATAGCACAGAGTCTTCTACTCCAGATTTTTAACAATAGTTGGAGACAGGGGAGAGTCCCAGACATCTGGAAAATGCCACAATCCACCCAATTTTCAAAAGTGGAAAGACAAAAGGATCCGAGAGCTACAGACCTATAAGTTTGCTAAGTTGCACTGCAAAACTGCTGGAGAGAGTGATAACCACTAGACTCCAGTGGTTTTAGAATCCAACCATAAACTGGATCCAGCCCAGACAGGCTACAGGCAGCATAGAAGCACTGATGACCAAGTGGCATACCTCGCACAGGACATAGAAAATGGCTTCCAAAAAAAGAAGAAAACCCTCACTGTGTTCTTCGACATGTCTAAGGCCTTCGACAAAGTCTGGAAAGATGGTTTGCTACTCAAGCTCTTACGCAGTGGAATACGGGTAGAATGTACTATTGGATAAAAGACTTTCTTACCCATAGACAAGCATCTGTAAAATTGGATGGAGTGCACAGTCCCAGATTCAAATTAAGAGCGGGAGTCCCACAGGGCAGCGTACTGTCCCCATTGCTTTTCCTAGTATATATTAATGATCTGCCACAAACTCTGCCCAGACATGTATCACACTCTCTCCATGCTGATGATCTAGCTGTGTGGTACACCTCCGAGTTTCTGGGTCCTGCCATCTTTAAACTCCAGGCCAGCCTGAACAGCGTCATAATGTGGGCAAGTAAATGGGTCTAGAAATAAACCGGAGCAAAACTATAGCAACGCTTTTCTCATTGTCAACAAAGGAAGAACACTTCAGACTGAAATTTAACGATGATATCGTTCCCGTTCCCATACTCCAACCTTTTTGGGAGTTAAGCTGACAGTCGTCTGACATGGAAACATCACATAATGGAAACAAACAGAAAGGCTATGAGGAAACAAAGTGTGATGCGGAAGCTGGCTGGAACTACCTGGGAGCTGATATTCGAATCCTGAGTCAGGTGTACACTGGTGCAGTTAGACCGACCCTCGAATATGCATCATCGACATGGATATCAGCAGCCCATTCAAACAAATCGATACTGGAAAAACACAAAACAGGTGTCTGCGTACTATTTTGGGAGCCATGAAATCTACACCAATTGTAGAAATGGAAAAGGCAGCCAACATCCAGCCCTTGGAAGACAGAAGAAGGAGAAAAGTGATTCTACAGACTGAAAGGATCAAAAGAATGCCTCACCATCCACTGCATGAAAAAATGGCGGCTAGAACAAAGAACAGACTAAAGCGCACAAGTCTAAACCACAAAGCAAAAGAAATAGGAAAGTCATACCTGGAACTACTAAATCATAATTCCATACCTGAAGAATTGCTTTTTGATCACTGGGAACCAGACTCAGTACCACTAAACTTCTCAACCTCCATCCCTAAATTATTAAGCAAAGATGCCGAGCCTAATCTAGTGAAAAAGCAATTACAATGGAACATCTCCATTACATGTTTCCAGAAGACAGCTGGATAAGAATTTACACAGATGGATCGGCAATGGAGGCAACCATGAATGGTGGAGCAGGAGTGTACATTAGGCACCCAGATGCTACCACTGTGTCTCTAGCGGCTCCTACTGGAAGAATATGTTCCAACTACAAAGCAGAACTCATAGCCCTTCTGATGGCAGCACAGCACATGAATAAGCTGCAAGCAGCTGCAAGCAAGATGGTATTTCTTACAGACTCATTGTCAGCTATACAAGCCCTGGAGGCTAAATCCACTGACAGCACAGTACAAAAACTACAAAGAGAACTTGCTCAGCTTTCAGAAAAGGCAGAAATTCACTTGCAGTGGATTCCATCTCACTGTGGCATTGCAGGAAATGAGAGTGCTGATGTCTTAGCTAAGGAGGGCAGTGCCAAAGAGCAAATTTACCAACCCTTGTCTTTTCAAGAGTTCAAAACCCTCATACAGAGAAAATCTGCAGTAGACTGGAAGACAAACACTGGATATGATTATGGAAAAGACTCCCTCAAAGACCTAAGCAGAACAGACCAGGTCATTATATTTCGACACGCACGGACACTGCAGACTCAACAAACACTTATACAGACTAGGAATAAGTCAAACAGCTCTCTGCCAGTGTCAGCAGGCAGAACAGACACCAGAGCATATCCTGCAAGACTGTCCTCTTCTGTGTGAGCTGAGAAGCAACATGTGGCCACACCCAGTCGACCTGAAAACTAAGCTTTGGGGAAACCTGACAGACCTGAAGCTGTCTGCCCAGTTTGTGGTCCACAGTAAATTAAGCGCATGACCAGAGATCGCTGAAGAAGAAGAAGAAGAAGTTTTCAAGTTACCCTGTGATTAAAAAATAATGTCTAACAATTCAGAGTCTAGAAATGGTTTGTTATCAGCTCGTTCTGCACGTTTACAGCTGCAGAAGCGCGAGATTGGTTGCATGAAGATGTAGATACTGATAGTGAAGCTTCTGATTCTGATGACACAGAAGTTTGTGATTGAAATACGTCGATTATTAATAATTTAAATAATACTAGTAGTGTTTCCCAACCAGCTGCGAGAGGGCGTTGCCCCAGTCAGGTTCCAGTAGGATTGCAACAAAAGAAGAAGGATTCAGACAGAACCTACACAGTCTACTAGGAGAGAAGTTATATAGTTGCTATGTTAGGACTATTATTCATATACTTTAGTTCTTTATTCCTGTAAATATTGCTATAATTTCCACTGTATGTGATTATATATTATGAGACATGAATGTTTAGTATGTGAAATCTTCAATTTGACAATTTTAATGGAAATTTCTTCAAAGATGGTCGTGTTGCTAATTTGTGAACAGTTAGTAAACCATATATTCCGTCAATATTTTCTTAATTTTTGTGTATTCATAAATGGATTACTTATATAAAGAGAGCAGTTACACTGACTTATTCACCATATTGTTCCTCAAGGCCCTTGGTAAGTTGGATTTTTGTTCTCACAATTTCAATTAATTTTTTATTACATGCTAATATTTGTCATGCACAGTCAACACAACATTATATTTTCGCATACAATAAATATTTTATGAAAGTACAATCATTTATCTTTAATTTGATATATAATAAGTTCAACTTTAAATCATATTTAGAAACAATATTTTAATTTAACTAAAGTATATGTGCAATATTTTTGAAGCTAAAAAATAATTCCGTCCAGAGGTGAAAAAAACCTGGTACTGAATCAGTTAAGGAACAAGGCATCCTGGCAAAGAGGAAGACCATGGAGAAGATGGATTAAGGATGTAACTGATGATTTGAGCATAGCAGCTGCAGAGGCAGGACAACTAACCTATGAGAGAGACAAATTCTGAAGGACAGGGTGGCAAAGTTCTGCCCAGGACAAGCTATTTGATGATGATGGTAAGCACTGTTATTAGTGTCGCAGAGAACCCATTCAGTAAATCTGAATATCAACAGTAAATGAAAAGCAGGAACAGCAGTGAGCAATTTTCCATTGGTACTGTGTCTATCTAAATATGTAAAGCATCTCCATAACGCATACTGGCATATGAGTGGGATGATTTATAGACCTCACAGTACTAGGCCTTAGCATTTGACGGTGAGGTGGTCAGTCCTACCCCTCACACTTTTCTAGTTCAGTGAGCCATACTCATTTACAGTTGGTCAACTTGGGTGAACTGAAATGTGCCTATACCATGAAACAATCCTGGTACATTTCGATTATGAAGCAATCGCTCAAATTACTTTATGGAAACACCTTTTATTTGACCTATTTTCATTCTGTTCAGTATGGAGTATCTTATAACTACCTCTAGAGTCAAAGTAAGGTTCACCTGAATGGTGAGGGACACTGGTGATAGGAAAAGCAAGCCTTCATGCAAATATCTTCTTCTTCTGCATTCTGACTAGATTGGGATTTCGAATTCTCTAATAAAGGCAGCCGTCTGCCTCAGATTATCAGCCACACCATACAGTTTGTCTTGGACGCTGGTGTAAGTGGGCCACCTCTTTCTTCTCAAGTCTGCATACTGGGGCAGTTCTGTAGGATACAATTCCTATGATTTCTGCTTCCCCATTTGTGCCGGCCCCTTCCCGCAGTAAGTTTTGGCCGCCCTTGTGATGGTAGGTCTGACATTCTTACTGCGTGGTTAAATCTCCGAGGCAGATTGGCGGCCGTAGAATCCATTATCACATTCCTCATTGTGAGGAGTCGTGCACCATATTATGCGTCTCACGGCCTGGTGCATCGTTTTCTGCAAGCATTTGTTTCGGGTTAGCATTCCCTAGCGGACACGTGCATCCGATTCACACGCCAACCTCCACAGTTGCCTCTTACGACATCTGTGCAGGTAACAGTGGTTCTATTCTTTACACCCCAAATTTGGGCTCAAGCGGCATGCAAATATCACTCAGAGGAACCATATTAAACTTTTCCAGGCGAAAAAAATATATTTTAAAATCTGACATATCTAACTATTGAAAATAATGAGGGGATAAAAGCAGTGGATGAGAGAGCATAGACTTGAGATGATGACATGACCAAATGACTGGTAATATGGAAGAGTAAATAAAGAAGTGAAATGCTCAAAGAAAGAGAACTTTGGATAGCTGATCATCAGAAATGACAGCTTCACACCAGAGCTAAAGTGTATGTTAAACTTTAAGAAGTTATGTTCGAGTTTTACTTTGGTCTGCTGTAAGGAAAGACACAGGTAACAGCTGTAGCACATCTCCAAATAACTGTGTTGCTCTTCCCCTTGTTACAGTGTCACTGCTAGTTAAATGTTCTCTGAAAATATAAACAGTAACACTTAGCAAATTGACAACCACAAGCAGTTCATAACAATGTCTAAAGGAGTGAATAGGGACCACTGTCGTTACTGCCTGTAATAACGCTTTATTGGGCAATGTATGACAGGAGGGGCATGAGCCTGTGGAATTTAATGGCCGCATGGCTAGTGCAGTCACTGCGAAACTGTTCAGGTTAGGGTATTTTCTTTATGCCCTCGAAAGAAAAAATCTCCTCAGCCTTACCGTGGATTGAACCCGGGTCTCCTTCATGTGAGCTGCGCTCTAATCCATTTGGCCAGACGCTCCACCTAAAAAAGGGTCTAAATGCCTAAAAAGAGTCTAACGGCAAAGGATTGACTTCATTGCACCAGATATCCACATATGGCTCCGTCCCTATCTGCAGAAATGGCAAGCCACCTGCCGAGAGTGTTGCATATAGCAAGAACTCAGTAGCTCCATCAACAATCCTAGGGATCTTCAGAAAAAAATTGCACATGTGACTGGGTTCGGATATGAACCTACAACTTTCAGATCGCCGGGCAAACGTCTTAACAGCTTCACCATAGAGACTCCTGACCATAACAATGTAAAGTAAAGAACCTGTTTTCATACCATGAGGTATATTCAGGAATAAATTGTTAGTTCACACTTTTTCTTTGATTAACGACACACAATGAGTGATGTGATCATCATCGTACTGTCTACCTTTACTACTCAGTATTTCTCTACAGTCTCAGTTGGGTACCAGAAAAACACTGAGAAGCAAAGGTGGGCCAGCATGATGTTGACTACATAACCCAAAGTGTGCATATGGTCAATACAAATTATAAAAATAATTGGGAAATAACAGTGTATTCCCTAATATGGGGGCTCTCTGTGGCTAAACTGTTACGCCTTTGCCTTGAATTTCAGAGGTCATGGGTTTGAATTTGGACTGTACCATTCTGTTCACAAGTGCATTTTTCCAGAGGCCCTTGGATTGTTCCCGGGAGCGACGGAATTCATGCAATACTCTAGGCAGGTGGCACTTCTGTGAAGAGGACCGAGCTATATGGGGTAAAACCCGTGTAATCTTCTTCT
This sequence comes from Arion vulgaris, assembly GCA_020796225.1. Classification (NCBI taxonomy): domain Eukaryota; kingdom Metazoa; phylum Mollusca; class Gastropoda; order Stylommatophora; family Arionidae; genus Arion; species Arion vulgaris. The sequence goes on along the minus strand of CM036756.1, from coordinate 41,644,551 downwards.
TCTTTGCGTTCGTTTTTACGACCAATTTTAATCACTCTTTGTGATATATTTGATCTTTGCCAAGAATGTGTATACGTTGCACATTGGTTTGGTAGGCCCCTAAACGCATAGACCTCTACATGTTTAGGACATGTGCATCCAATTTCAGCCAAACCTCCTTAGTCGCCTCTTACGACATGCGTGGCAGGTAACAGCGGTTCTATTCTTTACACCCCAAATTTGGGCCCGGTAACCACTCGGGCGGCCCGGTGTAATGAAGTCAATCCTTCGGCTTTAGACCCTATTATACCACATGGAATAAAAAAGGGTCCCTTACTTTACTTCTACTTTCTATTAACATTACCATCCTTCTCTATTTTATATCAAGCTTTCTACAACATAACATCAGGATGAAAGACAAGAGAGAAGACCAAGAAAAAGATGGATAGGTGGAATGTCTATAGCATGTCAAAAGATGCAGAAATTCATCACTAAAGCCACCAAAGAAGTGCACGACAAACACAGAAGATCAAAACACTGGGCTACAACTCTGTAGCAATATTACAACAAAAGAAAGAAGAACTGGCATCTTACTTCATCATCGAACAATTCAGTAATTAGCTAAAGAAATTACACAACACTGTTCTATTAATTTATAGATAAATAAATTTTTCATTCTTATCCAGTATTTGAAGTTTGCCTTTAATTAATTATATTCAAATTAATAGTGTGACCAGAAGGAAAACAAAGATGAGAAGATCATGAAGAAATAGAGATTATAAATTTACACAGTAAATGGGAGACAGAAATGACACAATGTGGAAGAAAAAACATAAATGTACAAGAATAAGATAATTATGTTCATACTCACCCAAGATTTTCAACAAGTTCCAAAAACTTTCCATTACTTTTGTTTATTTCTGAAATGTAAAATTCATTTTTCAACTACCAAATGTAGAAAAGTTATCATTCTTTATCAGGAACAATGATATGATACATGAAAAGAAGCAACAGAACAATGGAAACTTTTAAAATGTCACTACCTTTATACAAGTCCACCTATATTCTCTTCATGTCATAGTTTACATACAAGGTAGTCACAAGTGATACCCAGTGATGTCTGTCTGCCACTTTTCCTCATGATATTTCAGGCAGATCACACTCTTTTATTTCCCTTTACTATCATCCTGCGTTTTTTTGGTCAGTCCCTTCTCCTCCTTCCGTTTGCTGTCCATCAAAAAGCTGTCTTTGCCAAAGAGCCCAGTGGCAGCTAGACATGTCCATATCGTCTTCATCTTCTTCCTCCAATAATGGTTACCAGTGATATGCAATTAGATTTCTTTCGCAGCTCCACATAAAAGATGACTGTCAGATGGGCTGAAAGTAATAGTTGTCTGTCAAAAAGACTGCCAGTAAAACAAACTGTCAATAACAGTTATCAGTAAAGTTGACTGCCAGTAAAACTGACTCAGTAATAGAGAAATAGTTGACTGCCAAATAAGCTGCAAGTAATAATTGACTGTCAGATGGGCTGCAAGTAATAAATAACTGACTGTCAAATGGGCTGCAAGTAATAAGTGATTGTCACATGGGATGTAAGTAATAATTGACGGTCAAATGGGCTGCAATAACAACAAACACAAAATCAACATATAAGTAAATTAATAAGTAATAATATAATTATTCTTGACAATGAAAATAATAAACGTTGTATGTATATCAGCATCATTGTTTTGTTACATTGTACACATTCAGTGACATTGTATCGTTTATCCACACTCACACTGCACTGCAGGGTTTTAAAAGATGTAACTATCTACTTTAAGTAGAATTTAACTTAGCAATTTGAAGGATTTACTTTATTCTCGTCTAGGTTAGTAGTTATTTCAGGTTAGAGTAGAATTATAACTAACTTGACCTAGAGGCTAGAGTTAGACACACTTATCGACACTATTTTGATTGGAAGAAGTAGAAGTTGGACTGTTCTTATTGTGGCTATTGTCTTTTTTAATGCACAAACATTTGTACTCATAGTAATGATAGTTAGATCGGCATTTACAGCGCCATAAAATAGAATTCAATGAAAGTGTATATATTTTTGCAAACCTGCTGCAATTTGTTTGGAAGCATCTTCAGTATTTCCACTTATATAACTGCCAATTCCATCCTTCATGGAGGTCGCCATCTTAATTTGTCAGATTCCGTCACAGTAAGAGCATCGGTATAGTCGTGTTTCAGTCTTTTTGTTTTCAATTTTTCAATCTTTTTTTTTTCTCGTCTACTAACATTCTCGTCTAATATAGTGTATACTATAATGACTGCGAAAAATAATGAATATAAAATGGAACGAATTCAGGAGAAGTGATGAAATCAGAGACATGTCTGGTCAACCACTAGTGACAACTGTTATAAGAAAGAGAAGATGGAGATATGTTGGGTATATATATATATGGAACTGCAGTAAAACTATTTGATTGGCAAAACACGTAATTACAAAGTACTGTAGTTTTACAAATTACAAAAACAATGACAAAATACAGCAACGTTTCGACCAACAAGGCCTTTATCAAGCAAACGAACAAACAGGAGTGACAAATTAAAATGAAACACAAATGGACGACCAAATACAAACGTATCTAAGGAACAAAACAATAGTGACAGGAAATTACATACACCACACATATAACTACTAACACTTACCTAATACGTCACAACGAAGAGTTGCAGAGAAATGTCTAAATATTCAGTATATATATATATGGAACTGCAGTAAAACTATTTGATTGGCAAAACACGTAATTACAAAGTACTGTAGTTTTACAAATTACAAAAATGATATGTTGGGCACACCTTGAGGAGAAATGATCAACGAATATCAAAGCAGGCATTGAAGTGGGATGCAAAGGGTTCAAGAAAGAGAGGTCGACCTAAGGAGACCCTGAAACGAACTTTGCTGAGAGAGGCAGGAAATATCGGTCTCAGTTCCATGGAGGAGATTGAGCGAGTTGCCCAGGATATAGCGGTATGTAGAAATTACTTGCAGGCCCTATGTAACGTATAACGGTACGAGAGGAATTATTATTATTATTTATTATTATAATGACTGTGCAACAATTTGCAGGTACGTTTCATAGTTTTCTTTTTTTTTCATGTTGTGCATGGAAGAGCTATGGAAAATGTAGTTTCATATCAATCGAGAGCTCTGTCTGCCGGTGTAGACGATCATGTGACTCCACAATTCTTCCTGGTGCAATTCATCAGTTCTGACCCAGATTTCTTATTGTAGAACCGCGGTGAACGGTTGACGGTTTCAGACCATCCATCTTCTCCTTCCTCTATCCCACTTTCCTTGATTTTACCCATTGTTACTAAATGTTTTAAACCTCCTCTTTACCCTATGCGTCCAAAGAACATTGGTTGTCTATTTTTTTTTTTTAATCAGGTTTTGTTGTGTAAAACCTCTCTTAAAACATCGCTTGTTTTTAGCCGTCCATAGGATTGCCCGTATTCTTCTGTAAAACCACATCTGTGTGGCTTCCAGCAATATTGCTTATGTTTTGTTCAATGTTCAGTTTCATGTACTTAGTTCAATTGAAATGTTTCTGCGTGAATGCGGTATAAAATCTGTTTATTATTGTCCTAAGCCTATCTTGATCTGAAATACGAGAAACATTTTAATGTTTCTCGATACAGGCAGAATGAACTTAAACAGGAGGCAAAGAAGACCAAATAGATAAAATAGTAGCAGCTTATCATCATCGCACGAAAAATAAATAACAAACTTGATTTTCAGCATTATGAACAACATCAACTTTAGAATGGGGATCGCCCGAGTGGTTACCGGGCCCAAATTTGGGACGTAAAGAATAGAACCACTGTTGCCTGCCACGCATGTCGTAAGAGGCGACTAAGGAGGTTTGGTTAAAATAGGATGCATGTGTCCGCTAGGGAATGCTAACCCGAAACAAATGCTTACAGAAAACGGATGCACCAGGCCGTAAGGTGCATAACATGGTGCAACGATCCCTCACAATGCGGAATTGGATAACGGATTCTACGGTCGCCAATCTGCCTCTGAGATTTAGCCACGCGGTAAGAATGTCAGACCCATCATCACGAGGGTGGCCAAAACTTACTGCAGGAAGAGGTCAGCACAAACGGGGAAGCAGAAATCATAGAAATTATATCCTACAGAACTGCCCCCAGTATGCAGACTTGAGAAGAAAGAGGTGGCCCACTTACACTAGTGTCCAAGACAAACTGTATGGCGTGGCTGATAATCTGAGACAGACGGCTGCCTTTATTAGAGAATCCGAAATCCCAATCTAGTGAGAACGCAGAAGAAGAAGAATGGGGATGACTGGTCCCAACCAACGTACACATGTACATGTGTACTTATCAGGCTCGCCCTGAAAAAAAACATTTATAACGTTGTGTCGTAGTTTTCAGAGTGGCTGTGATATCTGCGCCTTTTGGTTTGACACAAAGATATCCGAGAGAGAGAGTGAGAGAGATAACAGGCTTTCATCAACAGCATCGATCATTGTGAAATTGAGGATAGATTGAGGATGGCGGGGGGTGCGTTCTTTGGTTTCTCGGTGACTGCCTGTTGGTTGACCTTCTTCTTCGAACGCTCCATATTGACCATGTGTTAACCACTCTGTGTGATTTGTATGTGATCTGAGCCTAAGAGTTATTGTACGTTGTGCCAGTTATACGCCTACAAGTAATCCAGCACATCCGATTTCTGCGATGCTTTTTATTTACTAGGGTAGCTTCCTAGATCCTACATCAGTCGCCTCTTACGACATGCCTTGTAGGTTGCAGTGGTACTATTCTTTGTTTCTCTTGCGGGCCCCGGCACCACACGGGCGGTTGAAAACAAGGGGTCACCCGGGTTCACAAGGGGTCAACAGACCTTACAATTATTATCGAGCCTATTCATCGATTTAAAGAAATTGTAATTACACAATGCACAAACAGAACTGGTTGTATGAGGGATCGGACGGAATGAGAAGTGTGTCCGCAGCAAGACACTGTAACGATTAGTATGCGTACCCTTCTACATTCGCTGTGGGAAACTGCGCCCCTGCGTTCAGTGTTGAAACGTCTTCACGGAGCGCCATGGCGTCAGTTCAATAAGCAACAAGGGTCTAACACATCGGTTTTCTCTCACTCTCTCTATCTATCTATTTATCTATCTCTAATTTGTGACGCCTCTGGCACTTGGGTAATCAACAAATGCATACCATTCTTCTCTATTCTTGGCCGTCCTCTGTATTGTGTCCCAGTTGTAATTCATTACTTTCAGTTCTTTTTCTACTATTCTTTTCCATGTCGTTTTTTTTCTCTTCTCCGTTTTCGTTTACCTTCTGGTGTCCATCGCAATTCAGTTTTCGTGACAAGGTTAGTATTATCTATGCGTATCACATGTCCGATCCATCTTCAGCGTCTCTTTTAGATGGCGGTGCTCATATTCTCTTATTGGCACGGTGCAAGTAGTTCTTGGTTAAAGATAGTATTTGATCAGAACACGCGTAAGGTCCATCGCAGACAAGCTGTATGAAAGGTGGATGGAGAGTCTTGTTCTATAATTCTCCAGCATTATGATCCGGACAGTAAAGTTGATAGCACACAGTTGCAGTATATATTAATTTTGGTTCTGATTCTGTATTGGATTGATTTCCAGATCGCCTGAAGGGTTATAAATGCATTTCGTGTCTTACTAAATCTATTTTTAATGTCAGAGCAGCTTCTCCTTCGTAGCTGATAAAAACTTCCAAGATATGTGAAAGCAGTTGTATTTTGACAGATTTTATCTTCTAGTTTGTCTGGTTCTGGGATGACGATGTTCAGTCATTATTTCTGTTTTCTGCTGTTTGATTTTCATCCCAACCACCTGGTTGTACTGGTTGGAGACCTTTATGTGTGTGAGATAGAAGTGCGATATATATATAGAAGTATATATTATACTTTCGTGTTCTGTGTTGTATCCTCCGTTTGTTTTTCTCCACATCATTTTTCTGGATTGTTTCAGGAGAGTCTTTGCTTCTGTAAAGCTTTGTGTTGGGTGGTGTTGTGTTAGGCACCCTCTAACCCTTGCGAGTTTGTCAGCATTTTCATTTCCTGCCTAATTCGTTGATCTGTCTTGTCATTTCATTCAATAAATGCCAGTCCAATTTTTTAATGCGTTGGTACTTATTTCGCTATTGTGCGAAAACAAGGGTTAGAACACCAACCAACACTCTAAAGTCCTTCTCCAAGCAGTGCATCATGATAACATAGCTGTGTACAGTTTTCCTGGTCAACTCTATTGGATCGAATGCCTGCAGTGCTAAATCGAATACCTCATGTTTTGGCAGGGACAAGCTAGATGATAATGAATGTGTTATATTTAGAGATCAATAATGTGTGTTTATAAAATAACTGCTGGAAGAATTTCCAGGTGTGTATATGTGTAGTGAGATGAGGGTGAAATATTCGGGTGGAAGCATTGTTCCTTTTTGCTTTCAATAGTAGCATGGACGCAGCACTGAAGTTACAATCCAAATCTTCGCCACTTTTCTCCCAATATATAATATGTTCACACAACGCTGGGTGCTGTAAAAATGTGTTTCACGTCATGATATAGCTTGCTTCCTCACAGCCCCATATAACATATTAATCCTAACATTTGTTGTAGGGGAGCATGCCTCTGTAGCTTCACGTATAACCATTAAACATGCTTTGGACGGTGCAGTCGACTTACTTTCTTCTCCAATAAGTGGATTCATGGAACCACGCAAGAAATCTGACTAAAATTTAATCTATATCATCAGTGGCGGTTCGTCATTAAGGGCCACTGGGGCCTGGCCGCACCAAAAATAATGGGTAACGTGTATTTATTATTTTATCAATTAAAACATAACAACCAAAAACCATGATTTTTCCGAAAATGTATGTCTGGCCCCACCAACAAAATTGATCACGAGCCGCCACTGTATATCATTGTTTTCAACCTTGAACACACTTGTAATTCTTCCTCTATGTTCGTCCTGAAGTAGGCGTTGTTACTTTGCGTGGAGGTTTATAGCGAGCGTGTTTTTTATTATTGCCAAAATCAATACCGCGGACAATTTGAAATCGATTTTAACTGCATTCTAAATATGGAACCAGTTGTGCATGCACAATTCGCCAACATAGAACCGGTTAACATGGCTCAGTTCCTCGTTGCGTTTCCTTACTCATTCCCATTATGTACATGTCGAATTCGACATAAAACGTAGATATTAATATTCAGTCTTTCAACCGGAAATACAGAAAGCTGAAAAATAACACATTAGTAATAGAGGTAATTGTTCACCTTTTTATTGCAGCAGATATTAGACTTTGCAGTGTTATTTTGTAATACCATACATGCAGTAAGATATTTGAAGGTAGTAGCAGATATTAGACTTTGCAGTGTTACTTTGTGATACCATACATGCAATAAGATATTCGAAGGTTGTAGCAGATATTAGACATTTCAGTGTTACTTTGTGATACCATACATGCAGTAATATATTCGAAGGTTTTAGCAGATATTAGACATTTCAGTGTTACTTTGTGATACCATACATGCAGTAAGATATTCCGAAGGTACTAGCAGATATTAGACATTTCAGTGTTACTTTGTGATACCATACATGCAGTAAGATATTTGAAGGTAGTAGCAGATATTAGACATTTCAGTGTTACTTCGTAATACCATACATGCAGTAAGATATTCCGAAGGTAGTAGCAGATATTAGACATTTCAGTCGCCCGAGTGGTTACCGGGGCCCATAGTTGGGGTGTAAAAAATGGAACCACTGTTACCTGCCACGCATGTCGTAAGAGGCGACTAAGGAATTTTGACTGAAATCGGATGCACATGTCCTAAACGTGTAGAAGCCTGTGCGTTTAGGGGCCTACCAAACCAATGTGCAACGTATACACGTTCTTGGCAAAGATCAAACATATCACAAAGAGTGATTAAAATTGGTCGTAAAGAACGAACGCGAAGAAGAAGAAGATATTTCAGTATTACTTTGTGATACCATACATGCAGTAAGATATTTGAAGGTTGTAGCAGATATTAGACTTTGCAGTATTATTTTGTGATACCATACACGCAGTAAGATATTTGAAGGTTGTAACAGATATTAGATATTTCAGTGTTACTTTGTGGTACCATACATGCAGTCAGATATTTCAGTGTTACTTTGTGATACCATACACGCAGTAAGATATTCGAAGGTTGTAGCAGATATTAGATATTTCAGTGTTACTTTGTAATACCATACATCAATAAGTATAAGATATTCGAAGGTTGTAGCACTATTTTCACAATTCTACCGCAGCATGTACTGTATAATGTTACAATTCTACCGAAGCATGTACTGTATAATGTCACAATTCTACCGCAGCATGTACTGTATAATGTCACAATTCTACCGCAGCATGTACTGTATAATGTCACAATTCTACCGCAGCATGTACTGTATAATATCATAATTCTACCGCAGCATGTACTGTATAATGTCACAATTCTACCGCAGCATGTACTGTATAATGTCACAATTCTACCGCAGCATGTACTGTATAATGTCACAATTCTACCGCAGCATGTACTGTATAATGTCACAATTCTACCGCAGCATGTACTGTATAATGTCACAATTCTACCGCAGCATGTACTGTATAATGTCACAATTCTACCGCAGCATGTACTGTATAATGTCACAATTCTACCGCAGCATGTACTGTATAATGTCACAATCCTACCGCAGCATGTACTGTATAATATAATAATAGCCGTCCCACACAAGTGATGATGACAACTGCTTCAGACGTGTGCTGCTGCACCTCTCTTGTGTGTGCGGAGGTGACCGTAGAGTCCAATCCTAGAATACAATCCCCTGCCACAGGTAGGAGCATACGTGATCAAGATTAGATTTCGTGTGTTGTGTGTTCTGTCTTTTCGAGCAGCTCGTTTTCTCTGCGCCTCAACGGCACGACGATTCTCAGCTATGCGAGTTCCTCTTGTGTTTTGCCACAGTGCTACATTTGGCGATCTTGCGCCTGGGATTCCATCACGTGGTGTCTATATCGAAGCATTTCAGAGACACTGTAAAAGTGTCTTAAAGCGTTTTTCTGTCCACCAGCTGAACGTTTGCCCCCTTCAATCTCACCATACATCAACTGTTTTAGGGTGCGTTTATCCGGCATCCGAGCAACATGACCGACCCAGCTCATTTGGGCCTTCTGCAACAGTGTGTTGACGATAGGGATCTTTGCTCTAATGAGGACTTCGGTATCTGGAATTTTGTCCTGCTAGTTTATTTTTATTTGTCTGCGTAGACGTATAATGTATGTATTACTTTACAAGCGTTGATAGATGGACTCTATTTACAGAAAGTTTGCTATTATACATTACTGATGATTTTTTGTATTGGAAATATATTTATCCGAACAATACATCCGTGTGTTTGTATTCTGTATTGTCGAACCATGATTGCCGAAATTGATTTATAAATGTGGGAAACAAGGTACTTCATTGTTAGAGGAAATCTTGTCTGGTACAAATACTGGCATGGAACGTGTGTTATGTCTAGTTTAAGTAATAACATGCAACTTTTATTTCGTTTGGTTGGAACAATGACTTAGAGCGTATGTTTCGTCTTGTTGACGTAATGTCATGCAACGTGTGTTTCGTTTGAATAAAGTAATGTCATAGAGCGTATGTTTAGTTTGGTTGGAGTAATGACTTAGAAATAGAGCGTGTTTTTTTTTTTTTACTGGAGTACTGACATAGAGCGTGTGTTTCGTTTGATTGGAGTACTGACATAGAGCGTGTGTTTCGTTTGATTTGAGTACTGACATAGAGCGTGTGTTTCGTTTGATTGAGCAATCACATAGATATAGAGTGCGTGTTTCGTATCGTTAAAGTTGTGGAAAGGAATGCTTGTTACTGAGTGTTTATGTTTGTGGCAAATATAGTTTCTATGCGTTGTTGTCACCCCCTTTGAATATAGTATGTGACTCGGTTCGGATTCAAACCCACAACCTTCAGAACAACAGGTAAATGTCGTAACTACTTCGCCATAGAGATGCCCGGATTTAATATGCGCAATGATAATATAATGAAGTTACCAACAAGCTAGACAACTTAAATATAGACGGCATAGACATACGAACAATTTTACAAAACAATGGCAACAAACATTTGAATTGGCAATTAAATCGCAATTTTCATTACGATTTTGGTTTGTTTGTTTAATTCGTTCTTCTCGATCAAGTTTAATCACTCTATGTGATATGTTTGACTTTGCCAAGAATGACTAGACGTTGCGCCTCGTTAGGCCCCTACACGTGAAGGAAAGGTGCATCTGAAATTTTGGCCACAGGAAATGTTTGAACTTGTCTCGTTTGACAATCCATTACATTTTCGGACTTTTTGCATTGTATGTTCATCACTCTTTATCGATCTTTTTTACGCCGTATATTTGGGCTTGTATCTACGACAAAGAGCATGGTTATACTTTGCAACCTTTCTGACTGAGTGAGGTCATTCCGGATTAGGAACATTCTCAGCCGCTGGCACTTGGCAATTTACAGTTTATTTTTCACTGCAATTTCCTTTACGCCGGGAAACACTGGGCTGAGGCTGCACACAAATAATCAAGAGGGTCGTTTCATTAGGCGCTAACAACGCATCTTTAGTTTTTGCGTTCGCTAACATCACCCGCCCCAGTTTTTCGGAAAACGGCAAACAAATTTTTCAGGCACACAAATATAACTGTACATCTCGTGCAACAGGACCATTTGCAGAACCATTGGGAGTTTCGTTAAGCATAAGAACACAATTTTATTTTTTGTGCTCGGCTAACCTTACCCAATCAATCATATGCTCCTGGCCTCCGATACAGGGTATACTACAATCTTTCCTTGTGTCGCCACGACACGTTACATCGTTCTCATCGAGTCTTGCCGAGAGATAGCAATTATGGAGCGACTTTTGCTTCTGGGGGATGTGAATATATGCTTACAGGCGACTCGAACCTTGTTACTTCTTAAATTTGTTTTGCATTTATGCAATTTTACCATCTTTAGACATCGGCCAGGAAATGCGTGCAGGAGCGTTCACTCATTTGTTTCTGGGCACGCAGGAGTCAAGGATAATGATCGAGCTGATAGACTGGCTGGCATGGCTACGATATCAAATAGAGTTGCAATGGACCAAAATGGCATTCTTAACGCATTTAGAGAGTCTTTCCGAACAGAGGAGTTTCAAGGTTGTGAATTTCAGTCGCTGACCAGATTGAGATGGATGGATGTTGATATTGGTATAGCTCAATAAGAACGGCATGCTAAATATACAAAACGATTTATTAATTAACATCCAACTGGCATGTTGGGTCGCTGGACGAAGCTGGATTTGTTGAGGCCTAGATCAGAACAACTAAGGATATGTCCAGAGTGCTATCATGATAGTCCTCATATAACTGATAACAAACAGAAAATAATTCAATGCCATTTTACTTCAGAATTATTTTCACCTGTAGATTGATCTTGACTGTATATATTCGTATTATGTTTTCTTTTTTTTTTCTTTAATAGATATGTGGGCAAAGAAGACATTGGAAATTCCTGACACAACCCATTGATAGCATATATGCTCAATGTCCATCTACTGACGTTAATCATTCAATCTGAAATTATGAGAAGGCAATGCAATGTCTGCGCCATTGTTAACTCGTACCATACCAGGAATGTTACGGAGCTCTGACTACAACAGTTTTGTGATACAAAAATTGTTATCACACAAACGTTTGTGTTTATATTGTTTACAGTAGGCAGCACATTCATATACATGTATAACATACAATATATTATTTAGTTAAACATATTTGTTTTACTATTTCTGGCTATGATAAAAACTTGGAAGTTTTGTACAAAGAGAAAGAAAATGATCTATGTCATAAACCATTATGGTGGTTGGTGCTGTGATTGACGCTCGTTTGTTCGCCACTGTAGTTATCAATGGTATGGATTAAGTTAAGAAAAAACAGATGTCACTTCAGAATCTTCCTTCGGTGCTATACAGAGACAGTGTTATTATTTCATGTTTGTCTAGCAAGAATGATAAACAACAACGTAGCCACGATCTACAAAACTTAAGACAGCGGCAGAAACAACCGCTATCTTCAGCACAAATGCTATCTAGTGCACACATAAACATACTTGAGCATAAATTTCCTGATTTGAAAGTAGATCGAAAGTCTGTAGCCAGAGGTCGACTCGTGAAAACCCTAACAGCTTCTCAGAATGGACATCAAAATAAAACATTACTTAGTAAGCATCATAGTATTGAGAGATCCCCTTTTCCCGTATCTCGCTATCTGTTGAACAGTTCAACTGATGGATCACTTCCCAGAGATCTTGCACTGAGGATACACTCCGAAAAGACAGCATGGTCGCAACATAAAGTGATGTCACAAAAGTTCACAAGAAATAGAACTCAGGATGTCGTAAACAACTGGAACAAATTCATACTAGAGCTCAATTCCCATCAACGATACCGACGATTCCAAAGTGTTCACAGTCCTTTACTAATTTCTTCAGACACACTTTCAGAACTATCTGGTTCAGACTTTGACTCTAATAACATAAAAGTGTCTAAATTCAAAAAGGACAATTCTAATCTAAATACGACAAACGTTAAATTGTCTGTTTTTGCCAGATACAAGCCATTAACGCCAACAATTTTGAAACAACTGGACAAAGCGAAGTTGTCGCCTAAGAACAAAACTCAACAGTGGGTCAACCAGCTGCCTCAATAATTCTCGGCCATTTCGTTAAGATTAAAGTGTAGTGTCCAACACGTTATAGCAGTCAGAGGATGGAAGCTCTCATAAAGCCAATAGGCACACTCTTATACACTTAAACATGCTCCGATCAACTCTCATCTGAAACGATGAGACACTCGGAGTTTATTCGTTCAACCGTAGCCTACTGGTTCCACTCGTTGCTGCACTGCAATTAAAAAAATAATTCGTGGTTATTAAAAATGTTAATTGCAATTTCAAGTGGCCTACGGTTGATATGGGCACTGGGCTTATACATTAAATGCGTGTGAAAGCTGTTCATGTTGGAATTTTGTTTTGTTCACACGCTCATATAAGACTATGGTGAGCATTTTATGTCGTTTCCGTTGACACAGAAACGGAGGAATTATGGGGCAACCCGTTTTCATGGTTCTTCTTTTTCTTCCTCGAACGCTCTATATTGACCACTTATTAAATCACTCTTTGTATGTGCTCTGAGCCTAAGAGCGACTGCACGTTGTGCCAGTTATGCGCCTACAAGTAGGCCAGCACATCTGATTTCTGCTGTGCTTTTTATTTACTAGGGTAGCTACCCTAGATCCACACCTCAACGCACATGCCTTGTAGGTCACAGTATTACTATTCTTTGCTTCCCTTGCGAGCCTCGGCAACACACGGGCGAAGCTTTAACAAATAAATCCACAAACAAATGAAACACGGTGTTAAATTATTAATGTTTTGCTTGTCTTCCTTCTCTCCCCATACCCTCATCATTCCAAATCGTGTACTTCTCATGGGTACTGTGAGCAAATGGACTTTGGGATGGCTGCTGCAACGGAGGACAGAGCACGAATGGGAATGCCCAATGTGCCATGACGTCGATCGCATAACATAACATAACATAACAAATCGTGTAATTATTCAAAATACAAGGACGTATTGACGCATCAATGTCAAACTTTACATTCAAGTTTACATAAGGTCACGCACAAACATTGTCGCTTGCTGACATTCAAACAATTTATGTCAATACACACAAAAAGTGAAAATAGGTTAGCGGGGTAAAATAACACACACATATACACAAATCAAATGGAGTTTAACCTGTTCAAAACACTGTTAACGATGTACACATGACTTTATGGGGTCTCGGTGGTGAAGTTGTTTAGACGTTTACCTGTCGTTCTGAAGCTTGTGGGCTCGAATCTGGACCGAGCGACATATGCAATATTTTCACGAGATCCCTAGGATTGATGCTGTAGTTACGGAGTTCGTGCTTTATGCAATTATCTCGGCATTTCTTCCGACAGGGACATAGCCATATGGGAAAATACGGTGCAATGAAGTCAATTCTTCACCTCTCACTTATATATATATATGGCCTTTTTCGTCTTTCTTTCTTTTGTCCTTCTCTGCTTTTTTGCCGCTAGGCGTAGCAGGTTTAACTGATGATCGGTTTCCGAGATAATGCACGCTCGTTCGCTTCAGACGGTCAATTGGCAAGTGTTTTACTGTGACAACTTCTGAGTTTTCGCTTTTCTCTCTGTCGTTCAGCTCATACATAAGTCTCTTCTCAAAAGACTCTGCGCCCTTTCGTAATTTGGCTTTCCACACAACTCTGTCATCAGCTAATCCTTCCTATGTGCTGGGACCTATAGAAAAGTTTTCATTGAGGCTTTGCAGACATATATATATGCAGTGGCGGCTCGTCATTAAGGGCCAGTGGGGCCGGGCCCCACCAAAAATAATGTGTAATTGTTATTTTATAAATTATTTTTCAAAACTATTACTTTTAACGTGATACTGATTAGCTTTGAAAGTTGAATATATAACGCTAAATATCTTACACAGTCTGGCCCCACCAACAAAAATGATAACGAGCCGCCACTGTATATATGTATGATTATGTATGTATACATCTGAAAATAGATATCTGCGAAAATGAACATAAAATGGAATGAATTCAGGAGAAGTGATGAAATCAGAGAAATGCCTGGTCAACCACTAGTAACAACTGTTATAAGAAAGAGAAGATGGAGATATGTTGGACACACCTTGAGAAGAAATTATCAAAGAATATTAAAGCAGGCATTGAAGTGGGATGCAAAGGGATCAAGAAAGAGAGCACGACATAAGGCGACCCTGAAACGAACTTTACTGAAAGAGGTAAGAACTATCGGTCTCTGTTCCATGGAGGAGATTGAGCGTGTTGCTCAGGACATCGAAATAGGGGAAGACTGCAGTAAAACTTGGTAAATAGTGAAACACGTACAAACAAAGTACTATAGTTTTACAAAAACAGAAACAGTGACGATAAACAGCAACGTTTCGACCAACAAGACCTTTATCAAGCAAACGAACAAACAGGAGTGACAAATTAAAATGAAACACAAATGGACGACCAAATACAAACGTATCTAAGGAAAAGCTGGAATAAAAACGAATAACGAAATAAATGTAACACAAAAACACACATAAAAACTAGAAATAGAACGGAAAAGAAACAATGAAACATCTAGTAAATATATAACTTGAATACATGCAACATATACCCATATAGAGTACAAAGCATAGGAAGAGAAAGTACTAAGAAGCATAAGAATGTAATACGTTGAGCCCGCGTGGTCGCAAGGTACCATACAAAGAAATCAACCGATTCTCCAGAGCAAATCGACTACGATCATCAGAGGAACATGATCGGATGGCTGTGACCTGGACATCGCAAGCTCCTGAATGGCCAGTATCATTGAAATGGGTAGCTACAGGGGTCACAGAGCATTGGCGTATATCGCGCAAGTGTTGGGCGAATCGG
Organism: Arion vulgaris; assembly: GCA_020796225.1. Taxonomy (NCBI): domain Eukaryota; kingdom Metazoa; phylum Mollusca; class Gastropoda; order Stylommatophora; family Arionidae; genus Arion; species Arion vulgaris. Next base: position 41,628,933 of record CM036756.1, on the reverse strand, counting down.
TCACTGAGTCTCCTGCCGATTTCCCCAATATAGGCCTTGTTGCACCGCTTGCAGATAATGGCATAGATAATATTACGGGACTCGCATGTGAAACTCTTCAACAACGAACGTGGCTTTTGGAAAAGACACCGTGCGGGTCTGTATGACATAAGCACAAGTGTTGCAGCGCCGACGGCCACACTGGATGGTGCCAAAATGACTCTGGATATTAGGCTTGAGGCGACTGTGAACCAACATATCCTTAAGGCTTCTGTCCTCTTCCGTCTGTGTATCATAGATACATTGATGATTGTATTGGCATTACCGATATGCCTGAAGCCGATTTGTCACGCTTCATTAATTTCATTAATGTCTTCAATCCGGCTATTCGGTTTACATCACACATCTCTACCTCTTGTGTCAACTTTCTTGACATCACTATCACTATCAGCCTATCCACCATCACTACATCAGTTTACTACAAGCCTACTGATGCACATAGTTTTCTTCTTTATACCTCTTCCCATTCCCAGGCTTGTCGTGATTCTTTACCATTCTCTCAACTCTTGCGCCTTCGTCGCCTCTGTAGCGAGGACGACGATTTTCTCGATAGAGCTCACGAGATGCTGGATTTCTTTCGTAAGCGCTTCTACCCGGATAAGGTGCTTGCTTCTGCTATGCGGCGCGTTCAACAAATTTCTCGCCAGGAGGCTCTCTCTAACCAGCATAGAACTTCCAATTCTGACAGGGTGAAACTTGTCTTAACTTTCCACCCTCATAGTTCCCTTGTGAAGAAAGTCTTATTCCGTCATCTCTCCATTCTTCAGTCTGATCCTGAGACACGTTCAATCTTCCAACACTATCCTTTGGTGGCGTACAGACGGGACAGAAGCCTTAAGGATATGTTGGTTCACAGTCGCCTCAAGCCTAATATCCAGAGTCATTTTGGCACCATCCAGTGTGGCCGTCGGCGCTGCAACACTTGTGCTTATGTCATACAGACCCGCACGGTGTCTTTTCCAAAAGCCACGTTCGTTGTTGAAGACAGTTTCACATGCGAGTCCCGTAATATTATCTATGCCATTATCTGCAAGCGGTGCAACAAGGCCTATATTGGGGAAACCGGCAGGAGACTCAGTGACCGATTCGCCCAACACTTGCGCGATATACGCCAATGCTCTGTGACCCTGTAGCTACCCATTTCAATAATACTGGCCATTCAGGAGCTTGCGATGTCCAGGTCACAGCCATCCGATCATGTTCCTCTGATGATCGTAGTCGATTTGCTCTGGAGAATCGGTTGATTTCTTTGTATGGTACCTTGCGACCACGCGGCTCAACGTATTACATTCTTATGCTTCTTAGTACTTTCTCTTCCTATGCTTTGTACTCTATATGGGTATATGTTGCATGTATTCAAGTTATATATTTACTAGATGTTTCATTGTTTCTTTTCCGTTCTATTTCTAGTTTTTATGTGTGTTTTTGTGTTACATTTATTTCGTTATTCGTTTTTATTCCAGCTTTTCCTTAGATACGTTTGTATTTGGTCGTCCATTTGTGTTTCATGTTAATTTGTCACTCCTGTTTGTTCGTTTGCTTGATAAAGGCCTTGTTGGTCGAAACGTTGCTGTTTATCGTCACTGTTTCTGTTTTTGTAAAACTATAGTACTTTGTTTGTACGTGTTTCACTATTTGCTCAGGACAGAGAGGCATGGAGCAATTGCTTACAGGCCCTATGTAACTTATAACAGTACAAGAGGCATTATTATTAAGTAGGATTACGAATGTTACTGTTATTTAATCATTACATGCTGAGTCACCGCATCTTTACTATGGATGTTAGTCATCAGGACTTCTTCTTCACCCTTCGCCCCTAGGAAGCATAGGTCCGCAACCAAGGCCTTCCAAGCCCGCCTATCCAAGGCCATCCTTTCCAGATCTCTCCGCCTCTTCCCCCATTTTCTTTCATTCCGTCTCCAACTCCCGTCTCCAGGTGTTTCTGGCTCTTCCCCTACCTCTATTGCCCTGGTGGTTCCATCGGAGAGCCTGTCTTGTGATGCTGTTAGGGGTTTCCTCAGTGTGTCCTATCTATAGCCCCCTTCGGCTCATCTCGTTCCACCTGTCGTTGTCCTGTTCTATCCCAGAGTTCCCTGTTTGTAGGCCTGTCATACCACTGCAGATGGAGTATCCTGCGCAAGCATCTATTGATGAATGTCTGCAATATTTTGGTGCTCCCTTAGTTATTCTCCATGTCTCCGCTCCATATAGAAGGACAGCCTTCACATTTGAGTTAAATATCATTATCTTAGTTTTATTCCGGATCATTCTTGAACTCCATATGTTCTTCAGAATGGCAAAAGCTGATCTTGCCTTTTGTATTCTAACCCTAACATCTTCATCTGAACTACCTTGAATGTTGATAACACTTCCCAGATATGTAAATTTGTCCACTTCCTTTAATGGTGATTCTCGCAGTATGATCGGGTCTCTGGAATTAGCATTTAATCTCATGATCTTTGTTTTCATCAGAACACTACACACATTTGTTCTATATCCTCAAGTCTAGTCAGCCTGATTCTGGCTTTTCTCGTACCACAGAGGTTGCAAGCAAATTGTCTAACAGGATACACAGATTGGGCTACTGGTCAGATTTTAAAAACAGTAAAATCCCACTTTATAGTACCACATCTACTCAGGTATACTGTAGTAAGGTGTCATATATGATAAGTTGGGTCAAAATTCGGATATGCTTGTCCCACTCGACGTAGGTGTTTAAGACCGACCGAACTAGATCGGTCTAGACCGAAAAATTCTCACGTTCTCGGCACAAACCACATAGATCACAAAAAGGGTTAATTTGATTGATAAGAAAGAACGCAAAGAAAAAAGTATCTGATTAGTCATAGATTTGGCCATAAAAACTAACTCGCGCTCTACTGACACATAACTTGAACAGGTGGGGGTGGAAGTGTCTCTGAGGCTAAGTGGTTAAGCCGTTGCCTTGAGTTCCGAAAGTGGTGAGTTTGAATCATAACTGCGCCGTTTTGTTCATGACTGTATTTTTGCTGCGTTACGGAGTTTGCGCTCTGCAATATTCTCCGTAGGTAGTGTTCCATTTCTGCAGAGAGGGAATGAGCCATATGGGGTAAAACAGAGTGCAGTGCTCTCGTCATTAGACCCTTTAGACTGCCCGTATAGTGTCGGGGTTCACAAGGGAAGCAAAGAAAAAAAGTAACACTGCGATCTACAAGGTGTGTCGTAAGAAGTAACTAACGTAGGACATAGGTAAGCTACCCTAGTAAATAAAAAGCATCGCAGAAATTGGATGTGCTGGCCTACTTATAGGCACATAACTTGCACAACGTACACTCGCTCTTAGGCTCAGATCACACAGAATGATTAACAAGTGGTCGATATGAAACGTTCCAAGAAGAAGACCCTTTAGATAACTTGGAAGACACTCTCTTTGGACGGCAAACTAGGTGTAACTGCCAAGATTGAACTTGTGCAAACAATAATTGTTTGACCCTTGACCACGAGGTGACAAGTAACATTGGAATAGTGACAAGGATGTCGAAATTGAGAACACTAGACTAGATGGAAACACCAGGTTAGTAATAGGTTTTTGGGAAGAATTGTTTCATTGTTCATTTTAGGATCATCTTCATTGCACATGTCTATAACTGCTTTGATCTCCTCCCAAGCATGCATCTCAGTGTGTTTAGGCTAACAACTTCTGTTCTCTATTGATTAATGCATCTACTGGGTTTTCTGTCATGGTTTTCCCGTTTTGCCGCACCTATCGGTAAGCACAACTTGCGCAACCGAGATAGAGAATACCTTTATCTTCGTCGTTGAAATCTTCAGAGCGCATGTCGTTTCTGTCCATAAAAAAACCCATTCTCAATCGTAGCATTGCCCACCAGTGCGTCTGCTCTCTCATTGCCCTTCACCTCAGCGCGACCCGGACAAAGATGAAGGTGAGTATCTGGATTGACGAGTTTTGTATTAATTACGTCCACTGCCTTCGTACATAACCGGCCTTGATCTTCTGTATCATGCTCATAGAGTCGCTGAGCATGCATGCGTGAATGTATGCGTCTGTAACCACTCCAGGGATTTTGTCACCGCCATAACCTCCATAGTCATGCAGAATTGTTTAATCCACCTAAAGTTATGCACGCATTGTATACAGAGAATAAGGCGTTTTAAGAATCCCATGAGACGCAACAGAGCCAATAAATATGAAAAATAAATACACATTAAGCAAGTATTAAGGACCTCTGGAAAAAACAGGTTGCCAAACACAGTATTTGAACCACATACCTCGTACTTACGGCACCTATTGCCTAGTCCTGCAAACGAGTGTTTTTCAGAGCACAGCCAGCTAACTCTCCAAAATGATATTATAGCATGGTATAATACACACTTTGGATTCTCCGCAAGGAGTTACTTCTCATTTTTAAATATATATATATATGTATTTATAACACGGTTTAGGTTTAAAATGTTTTGTAGTCTTTTCAGAGTTTAGTGTATGAAGTGCCTGTCACTTTACACCCATAGACCTTAATGTGCAGGGGATAGGAGGGCCAACTTATTTCCTTACGTGTGGGATGTCGAATGTGAAATTTAACCCAAAAACCTTTGTGTCCGAGTAGATAGGCGAATGCTTACACATTATGCTAAACCGTCCCACACATATATAACAATTCTTTCTTTAACCTATAACGTCCCAGGTGCATAGAGCAGCAACAAATACACACATTTCTTCTCTATTATTGGCCGCCCTCTGTATTGTGATTCATTTCTTTCAGTTCAAGTTCTACTGTTCTTCTCCAGATCGTTTTGGGTCTTCCCGGTAATAATTTACCTTCTGGTGTCCATTTCAGTGCAGTTTTCGTGACAGAGTTAGTCTCCATGCATATCACATGTCTAATCCATCTCTAGCGTCTCTTTTGGATGGTGATGTTCATATTCTCTTGTTGAAACTGTGCAAAACACTACTTGGTTACAGATAGTATTTGGCCAGAACACATGTAAGATCTTACACAGACAAGTTGTATGGAATACGTATATAACAAAACACACATTTAAAATGAAAAACTATTTGTAAATCAAGAAAACTTCAAATCAATGTATGTTTAATTTTCATTATTATATTTATTTTGTCATGAGCTCTTTTTTTTAATGAACTCCTCCGTTTTCAAACTACATGGAGTTATATATGGTGTCGTTAGAGAGTGGTCAGAATTACAGTTTGAAAATATAAATAATATCAGAGACAAAAGAACACTATTATACAATTCTAACATGCCAAAGATTAAATACTTTAGTGGTCACACAATGTAAACATGCCCAATTAGATATTAAATGATAAAAATTTTGGCAGCTACCTCAATAATGGAAAAAATCTGGTGGTATTCTTATAAATCAATATATAATCAATAAATCAATCAATGCAATTTGTAGTAATATTATCAGTTACTATAAAGGCAAAGCAAAAAACTATCATGCATGAACTGACAATAGTCAGAGAAATATAATGAAATATTGTCAAACTAGGTCAGAGAAATCACCATTTTTGTCCCTGGGCACGCAGGAGTTAGGGGTAATGAACGAGCTGATAGATTGGCTGGCTTGGCTACAATATCAGAGGGAGCTGCCATGGATCGAAGTGACATTCTTCACGCATTGAGAGAGTCTTTCCGAACAGAGGAGTTTCAGGGCTGTGAATTCCACTCGCTGACCCGATTGAAAGAGATGGGTGTCAATATTGGTGCAGCCCGAAAAGAACGACATACTAAATATGCAAAGAGATTGATTAATCAACATCGAACTGGCGTGTTGGGTCGCTGGACACTGCTGGATTTGCTGAGGCGGAGATCGGAGCACCTATGGACATGTCCAGAGTGCTATAATGATAGTCCTCATATAACTGAACTGATTGTCAAACTTGCAAATCTAAGAAATCTCAATACAATTCTACTACTTTCAATTCTAAATGCTGAATATTGATTCTACAATGTCAATCTGGCAGGGGCTATACACAATAAAAATGTATGTATAAATGACATACAATGAGTGTTCTTATAGACTTTTTTCTACTATCAAAACATATTTTAGAGAGCCGCAGTAGCGTGGTTGTTTGTAATCCTCGCTTCTTAGGCTAGTGGTCCTGGTTCAATTCCACAGTGGGTGTGAAATATTTTTCAGGTCCTAAAGGCTCTCAGGTTGATCCAGCCTCAATTGGGTACCAGGAAAAGCACTGGGAAGTAAAGGTGGCCGGCATGATGTTGACTACATCACCCATCATGTCCAAAGGCGAAGGACTGACTTCATTTCACCGGGTTTCCCCATATAGCTTCATCCCTGTCGGCAGAGATGGCATGCCATCTGCTTATAGCAGTGCACAAAGCACGAACTCCGTAGCTCCGGCAACAATCCTAGGGATCTCTGAAAACATTGCACATGTGTCTCGGTCCGGTTTCGAACCCACAAGCTTCAGTACGACAGGCAAACGACTTAACCACTTCGCCATTGAGACCCCCAAATCGTGTGCTGCCGGTCAATTAAAAATACTAGCCCAATACCGTATTACCCAATATAACTTGTGGTATGAAAAAGTGTTCCTTTTTTTTAATTTTAAACATTTTAACATAAGTTGTACATATCAGATCATGACAATATGAGAGGTGGTTTAAGACGATCTTCAGATATTAACATTTATCAATCCTAAATGTTCCTGCAGATTTTATTATATGAAGAAATTCTTTCAAAAGTATCGCATTAACATCACTATCAAAATTAGAAAACCATTTTTTATTCTTGTTCTGCTATCATCATTCATTTTAGGGGACTTGACTTGCTATTAAATATTGAACACTTGAATTTCTTCTTCTTTGCGATCGGTTTCATATGCTCTTTCTAATTTATGAAATGGGTTGCCTCTATGAAGCTGCACGTCAGAGTTCCTTGTGGGTTCCCATAGCTTGATCTGTAAGCTTCGTTCATGAGGCCATGTTGTGTTCTGTTAGCGTAGGTATGATAGGTAGGACTTAGTATGTGCTCTGAATTCTGTATTTCAGTCTGACATGCACAATGTGCAATCTGATCAGGCTTTATTTTGTGCATGTGGTGGTTGAGCCTGCAGTGTTCTGTTCTAAGATGGAAGATTGTTGTGTGACATGAATATGATAATTGTTCAATGAACAGAATAAAAAGTTCATCTAGAGCAGTGCTATCCAACGTTTTTATATATTGGGGCTCATCTTCTTCTGCGTTCGCCCGCTATTAATTCAGGCGTAGCCATGGCACCTGGTGTGGTGCTTCTGACTGATTTTTGTGTGAAAGCCTGCTTACCGTTTTATTGGTTTCCTCGCCATACAGGCGAGCCTTCTTCTACTTGAGAGGTAGGACTCATCTGAATGATGGTTATGGAGGTGCGGGCACCGTGTGACGTTATTACTACAATTACTACTAATAACAATAGTAATATTAATATAGTTAAGATGCAGACACTTTCTTCAGTGCAAAAACCAAATGGTTGGGTTAGAGAGCAGTTGAATGGTCTATTGTCTTTCTCCAGGTGGATGATGGAATTGGTTGTCCACTCTTGCCGTTAAGCGTATGGGTGGGAGCTTTAATTTGTGTTCTACTGCCAGATGAGTCACCCTTGTTGTGTTGTATCCGTATTTATTTAGTGTGGTCTTAATATTGTCTATCTTCATTTTTTAAAATCTTCCCTTGACTCTAGTATCTGATCTCTTTTTATTGTGTACCGTTATCGGTGGTTGGTTACAAAATTGAATGGTTACAAAAACTAGATTGTAAAGTCGAAGATCATGTTCATGGGAGTGTTTGGAAAAAATGAAAAAAACCCGTTAAAATAGTCTGTTTTCTTAAAATCTGATTAACCTTAAAGCAGGCGCAGTAAAATAGGGTGCCATGAATGTATGACACAGGCACCATGACACCTGTAGGAATCACGTTGGACAGCGCTAATCTAGAGAATGAGTTCCAAAAAACAAATGACACAAAATGTCATCTAAAGAAAGTTAATGCACTAATGTTAAAGAGTTAAATACTGTAATATTAGCACCAGTAAGTATTGTGAGTTGCTAAAAGTTACAACAAATCATGGATAAGTTAAAAAAAACATACATTATGTAAAAAAATATCGATAGCAAATGAAGAATATGTGAAATATACGGTAAACATATGCGATATATAAAGGTTGTATATGGCTAGCTATCAAATGTGAATCAAAGACAAACTATGCTATTGTTTTTATGTAACACTGTCCCGTGAGACGGAACAGTGCAATGAGTGTAGAGCGCTATTGTCTATTCCCAGGTGGAAGATGTAGTTGGCTGTCCACTCTTGCCATTGAGCGTAGGGATGGGAGCTTTAATATGCGTTCTAGGGCTAGATGAGTCGCCCTTGTTGTGTTGTATTTGTGTTTATGTAGTGTGGTCTTGATATTGTCTATCCATATTTTTCTTGGTCTTCCCTTAGCTCTAGTACCTGATCTCTTTTTATTGTATGCTGTTATTGGTGGTTGGTTGTATTTCATTCTCATTAAATATCCAAACTACTGCATTTGTTGTCTTTTGATGTATTCGGTGCATGAAGTTATGCCCACTCTGCTTCTGAAGTCCTCATTTCGTAGTCTGTCTTTCCTGGTAACTCCACTGCCTTCTTCAAGCATTTCATTTCACACGTGGTGAGCTTTCTGTGATGTGTTGCTGTAAGAGACCAAGTTTGGCACTGGTAACAAAGTGTTGGTAGAAAAATACTTTTTATCATCTGTCTGTGTGGGTATCAAAACTGGTACAAAAAAAGAATTGTAGTTTTATTTCCCATACCCTAAGTTTCGTAATGAGGAAACGAATGGGTCATCCTACCTCCTGCATATGCGATGCTATAAATGTGAAGTGAATATAATGGCTGTGTTCATTTCGCACAACTGACATTTCACAAGTGAGGAAAGGAATTGGCCATCCTACCCCCTGCATATGTGAACCTATAAATGTGAAGTGACAGACAATAAAGTCAGCAAATACTACAGGACATTTTCATTTCCCCATCACTGTCCTACAACTTATGTACTAATAATTACTGGTATAAATATGAAGTATAGTAAGTTTGTTCATTTTAAAAGTTTTCTTGGCTTTTCTTCTTTTCTTTGATCTTTATCACCAGTCCTGTATGTGTTGCTACAGAACAGAATATGAGATGCCATTTCTCATTTTTTTGTTAGGTACAACGATGTCAAACACATGCATTAAATATAGCTTGATGTTGTTATATAACTGTATAGTTTAGTTGTCGGATCATCATCATTGCCCGTCAAACAGATTAGTCTATAAGTTCTCCAATCTCCCCCTCAGTATGTCTCTCAGCGTGTGGAGACTAACGACCGTTCTAGCTTCGTTACTATTCTTCTATGGCTGTCAGTATAGTGTTCTTGTTTATATATAACTGTAACTTGATGCTCAGAGTGGTGTTGTTATATGTTCATATTGACTTTAGTTTAATCAATGCCAATCTATTATGTAAACATAAAAAATATCAATTACAAATAAAAAGAATAAAATGACATTTGGTATCATTACAAGGCACTACAAGAAATATGTGACTGAGTAAAAATGTATCTTATTTTGCATAAAAAATTATTGTATTTTTAAAATGTTCATGCAAATATAGTGAATTAAATATTAATGCTTTTGAAGTACATGTCTTTTTTTGTAGGCATAAAATCATCAAGCAAAAAAAAATATGAAACAGCAATCTATTTTTTTGACATACTCACACAAAATAAACAATGATGCAGCAGAAACTTGCTTTTCAAGAAAACTCATTTTTCATAGCTAAAACCCAAAACAGATTGGTATGTCCTTGCTGGAAATATTGTAAGAATATGCAAAGAAAAACAATCATTTCTGAAATCAAGTTCCACAAAAATCTGCTCAGCTCAAAGCAATGTGTGGAAGAATCACAGTAGTGTGGTTGTTAGTGAACTCGCTTATTAGGCTAGTGTTCCGGGTTCAATTCCACAAGTAGGCATGGAGTTTTTTCAGACAAAAACGGCTCTAAGGTCGACCCAACCTCAATTGGGTACCAGGAAAAGCACTGGGAAGTATAGACGGCTGGAGTGATGTTGACCACCGCACCCATCTTGTGCTGACGTTCAATAAAAAAATATAGGTCTAACACCGTATTACCCTATATACCGTGTGGTATAAAAAGGATTCCTGAATTTACTACTTTTTTTTTACTTTACAAAGCAATGTGATAAGTTTAACAAGCCTCCCAACTCCTCTCTTCCTCTGCCACCATATCAGGGGGTCAGGCAATGGATACAGATGACATTCTCATTTTCATTTAAACCAATCTACACCAACTACAAGATTGCAAGAGGTGGGATTGAAGATTGTAGTGACCAGAAAATAATAGCACAACAGGTATATGAGTAGGCTCATCAATCAACAAAAAAACTGGTACGGTCAGTCGCTGAATAAGCGTTTTTCTCTGGGTAAGTGTTCCTATTAAGGTATTCTAGCTACAGCCACTGGGATAAATATTACTCTTACAAGTATTAGTTTTTACTCTTTTTTTTTCTCCTGCCAAGATCTGTACATGACAATCACTGGTAAAACGTAACAAAATATGGCACCTGACAGGATCCAATTACTTTGTGCATTTTCTCTAAGAGCATTGTTGATGTCGCTATTGTCCATGAAGAAATTGTAAGACGTAATATACAAAATATAGAAAGAGCACAGAAAGAAGAAGAAAAAAGGGTACGACACCAAAGCCGGAGGGCAGTGAAAAACATGATGGAAACAAGCAAAATGCAAGAGTCTGTTTAATGATCTATGATTCACAAGAAGCTGAAAGACAAGGAGGTTCTACCCAAATACGAATTTAGTGGCATTATCATAAACCATGTTGTCCATTATGTGTCTTAATAGTGTCCCATATTAATGAAAATTGTGTCATATCCTTCTATAGGCAATCAACCTAGTAAAAAAGTATCGATTTTCTAGGCACCACTTACACATTCAGTAGTTTGCCATTGCTTTCTGAACATTCATACTTAACATACAGTATTTAATTCCATATTCAACACATTCTTAAAACATTGCAGGCAAATAAAATTAACAAATAAATAAATGCACAGTTCTTCTAACTAACATAGACACTAGCTGACACATATATATCTACATTTTAGCAACATGTACCATATAAATCTGTTAAAACTTTACGACAAACTGGAAATCTGACTAGACTTTTTGTTTCTCCAGTACGTAAATACAATCTTACAAGCTACTACACAATCTTACAAGCTACTACACAATCAAACCTGTGTTTCAATCTACATACAATCTATCAAAATGTATGTTTCACAACAGAGATGTAGATAATATAAAGCTCCCTAACAAATGTGCAGTTAAAATTCTAAAACTTTCAAAATGAACAAGTAATTGTAACAATAATTAGCAACTGTGTTGTGAAAGATCACAGAAATACTTGAAGCATATACTTACTAATTTACACCCACACTGATCATTTAAAATGCTTGAAACTAATAAAGTGTTAACCTATTTTACAAATAAAACACAATATACATAATTTTATTGAGTATTTTTAAGCAATTACTTTTTATATAATTGTACTCATTACTATTATTATAATATAAAATTTATTTTTTGATTTGTATATTGCCGTTCTTAAGGCATGTATTTACAAAACTGTTCTTGTTATAGCTAATGAGGAATTGTACAAAGTCATTGAGCAGGGCCTATTATAACTTAAGATTGAACCTACCTCGACCGAGTGGTTACCGGGCCCAAATTTGGGGTGTAAAGAATAGAGCCACTGTTACCTGCCACACATGTCGTAAGAGGCGACTAAGGAGGTTTGGCTGAAATCAGATGCATGTGTCCGCTAGGGAATGCTAACCGAAACAAATGCTTGCAGAAAATGGATGCACCAGGTCATAAGGCGCATAGCATGGTGCAACGACCTATCACAATGAGGTATGGGATAACAGATTCTACGGCCACCAATTTGTCTCGGAGATTTAGCCACGCAGTAAGAATGTCAGACCCACCATCATGAGTGTGGCCAAAACTTACTGCTGGAAGAGGTCGGCACAAACAAGGAAGCATAAATCATAGGAATTATATCCTACAGAACTGCCCCAGTATGCAGACTTGAGAAGAAAGAGGTGGCCCATTTACACTAGCGTTCAAGACAAACTGTATGGCGTGGCTGATAATCTGAGGCAGACGGCTGCCTTTATTAGAGAATCCGAAATCCCAATCTAGTGAGAATGCAGAAGAAGAACCCTACCTGAGTAGGAGTCTCCGCAGCACTAAGCATAGCACTACACGCCTGGAGCTGTTTGAGGTTTCTGAGTTTTAAGGAAAGTTTGGGTGTTCCCCAATGTACTATAGGAAAAAGAATGAAAAGTCATAATTTCTGGAGTTCAAAGAGGATAACTCTTCCTCTCACTGTGTGTGTGTGTGTGTGTGTGTGTGTGGGGGTTGGCTATATACATGAAAAACAATTTAGATCTTAAAGTAAGTTATGTCCATACTCACCATATTTTTAATATGTTCATTTTACTAAGCAAACTCAAATATTATATTATACAACAAACAGTACACTCCTACATTTATTCAAGCACATACTGATTCCAACAAGAAACAAACAAACATACTAACACAAATATAACATATAACATTTAAGAATAAGTCTCTTCTGGTCCACCTTAGCGACCTCCATAAGTGGGGTTTTTAAACGATGATGTGGCCTGCTTGTAAATTGGATTTTCTCCCTAAGAAATAAATAGAAATAATAAATTTAAGACTGCTTCTTGATTCACCGTTCTACTATCTTAAAGTTAGTTCACATATCAATAAATTTCATATGTTTATGTATCCATTAATTTTCCATCTTATATCTTCTTCTGCAATTCGTTTCCCATTCTTAGAAGTCCAAACAAAGACATGAGTTGACTCCATGAATAAAGTGATGGATCCTCAGTAGCAATCATGTCAGATATCTGAGCAATCATTAACTGTAAATAGCATAATGTCTCATTTCCAGTGCTAGGTATTCATGCCTGTTATTGTTGACATGCGTCGTCTTGAAAGGAGAGAGGGAAGAGGAGGGACTATATCTGAAATATAACAAACTCCATTCTTGAACACTCAATGTCCTTTCAGTTGTGAATCCACTGTAAGTAGGACAGCTAAAGGTTCTCTGTCTATATCTGCTCCAGCCTTCAATTATTTTGTACCACCCAGTCCCAAGGTTCTTTCCACCTCACACAGGAGAATGGGGTAGTGAGGAAGGGGATGATCCTATACAGTCATATGACCACAAGGATGTTACTCTATTGTTCATTTACTATAATAAATTAGTGTCACATGATGAGCCAATCAATATTTGCACATTAATATGATTATCCTTGCACATAATTATACACCTGATCTATTCATTTCAGATTTTGTATTTAATCAAGATGCCTAGTACTGATCTCTTCATTGTTCCTTGAGTTGCGTGGAGTATCTTCTAATCCTTCTTGCATAAGTTCCATACTTTGCTATCATATATCATGGCTGAAATGTTGATGAAATTGAAGATATCCGGTCTTAGTTTGGTAGTCTTAATCTGTTGTAGTATGGGTCTAATGTTTATAAGGTCTGCTATGCTGATGTTCCTCTTGTAGAGATTTCCCAGTCAACCTCATGACTATTAGTGAATAATTAGTGTAGGGTAACCTAAAGCAATGGGAGCAGGTAGTGGATGAGTGTGGGAGCAGTCAACAGTATCAATAGTTATGGTCTCTAAACTCACAATGGGTCTCTGTAATTGAGACAACAGCTACAGTCATTGACCAGTATGGTCACTACCAGGAAGGTAAGCATTGACAAACTATGTTTTGCTAGAAAGTGACTAGATAACCCTAACAGTAATCATGGACAGAGAAGAGAACAAATAGATCTATCCAGAAAGAATTTCAAATCATAGGAAACTGGCTGATGCTACAACAAAAATAATGAGCAAATTGAAGAATTTTGGACATAAAAAAAAGACCTGAAGTGTTGGAGAAGACATTATTGAAGGAGGCATCTCTTAATTTAACTAGTTATGGGGAATGATCTCTTTGAATTAAGGTGTCTCTAACTGCAAAATACAAGGCATGGTGAACTCTGACTGCCTCCTCTATAACTAATCTGATCCGACAGTAACTCATATGTCGAATTGTGTTTTATTTGATTATATTCTCTCAGGATGAAAGTTGCATCCCTATGTTCCATTGGGAATGGATAAGAATATTTTTTTTAAAACTGTAGTTACTATCTGTATTATCGCTTGTTAGGGCAGCGTAGGATAAGGGTCCCAGAGATGTAATTTTACAGAAGTTTAACAGAATCCTATGGACTGCTAAAATGACTAACGTAGAGGTGTTGAATGAGGTCAACACACAGAGAAACTTATCACCAATATAAGAAAGAGGCAGTCATCATTTTTCGGGTATGTGATAAGAAAGGAGGTTTAAAAGCATTGTAACAACCGGTAAAATCGAGGGAGGCAGACAGAGAAAAAAATTTGGACAGCCTTACATCATGGCACGGAAGAGTGTCAACATCTGAGATGATAGCAAACACCAGAGACAAAGATTTGTGTAGACCCATGGTTGCCTATGCCAGCCGGCACTGCACCTGATGATGATGAGGACTGGTGGGACATCTGCATGTGGAATTTAATGGTCGCATGGCCAGTGCAGTCGCTGCAAAAATGTTATGGTTAGGATTTTTGTTATGCCCCCGACAGATAAAAACTCTTTGGCCTTAACAGGGATTGAACCCATGTCTCCTAACAGTATGTGTTAGTAGACAGTCAGAAATTGTAGGGATAGACGCAAAAACCCCAATTGGGAGCACCCGGATCTATAACATCTACTGCCCTCCAAACAAAGACTTAGTACTGGAGAACATGAACATAATACCAACAAACTGCATAGTAGTAGGAGACTTTAATAGTCACTCCAGCGGTGGGGCTCTCTCTCTCTTTGCCTTTTACCCGGGTTGGGCATAGGCCCTCAACCAACTCATGCCAAGTCTTCCTATCTCTAGCTATCTCCTGCAGCTCCTCCAGCTCTTCTTTATATTGTTGATCTCTGCCTCCAAATCTCGTCTCCATGTATTTCTCGGCCCCCTTCTTTCGCTGTCCCTCGGGTTCCAGGCAAGGACCCTTCTTGTTATATTCCCCTCCGGTTTCGCAAAGTGTGTCCTATCCAGCGCCAGCGTCTTTTTAACCTGTTCGTTCACTGGAATCTGTCTTGTTCTCTCCATAAGTTCCTCATTTGTGACCCTATCATACCATCTTATTCCCTCTATTCTGCGCAGACACCAGTTGATGAATGTTTGCAATTTATGCGCTATTGTTTTAGTTGTTCTCCATGTTTCTGACCCATACAGTAGAACTGCTTTAACATTAGAGTTAAATATCCGAATTTTGTTCTAGATTTGATTTCTTTGGACTTCCAAATGTTTCCCAGTGCAATGAAAGCTCCCTTGCCTTCTGTATTCTTATTTTAACATCTCTATCTGTTCCACCCTCTTTGTCTCGTTGCTGCCCAAATATGTGTATGATTCTACCTCTTGAAGTGGGATTTCCCCAGGGAGATCGAGTTGTCGTTTGCTTGGTTAATTCTCAATATCTTTGTCTTTCCCTTATGAATGTTCAGCCCTAGTTGCTGGGACCTTTGATTCAATGTGTTAAGCTTATCCTGCATCTGATTTTGTGTATGTGACAGAAGGGCTATATCATCAGCGAAGTCCAGATCATCTAGTTGCTCTGTCAGAGTCCATTGGATTCCATTTCTGGTGTTAGTTACTGTGGTCTTCATAATCCAGTCTATTGTCAGTAAGAACAACAAAGGTGATAGAAGACATCCCTGACGCACTCCTGTTTCTATTTCGAAAGTATCTGTTAGTTTACCTTCATGAAGAACTCTACATTTCATATCTGTATATGTTGCTTTATTAGGTTAATAATTTTCTGTGGGATTCCATAATGCCTCATTAATTTCCAAAGGGTTTCCCTATCAATACTGTCAAAAGCCTTCTCATAATCAACAAATCCGATATAAAGTTGGGATTTCCATTCAATACTTTGCTCTATTATTATACGTAATGTGGCTATCTGGTCAGCACAGGATCTATTTGGAAGCCTGCCTGTTCATCTCTTAGCTTTATATCGATGGTATCTCTCAGTCTCTCCAGGATGACTCTGCGTAGTATTTTCCCAGGTACTGACAACAGCATTATTCCCCTATAGTTTTCACACTTCTGAAGGTCCCCTTTCTTTGGTAGCTTCACCAGGTATCCTTCTCTCCAGTTTGCTGGTATTTCTTCGGTCTCCCAGATTCAGCTAAATAATTTATACAGTATTTCTGTGGATGTGTTTATGTTGGCTTTAACCGCCTCTGCTGGAATACCATCTGGACGCCAGCTTTTCCATCTTTTAAAGTTTAATGGCTTTACTAATCTCCTCCTTGGATGGTTTCTCACAGTTGATGTCCAAGTCAATTTCTGCCGGTTGGATATCTTGGGGTTTGTAGGTGCTGGTCTGTTCAGGAGTTCCTTGAAGTATTCCATCCATCTTTCCATTTGGTCTCTAACATTAGTGATAGTTTTCCCACTACTATTTTTGATCAACCCATTTGATGGTCTGTATTTTCCTGCTAGCTTTCTAGTGATGTTGTAAAGACCCCTAAGGTTTCCTTTTCCTGCAGCTACCTCTGCTTCTCTTGCTAGATCTTCTACGTATTGTCTTTTATCTAACTTTATTTGTTTCTTCACTTTCTTGCTAGCTTCTGTGTACTTTTCCTGGGCTATGGCTTTGGCAGTTCTAGTTTTGCTATTATTTAAATCTGCTTTCCTCTTTTCCTTTCTTCTATTTCCTTGAGAGTTTCTGGAGTTATCCATGCCTTATGATTCCGCTCCTTCTTTCCTAATACCTCTGTGCATGTTTCATTCCAAATATTTTTGGCTTGCTGCCAGCATTCTCCGCACTCACCTCATCTTCTAATTGTCGCAACACCTCATACTTATTAGAGACTGTGACCGTGAACTGTTCCTTTGTTTCTTGACTTCTGAGGTATCCTACATTATATTGGTGTCTATGTTCATGGGATGTTATGTATCGCTTAAGCTTCAGTTTAATTTTACTTATCAGCAAATGGTGATCCGAATCTACATCTGCCCCCTTAGGACCCTTACATCTTGTAGAGATGACCTGAATTTCTTGTTTATGCATATGTGGTCAATTTGATTTTCTGTTCTGTGATCTGGTGATACCCAGGTTGCTTTATGTATTCTTTTATGTGGAAAGACACTTCCACCTATGACGTATTGATTCGCTGCACAGAAATTAGTGAATAGTTCTCCATTTTCGTTCATTATTCCTAGTCCGTGTTTCCCCATGATCTCCTCGTAGCCTATGTTGTCCGAACCTATTTTGGCATTGAGGTCACCCATCAGAATTTTGATGTTCCCATTTCTCTGATTACCTATAGTATTTTGAAGTTTTATGTAAAATTCCTCTTTTACTTTTTCCTCTTTATCATTGGTAGGTGCATAACACTGGGTCACATTCAAGAATACTTTCTTTTGGTGGTTCTGAATGTTGCTGTGATTATCCTAGGACTCACTGCTTCCCACTTTATTAGTGCAGTCTCAGCTTCTTTAGATAGCATTAAAGCCACTCCTTCACTATGGGGGCATTTTCTTCCATATGGCCTGAGAACAGCATTGTTTCTCCTGTGTTTAGACGTTGTTTGCCTGCACCATTCCACCTAGTTTCACATAATCCCAAGATGCCAATCCGTGAAATTTCATCTCATTTACAACCTGTGCTGTCTTTCCCATTTGATACATACTTCTAACATTCCAGGTGCCAATTCTGGAGCTTTTCCTAGGTGAAAGGAAGATAATCTGCGGTGTAGACTCCTTGCGGCTTTCTCTGCATCGCTTCATACCTCTTCTAGAAGAGCTTCCTTTCCTCTTGGCTGGCACAGTTTTTATTTTATGTGACTTGTTCATGGTTGGTTGGATTTTGTGGCTAAAATTTTCTTCTGGATAGGGTAGCCAGCCCTACGCCAAACCCCACCTTAGTCGCCTCTTACGACATGCCTTGTAGGTCGCAGTGCTGCTACTCTTTGCTCCCCTTGCGGGCCCCGGCAGCACACGGGCGTGGTGGGGCTACCAGGATACAAATAACAGAGGTGATGAGGTGGAGGACTGGGAGATAGACAGCAACCTACACTTAATCAACAATGCTGAGGATAAACCTAGTTACTACTCCAGAACCTGGAAAACCACCTCCACACCAGACCTGGCCTTTAGCACAGGTGACATCCACCACAAAATTGACAGAATGGTGCTGGACCAACTCACAGGAAGTGATCACAGACCGGTAAAGCTGGCCGTAAATGTTGCATACTCCCACAGCAACCAAAGCTGCTACCAAGATGGAACTACAAACGAGCAGACGGGGAAATTTGCACTCCTGACAGACCTATACTGTGAACCCCTAAACATACGCAAGAGTATGCTAAAAGCTGGGGTTGCAGACTTCAACAAAGCCCTCCAAAAAAGCAGCCACCGAGTCCATCCCTCGAGGTGCGAGACCAAACTACAGCCCATTCTGGACGGACGAATTAGAACAACTAGAAGTAGAACTAACAAAAGCAAGAAACATTGCAGAAATAGAAAGAACAACAGAAGCAAACATTAAACTTAAAGCCACCTCGGCAAGATACAAACAAACACTAAACGAAAATGCTAGAAACAGCTGGATAGAAAAACACAAAGCCTTAACCTAGACAGAGATGGAAATAAGTTGTGGAAACTAGCCAGGGCACTAAACCAAGAAAATAAATACAAGCACACAATCACCATCAAACAGAATGATGAACAGCAAGTCCTTAGTGAGCACTTTACACAAGTAAATCAGATAGATGTTCCTGAAGAAAGGGAGGAAACCATAAAAGAAGAACTAATGGCCCACGACCTCATTCAAGGTCCCCGGAGGAGCACATGACAACTAAATTCACAATACATGAATTAGAAAAAGCATTACGCTCTCTAAAGAAAAGAAAATCACCAGGCAATGATGGGATAACTAATGAAATGATAATAGAAATGGGACGACAAGCGAAAAAGAAGCTACTAGAAATATTTAACTGTAGCTGGAAAAGTGGCGTTATACCCAAAGAATGGAAGGAAGCTATATTGATACCGATAAAAAAGGCGGGAAGGATCCCAGACCTAGCAGTTATAGACCAATTAGCCTACTGAGCTGCGTAGGAAAATTGCTAGAGCGCATGATCAACACCAGACTAATGTGGCATTTGGAAGAAAGAGCTTGCTACTCCCAACAAGCAGGCTTTCGAAAACACAGATCTACAGAAGATCAAGTGACATACATCGCCCAGGAGATAGAGGATGCTTTTCAAGAGGGAAAACAAACGCTAGCAGTATGGGTAGATCTGGAGAAGGCTTTTGATAAAATGTGGAAGGCTGGCCTAAAAGTGAAGTTGCGCAGAAACCTAGTAGCAGGACGAATGTACAAATGGATATCACAGTATCTAGAAAAAGAACTGCTAAAGTGCAAGTGCAAGAGTTCACCAGCAGGAAAACAACACTAGAACAAGGAGTTCCTCAGGGTGGAGTACTGTCGCCAACACTGTTCCTCATATACATCAATGATATAACCGAGAACATACCCAGAAGGATCCACCACGCCTTGTATGCGGATGACCTGGCCCTGTGGACATCAGAGGAGCGCATTACCGCTGCAACAAGCAGAATACAACAGGCCCTCACATCCCTAGACCAATGGTCCAATACATGGCTGATCAAAGCCAATGAAAAGAAAGCGACATATACGATTTTCTCCCTATCAACAAAGCCCCAAAGTCCACAGCTCCTACTAAATAACCATATATTGCTCCCAGAGAAAAACCCCACATACCTTGGAATCACCTTCGACCAGCGCATGACATGGCATGCTCAGATTGAAAAAAACAAAACCCAAGCAAAATCCAGGATGGCAATCATGAAAAAATTAGCTGGCACAACCTGGGGGCAGATAACAATGTTTTAAAGAAGCTTTATATGGGATGTGTTAGCCGACACTGGACTATGGAATCTCTGCATGGGCAACTGTAGCCCAATCCAACTTCAATAAAATCAACCGTGTTTAGAACCAAGCTATGAGAATTATTACAGGGGGAATGAGATCTACTCCAATACAGGAAATGGAGAAAACCACCGGCCTACAACCAATGGAGGATATAAGAGACAGCAGAGCACAAAAACAAGCAGAAAAGTTCAAGAGACTAGAAGATCACCCAATGTACCACAGAATGAATGGGCTAGGAAGGGCAGACTAAAACGAACCAACTTTGCAGCGACAACCAAGATGATGATGAGCAAACAACCATCATGTGCTGAAGTTACCCCAAACCACTAAAATACACCAACACAAGACAGATATGGAAAGATACAAAATTCCCAGAGCTGAATGAGAACATCACAGGGATAGTAGGAAAAACCAACAAACAAGTGAAGAAAAAACTCCTGGCCACAGTACCTAAAGGAACACTTTCCTAACAGCAGGTGGACCCATGTATACACAGATGGGTCTGCAGCAAATGCAACGGAAAATGGAGGAGGAGGAGCCCTCATAGTGCTCAGTGACATGAAACTCAGGAAGCTAAAATTAGCGACAGGAAGGTTCTCCAGCAATTACAGAGCAGAGGCAGAGGCCCTAAAGCGGCAGCAGAAGCCATAGTGTCAGAGGAACATGCAAATGAAAACCTGGTATTTCTTACTGATGCCCTGTCAGTAATTACTGCTCTAAAAATGAAACGATAACAACTTGAAGGAACTGCAAGCATCACTACACCAAGTATGCAACATCTTCTCTAGAGTGGTAATACAGTGGATACCATCTCACTACGGAATACCTGGAAATGAGATTGCAGACATATTGGCAAAAGCAGGAAGCAGGCTACCACAGACAGACACCAGTATGACATATGAGGAAGCAAAAGTACGGATAAAAATGGCCTACAAGAACAAATGGCTGAGAGATCACCCAGGGCATGAAAAGGACGATGCTTACCACCAACTAAGTAGAGAGGAACAGGTTGTCATTTTTCGTCTACGAACAGGGCACAATAGACTGAGGTACCATCTGTTTAACAAGTATAAAATAGGCCCATCTGACATATGTACATGTGGCACCAGCAAGATGACAGAGACACACATACTGCAAGAATGTCCAACGTACATGGAACAGAGAAAAAACACATGGCCAATCCCATATCAGTCCAAGACAAGCTATACGGAGATGTACATGGACTCCGGTTGACCACTAACTACTTTAAAAGTATACAAATCGATGTCTGAAAACGTTGGAAGAAGAAGAAGAAGAAGAACCCATGTCTCCTGAGTGGGATTTGTGCTCTTATCCATTCGGCTAGATGCTCCACTGAAAAATAAGAACTGCACAAGACAAATCTTCAGACCTTTGTCAACAGACATCTTTGGTGGATTCTCAGACTGAGGATGGTATGATAGAGTTGCAAACACAGTGGATAAGAACAGAACACAAATCCATGATGCCCCAGGTTAAGAGGAGAAAATGGCGATGGGTCAGGCATACCCTATAGAAGACACAACCGAGTGTCACTAGACAAGCACTTGAGCGGACACCGCAAGGAAAACGGAAAAGAGAGCGTCCTAAACAGATCTATAGACAAAGTCTTCTTGAGAAATGAAGGGTGTTTGACTATCTGGGAGACCATAAAGAAAACAGCCAGAGACTGGAAAAAATGTCTAACAACTGTTGAGGCCTGTTCTCCAGGAGGAGCGGAGAGGATTGAGTCAAGTCAAGTCATAAAATAAATCTTACCGTGTCCCATTTAGCATTCTGTCTTTCTTTCTCAAACTTAGCAAATTCACGTGTGTCATGGATAAATGTAAGTAGCTTCCAGATCAGCAGCAGAAATAGTCCAACAGCAACAATTCCACCAACTACACCACCCACAATGGCAAGTACATTCACTGACTCAGGACAAACTGGAAAAGAGTTGAACAATAGATGAATCAAAGTGTTTCTGTTATGTAATGAAATTATTGACCGGCTTGCTACAAGTGGTTTAATAACGGATGCAAATTTTATTACTAAAAAAAAAATTGATTTAAAAAAATAGTTGGAACAAATTATATAGCAAGATATCAAAGCGCAAAGAGAAATGTAATTTAACTCCTATTGGCCCAGGGCAAAAACCATGTTTTTTACACACCATTATTAATTTTGATAAATTTCGATAAATTCTTATACAGACAGTTGTTATTAGATTCATTATAAAATTGTTTTTTTTTATATATATGGAACATATACCATATATTGAAATGTTTAGAATTGAACAATCTGTTTTTACATTGGTGAACAATTTCGGAATAAGGAAATGGAAATGCAAAATGATTTTTAGTAAGAAAGAAAAAATATAACAAAATATTAAAATGAGAACAAAATTGTCACTTATCACTCAATTTTAATATATCTCATACATCTATCTGCAAGACATTTAATGTGTTTCTATTCATACTACATCCATAATTACACAATCTAGGAAAGTTTAATCAGTTTTTATGAATAAATATTATTTCAAACAGTTTTTGTGTCTGGACATGAAACCCTTATTTAAAGTGGCAATTGTGTGTAAAAAAATCAGTTCTTGACATATTTTGCGGATTTCATCAGTTTACTAAACTAAAATCAGAACCAGATATGTCCACATGTGAAGCGGAAATGGAATGACCTTAGGTTAAATTAATAAAAGTGGACTGGTATATAAATTTACTACAACTGTTCAACTCTTAGATTTTTAAAATGCCCTTTACAGCGGCGCTTGTAAATTGGTGCCAACACAGGTAGTACTTAGCGTGACATTTGGAATTCTAAGAGTTAAACACTTTCACTTCAAAGCATGAGAGTTGCGACAGCATAATGGTTAGCGTACTTTCTTTAAAAGTGTGTTGTCTCAAGATCAAAAGCCACAGTAAGAGTAGCAGTTTCCATGTTCTTAACCCTTCCACACATAGTGTCCACTGTAGTGGACACCTACTATTCGTTCGTTTCATAGCTACACATGTCTGTTTCATTACCTCTGACGCATTCAGTGTACAGCTAGGAACTACTGTGGACGGTGTGTCTATTGCCAGTCGTAAATTCACTTGTACTTCTACTGTGTAGTCAAGTAGGCAAACAAGTTGATATTCATTCCAAAATTTCATGCATGAAAGGGTTTAATCATTTCACATGACATCAATGTTTGACGACTTTCTCATTTTAAAATTTGGATGTTGTCTGCTGCAGTTCTCTTCTTCTTCTTCTTCTTTGCGTTTGTTCTTTCGACCAATTTTAATCACTCTTTGTGATATGTTTGATCTTTGCCAAGAACGTGTATACATTGCACATTGGTTTGGTAGACTCCTAACGCACAGACTTCTACACGTTTAGGACACATGCATCGATTTCAACCAAATCTCTTTAGTCGCCTCTTCGACATGCATGGCAGGTAACAGTGGTTCTATTCTTTACACCCCAAATTTGGGCCTCGTAACCATTCGGCGTCTGCAGTTCTCTAAATGTAATTAGTGTCTCCATAATTGAGGTATGGTTTCATTTGCATTTTGTTGCTTTTCACAGATCTCTTGTTGTAGTTTTGGGGTAGCATTAATGTTGCTGTCTTTAACAAAGTGACCAGCTGTCTGTCTACCATACTAGATTTTCTATCATTAATTAATTTTTATATATTTCACTCCTTTTCTGTTACAAAAATGGATAGTAGTACGTTGCTTTTCTTCGCTACATGTTACTAGTGAAAAAAAAAGTAAAGGTACCCTTTTATCCTGGAAGTATATTGGGTAATACAGTGTTAGGCCCATATTTTTCATTGACCGTCGGCACATGATGGGTGATGTGGTTAACGTCATGCCGGCCTCCTTTACTTCCCAGTACCTTTTTTGGGTACCCAATTGAGGCTGGGTTGACCTGAGAGTTGATACGGTCAGAAATATATTCTACACCCATTGTGAAATTGAATCCAGACTACTAGCCTAAGAAGTGAGTTCACTAACAACTATGCTACTGCGACTCTCTGCATTTCCGTAGTGGGGCAGCTAATTTAAAACTGCTACTACGACATGCTGTTTGTCTACACCTAGCATACCTGCAATACACTAGTGACATTCTAAGAAGCAAGGCTGCAAACATACATGATTTATTTAAAATTTATTTTGCACTTTAACGGTTTTCATTTACAGCCTTCTTGTCCAATGATAGATTAACAGTTCATTTACACCACCCACATCAACTGCTAGATTGCAAGAGCTTGAATTGAAGACTAGGGTCAGAACAGAATAGCACAACAGGTCTATAAGTAGGTTCATCAATCAATATCGAACTGGTATGGTCAGCAGCTGAACGCTGTTGAAGATATTGTGAAGGAGATCAAAGCACCTATGGACATGTCCAGAGTGCAATGACGATATTTGAAAGTGACAGATTAACATTTTATCCTTACCTTTAGTATTCTGAACTTTGATGATTATCTCCCGACCGTTCTCGTCGAACTCATAAGTAAAATATGCCCAGCACTCATCATCATCTTTAAACTGGCAGATCTGGATACCTACACCCTCTGTAGCACAGAATTTATCAAATGTAATCTCAATTCATGAACGCAAATCAGTACTGATGTTAGTAATCATATATATATATACTTATTAGCTAAATCCTGTCAGAAAAGCAAAAAATAACTCTCACCCAAGCCACTAGAGAGAGCATCCTGCAAATTTTCTAGCCAAATACTTTAACAAATGAGGAGCGTTTAAAATGACCAGACTGTGCATCTTTGGAGACCATCATTAAGAGACGAAGATGGAGGTTGTTTGAACATGTATTTCATATGCCAGTGGGGGAAATGGCTAGGATAGCTCTCAGATGGACAGCGGATGGGAAGAGAAGACCTGGAAGTCCAAAGAAAACATGAAGAAGAAATGTGAAGAGAGAGTTGAAGGAGTGTGGCCTGACGTGGGAGACGGTTGGTAGAAAGGCAGCAGAACTGCAATAGAGGAAGTCTCTTGTTGAAGCCGTATGTGTCAATCGGGACACAAAGAGGATATGGATAGATAGAATCCACTAGAGCAGCGCAAGACAAAGATAAAACCATGACACTGAGCAACAAAACAATTTGATAACAGTAACAGTTTGATAACAAAAGAAGAAGGTAAATTGTACGCATTTTAATTGTTCAGTTTTAATATGCTAACTGAAATATAACACTGAAAAACATGGTGCAGCCAAAATAATTTTCCTTTCCCTTTTTTAAACCAGAAAGTGTGCATATAAATTGTGCTGTAGTCTTCTTAATTTTCACCATATTCTGATAACCATAATTGATGTTGTAACTACATGACTGTACAGATATTTTTTCTTTGCTTGCCCACTATG
This sequence comes from Arion vulgaris, assembly GCA_020796225.1. Taxonomy (NCBI): domain Eukaryota; kingdom Metazoa; phylum Mollusca; class Gastropoda; order Stylommatophora; family Arionidae; genus Arion; species Arion vulgaris. Next base: position 41,603,334 of record CM036756.1, on the reverse strand, counting down.
AATTCAGACATAGTCATGAAGATATGACGCCTCCGATTGATTTTTGCATGAAGGTTTGCTTTCCGTATGCATTTAATGTGTGTGCAAACTGCTGGTTTGTGTCTAGACCTCTGTTTTCTACATACAAGTTTGCATGCGACAATGATAAGCATTTTAAGAGGTTTTCGCTGGAACTGAGACATTATGGGGTAACTTGTGAAGTTGGAACCTGACTAAATAATTAACTATGCTTATAACAAAATGATATACACTACAACATACCTTTGACTTTATCATGTCTGGTAATATTTTGCCTGCACTCTCTACACTGCTCTGAAGACAGTTTGCCAGATTCGAAGACTCTACACTGAACACATGAGATATGCTCATAGCATTGGTCAGGGCATGCCTGTATATATAGGGAATTGAAGGGGGAAAAGGGGTTGAGAGAAACAGAGAGAAAGGCAATAATTATTTTTGTTTCTGTCAATAGTAGAATGAAGAAATAAATGTGTTTGAATGATTCTGATTGTTCATTTGAGGATCATCTTCATCGCACATGTCCATAATTGCTCCAATCTCCTCCCAAACATGTATTTCAGTGTGTTTAGGCTAACAACTCCCATTCTGTGTTGAATGATGTATCTACTGGGTTTTCTCTCGTGGTTTTCCCATCTTGCCGCACTTATCGGTATGCACAACCGAGATAGAGAATTCCCTTTATCTTCGTCATTGAAATCTTCAGAGTGTATGTTTTCTCTGAGAGCGTTGGTGATGTCGCTTCTGTCCATAGAAGACCCATTCTCAATCATAGCATTGCCCACCAGCGCATCTGCTCTCTCATTGCCCTTTCCCCCAGAATGGTCTAGTACAAAGATGAAAGTAAGTATCTGGATTGTCGAGTTTTGTATTAATTGCATCCACTGCCTTCATACATAACAGGCCTTGATCTTCTGTATGATTCTATCTGAATGAGCAACAAAAAATAAGAATCTATCACACGTATAATTCATGTTTTTGCAATTTTTAATATCTTTCAATTAATACAATTTGAATGTGTATTATTGTTTATTTTTAATCACTCAATCCAGAGTCTAAGTGCGTGTCATTATAAAACATTGCATTACGATACACAAATGGAATCCTAAATTTGGATATAGTAGCAACATCTATATATTCTCATACCATTATATGTTACATAGGGCCTGCAAGTAATTTCTCCATTCCGTTCTATCCCGGGTTTCCTCTCTCTTTCACCATTTACTTCTTTATAGAAGTGTTGGGAGAGTGTAGTGATCTTGTGTCTGCTTGTTCTCTCTCTCGCGATCACCACCCAGACCGATGTACCAGATCTCCCCATAAATTATATTCATGTGGAAATCTGATTCATGCAGCCTTAGCATTGGTGTGTTTTACGTTACATCTTCAGCACCATTTGGAGCTCTGGTGCTTATCCTTCGGCGATGTGTCCGGTTTCAACCAGCGTTTACTCGGTTTGCTCTCCATTCTGTAGCCATCTAGTGGTTTTTAGTATGTGGGGTAGCTAGCCCCACGCCCAAACTCCTTAGTCGCCTCTTACTACATGCGTGGCAGGTAACAGTGGTTCTATTCTTTACACCCCAATATAGGCCCCGGTAACCACTCGGGCAGTCTGCTTGTTCTAATGCACTTTGTAAGCTGTTATTAATTGCCTTAAGGCTGTTCTTGATATAGTCGCTCCATCTTTTGCATGGTCTTCCTGATGCTTTGTACTCATTATTCTTTTTATATCCTGGGTAACTCGTACAATCTCTTCCACGAAATTGAGTCTGATATTTCTAGTCTCAGCAAAGTTCATTTCAGGATTTCCCTAGGGTCTCCTCTCTTTCTTGAACCCTTTGCCTCCCACTTCAATGCCTGCGTTGTTATTCTCTGATTATTTCTTCTCACGGTATGCCTAATATATCTAATATGCCTATGAGAGAGAAATTCCAGAGGACTGTTGGAGTGGCAAAGTTCTGCTCAAGACAAGCTATTTGATGATGATGAGTTTGTCATTACTTTCTGACCGGTGAGGTCTATGTTTACAGTTCGTAAAATCCAAGGAGCGAATTTGCTTCCAAACTTGCTAGCCGCAGAGTTTGAACCTGATACACTTGGCTTGTGATCGAGCTCATTACCACTTAAGCTACAGACGCTCACATATATAATACCCAGCTTTAAATTACCTATCTTTGGGATGAATCTAGCCTTACTTATACATAATTAGGTTTGCATAAAAAACATGATGAAAAATGGTTACTCACTGGGCATTGCTCACACCTTGGACCAGTGTACTGACCCTCACATATGCATCTGCCACACTCACAGCTGCCATGACCATTGCAAATCTGAAACATGAAGACAACTATAATTAAACAGATGACAACAGATACAGAAGCATATTTGTTTACTAATACTAAGAACATGCATATTTCCAATTGCAACATTATGGATGTGAGACATTACCTTTAACACTTATAATACGACATGCCACCTCACCAACCATATGGTTCGTTCCCAATTTACGAATCGCCATTTCACGGACAAAATGATATGATAGGGTTCTAACCAGTTGTTAATATATCGTAGAGGACTATTTTTGCATATACACCATGTAAAAGTCGTTTCCTGTTCCATTCGATTTCCGCCCTTCGAAATCGTTTACCTCGTGTTAGAAGTGTTATTTTTTTTAATTTAAAAATAATATTGTAAGTGTAAACAAGAATTTTTTTTATAATAATGGCTGGCAATGATCGTCAACAACGATATTCTGCAGTTCACGCCTCACAACTAATTTATTCATGGATAAACAATGATAAAAATGGTGATAGTGTAAGTGAGGACAGTAGTAGTGACGATTCGGAATCGAATTTTGTGTTAGATCCTGACAATGAAGAAGTAATTAGTAGTACTGCTGATCAAGAAGGGGCGTGTCTTCTGCCTAGCACTAGTAGTGCCAGTTCTAGAAAAGCTAGGCCAACGAATAAAGGCAATTCTTCCAAAACATATCGATCAAGATCAGTACTTGACCATGTTACAGTTGAGTCCACAGCTAGGGGTAGAGGAACATCCAAGTCCAACAATGTCAATGATATAACTTGGGATGAAGTAGAAGCTGGTTCTACTCAGGATGCTTTACGGTTTGTTCCACCACAAGGTAGGATGGCTGGTATAAACCATGATATTATACCACTGGATTCAACTCCATATTTCTGTTTTAACTCATTGTTTTCCATTGACATCATGGACGAGCTGATCATATCTATAAATGAGTATGCAGAACATCTGTGCCAGGCAAAACAAGAAATGGCAGGTCCTAGATCAGTTTTCCGCAGCTGGTACCCTATCACAACTGTAGAACTACATAAGTTCTTTGCGGTAGTAATAGCCATAGGAATTGATAAAAAACCAGCCATCAGTGACTACTGGTGTACAGAAGGCTTCATGCAGAAATCATGGTACAGCCAAATGTTTAGAAGTGACAGGTTCCAGGTGCCACAATGTTTCACAATGTTTCACGCCAGCAATGTGGATGCACAAGGGAAGTCAAAAATTGAGCCTTTCATAAACAACCTTTTGACCAAATTTCAGGATGCATTCTATCTGTACCAAGCACTATCCCTTGATGAAATGGTGATTGGATGGAAAGGCAGATGGGCGCATTAAATGTTCAATGCTAGTAAGCCCAAAAAATACCATGTCAAGACCTTCAGCTTGTGCGACAGTAGCACTGGATGTTGTCAACATACTGGTCTACTTTGGGGCAAATACATCCTATAGCCCAGAAATTGATGCCAACAGCCAGCAAGCCATCAAAGTGTTTGACACACCATGTGGTAAAGGACACCACCTATACGCAGACCAGTATTACACAAGTGTGCCCCTGCTTCAGTACCTAAATGGAAAGGGCACCACTATACAGGGACGTTAATAAAAGCTGAGAGAATTTCCGAATGAAATTAAAGCAGCCACACTCAAACACCTTGAAATGAGGTGGTTTATGGAGAAGGAGAAAAGATTCCTGTGTGTCATGTTCAGGGATAAAAAAGCAAGAAGTGGAGACCAAAGAAATCACCAATCGCTCCGGCTTAACCAAAAGAAAGCTGGCGATGATTGATGATTATAATCAAAGAATGAACGGCTGTGACCGAGTTGACCAGTCTGTTGTGCTTATGGTACCTTTAATAGAAGAACCAGGAAATGGTGGAAAAAGATTTTTTCTGGATCTTCGAGATTGCACAGCTCAATGCCTACAAACTGTTTGTGCTGTCCAGGGCACCAAACAGCAAACAACTGAGCTTGCTTCAGTTCAAAAGAAAACTGGTCCATGAATTTTCTGAATATGCAGCGGTTAATTTTCAGCAATTGAGAGCTGTAAAAGGAGTAGGAAACAAACATAACAGTCTTGTGAACAGATTTGGATGCACAAATCACATTATTAAAAAATCACAACTTCATAGGAACTGTCTTGTCTGCAGTACCCCACAAGTCAGAGAGCGAACAAGTTTTTATTGTGAAGGATGTGCCAATAGGCCTCATCTGCATCCAAATGTCTGCTTTGCACAATATCATGAAAGAAAGTACAATGCATCTACCTAATCATTGGTAGTAACTTGTAAATAGTTGTATATAATGTTATTTTTATTTGTTGTGGTTTTTTCAAAATGGGAGCCAGATAGTGCAAATGGCTATATAACCAGTTTCTTTGAACAGAAAAGGTTGAAATTTCAATATGTGGTGCAGAAATGGATATACTAAAGATCTGAAGTAGTTTTTTTAGCTTCAGACCATTGGAAAGCTTAACACTTGCCGGTAAGTTCACACCTTTCCTCAAAATTTTTAATAATATTTTTTCCATTCACTAGATAAATTTAATGCTTTATGTGTATGTATATTTCATACAGCCAGTGGGTTTAAGTAACAGATCTTTCAATTCTGCACATTTTGGTGTATGCAGTTTTGCTCTGCTGTTGAGCACAAAAAAGTTATAATTGACACCTTCGCCTTAAAATTTTGTCTTTGAAAACAGTGCGTAAAAGGTGGTTTTAGTATGCGTATTGTAAGAGTTAACAAGGTAGTGGAAAAGCATATGCGTGCCTTTGAACCTAAATATCGTCCGTGTAGTCCTGGGGCCCACAAGGGAAGCAAAGAATAGTACCACTGCAACCTAAAATGCATGTTGTAAGAGGCGACTAATGTAGGTCGTAGGGATGCTACCCTAGTAAATAAAATGCAGCGCAGAAATCAGATGTGCTGACCTACTTGTAGGCGCATAACTGGCACAACTTACAATTGCTCTTAGGCTCAGATCACATACAAATCACACAGAGTGGTTAACAAGTGATCGATATGGAGCACTCGAAGAAGAACCTAAATATTACTGAAAATCATCAGTAGTTCACAGACAGAGAAGAGAACAAATGGATCTATCCATAAAAACTTCAAATTATTTTTAACGTAGATAATGCTACTTCTTCTTCTTCAATGATCCAGCAGCGGCTCTTGAGCTCCTGCCCTTCGGCCCAATGCTATGTAGTGTTATCTGCATGTGTTTGTAAGTTGTTCTTTTGTTCCGTATAATGTGTTCCATTTGTCTGGCCTTGGAGGATATTCCTGACGTCATCTAGTGCTTGACACCTGAAAAGGTGGTGGTGAACAGTTTCATGATGATGTGCACACAGCTGGCACTCTGGAGTGTGATGTGGTTGAATTCTGTTCAAGTGATTATTAAGTGTTATGTGTTGAGTTCAGAGTCTAAAAATGGTGCACTGATCTCTTCTTGTAAGGTGGTTTTATTTTATTAACCCTTTAGCTGCTAAAGACTTATATATACGTTTTGCCCATTCACTTCTAAAGACGCATTAACACGTCTGTTATTATCTCTCCTCTGTGGGCTAAAGACGTGTTAACACGTTATACATTGCTACTGTCACTCCTATAGGCGTACATTCACTTTTGTGACCTAGAAACAAAGAGTAGATATTTTTAGCTCAGCCCTCGAAAAGTATGTAGCAGCGAAAGGGTTACGGTTAGGGCTGGCCATATGTCTGTAAACCTGTCTTCCCGTGTCTCCCATGGCCCATCTGTTCAGTCAAATTTCTTTATTTGTTGTCATTAGGATTTTGTTTAGCTGTATGGAGAGTTGTTGTTGTGATTGGCTGTTCTTGCGTTGACCCTTTCTTAGCTAGCCTATTTGCTTTATCATTTCCGGTTGTATTTGAATGTCCAGGGATCCACTGCATAGTTATTTTGATGTCCTGTGATGTAACAAGTTTGTCAATATCTAGGGCTAGACGGGAGAGTTCAAATTTATAATGTCCACCATCTTCTAGAGCTTGAAGGGCAGACATTGAATTTGTGAAAATAATAATGTTTTGTGCTTTTGATGGAAAGACATCGAAAACAGTCTTCAGGTGTTACAACGCTGCTTCTAACGCATGAATTTCAGCCTCATAATTGGAACTTATCTCCCCGCATGCATGAAACAGCTCTTCGGATAGCTAATGCTACATATGATAATAAAATTGAAGTATTTAGCACATAAACAACAGACATGGATGACAGGAAAGAAAATTATGAAGGGAGACATCCCTGCAAAGATGAGAAGAGGGAGACCACAGTGGTAGTGGATTCAAGATGTGATAGATGATTTGAGCATAAAGGCATCAGAATAAGAACATTGAGTATGCTCTACTTTGTTCAACACAACCTATGTTAATATGATAGAAACACAATAATTGAAATTACTTACCAAATCATGAATTTTACATTTCTCAGTACTGACCTCGCATTCACAAGTTGAGCCATTATAGGCCCTATTACAATCACATTTACCACAGGAACATTTACCCCTCTTAGGACCTGCAAGAAAACATTTTGCTATTAAAACTTGCAAACACGGACTATAATGTAACAAACAACTATAGTGTAGAACTGTTGGAATAACTAATAAGACCATAAACCAAGTCTGTTGATTTTGTTCCATGCCATTTCAAGGAGGTCAGAATGTTGAGACTTTACCCTTTGAACCCTGACCACCTGTACACTAAAAACTCATTCCCCTGAGCTCCTGCGCAAAAACAGCGCATATTAGAGTGAATTTAAAAACACAATAATTTAGCACAATCAAGTGCTATATAATTTGTTACTGACTTATCCCAATCATCTTCAATATTCCTACTTATTATATATTTGCAGAATACTAAACTATTTTAAAGTTACTTGATATATTACGTGCGTCATGCTCCCGAATACTCCCAGGGAATGCAGCTTGTTCTCCAGATTGCTAATATCTGGCTTGAATATCAATAGATTAAAACAATTATCATCTAAATGATAGTCTGACTTACTTTTGATATCCTTATCAGAATAATCACATTCCAAGTCTAATTCATCTTCAGATTCATTCAAAACAAACTCAACAAGCATGCTCTGTTGTTTTCCTTTTAGAGTGACCATTTCAGAAATTGTCAGCATGTCTTTTCAATGTGAAAATATTTAACTAAATACCTTATAAGCACAAACAAATATCACACAACAGTATCCACCATCTTACTAAATCAGAACATGAGTTGTGTTTGACGTCACATGTGTACGCAATTTTATCTTCGATAACTGATAAATACCGCGGAGTTTTCTCGGACCGATGTTTTGGGCGTCAGAATATGTGATGTTTATATTCAATACCAAAATATCGGGATCATGGGTTTTAATGGTAAATTTTTCCTGATATGATGATGTAAATTGACCATCATCTTCTAATGACTTGCAGCAAAAAGATGACTGTCTCTGTCTCAGCCTAGATGCAGGCAATATAAATCTCCCAGTGTCTGTGGGTGTCATACTTGCAGGGTGAACATTCTTAAAGAAAATGATCCAGTGCCAGCAGACCCGTTGTACAAGTAGAACTGGATGCCTGAGGGGTAGAGTGAGAGGTGTGTTTAATCTATATCTCTTGGGGGAGACTGAGCACCTATGGGTCTTCCTGGAGTGCAGTGATGTCAGTAAGGTAACCAATAACCTGAGATTCTTAAACCACTCTTTGTGACTTGTATGTGACCTGAACCTAAGAGAGATTGCATGTTGTGCCAGTTATGCGGTAACAAGTAGGCCAGCACATGACTTTGCTAGTGTATTTCTACTATGTTTGGTCGGGTATTTTCCGGTTTCATTTGCCGAGCTACTGAGTTAGTGCTTGAGCAACGATGTGAGCTATGAATGTTACATGGAATGCTTTTAGCTGTGTCAACTGTGCGTTTGTTGTGATTGTGGGTATTCAGAAAATGGCGGACAGCAGTTATGACGAACCAACTCAATCTGCATTGATATTGCAAGTCTTCTTCTTCTTTGCATTCATTCTTTACGACCAATTTTAATCACTCTTTGTGATATGTTTGATCTTTGCCAAGAACGTGTATATGTGGCACATTGGTTTGGTAGGCCTCCTAAACGCATAGACTTGTACATGTTTAGGACACGTGCATCCGATTTCAGCCAAAGATATTGCAAATGATATTGCGTGTGCAGAAAGCTGGATTTTGTCGTGATTGATGTTCCCTTCGACATGAATTGCAATTAAAGTGATGAGCGGTTTGTGTTGACACTTTAACGATGGCCATATGCATTTATGTGCTGCAGGTTGTTTTTTGTGCGTACGGCTGTTTTATTCTGGAATTAGTTCACACAGGAGACCCGTTCACAGGTGTTAACATTCCGTGTTATTTTTGTTGGCCCAGGACGGAGCAATTATGGGGTGACCCGTTGCAGTGAAGTTGTAACCGTACATATCAACTACGAACTACATTCGATTTCTGTGACGCTTTTTATTTACTAAGGTAGCTTCCTAGGCCCCTACCTCAGTCGCCTCTTACGACAGGAAGTTCTCTTCTTGCACTCGCCCACTTTGAATTCAGCCGTAGTCAGGGCGCTGGTGGGGACTGCCTAGAGTAGTTGATAGTAGCTCGGCCTGCTAGCTGTGAGACGCCTCATAGCTCGGGTTCGAACCTACTGTCCGGCATTTGTTCGAGTCCCTGGTCTTACTCAGGACGATAACGTGAGTACCTCTGAAGTCGGAGAAAATCTGCCTGTATGGCGAGGAATACTAATTACGAGTACATTGAGCACACGGTTGCCAGTGTAAAGTAATTTACAATGTGCATGCTGCTGCCATTGTAAGAAATTGGAAAAACGGATTTTCACGCAAAAAAATCAGTTTCAGAGATGAAACTTCGTCTGAGTTTAAAGCAGACGAAAGGAGAAAAAAAGGGCGCTGGTATGGCGCTTCTGATTGATTTTTGCGTGAATTCCTGCTTTCCTTTTAATCAGTGTCCCCACCATACAGGTGTGCCTTCTCCGACTTCAGGGGTATCAGTGGAAAAGAGAGAGAGCCGATGCGCTGTCCAGATCTGAACTGGTGGCCAAATGGAGCAACTCAGTCATTCACTGTCCTACTCCAAAACCCAAACTATAATCATTACTTTTCAAAGTGGGAAAAAGCATATGGATGTGAGCGAGGATTTGACCACATTCACTATCTTCAAAAACACCAACAGACAACCATGTTTCTACTGAATACCGGGCACAGAAATTATACTTTAGAAATAGTAATGCATTGAATTCACTTTCAAAACTATTCTTTTTCTTTCTTCTTCTTCTTCGAACGCTCCATATCGACCAATTGTCAACCCCTCTGTGTGATGTGTATGTGATCTGAGCCTAAGAGCGATTGTACGTTGTACCAGTTATGCGCCTACAAGTAGGTCAGCACATCTCATTTCTGCGCTGCTTTTTATTTACTAGGGTAGCATCCCTAGGGTCTACATCAGTCGCCTCTTACAACATGAATTGTAGGTTGCAGTGGTACTATTCTTTGCTTCCTTTGCAGGCCCCGGCACCACACGGGCGTATTAATTTTTAAAAGATAAAAGACACTCACCTCCACAAAGCTGCTCTTCAAAATGGCCACATGAATAGTCATCACATTCACAAAATGGTCCACTAAATGTCTGTGCTGTGTCTGTGGCTCGTGCATTACAAATACACTCTCCGCACAGGCAAGTACCTCGACCAGAGCATGGTAATGTTGCATTTGGTCTATAATGGATACAAAATTATAACAGCTAAAATTTCATCAGTCTCAAGGTGGATAATTAATATTTTGCAATAGTTTGAACTATATAGAAAGGAAACATAAAACAAACACATGATTATACATATTAATTAAGAATTTTCGCCCGCGTAATTACAGCGTTACCTGTTACCTGCCACGCATGTCGTAAGAGGTGACTAAGGAGATTTGGCTGAAATCGGATGCACATATCCTAACCGTGTAGAAGTCTATGCATTTAGGGGCCTACCAAACCAATGTGCAACGTATACACATTTTTGGCAAAGATCAAATATATCACAAAGAGTGATTAAAATTGGTCATAAAGAACGAACGCAAAGAAGAAGAATTAAGAATTTTAATGCAATGTACAAATTATTGTAAACTATTTACTAGAGGCACTTCTTAGTATCTGGGAAGTAAAGGTGATAAGCGTGATGTTTACCACATCACCCATCGTGTTGATTGATTGATTGATTGGACCATCATCATTGCACTTCGGTGGGTAACCATTGTGCTCCGATCTCTTTCTTACACAGGAAGATCTCAGCAGCTTTCCTATGTCCTACATCAGTTGCCTCTTACAACATGCCTTGTAGGCTGCAGTGGTACTATTCTTTGCTTCCCTTGCGGTCCCCATCACCACACGGACAACGGCTCAACAACAATCCTAGGGACCTCAGGAAAATATTGCACATGTGACTCGATTCAAATTAGAACTACATCTATTACTGGTATTTATTTCTATTTTAAAAAGAATTTTAAAAAACCCAAAAATTGAATTGGTTCAACTTACGCAATACATTGCTTCAGTGATTCTTTACTGGTGATATCATCTGCTTTACATTCACAAACTTTTCCATATCTTCCAGGATTACAGGTGCACTTTCCGCACTCATATGTCCCGTTACCATTGAAACATTTTTCACTCTCGATTTCCTGTTTGAGAAAAAAATTGAAGCATGTTAAAATACAGTGACCTTGTAATTTGTTCCACAAAAAAAACTGAAGAATTTAATGGTTGCATGGCAAGTGCAGTCCCAAAACTGTTCAGGTTAGGACTTTTATTTATGCCCCGACAGCAAAACTCCTTGGCCATACCGGATTGAACACGGGTCTCCCAAAGGGAGGAGTCCGCACTCTAACCAATTCGGCCAGATGCTTCTAAAAACATATTTTTAAAATAGATTAATTGATAGACCATCATCATCATTGTACTTCGGTGAGTAACTATGTGTATTCCGATATCTTTCTTACACAGGAAGATCTCAGCTGCAATGCACAAACTCCATGGCACCGACTGAGGTCACCAGTGTAATTTTTAAGATGGTGAATATTTTGTCGGAATTTTATTTCGAATCTTTTTTTTAGAATGAATTTTACCCGTGCAGCTTTCCAGAATGATCTAAATTTTTAACTGCCAAGGGTCCTTTTACGAGCTCAAATTGAACACATGTCACGACTTATGTTTTATCTTCTGTCTCTGACAGGACTAGTTACTTGATCTCACCTACACTGAGATCAGGGATCTCTGGAAAAATATCCCGATGGCTCCAAGAGGAAGCGAACTGAGTACCTTGGGCTCGAGAGGCAGGAACCTAACCTCTACGCCACAGACTCCCAATTTTCAAAATAATGAATGGCAAAACTAACAACACGACATACATGGCTGTATATGTGTCTGCAAATATTACTGGAGTGGTTCCTAAAATAACATGTTTTTAAGAGGGAAACTGATTGCCAAGAGTATTGGTTGTTGATGTTAACGGAAATCAAGGCCACAATTTACTATCAAACCATAATATATACTAGTAAAAGCAAGCGAGCCAATGGACCAGGCAGATATTCTGAGTCGGGAATGAAACTAGGATAATGATATTTTTTTCGGATGTTGGGGCTGTCCTACTGTATGGAGCGGAAGCATGGAGAATGGCTAAGGAGAACACCAAGGGGCTGCAGACATTCGTTGGTGGATACCTGCGCAGGATACTCCATCTGCGATGGTGTGACAGGACCACAAACAGGGAACTGCGGGATAGAGCGGGACAACAGATGGAACAAGAGATAAAGGGCAGAAGGTGGTGATGGATAGGACACACACTGAGGAAACCCCTGACAGCATCACAAGACAGGCTCTCCAATGGAACCCACAGGGAAATAGAGATAGGGGAAGACCCAGAACACCTGGAGACGGAAGTTGGAGACAGAATGTAAGAAAATGGGTAGAGATCTGGAAAAGATGGTCCTGGATAGGTGGGTCTGAAAGGCCTTGGTTGTGGAACTATGCCTCCCTAGGGGCAAAGGGTTTAGAAGAAGTATAGAAAATAATCTTATAAAGAAAATGAAGGAGAACAATTTCAGACTGAATTAGGTTGGTCTGCACACAAAAAGTCCAAATAAGATAGGTCCAAACAGGATAAGCCTAAATAAGACAACAGGTTTATGCTTCAAAAGTATGAACAATGAGATGAGAAGGTCTAGTACTCTTCAATCATCTTTATTTTAATCTATTACAGAACAAAAAGTTATCAAAATATGTCAACATATATCACCTCCTTTTCTGGTGTTTCACATTCGCATTCACAGATGATATCAAGGTCCAGAGTTAATTTCTCTTGAAATCCAACAGGCTTAATTGAAAGCTCTCTGCGCCATAGCTTTCTGTCAGCTGGGCATGAGGTCACAGTCAGTTCAACATTAAATGTCACCTACAAACCATAGGAATATATAATAATTAGAAGAAAGTACATGAGAACTGCAACATGTTTTGTAATTTACTATGTGAAACAAAAATGTTAAGGGATATGAGAACATAAATTGTGTAACTTACTTTATGTAAATAAATGATTAACTTACTATATGTAACATGAAGAAGAAGAAAATGAGAATGGAAAGTTATGTAACGAAATACATGTCAAATTACTAAGTATGATTCTTCTTCGAACGCTCCATATCGACCACTTGTTAACCCCTCTTTGTGATTTGTATGTGATACGAACCTAAGAGTGATTGTATGGTGTGCCAGTTATGCGTCTACAAGTAGGTCAGCCCATCCGATATTGCTTTTTATTTACTAGGGTAGTTTTCCTAGGCCCCTACCTCAGTCGCCTCTTACGACGTACCTTGTAGGTCTCAGTGTTACTATTCTTTGCTCCTCTTGCGCGCCCTGGCAACACACTGATGAAATTGCTAAGTATGTAAGAACAGTAAGTAGTAGAAGCATGTCCCTTGCGGAACGTCGCATTCATCACCGCAAGCCTGAAAAGCTATCTGTCTCTTGCAAGTTCTCCAGCCTCTTCTAACGTCATGTTCAAGGTTTCTTTGATGCTCTGCTGCCACCTTTGTCTTGGTCGTTCCCTGCCTCGTACTCCAGAAACCATGCCTTCCATTACCTTTCTCTTCAAACCGGTGTGGCGTTTAATGTGGCCAAATATTTCATCTTCCGGGAGATGATGTTAGCTATGAGCCACTGCTCCCTGACATGCAGGTCTTGTAGGATGTCTTTGTTTCTTCTCTTCTCTGTCCAGGATGTTCTAAGCACTTTTCTATTGCACCTTGTTTCAAAAGCTTCAATTTTGTTTCCACGATTCGCATCCATATGTTGCCACAGGGAATATGCATGTTCACAGAAGTCTTACTTTTGTTTCTTTGCTTGCATCGTGCCATAATTTATTCATGTTCACCAGCCTCTGGAAAGCCATTGCTAGTCTTCTTCTAACATCTTTCGTACAATCTCCATTGTCGGTAATTATAGAGCCAAGATATTCAAAATCTGTGATGTCTCAATGTCTTCCTTATTGATGGTAATTTTTGGGTTGCGACTTTGCTTTGTCGGTGGACATGATTTTAGTTTTCTTTGTATTCAGAAAAAGGTTATGATCTGCGCTTTGTTTTTTGACAGACTGAATTACATGTTCCAAACCGGTGACACTAGTTGAGAGGAGCCATCTGCGTACTCAAGTTCTGGAATCCTATTTCCCCCAGTTGTAAATGGATAAAAAAAATTAGCAGTAAGTTCTGATGTCAAATTACTAGGTACAGTCTTCTTCTGTCGATCGTTCTTAAGGCCGTTTTTTTCATTCTAATGTGATATATAAACAGCCTAACACCAAGAACGGGTGTACGTTCACAACCTTCAGTACCATTTGGAGCTCTGGTGCTTATCCTTCGGTGGTGTGTTCGGTTTCAACCAGTGTTTACTGGGTTCGCTCTCCGTTAGCCCTTTGTTGTCCCCAGCCAAAACCTGCAAGGCAGCAGGTTGCTATTTTCTTTTTTGGCAGCGACTCATAGATGACCTGCCCTCCCGGGTTGAGGAGCGTCATCTGCCCAGGTAACCGGTCTTTTTATGGACTACTTGGTTTGCCTGCAGTGTCCAGTTTTGTGTACGGTTTGCTCCGCTAGTCTTTGATTGTCCTCAATCAAACTACAAGGCAGCAGTAGTTCCCTGCGATAGGAAACACGCTCCGGCTATACCTCTGCTGGGCTTTCCAGTTCTGCACATTCGGGTGGTTTGCACACCCTCTCGTCTGCCCCGCCTGCCAGCCCTGCCATGCCTGTCGCGCCTGCCGGCCCTGGTTCAAGCATCTGCTGTGCTTTCCAGTTTTCACCTGCTCATCTGTGTAGTCCACTCACCCTTACGTTTGCCACGCCTTCCCATCACACCATCAACAGCACCTTGCGTGTCTGCCCTGTCTTTGTACTCAGCTGAGACTTTTGATTCGTTAAGCTTCGTTCTTATTGATTCTTGCCCCACATCTGGCAATTTGCTTGCGACCCTTTACACCGGGGGAGTTGGGGTTCCTTCACTGATGACTACTGTTTCTTACATTTCTCACCGTGCACACCTTCACAATGTCTCTAGCTTGTGCGGACACAGAGCTCAATTGGGGCCCCTTCTCAGAGCCCCGAGTTTCGTCCTATGTGGGCCCATGTGCAACTCAACCCGGGACCCGGCATATCGGGTTCTAGGGGGACGAGAGAGATCTAGAGCTATACGGGCTCCGAGTTTCTTCCCACGTCTCTTCGTTGAATGCACCTCTCATCCCTTTAATTTTAGTCCGGTCACTTATTCCGGGGGAGTTTGCATTCATTCGCAGACGACTCGTACACTGCTGTTTTCTTACGTTTCTGCAAAACTTGAACTTTTTCCTACAGACATCGACCAGAAGATGCGTGCATCTTGTTCGTAATTATTTTACCTACATTTCTTTTCCGCTCTCCTCTACCACTACCAGTAGCTCTCCTTCGATCCCTGCCCTCTTAGCCAGACCGGAACCACTGTCTGTTTCCAGGGTCACCACGAGGAGGTGAGGGCAGGGTCTAGATTAGTGCCAGCTCCACTAATTTTGGCGCAGCATTATCCCAATGCGCCTTTGACCCCACTAGGTATATGAGAACAGTAAATTCTGTAACTTATATGTAATCTTTTCGGCTCTCTCTGTAGCACAGGTCCTCAACAAACATTCATAACTTTTTTCTTGTGGTACCCTCTCAATGCCTTTCCACATTCTCTCAATCACCTTAATATATGTCCTTCTCCAGCTCTCTTTTTTAATAGTCTCCTGGTTCTCTACCTCACTATTTATTCCAAGACAATACCCTTTCTGGTTATATCACCAGCTGATATTCTCGATGTATGTCCCATTGAATGGCAACATCTCTTCCCATGCTCTAACTTCACTAGTATCTGCCTAACTCTCTCAATCAGCAACCTTGTCACCACATTTAAGACCTTCCATTTCACATGGTCATCACCGCCATACTTAAATGTCTCAAAACTGTACACAAAGACTGGCCCAACATGTGAGCAAAAGATTAGGCCAACACATCTGATTTCTGTGATGCTTTTTATTTGCTAGGGTAGCTTTCCTAGGTCCTACATCAGTCGTCTTTTACAAAATGCCCTGAAGGTTGCAGTTATACTATTTTTTGCTTCTCTTGCGGGCCCCGGCACCACACGGGCAGTAAGAACATATAAATACTTTGATAAAGACTTCTTGTTAGGAATTCAACTGCAGTGTATCCCATTGCTTCAATTTGAGCGAAGGAAGGAGGAGAGAAGGAAGGAGGAAAAAAGGATAGATTTTGGTAAATTACTTACAGTTTGTCCAATTTTCAAATTGCCACATTCATTTGTTTTCTTTTCCTCAGTCCTGAAAAAAAAAAAATCTGAAGACTGATGTTCGAAGCAGAACACACTTCAACATATTTTGAATTAAGCAACTAATACACATAAAAAACAAATCTAGAACAATTAACAATTATAAATGGGATTTAATACTGTTCTGGACATGATGGTGTTTGTAGTAACGAACAAGTAGTTTTTTTAAATTAAACCACATAGATGTAGGGACAAAATTTAGTTTCCAATCCTGGATTCACATTTCAAATCACAAAATATCATGCCATCAAGGCCAGCTCCTTGATGACAAGATGGAGCTCAATACAGTCATCAGTTGCTGAAAAACTAAGACTAGCCAGGCTCTCCTACTACAGAGTAAGACCACAGTATATTCTAGGATGTCAATGTGCTGAAGATGGAGGCAATCAGCCAAGAGATGCACCATGCAATCAAGATGTCACGCACAAAATTGATGGAAATATGCCTATATCTAAACAAAAGTTATTGGACTTACCTGAAACAAAAGAAGGTGAAGTGATGGACCATCTACATCAGGAAGGTCCCCCCCCCCTCTCTCTAATTGCAGGGCATTCTCAGTTGCACCATGGAGACAGGAAAAATACTTCTACTGACAAATCAAAGCAAACTTAAAATATTGCACTGGAACACTGAGAAAATGCAGAGACAGAAAGGTGCTAACACAGAAAAAGTTTCTCTACATGACAATCCATCAAATGAGGGACAGATTCCAAAACATAGCAATATGATGACTAAAAAGGAGGCTTATATCTTGGTTACATCCGCTCTGCAATAGAGTACAACAGTGCTCTTCTAACAACTTGCTCCAAGACAAACCTTGATTCCCTGGACAGAGTACAGAACAATGCCTTACGTCTAATCAGCGGAGCAATGAGGTCAACACCAACCGCCGCATGTGAAATACACACAAATGTGGAACCTCTTGGGTTGCGAAGGGACAAAGCTGCTGTTGAAGCTTATGAAAGGAGCAAAAGAATGAATCAAGATCACCCCAATAAACTACTTGTTGAGAAGTGGAAACAGAGAAACAGAATTAAACAAAAGTCAATCCTCCACCACGTCAGTGAAATCAAAGACAGATACCACCTTCCAGAAACAAGACAGCAGCTGCAGAGAGTAATAGCAAACTTACCACCACATACACTCTTGAATACACCTGAAATTAGAACAAAATTGACAGATGAAGCAACTAAACGCTCCGACCCAGTCAGCCTTATGATAGCATCTCAAAGAACCATTGATGCCTATCCCCAAGAATGGATACATGTCTATACTGATGGATCTGCATTTAAAGCCACCATCAAAGCAGGTTACGGAGCATATATACAATACCCAGACAGATCATCCGAAGAGCTGTTTGGTGCATGCGTGGGAGATATGCTCCAATTATGAGGCTGAAATTCATGCGATAGAAGCAGCGCTGTACCACCTGAAGACTGTTTTCGATGCCTTTCCATCAAAGGCACAAAACATAATTATCTTCACAGATTCAATGTCTGCCCTTCAAGCCCTAGAGGATGGTGGACATTGTAAATCTGAACTATCCCATATAGCCCTAGATATTGACAGACTTATTACATCACATGACATCAAAATAACCATGCAGTGGATCCCTGGACATTCAAACACACCTGGAAATGACAAAGCAGATAGGCTAGCCAAGAAAGGGTCAACACAGGAACAACCAATCACAGCAACAACTCTCCATACAGCAAAGCAAATCCTAATGACAACAAATAAGGAAATTTGGCTGAACAGATGGGCCATGGGAAACACAGGAAGAGATGTGTACACCCATATGGCCAGCCCTAACCTTAATGACAACATCAACCACCTTACAAGAAGAGATCAGAGCACCATTTTTAGACTCTCAACCCAACACATAACACTTAATAATCACTTGAACAGAATTCATCCACAACACACTCCAGAGTGCCAACTGTGTGCACATCATCATGAAACCGTTCACCACCACCTCTTCAAGTGTCAAGCACTAGAAGACATCAGAAAGACCCTCCTTCCTCCAAGGCCAGATAAATGGAACACACTATACGGAACAAAAGAACAACTTACAGACACATGCAGATACCACTACATAGCATTGGGCCGAAGGGCAAAAGCTCAAGTGCCGCTGGATCATTGAAGAAGAAGAAGAAGATGACTAAAAAGAAGCAGCTTTATCCACTAGTCCAAACTACTTCATAGACAAACCACAGACCTATCTAATGCTGACAAGTCTCCTAAAGTCTGTGCAGAATTCACCCTTTAGAGAGAGAGAGGAGCATTAATATACATCCAGACACAAAAATGAAAAGAATATGCGAAAAGGACGAACAAAATGCAAAGTGGGACAGTCAATCTCAGTTTCCTGAATGAAGAATAACCATAGGACCTCTGGGTCTGAGTTTACATGGATGAGGCAGCAAATAATGGAGGAGCAGAAGTGTAGATCAGTTCAGTTGTCCTGTTCAACATCCTCACACATTTGATATGCCCATACGAGTTCAGTCCTCCAATGCAGCAGCCATATCAATTCACATTTGGGGCAACAACAAAAACATGGCATTCTTCTCTGTCCTTGGTTGTCCTCTGTGTTGTGTGCCCAAGAAAATGTCTAAAGCCAAAGAATTTACTTTATTACACTGGGTTTTATTCCATATGGCTCGGCCCTCTCCAAAAATGGCCCACCATCTGCCAAGAGTATTGCACAAAGCCCAAACTCTGTAGCTCCAGCAACAATCCTAGGGGTATCTGGAAAAAATGAACTTGTGAACAGAGCGGCATGGTCTGGATTCGAACCCATGAACTTTGAAACACAAGGCAAGGGTTGCGTTACAAAACACACATAATAATTTGTGCAGATATGTTGTATGGAAGGTGAAAAGTTTGGGCATATTAAATATTTGTATGTCTACACATTTATGATCCTGATGTTGACGACTCCTCAGTATGTTGTAAAATGTCACAAAAGCACATCAAAATCATAAATTTACATGAAGCCAATTACAGAACTTGACATTGACAGCAAAAGAGTGACTGGTTCAGCAGCTCTAGCTCTCAACACCAACTTCTTCTTCCAACATTTTCAGACATCGTCTTGTATACTTCTAAAGTAGTTAGTGGTCAGCCAGGTTCCATGTACATTTCATTTAGCTTTTGGACTGATATGGGGTTGGCCACGTGTGTTTTCTCTGCTCATTGTATTTTTGACACTTGTGTAGGACTGCGTGACTACCATCTTTCAACATCAACACAGTTATAATAATAATTAATGTGGATACTGCATACAACCTGCGTGACACAAGACCTATTGTCTCCTGAGACAAAGAGGTCAATGAATGAATGAATGCTTACAACCTGACAAATTGGATATTACAAATATTAAGACAATGCTTACCCAAAGCAACGAGAGAAGAATTCCACTGTTATATTATCTGAAACGTTCTGAGCTCTCAAACTGACTTTTGATGTAATTTTCTGTAAATATAAAACAAGAGAAGATATACACATGCACTGATACTTGTAACTAACATAACTAAATTTTTGCTAAGTTCTAATCTATATCTAGAAAATCAGCTTCAAATTAAGACCATGTAAGAAAATTGTATTCTTCTTCGAACACTCCATATAGACCACTTGTTAAACCACTCTTTGTGATTTGTATGTGATCTGAGTCTAAGAGCGATTGTATGTTGAGGCAGTAAGGCGCCTACAAGTAGACCAGCACATTCGATTTCTACTACACTTTTTATTTACTAGGGTAGCTTTCCTAGGCCCCTATTTCAGTCACCTTTTATGACATGCCTTGTAGGTTGCAGTGTTACTATTCTTTGCTTCCTTGTGAGCCCCGGCAACGCACTGGCGAAAATTGTATTCAACAATGAGTATTCTTTCGAGATCGATATAGTAATGTCAATATTATTTACGGGAGTTTCCTCACATTCTCGGCTCATACTATACAGATCACAAAGGGTGGTTAACTTGGTTGGTAAAAACAAACAAATAAACAATAATCATCACAGCGCTCCAGACAGGTCCATGTGTGCTCAGATCTCCTCTCCAACACACTCATCAGCGTAATGTTGAATGATCCCACATATTCTATGTTTATTAATCAACTGTCTTGTGTCCTTAATAAAGTGTTCATGCTTTCAACAATTTATGGATGCATCAAATATGCATTCATATTCTGCTCTTTCAAATTCTTTCAGCTAAAATATTCATTCAGTGATGACTAAATGCATGATAAGAGTACCTATGAAGTCGGAGAGGGCTTACCTGAATGACGAGGGGCACTTAGCATAAGGAAAGCAGACCTTCAAGCAAGAATCTGTCAGTAGTGTCATACTAGGTGCACTGACTACGTTTGAATTCAAAGCAGGAGAACAAGGAGAAGAAGAATGATAAGAGTTTCTCTAGCAAATTTAAACCATTTATCTTTAATCATTTCATGATATCTTCTATATTTGTAATATGGGTGATCAATTATGAAGTACCTTCTTCTTCTTCGAACGCTGCGTATCCACCAGCTGTCAACCACTCTGTGTGACTTGTATGTGAGCCTAAGAGCGACTGATCATAATTGATCACCCTTGATCATTTAGAATAGATACTTCCATAGAAGTAACCCTTTCTCTACGCAATTTTTGTTTTACTTCCAGAAGCATTAATTTTGCAATGTATACTGCATTATCCAGTATTCTGTCTTTGTGTCATCTTAAAAAATACTCTGAGCCAGTATATCGGTTTCTTTCGAGCCAAAGGCGGCACATAGGGCAGAGGTTTTAGATCTCCATGTGATACAGTTCTTTGCTAGCAGTTGGAGATCTTGTATGGTTTTACATCCCAATAGTTTACTTTCTTGTTGGATGGTTCTTCGAAGAGTGGTCTTTGGTCTTCCACGTTTTCTTTCCCAACTGGTGACCACATAAGGACTTGTCGATTTAGTCTCTTTTCGTCTGATCTAAGAACATGACCTAAATACTTCCACCTTCGTTTCCTTATAATATTTGATACAGGTTGTTGGTGTGTTCTATCTCTCACTGTGTTGTTAGAAACGAAATCACTCCATTTTACTTTTAATAATTTTCGTAGACATTTATTCTCAAAGCTGTCCATTTTCTTATCAATTTTCTTTGTTGATTTCCAACTTTCACAACCGTAGGTCAGTACAGGAATCACACATGACCTAAATAATTTAACTTTTGTGCATATACTAAGGTCTTGAGATTGCCAGATATTCGTTAATTTAGTGAAGGCACTAGCTGCTATAGCAATACGAGAGTTTATTTCTTTCATCGTGTCTCCGTTGTTTGACACTTTACTACCCAAATATGTAAAATGTTCAACTTTCTCCAGTGTTTGGCCATTTATTACGATGTTGTCTGTCGAGTTTGTGAGGTCCATAATTTTGGTCTTGGCAGAATTAATCTGGAGACCAACCTGTCGGTTTGGTAGACTTGTCTAAACCATGAGATGGGTTGCCTCTATGAAGCTGCATGTCAGTTGGAGTTCCTTGAGAGGGAACAAGTTAAAACAAATCAAATTGCCAACAATGAAAGTTTTATGTCAACAGTATAACAACAATACCTAGCAAATATATTTTATATATGACTAAGGGCAATGAAATGGGAGAGAAAATGATTATTATTTTTATAGACAACAATTTATTAATTACCTCATAGTTATCCTGAATAAGCTTCACAATATTAGAAGAGTCATTAGCAAGCTTTCCGGTGGTGGAGCTTTCAATGATGCGACTGAGTTTCTCATAAACATTAAATTGATCCTCTGTCACAGCAAAAATCACACTGACAGCTTTTTCTTTAATTTTGCTTGCAATTTGACTCACAGAAGGGTAATCCTTTGAAATAGATTCATAAACAATAGAACACACACACACACATATATATATATATATATATATATATATATATATATATATATATATATATATATATATATATATATATATATATATATATATATATATATATATATATATATATATATATATATATATATATATATATATATATATATATATATATATATTTTTTTTTTTTTAAATATTACAATATATGTGGTCAGAGACTACACAATGTAGTAGATTTCATTAACTATTGTTATTATATTCTTAATTGTAAAGTTTGATTTCATAATACCACAATCCTTACCTTCCCTTACAAGAGTTTTAAGTTACAGTCATCAGGTACTTCATAAATGCTTTCGTACTACAACCTCATTTATTGTTGGTCTGATTTTCTTTTTTTTTCCACTTCATTTTACCCTACAATATTAGAATTTCACTGCTTGCTTTGGTAACTAAATTCACTGGAGCAGTGAAGGTAGATGAAAGTGCACAAGTCAACTTTTTTCATTGTCAGTCTTATCTTGAATGAAACTTTTGATACTTTCATAGTTCAGATTTTTAAGTGAACAAAGTCCAGATGTGCCTGTCCTGCATACTATATGGTCCTAATGGGGGAGTGCGCAATATACTCATACTATTGGTGCAAATCACACATATCACAAATAGTGGTTAACTTAGTTAATAAGATTGATTGACAGGACCATCAAAACTGCACTTTAGTGAATAACCATGTGTGCTCTGATATGTTTCTTACCCAGAAAGATTCTACATCAGTGCACAAACTCCGTAGCACCGGTGAGGGTCCCTGATGTGTAATTTTGAAGATGGTAAACATTTTGTCGGAATTTATTTTAACACTTCTAGGAATTTTGAACCAGAAGCAACCTACTCTTATCAATTTTAAACTGCCATAAACTTCATGGGACCTATATTTTATCCCGTCTCCGGTGAAACTAGGAACACGATCTCACCTACTTTGAGATCAGGAATCTCTGGAAAAATCTTGTCTCTTTTTACATTCCAGACATTAAGAACTGGAATTAATTATTTAAATGAATTACGACTGAAATTTGGTGGAAACCTTATGTCTTAACTGTAAGAAAAGTTACTGATCAACTACTGATAAAGAAATACAGCACACATTTTTCCTTCTATATTTCTTCATGTCCTTTCTCCAGTATTAATAATAATGAGTCACATTTGCAAAGATATTTTAACTATGTTAAGTAAAAAAAAAAATCACATATGTAAAGATATTTTAACTATATCAAGTAAAAATAAAATCTGAAATAAATTCCCTTTTGTTTGAAAGAATAACTTCTTTAAAAAAATGAGTCCCAAGCACTTACAAGATTTGAGCTCTCTGTGTAGAGATCATCCAGCATATGGCATTGACCATCATTTGGGGTTACAATCCCACCAAGCTGACAGAAATAAAACAAACAATCACCTTAGTTTCAACAAAACAAGCAAAAGACTAATAATTTTATGTTCTATTGCATAGTAGTTTATTTTTCTGTCACAAATTAGTTTACTAAACTGACGCCATTGCACTCCAGGCAGACCCATAAGTGTTCAGTCTCCCCCACCAGATATTAAAGAGTATGCATACTGATGATTCCCATGGCTCGCTAGTTAAATACACACCTCACTCTGTCCCTCAGGCATCCAGTTCTACTTGTACAACGAGTAACTCCAAACTCTAAGCAGTCAAAGAACATTCCCCTTATCCATCTTCAACTTCCCAACAATCAATGCAAGCCTGTCTGCTCTCTTTCATTGCCCAAACACCTGCATGCCCAGAACAGTTGATCCTTGTATGTCTCTGAAGGTTAAACGCTTCTATAGATGACATCCACTTATATCGAAACCTGCCCTTTTGGATCTTGTTAAGCATTGACTGAGAGTTAGAAACAACAACGGACCCAGCAAACCGAGTCTCAGAGGGTCAATGGAGGGCACCAGTAACAGCTTCAACCTTTCATCTTCTTACTGGAAGTAGTTGTCCTGTATGTTCCACTTCGCTCTGCAACAACCCTACCATGCGCATTAGCCATGAAACCCCAGCATGACTTCTCACCACGATGTTGTGACCATATACAATATCATCCATTACATTGTCTTCTATCAGATGCTTAACTGTGATTTCAGTCTTAATTTGTCCCAATCTCTACATTTTCTTCCAAAAGTAATGATAATGTTGCGATAGGTGGTCATACTACCATCTATTGGGAACCATTCTTCCATTTTTGATAGGGTTGCAACTGTGGTCCCCTGGCTAATCGTTCTCTCAGACTGGGCCATCCATGATGTGCCATGCTTGATTCTCATTCCCTTAACACCATTAGTGTTTTTGTGCAGTGGGTGTTTCTTATCCACAGTAACTCACCTATATGACTTGGTTTGGCGATTGCATTAACAAATTAGTTTATATTCGTCCATAGATTTTCTTGCCAGTTCTAGTACTCCTTCTTGCATTCTCCAGCTATGAATTCAGGCGTAGTCAAGGCAACGCTTTTTATTTACTAGGGTAGCTTCCCTAGGCCCATACCTCAGCAGCCTCTTACAATTTGCCTTGTAGGTCACAGTGTTACTATTCTTTGCTTCCCTTGTGAGTCCGGCAACCCATGTGCGTTTTATCTCCTAAATGATATGATCTTGCGTGACAAATCACTTATTTAGTATATTGATTTATTAACCTTTCCATCGCCGGCATAGTGAAAACCAGCATCAGTGGAGAATACCAACATTCGTCGAGAGATCTGCCTCCATCCAATTGGATCCTGCAATGAAACAAATGAAATGTTTAAGTGATTATCATATCATTGTCAAAAGAAGTAACTGACATCTATTATGAAACTCATGCATGGTTGCTGGGGTTGCGAAGAAAAGAACCATTATCTCTTCTTGCATGTCATAAAAAGTAATGTAAAGGGTTCGTGTGGTTGGCAATGCTACATTGTTAAAAAAAGTAATCAGCTACAGAAGACACCCAAACTGATAATTTTAGTGGAAATTGTTTGCCTCTGCCTTGGGCACAACAAGGGCTGATGACAATGAAACACACTATACAAGACTAAACGCACTTTATCACAGCACAATAAATGGGGTGCGTAAAATTCATAAAAGAACTACAAATTAAATGGTTTGGACACCTGAAAAGAATACCCTTACTGATGCCTTGGAGTTGATTGGGGACAATCAAAGGCTAGCGGAGCAAACCGCAAACAAACCTGAACGGGTGGCAAACCAAGGTGTTCATTAAACGACCAGTTTTGCTGGGCAGATGGCGTTCATAAGCCCGGGAGGAAAGGTCGTCTAAGGGTCGCTGCCCTGAAAGAAAATGGCAACCCACTGCCTTGTGGGTTACGGCTGGGGACAGTCAAAGGCTAGCGGAGAGCGAACCTCACACAATAACTTGCTGAAATCGAACACCCCACCGAAGGATAAGCAACTGTGCTCAAATAGGCGCTGAAGGTTGGTGCACGTACATTACGTTCTGATGTTTGGCTGTTTATATAGCACAATAGAATGATAAAAATTAGCCTAGAACGATCGAGGAAGAAGAAGAAGAATACCCTGGTATTGACTATCACAGAGAGCCACACTGAAAAAGTATAATAAGTACAGAGCAATGGGAAGACCACATAAAAATTGAAACAAATGCATCAAGAAAAGCCGTCAGAAAATGAATAATATCTTACAAAGTGCCTTAGAACAAGCACACACAATATCACTACACCCCACAACACTTCTAAGTAAATGGTGGACGAGAGGAAGGAAAAAAATAAACGGAATGTACTCTGCATTAAATTTTGTTTGAAATATTATTTAGTATGGCCTTTTGGCCTATTGTATGATGGCTGACAATTGTCATAAATTTAGTATTCACTACCTCAGTATGTATACACACTTCAACAGGATGTTTTCAATAATTAATGCAAACATGGTTACACTCAATAGTTTCATCATCTTCATCATCATCAGGTGCTGTGCCGGATGGCATAGGCAATCATGGATCTCCACATATCTCTGTCTTTGGTGCTTGCTGTCAACTCAGATGTTGATGCTCTACCGTGCCGTGAAGTCAGGCTATCCAAAATTTTCTCTCACTGCCTTCCTCTGTCTCGTCTACCCTCGATTTTACCGGTTGTCACAATGTGTTCTAAACTTCCCTCCTCATCACATACCCGAAAAATGATGACTGCCTCTTTCTTATATTGATGATAAGCTTTCTTTGTGTCTTAATCTCATTCAACACCTCAACATTAGTCATTTTAGCAGTCCATGGGATTCTCATCATTCTTCTATAAAACCACACCTCGGTGGCCATCAGAGATTTTTCGATCTGTGTGTTCATTGTCCATGACTCGCATCCGTATGTATCAATAGTTTCAACAGTATAAAAAATGTTGCAACACTACAACTTCAAAGTTATAGTTTGCAGGTCAGACTAGGCTTGTTTATATGACTATCAAGTTTAATCTAATTTATGACAGGACAGCTTTGTTCTATTAAGGATGGCACAATGTTTTTTTCAACAGTAGACTTCCTGTTTCTAAGTGGTGAGAAACTTTCTTCACATAATACTCATCGATGAGAAATAAAACATCTTGAGCAGACATCATTTCCTTAGTGAGTACTTCAACTTTCTTTTTTGTTTTTATTTCTCAAGCAGCAATCAACACTTTTATCACAAAGCTTTAGTTGTTGTAAAGTTGAAATAATAGCTGCTAAACAAATTTTGTAATTATTACCTAGAAAGATATTAGTTTAGAAGACATAATACCTCTGACGTCGGGGAAAGCACGCCTGTATGGCGGGGAAAACTGATCTTCTTCTTCTTTGCGTTCGTTCTTTATGACCAATTTTAATCACTCTTTGTGATATGTTTGATCTTTGCCAAGAACGTGTATACGTTGCACATTGGTTTGGTAGGCCCCTAAACGTATAGACGTACATGTTTAGGACACGTGCATCCGATTTCAGCCAAACCTCCTTAGTCGCCTCTTACGACATGTGTGGCAGGCAACAGTGGTTCCATTCTTTACACCCCAAATTTGGGCCCTGGTAACCACTCGGGCGGGTGAAAACTGATAAATAGGAAAGCAGGTCTTCGTGCAAAAATTAATCAGAAGTGCTATATCAGACACCCTGACTATGCCTGAATTCTTAGCGGGCGAACATAAGAAGAAGAAATGATAACTAATTTGTCACTTTTTGATGCAGAAAATTCCTTTAACAATTCCTAGAAATATCAAATTGATGAACACACATTTAATTGTACTTGATTTTCTTCTTCCTCCTTTTTCTAATTCTGTTTTGCCTCACAACGTTAGAATAAGAAGTTTCTAAAACAGGCCTTTGTGTGCGATTCATATATAGTGTTTTTATTGCCACCTCTGTTATTTCTGAGGTCCACCATTTGCATGGACGGCTTTTTGTTTTATATCCACTGTATCGGAGTAACATTGCTATTTGAGGCAGCACTATCTGTTGGTAATCTGCTTATGCGGTAGAACCATTTAATTTGTTTTTCTTGATGAAATTCAGTACTGATGTTTTACTCACTGTTTTTCCTGATGTCTTCATTTCTAAACCGGTCTCTTCTTGATACTCCCAGCATTCTGCGTAAACACTTGTAGATCCATGAAAGCATCTGCCTGCCGACTTGGCACGTGATATCAATGTTTGATATTACATTCTCATCAAAATGTAGCGTCTTAATTGATTGATTTGCCTGTTTGTTGCCGGGGTTCTCAAGGGGAGCAAAGAATAGTAACACTGCAACCTACAAGGCATGTTGTAAGAGGCGACTGAAGAAGGACCTAGGGAGGCTACTATAGTAAATGAGAAAGTCACAGAAATTGGATTTACTGGCCTACTGTAGGTGCATAACTGGCACAACGTACAATAGCTCTAAGGCTCAGATCACATACAAATCACATACGAGTGGTTAAGAAGTGGTCGATAAGGAGTAATCGAAGAAGAATGGATTGATTGGACCATCATCATTGCACTTAGTGAGTAACCATGTGTGCTTCAATCTCTTACTTACGCAGGAAGATCTCACCGATAGTGCATGAACTCTATAATACGGAAGAGCCCCCAAATGCAATTTAGAAAATGATAAAATACTTTTGTAAGAATTTTTTGTTGGTAATCTTTCTAATTAATTTTGCAAGGAAGTATCTTAATAAAAATATTTAAATGTAAATAAAACAGTAGTCTCACCTCACATGCAACTGCTTGCATGATGGCATCAAATCCCCCCTCTGGGGCATCAAGGTTTCCTGAAACTCTAGCTGCTCTGACTTTTTTCTAGGAGGGAAATAAAATGTCGAAAAAAATTTTTATGTTGGGATGAGAAGAATCTGTGGAATGTTATTTACAATTTGGATACAATGTAAAATGTAAGGAGAATGGTTAGAACACCTGGTGGTTCTTACATGAGAATGTGGGTTCAAAACCTAGTAATGTTATGTTAAGTTGGGTTGTTTTTGTGCCTTGAATTAATTTTGACCTGAAATGAAATTCGTGGCATATCCTTTACAGGATGTCGCTATGAACCACAGTAAACGAGTCGTCAATTTTCTAGACACCACTTATACATTCAGTAGTTTGTCATTGCTTTCTGAGACCTGAGATCTATTTTTGTCGTTCAGAAAAATCCACAGGGACAAATTTGCTTCCAAACTGCCCACCGTGGAGTTTGAACCAGGTACTCTTGGGTAGTACTAAGCAAACATTAAGAAGATAATGTAACACAAATAAAGGTTGATATGTCATAATTTTACATAGTAACCCTTCAAATGAAATTACGCCAAAAAAATAATTTATTTTCTATATGTTACTGATGTCATGGGAGCCAAGTTCTGGAAGGGACAAGCTACGTGATGATGATGTTACTGATGATTACTGAACAATTGTGCCTGTGTGGTGCCAGGGCCTGCAAGGGAAGCAAAGAATAGTACCACTTAGTACAAAGCATGTCGTAAGAGGCGACTGATGTAGGCCCTAGGGATGCTACCCTAGTAAATAAAAAGCAGCACAGAAATTGGATGTGCTGGCCTACTGTAGGCACATAACTGGCAAAATGTACAATCGCTCTTAGGCTCAGATCACATACAATTCATACAGAGTGGTTGACAAGTGGTCAATATGGAGTGTTCGAAGAAGAAGAACTGAACAATTGTAAACAAAGAACACATTTTAAAAAATCTATATTTAAACAGATTATCTCCCATTTTATGAAGGGATTGGTTTATTATTAGACATTTTATTACCAACACATTGCACACGAATAAGGTAAAGTACTTAACTGATTGGCTACCGAATTGAAAAAACGGGTTGTGGCTGAATTGAATTTATGTCCTATTCTCCCATTGCAGGTGTAGGTACAAATTCAGCAGCAGTTTCCTGAATTATTAACTGATTTTTATGAGTAATATACCATTTTGTAGGCAAATGAATTTTCTTTCAAATAGATCTAAAAGACATACACAGTGGCGCTGCCAGCAGTTTATGGGAGCCAATCAGTTAAACTTACAGCCACACATTTCAGCTTTAAAATGTCATCCTAGGGTAAGCACATAAGCTTCTGCAATAGTGAAAGTACTCTATCATATTGCAACCAATGTTTCAAAAGTATTTCTGAAATCAATATCAGGGTTGCATCAAGAGGTCAACTAACAAAACTATAACTATTTTATACATTAAATAAAAGACATATAACATAAATAACACGTACTGCAAATTTGTCTGTTTCAGGATCCAGACGCAGTTGGTTTTTGAACCCATATGGTTTCTCACAATCTTGGCCGGTGATCATCTGGCACGGCACCTCCGCCCTTAAGAAAAGATTGTAGACTTCAAAAAGAGTGGAAAAAATCTGATTTATAAACTATTCAATATATTTGCTTAACTCTTTGAATCCTGGCTACCTGTACCTTCTTCGAATGCTCCAAATCGACCACTTGTTAAATCACTCTTTGTTATTTTTATGTGATCCGAGCCTAAGAGAGATTGTACGTTGTGTCAGTTATGCGCCTACATTAGGCCAGCACATTTGATTTCTGCAACGCTTTTTATTTTTAGGGTAATTTCCCAAGCCCCTACCTCAGTCGCCGCATACGGCACATTGTGTAGGTCACAAGGTTACTATTCTTTGCTCCCCTTGCAAGTTGCAAGGCCCCAGCAACAAACGAGCAGACCTGGGCAGTGAAAGCACATGAAACACACCTCTGAAGTTGGAGAAGGCCCGCTTGTATGACGAGGAAACCAATAAAATGGTAAGCAGGCTTTCACGCAAAAATCGGTCAGAAGTGCAACACTAGGCATCATGGCTACACCTGAATTCATAGCAGGCGAACTCAGAAGAAGCACATGAAACATTATTGAAGGCGTATACAGTAATCAGTGATGATAATAAATATAAATTAACCAGTTTGAAACTAAACTGTCAAAATCACATTTTTGTTTACTTACTTTTTTGGAACAGTGCTAACATAAGGGGATACAACTTTATCCACAAAAGATCCAAAGCCTAATCTAAAGTTCTTGGTAATGGCTGACATCCTTTCAGCTACAAAATAAAATAATTTCAACATTACTTGATTCATTACAATTAATTATCACTGAGGATCACTATTCAGTACATTTAACACCGGTTGAGAATTGATGTACTAAATCACCTCACTTGTTATACTTCTCAGATATTGGAATGTAATAACTTTATATTCATACAAGCTCATGAACTTGTGGGGGCAGATAGATAGAATTATACTATTATTTTTTTCCAGTGATAAGGGATAAGAAAAAAAACCTATATTAATCCAATTTTGTCAGAATTAGTCTACATGACAATGTGCATACTTGGAAAAATGTGTTCAAATGATCAAACCTATAAGATTTCCAAGTTCAGCTAAATTGTCTTTGTCATCTTCCATAGAGTTGGACAAATCCATCAAGTAGTACAAGTCCACTGGGTAATTCTCAGCTTGGCGGAAAATCAGAGGGATTCGAACTGGTTGATCTGCGATAAACAAAGGATAAAACTTGTAAACTTAAAAGATAGTAAGTCAAAAACACCATTATATTTAATAATATCTTGGTAAATAGTCTGCGATTATTTTATTTACTAGGTTAGCTTCCTTAGGTCCCTACCTCAGTCGCCTCTTATGACATGCCTTGTAGGTCGCAGTGTTACTATTCTTTGCTCCCCTTGTGAGCTCCAGCAACATACAGCAGAGATAACAAATCAATGAATGCACACAGTATAATTTAATTTTTTACATGATTTTTTTGTTCACTCACATACTCCCAAAAATAATGTAAAACATCTTAATATATTGATAAACTCACTTGGTCTGATGCTAATTCTCACTTTCTGTGGTTGAATTTGTACAGCATCTTCTGGGGTGTCTCCATCCATAACTGGACGATCCTGTAAAGTAGATGGACAATTTAGATATATATATTATATGTATATATATATATATGTTAAGTTATTGTACCTACATCAAACCTGCTGCCTTGCAGGTCGGCTAGGGACAGTCAAAGGCTAATGGAGAGCGAACCCAGTAAAAGCTGACTGAAATCGGACACGTCACCGAAGGATAAGCACCAGAGCTCCAAAAGGCGCTGAATGATGTGACGTAAAACAAACGTTCTTGGCAAAGGCTGTTTATATATCACAATAAGTACTATCAAATTGGCCAAAAAGAACAATCGCGAGAGAGAGAGAGAGAGAGAGAGAGAACCTACATCACAGCACTTCAGGCAGACGTGTAGCTGCCTAGTCCCTCCCCAGCATATGTCAAAAGGTATGCATGCTGAATCAGCATATTTCAAGAGGTATGCATGCTGAAGGTTAAGAAATGAGACCACACTTGCAATGTTGTATCGTTTGTTCAACATAATGATTGAAAGATAGACTGGGATCAACGGTTATTCTAAGTTAACAGCGTGTCATAACACTCGAAACTCTGCACCATCAAACGTTACTCCAGGTAGGATAGCTTTGGCTATAGATTTATTCAAAGAGTATTCAAACATGCACACCTGCTCATGATTCTCAGAGCTAGGCTCCCAACTAAGATGCTACAAATAAGAAAGAGAAAATTGAGATATTTTGGACATATAAAAAGACATGAAGGGCTGGAGAAGACCATCATGGAAGGAGGCATACCGGCAAAGAGAAGAAGAGGAAGACCACAGAGAAGATGGATTCAGGATGTAACTGATGGTTTAAACATGACGGCTGCAGAGGCAGGACATCTGGCCTATAAGAGAGAAATTCTGGAGGACTGTTGGGGTGGAAAAGTTCTGCTCAGGACAAGCTATTTGATGATGATGATGATGAGGCTCATAACACCAATTCAAAAAAACATGTCCTTGAATATCTTTTGTTATTTATTATCTATCAAATACAAGTCTATATATTAAGATATCATCTGTTAACGTCAATGTCTGACCAAGGAGGCTCAATTTTGGCTACATTAACCATGCAGATGTTGAACAACACTGATCACATGAGGGGAATCCTGTGGTAATCCCGGGCATATGCATGCAGTGACTGGCGTATATGCTTCTAATTGAAATGCAAAGGTCCTCTCTATCAAAGAAGCAGTTATCCAGTTCACAAGTCAAGGACTGATCAACCATTTCAGCAAAGAGAATCTCATGATTGAAAAGTACACTTTGTTATTTGCGTCCTCCAAACAATCACCACAGTAAAAATCTTCAGCTTGTATTGGAAGCCCTTGTAAAAATTAGAAACAAGTTCAAGCATTTGCCAGTTTCTTTCAATAAATGAAAACTATCTAGGTATCAAGAAGGATTTGGTCTGCCTCTAGGTGGTACATAACTTTTCTGGCCACTATCTTTTCCAGTAATTTGCCCTATATATTGTTATTCCCAGCATTCTGACTAGACACTCATCTCTGTAGTGATTACTTTTCTTCTTCTATCATTTGATGTCAGCATCCATGTTTGATGTCTGTGTCTTGGTTAATTCTAATTTATCTTTTAATTATTCTGTCTTGTTTCTCTTCATGTCTGATAGAATTTCCTTTTATCTTTCACTAGAATGTTGTGACTCTGTTGCCTCAATAATATTCTAATAATAATAATACATGTTACATGTAGTAGCTAAAAATAATGTGATACAGTGGATCAACATCTCATTGCAATATAACTGGCAACATTGAGTATAAACAAATGATATCTTCCAACCAAAAATAAAACTACTTATAAATGATGAAACCGTAATACGTACCTCCACATTCAACAGCTCATAACCTGGAAAATGAATGTCTTTTTGGCCACATTTGTTACGGATATGATTTTCATTAGTATCACATCGCAACTTGTTTTCTTTTTCATAGTTCTGTGATGACATAAAAGAAACAATATTAATATTGTACTCTTGTCAATTTATTTCGTTTCTATTGACCTCACTGAAACATTTTACTACTTAACTTCATCTTCTTCTTTGAGCGCTCCCCATCAACCACTTGTTAAACCACTCTTTGTGATCTATATGTGATCTGAGCCTAAGAGCAATTGTACGTTGTGCAGTTATGCGCCTACAAGTAGGCCAGCACATCCAATTTCTGCAATGTTTTTATTTACTAGAGTAGCTTCCTTAGGGCTGAAAAAGACCATCATGGAAGGAGGCATCCCGGCAAAGAGGAGAAGATGATGACCATGGAGAAGAAGGGTTCAGGATATACTGATGGTTTTAGCATGGCCAATGCAGAGGCCTATGAGAGAGAAAAATTTTGAAGGACTGTTAAAGTGGCAAAGTTCTGCTCAGGACAAGCTATTTTATGATGATGAGCTTCCCTAAGCCACTACCTCAGTCTCCATTTACGACATGCCTTGTAGGTCGCAGTGGTACTATTCTTTGCTTCTCTTGCGAGGCCAGCAACACACGGTCATACTATTTAACAAAAACATATAGACACAAGTTCACAAAACATATACAAATTATGTGTGTATATCTATAAATGTACTAACTATATTTATTCTTTTTCTTTCACAGGACTGCAACTGTTTGGTTGAAAGTGGAACACCTGCAGCATGTGGATCTTAATTGCTGTGCCTCTTCGACAATTCCTCTCCAGATTCCCCACAAATTTCAGCCAAGGAGTCATGTAATTAGTTGCTTTCTGACGATACATAAATTTTTACTTTTTTCTCACATCTGCCCCGTCTTCCTTTCTCTAATCCCGTTTTGCCTCACAGTGTCAGGATAAGAAGATTTCTTGAACAAGCTTTTGTGTACGCTTAATAAATAGTGTTTTTAAATGCCTCTGTTATTTCTGTTGTCCATCTTTTGCCTTTTATCCACTGTATCTGAACAGCATTATCATATGAGGTGCCCTTTGTTGGTAATTTGCTTATGTGGCAGAACCATTTAATTTGTTGTTTCTTGATAAAGTTGCCATGTCTGTATTTGTTATTACTTATATCATAATATATGAAGACAACAACTAGTAAAGATCAGAAGTTTGTTAAATTGTCAACAATATGCATTATTTTAGAGACACAGAATAGGATATGTTTGTTATCAGTTAATCACATTTTTAGAGGAAGAACGCTGAAAATAATCTGGTTGTTTCAATATTTATGATAGCATCACGGTTAATTTCTTCTTTTCAGTCCATGTTATTCCCATGATGGCAAAACTTAGTCCTGTCTTTACATAAAAGTCTGACTATTATTCTTCGTGCATTTGCCCGCTATGAATTTAGGCATAGTATGGTATCTCTGGTGCAAAGATAAACCACACCAAAGCTGCGCTATCATGATTCTCCCTAAATAACCACATTATAAATTCTGAAACACCAAAAGTCAAAATAGACGAATTGGCAGAGAAATTAATGTGTTTAACCATTAACATGTATATCCTTCAATATCTGCTAGGAGACACTGAGAACCTAGTGGTCTGTCCATAGTGCTAAGATGTCTGTTGTAACAAATAACCAGTAGGAAAGAAAAAGTTTGCAATGAAAAGAATTAATGACCACACGAATATATGCTAAGGACTATCACTACTGTGAGATATCTAACAATTCCCAACCCTGTGGTATTATATACATTACCTCTACCTGTTTTTGTATCAATATTGTAATGTAATAAGTCTTCTAATCTCATTATAATACAGTTGTGAAAGTTTCATACCTCTGAAGCACACCAGCCACACTGTGAAGCAGTGGCAATGCATGTTGCACATGACTTTTGGGCATCAGATGATAAACATATGTTGGATTCAGTATCTAAAAATAGATTGTGAAACATATTGTGATGCTAATAATAACTCACATTGATCTATGAAATGTAAAGATAATACTTTATTAAAATGATATTTACAATTTTGTAATATAATATTGTTAACCATGCTTATCCATTTAATATATGTAGGATATTAACAAATGATAGACAAAGCTGTTAGTACAAAGAAGGGGGAGAAATATAAACATCCTACATGATCTTCTTCTTCTTCTGCAATTAACTTCTGCTATGCGACTACTCAGGTAATTGTCGCAAACAGGGTGGTGCACTTGAGGTCTTCACCCCCCCACCCCTTAATTTGTTCCTGTTAGCCAGATTTCCATTCTTACGCTGGTACAGTTTTGCAGGATGTGATCTGGGGACTGCTTTAGTGCTCCACAGGTACAGACAGCCAAGTACCTCAGACCAATTCTATGGAGGTGTGCTCTGAGACTGCAGTGTCCTGTTCTAAGTTTGAAGACTGTGTTTTCTGTTTAATGTATTTATGTTGTCATGCTCTGGGTTGTATGCTCTGTCTGTTTTTCTCCAAATCATTATTCTGGACTATTTCAAGAGTCTTTGCTTTTGGAATGCTTTGTGTTGGGTGGGTTTGTGTTAGGCTCCCTCAATTTCTTGCAAGTTTGTCAGCCTTTTCATTTTCTGGGATGTCACAGTGTGCTGATATCCACTATAGAAAATTTGATAGCACACAGCTGTTTTATATATTAAGGGGGACTCTGGTCTTGAAACTTTTTTCGTTGCTTTGGTATTAATGTAGAATTTGTATTACAATTTTGAAAGATTATGACTTAGAATAGTAGAAAAAAATTAGTAAAAAAAAAAAGTCAACGTATTGCCATGGAAACAATACAAAATGCCGCTAACACAAAATTTCAAATTCCTAAGGCTCTGAAGTTAATGAATATAAATGAATTCTGTTTTCACTCTAAGGTGAGCAATTGTAATATCTACAAAATTACACATTCTTTTAGGATATATTAAATATTACATTTTTATGAATTTTTGTGTAAACACACCCTCCGAAAACAGCTTTTTTTGACCAAATTTTGAAGGAATTTTTACCCAAAAATTTATTTTAAAAATTAAATATTTAATATATCCTAAAATCATGTGTAATATTTTAGATATTACAATTGCGCACCTTAGAGTGAAAATAGAATTCATTTACATTCATTAGATTCAGAGCCTTAGGATTTGAAATTTTGTTTTTGGCGCCATTTTGTATTGTTTCCATGGCAACACTTTGACATTTTTTTTTACTAATTTTTTCTACTATTCTAAGTCATACTCTTTCAAAATGCTTATACAAATTTTATATTAATATGAAAACAACGAAAATAGATTCTTGATTTTCAAGACCCGAATCCCCCCTTAATCTTGGTTCTGATGCTGTACTGGACTGATTTCTAGATTGTCTGAAGGGCCATGAATACACTTCACTCCTTACTCAAGTTGCTTTTCAACATTTCTTAATATACAATTATAAAATCACTCACTCTGCGACAACACCCCCAGGCAAAGGATGGCAACTGTAAAAATCAACAGCATTCTACAATCTGTTTGGGGTGGAAAAAAGTATACAATTATTACATTAATCATACAAACTATGTTACAAGACCTCACAAATAAATATGTCTACATACCTTACATAAATGCAACATTTGCAAGTTTTGTTATGGTTCCTTAATGTAGTTATGATTGCTAACAATTGGTTATTATTAAGAAAATCAAGTGTTCAGAATATATGACCAACAAACTATGCTTGATGGTACTAAATGAGCAAAACTGACTGAACCTGG
Source organism: Arion vulgaris (assembly GCA_020796225.1). Classification (NCBI taxonomy): domain Eukaryota; kingdom Metazoa; phylum Mollusca; class Gastropoda; order Stylommatophora; family Arionidae; genus Arion; species Arion vulgaris. The sequence goes on along the minus strand of CM036756.1, from coordinate 41,566,099 downwards.
CAGAATAATGAAGCTGAATATAGCCTCAGAATTGTAACGCAAAGTTTAAATATAAATTACATCGTTTTGTTTTATCTAATCCTGGTTTGACTCAGCGTCAGGATAAGAAGATATTTCTAGCACGGGCTTTAGTATGTGTTTCATAAATAGTGTTTTTCCCAACCTCTGTTATTTCTGAGGACCACATCTGCTCTGTAATTTAATTTGTTGTTTCCTGATGAAGTTCAGCACTGATGTCACTAATTACGTCAATAATTAATAAAGACACACAAGTCATCGCTGAAGGAAGTTTGCCACTAATTACATCAATAAATGATAAAGAACTTTATCACTGTGTGTACTTGTTTTTGGTTCCACTTAGTAAGCAATTTGTTTATATTTATTTTGTTTGAACAAAAAGTTCTGAGAAAATTAGGCAGCTTGTATAAAATTATGAATCTGTTCCATTTTCTGCTATTCTCCAGCATTCAGATCCATAATAATAAGTACTTAGAGTACACAGTTCTGATATATCATTCTTCTTCTTCTTCACCTTTCAACTCTCAACGGAGCACAGATCTTCCAACAAACTTCTTCCAGCTCTTCCTCTATCTCTCTATGTTTTACATATCCTTTCAATATCAGTCTCCAGCTCTCTTCTCCGGTCTGTCTAGGCCTTTCCTTCTCCTCTTTCCCTGCGGGTTCCAAAACAGTGCCTGTCTTGCAATGCTTCCAGTCGGTCTTCTCAATGTATGTCCTATCCATTGCCACTGTCTCTTCCTGTGCTCTTTCTCCACTGGTATGTGCCTTGTTCTTTCTCCGAGTTCCTCGTTTGTTGTAATCTTATCATACCATCTCAGTCCCTCTATTCTACATAAACATTGATATATTATTAGTTTGAGTTTTTGTGGTGCACTGATAAAATATCCAAATGTTGTTTAGATTGCAAATGCTATTCTGGTGCATTCACTTTTTCTTGTTGATATGCTTGCTGACTCTCTCATCTAGTGTTACTATGTTCTTAAATATGTGATTGCATTTCCTCCTGCTAGGTTCTCTTTCTATATTTTGACAAGTGCCATCTTCATTATATTGTGCCATCTCAACATCAAATATTGGCTGCAATGTATCTCCAGCAAATTCTGCACTATGCACTGATGGTTATGTTATATGTTATGCGATCGACGTCATGGCACATTGGGAATTCCCATTCGTGCTCTGTCTTCCACTGCAGCAGCCATCCCAAAGTCCATTTGCTCACCGTACCCATGAAAAGTTAATTACTATATCTTCTCTCTCTACCACGAAGAAGACACTGTCTGGCATGTCCAAACTTAACGCCTAATTCTCGAACTCGTTGCACTGATGGTATTTTGTACAATGCACTGATGGTTACTGTATGACAATATCTTGTCTGTCTACCTCTTTATGTTCTTGACTTTATCTCAGTAGGGTTTCTGAAATTTACAGTGAAACTTTAATTTTTTGGTTCTTCTTCTAACGCTCCACAATGACTTCTTCTTTTTGCGTTCGTTCTTTACGACCAATTTTAATCACTCTTTGTGATATGTTTGATCTTTGCCAAGAACGTGTACACGTTGCACATTGGTTTGGTAGGCCCCTAAATGCATAGAGTTCTACACGTTTAGGACACATGCGATTTCAGCCAAACCTCCTTTGTCACCTCTTACGACATCCTTGGCAGGTAACAGTGGTTCTATTCATTACACCCCAAATGTGGGCCCCGGTAACCACTCGGGCGCCCAACAACTACTTGCTAACCACTCTGTGTGACTTCTATGTGATCTGAGCCTAAGAGCAATTGTACGTTGTGTCTGTTATGCACCTACAAGTAAGCCAGCATATCCGATTTCTGCTATGCTTTTTTTTTAACTAGTGTAGCTTTCCTAAGGTCCTACACCAGTTGCCTCTTACGACACGCCTTGTAGGTCGCAGTGGTACTATTCTTTGCTTCCGCTGTAGGCCCCAGCACCATACAAGCATTTTGGTTTAATTTGTGCAGTCCCTTTGGTTTTTTTAAATTTTATTATATCATTTGTGTAGTTCCCACGGGTGCTCAGTCAATTTCAGCAAACAGAAAGTGCCAGCAGTTAGGCACTTGCAAATTATACAGCAGCTTCTTCAAAGATTTTGAATTTTTATCTAACTCTGTAAGTCACTGTATCCATTTTCAGTTAGTTAAATTACAGAAATAACAGTATCAAAATATGAATAATATACATGGGTATCAAATTTACCCCTCCATGTCATGTCAACTCTCAATGACATTAAAAAATAACACATCCTGTTGAGATTCCTGATCGTCTAAATGGGATTGTATTGTGATAAGGAATTTTTAAAAAGGGTCTCAAGTTGAAGGATTGACTTCATTGCACCGGTGTTACCTATATTGCTTGGTCCCCATCTGCAGAAAATGTCACGCACCTGCTGAGAGTATTGCACAAAGTACGAACTCCGTAGCTCCTACAACAATCCTAGAGGACTCTGGAAAAAATGCACTATTGAACAGAACGGTGTGATCTGGATTCAAACCCATGACCTTTGGAACGCAAGGGCTTAACCACTTAACCACAGAGATGATAAGAAAAAGTAATGACAAATAAATAATAGTTTTACATTGAATTAAATTCTACTAAACCTCACAAAATTGATTGATGTCAGTTGACACTGTTAACAGAGTAGTGTGTATTTAAGTACCGCCTGTGTGGTGTCGGGTCCCGCAAGAGAAGCAAAGAATAGTACTACTGCAACCTACAAGGCATGTCGTTAGACGTGACTGATATAGGGGCATAGGGAAGCTACCCTAGTAAATAAAAAGTGTCGCAGAAATCGGATGTGCTGGCCTACTTGTAGGCGCATATCTGGCACAATATACAATCACTATTAGGCTCATATCACAAACAAATCACACAGAGTGTTTAACAATGGACGATATGGAGTGTTCGAAGAAGTATTCAAGTACTGTTAGAACTAACAAATGTTGACTTCCTCTTCTTTGAGTTTGTTCTTTACACCAATTTGATCATTCTTATTGTGATGTATAATTGATCTTAGCCAAGAATGACTGTACGTCGCACCCTGGTTCTTAGGTCCCTACATGTGTATGATACATGTGTAGGGCAGGGCTTCCGAATTTTAGCCTAGGGGAAATGTTTTGAGGCTGTCTCGCTGGCTGTCAGTCCCCCACACTTTCCCTTGCTTCGTTTATTCATTGCTCTTTAACAATAATTTATCACTCTATATTTGGCCTTTATGATCTTCGGCTAAGAGTATGTCTACACTATGCGCCATTTTTGACTAAGTGAGGTTGTTCCGAAGAGTTGAACAATATTATACTGTTCAAAATGGTATGCATGTTGTAGAATTAAGTCTAAGCCCTGTCGAATCTAAATTATAGCTTGTCTACACCAATAACCATTTTATAAAGTGACTAGTAAATGCTTATTTTAAAACACAAACATTAACCAATATTTAATTAATGTTATAAGGGATTGTACAGTAACAGTTACAAGGAATCAGAAAACACACTGGCCAAAACAAAACATTGTTTCAAATCGTCTCAGGTGGGAGCCTTGTAACATAATCATCTGTTTAATGAAGCAATGATCAACATGACGAAGACTGCTGGATACCTATGTATGTCTAATGTCTGCTTGGAAGGAATCCAATTTTTCACTTTCATCTTCAAGCATTACTTCTAGGTTTAAGAATCAAGGCAATGTAAATGTTTCCTCTGAACCGAACCTCTGTAGAAGAAGAATGTCCGACCAGTGGCACTGCTGGTTTCATACCATCGAGTCCGTCAGCCTTCTTGAATTTGAAATAATTATAAAGGATAACGGTCTGGAACACCACCCCTTTCAAATATATAGTAAAGAAAGAAACGCCATTTTCGGTTCGAAGAATATTTTCAGGGAACCTGACACAGATGAAAATGAGTAATGAGTGAGAACATAATAACTATTTACTATTAACTCAACCTCCTACTTCCTCAGAGATAGTGATAGTCAACAAGACAACACTTTAACAGCCATCTGACTCTACCTAAAAATACAATGTATGATAACAGTGCTAAATGACAACAGCTTAGACCACTAAATTACAATCAGTGAGGCGGTTACATATATCAGATTGGGCTTGGCTTTCTAAACTTTCTGAAACTGCCAGACTTAGAGCCGAGACAACACAAAGTAGGTCACAGTAATTTTAGCACTCTCACTCACGTACGAAATTAAAACATGAAAATGTTTCCCATCACCTTATTTATGGATGATGAGACTAGTGTAAACTTTTATAACGTAGTGACATACGTTAATTATCATTTCTTACCGTCGTCTTGTGTGTTTATTTCGTCAACACCTCAGTTTTAAGTTTCACTAGCAGTCAGTAATATCCTTCTCAGGCAAACAATGTTATATGCGAGTTAAGGTTCCTCACCTACTCTGACGTCATGACTACCGGAAACAGGGATCGAGGGTTGAGCGAGATGCCTGATCTATGACTCATGAAACACTCCTCCACCAGCCCTTCCCCGTAGTTTATCCCTAAAGGTCAACCACAAATCTGGCATGCTAAACACTGAACTGAATATGTAATCTATTATTCACGTATAATAACGTATTTATGCATATTGTCATTACCTTATGTGGTATATAAAGCGACAACATAAACTAGCAGCTATAGAGGCATAATATCTGACCCAAGAAGAACACCACTACTCCCACGTCGATTCATGCTTCGATAAATATGGTCATGATAAGATAAGATGGGGTCACTGTGACATGGAGGCTAGGTGCTCACCTCTCGTTTCAAAGGTACTCGGTTCTCTTCCTCGTGGTGGGAACTGAATATTTTTCCATAGATCTCTGATCTAAGTGTAGATGAGATCGAGTTCATAGTCCTATTGGAGAAGGACGATAAAATGTAGGTCCCGTGTACAGGTTGAGAACGTAAATAAAAAATTAGCAGTTCAAATTCGAGAACAGCATGCTGAAAAGTAGCTGCCTGTGTATAATTCCTTCGAAAATGTAAAAATTAAATTCCTACCAAATATTTTCACCACCTTCAAAATTGCATCGGGGACATTCGCCGGTGCTACGGAGTTTGTGCAATGCCACTGAGATCTTCATGTGTAAGAAAGAGACCGAAGCACACATGGCTACTCACCGCAATGACAATGGCACAATAAATCAAGATGAGATATTAAATTATTAATCTTAGTAGAAATAATTTTAGGTATTTCATCTCATAATGATCATACTGCCCTATTCGCACACGGTGAGGCTACCATGCAGGTCCGTATCAATAATTTGGCCAGGGCATGCAACCTATTTTCTCTGACCATTTTTTTCTCTCGATCCAGAAGCTCTTCGGCTCGGTGCCATGAACATCGTAAATCTAAAGAAAATTTGGCTTTTCTGCCAGCCCGCGGAATTAAACCGCACTCAGAGGGGGCTTGTCATCCGTCGTCTAACAAGCTACGAACACGCTGGACAGGCGGGCTTTCTCTGACCATAAGTGTCACCAAGACATTGGTTTTATGTCAAGGAAGTACCACATCAAGAACTATCACTTTAAATGGTAACCTTCTAACACCAGTTCTGCGAACGCTCCTTATCGACCACTTGTTAAACCACTCTTTTTAATTTGTATGTGATCTGAGCCAAGAGCGATTGTACGTTGTTCTAGTTATGCACCTACACGTAGGCACAACCAACTCTAGATAACAAGGCCAGACAACTGACCGGGGATTCCCTGACCTGTATCAGAAAGGGGGGCTGGAAATTACAGATGTTTGATAAAACACTTCGCGCATTTTTGCAATTTTACTCAATTATGTGAGTCTATGGTTATTTATTGATGAAAAATATTCATAATATTGATATTCCTTATTGTTAAACCTAACTTGTTGCAGAATATAACTTCGATTTAGCATTTTGTGTTGATTGTAAAATAAATTAGTCTATATACACCAATACTGGAATGCGAGGTCACGTGGTGTAGTTGTGGTCCGATTTCCCATAATTCTTACTTGAGTCTGAAGGCCCATACGTTTATAGTAGGCTCTGACGTAGGCCAGAACATCTGATTTCTGCAATGCTTTTTATTGACTAGGGTAGCTTCCTTAGGTCCCACATCAATCGCCTCTTACGACATGCCTTGTAGGTCGCAGTAGTACCATTCTTTGCTTCCCTTGTTCGCCCGAGTGGTTACAAGGTCCAAAATTTGGGGTTTAAAAAATAGAACCACTGTTAACTGCCACGCATGTCGTAAGAGGCGACCAAAGAGGTTTGGCTGAAATCGGATGCATGTGTCCTAAACATGTAGAAGTCTATGTCATTAGGGGCCTACCAAACCAATGTGCAACGTACACACGTTCTTGGCAAAGATCAAACATCACAAAGTGATTAAAGTTGGTCGTAAAGAACGAACGCAAAGAAGAAGACGAGGAGCTTCCCTAGCAGGTCCGGGCACCACACGAGCGAATAACACCAGTTCAAAAATGTTGCTTTCTCGAATCTTTAGTCACTGTCAGCTTTTCTTTTGACGACGAACTCAACGTTCGAATAAGTAGTGCGACTACTATGCGCCATTGCGCCCATGTAATTGTCACGTGGTCCCCTATGTATGAGTATGTCTAAAACGTCCAGGTCACGGTCATCCGATCATGTTCCTCTGGTGATTGTAGTCGATTTGCACTGGAGAATCGTTTTATTTCGTTATATGGTACCTTGCGACCTCATGGACTCAACGCTCTACATGTATATGCTTCTTAGTACTTTCTCCTCTCGTTGCTCCATATTCTATATGTGTATATGTTAAATGTATATAAGTTATATATTTACTTCATTTTTTTAATTGTTTCTCTTCTTATCCCACTTCTAGTTTTTCTGCATTCTGCCCGTTGGAAATCATCTCTGTCGTAGTCCATATGTAGTGTGATGTGAAATTCATTCCTCCTGTTATATCCTTTGCTCGATAAAGGCCTTTTGGTCGAAACGTTGCTGTGTATTGTCATTGTTTTTGTAAAACTACAGTACTTTGTTATTACGTGTTTCGCCATTTGTCATAGTTTTACTGCAGTCTCCCCCTATATCGAGTCACATGGTCCACACAATCATTAGGGAGATGTGTACCAATATATAAAAACGTTGGATAACACTGACCTACACTATTCTGGTTTATGTCGAGTTGATTTTTATCTGGAGGGTGTACAATTTAGAGAACAAAGACACTTATAATCAAAAAGCTGTCTCTTCTCAGCCACTTTACACCCACGGTTTTGACTAATTTTCGGATGAAAACAAAAACCACTGGCATTTGAACATCAAAGATTGACTATGCACTTCACGTACACAAAGCCATAAACAAGCGATCTCCATTGTTGTCGGTCTTCCTACTTTACCATGTCAGTCCCAATTCTCTTATTTCCCTTTCAACCGTCCATTCTCTTCGTTTCCTTTCTGCCTGCTTCTGCTCCTTCTACCACTTTCTCGTCTGCTACCTATGGAGAGCTGTCTTTGCTATAGGCATGATCTGCCTCTCTTGACTCTACGCCTTTCTCATTAATGAGATGTTCCTTGTTTGCGTTGATTTTTAGATATGATCAAACCCTCCAAGTTTCAATTCTGCGAGCAATAGTGAGGAGGTCAAGAAGGAATCTCATTGCCACCACTTGTTTCTTTAAGGAGAATTTTCAACAATAACAAAAAAAAAGATAGAAAATCGTCTGCAATGGATTCCATTTTGCTGTGGCATCGAAGGCAATGGGAGAGTCAACGTCATCGCTAAGGAAGGCAGTGCTGAAGTACAACTACCAATCACTGTCTTTGTAAGAAGTTAAACCACCCATAAAGAGAAAGTAATAGACTACAAGACAAACACTGGATATGATTATGAAAAAATCTTCATGCAAAGACCAAAGTAGAACAGACCAGGTCATTATATTTTGCCTACTTACGAGACAGTGCAGACGAAGGGGATCTCTGTGGCTGAGCCTTGCGAGTCGAAGGTCGTGAGTTCGAATCCGGACCGCGCCTTTCTGTTCACGAGTGCAGTTTTTTTTCCAGAGACCCTAGGATTGTTGCCGGAGCTACGGAGTTCGTGCAATACTCTCGGCAGGTGGAGTGCCATTTTTGCTGAGAGGGACCAAGCCATATGGGGTTAAACCCGGTGCAATGAAGTCAATCCTTCGGCTTTAAAACAGTGCAGACTTAAAAGCCCATAGACTAGGAATAAGTCAAACAGCTCTCTGCCTGTGTTAACAGGCGAAACAGACACCAGAACATGTCTGTCCTTTCATGGGGGAAGCAACACCCTGTTAGTCTGAAAACTAAGCTTTAGGGAAACCTGACCGATCTCAAGTTGACTGGCCAGTATATGGTCCACTGTGGAATAAGAAAGCCATGGCCAGAGATGATGAAGTAGAACTTCCGTTTTCTTGACGGTCTTATATTCAGTCCAACGTATTGCCTGTGTTTGTGCAACCCATCTGTTTCTTTCATGAATAAGTTGGTAGGAGCATGTCAGCAATATCTGCATATCCCATGTGAAGTCAATTATGCCAACAAATCAAACACTTGTTAACTACTCTCATTTCTATGTGATCTGAGCGAATGTACATTGTGCTAGTTATGTGCCTACAAGTAGGCCATCTCATCCGATTTCTGCGCAGCTTTTTATTTACTAGAATAGCTTCCCTAGGTTTCTACCTCAGTCACCACTTACGACATGTCATGTAGGTTGCAGTGTTACTATTCTTTGCTCCACGTGGGCCCAGGCAACACACAGGCATGCCAAGAAATAACTTCAACAAAATCAATGTGGGTATAATTTTACTTTTACTACAGAAACACAGAAATATTACAGATGTAAATTGATATCAGGGGACAAGGACTTCAAATTTGATTATATATGGTATAAAATACCAACTAGATTTTATTTCCTGTCCAGATCATAGACTCTTGTTCTTCAAATTGTACACTTTTAACTGCGTTTTTACAATTAAGCATTTATAGTTTGTCAATTTGAAGATCATCTTCATCGCACATGTCAATAATTGCTTCGATCTCCCCCTAAGCAGGTATTTCCTTTAGACTAAGAACTCCCGTTCTGTGCTAGTTGGTGTATCTACTGTGGTTTCTTTCACGGTTTTCCCATCTTATTGTACCTATTGGTATGCATAACTTGCGCAAACCGTGATAGAGAATACTTGATATCTTTGTGGAAATATTCAGAGCATGTGTTTTCTCTTAGAAGATTTGATGATATATTTTGTAAATGAACTGAACTATAAAATGATATGGAACTTTTAAAAAAAAAAACCAACAAATTTTATGTTTGCTTTCATTATCAACAAAGTAAAACATCAAATAAGATTTAATACAACACACAATTATTCTATAACAAATTTGTTGTAAAAAATGTGTAATGTTGCTATGTAGGATGACAACACTACAAGTGGAATTAAACAAAAACAGACAAAAAGAGCATGCAGGAAAGTAAGACAAAAGTAAATATAATGAGATAGACGTTATATGAGAAAAGAAAAAATGATGGATTCGTTATCAATTTTGGAGTGTTACTCTCAGGACTTGTAAGTGTGATGTCTGCAACTAAGTTTTATTTGTCTAGTTCTACTTGTTTCTCTGTGTTTTCTTAACTAGGATTTCTGCTGCAGTTTTTCAAGACACTTGTTTCATGCACCACTACTCAACAGATTCAACTTTATATATACAAAGGTCCTTAAATGTTGCTTCAGAATATGGCGAAAGATTTACTTCGTTGTTCCATATGACTCAATCCCGATATGTAGAAATAACGTGCCATCTGCCAAGACTATTGCGCTCTCTGTAGTTCCGGCAACATTCCTAAGTAACATCCAAGAAAATTAGCACTGACAAACAGAATGATGTGGTCCGGCTCAAGTCACAACATTCAGTCTGTGTTTCATGATTTCTCCACACAGTTTACTGGTCTACTCTGTATTCATCAATTGTTATCATATGCCATGTCAGTTGGCGTAAGTGATCTTGGATTATTTGTCATAATTACTATAAGTTTGGAGGTAGTCTTTTTTCACGTGCAGTGAAGACAAGACTGCCCTGAATTTTTTTTATCCCATTCATCTTACCGATCCGTTTCCAATTTCCACTATGCAGTCTAAACCTCTTTTCTCCATGACATGGCTGAAAGATGATCATTGTTTATTTAGTATGCTTCTTCTTCTTCATTCGGCCGCTGTGAATTCAGGCATTAGCCATGACATCTGGTATGGCGTTTATGGTTTTAGGTTGAAGGCAGGTTTATACTTTTGACTGGTGACCCCGCCATGCAGGCGAGCCGTTTCGACTTCAGAGGTAACTCAGTATGCTGATACACTTTCCCTATGCATTGACCTCTTTCAACACTGGTCATTTAAGCAGTCCATGGTATTCTCTGCATAACCACTCTCTGTGGTCTTCAGAAATATTGTTGTCTAATGTTAACAACTTGTTTTCAAATGTCAGTATTAGTTATGTGTAGTACACAAGAAATTGTTATGATCCTTTTCTGGAATTATGTTTTTGCCTGACTTATTCTGTTGTTATTTATAATCTACTTCTACCATCTGATGTAATCAAATATATTTAAATTGATGCCTTAGCAATGTTCCTTTTAACTTGATAGTACATTTTGAAGGATGCTGCTTAGTGGCTCACTATGAAAACACACTTCTTTCTCTGCGCCTCAAGATTGTACAACTCCAAAAATCGCTGGATTGATTAAGCACCAATTTTAGTGTCATCCAAGAGTAGGTTGTCAAGAGACTGAAGAACGCCCCCCTTATCCACCATAAACTTCCCAACAATGCAAATGAGGTGGTGTTAATCTGACCAGCATCCTCATAGTTTCCCCCATATTTCTGGTTGCTAAGTATTCCAATCAGACTCTTACTATTAAAATTAATAACTATATAATAAATAAAAGATAATGCAGTGTTTGTGAATTCAATATTACACAGATATTTAAAAGCAGTCAATAAAAATAAAGCAGAAAGCAAGTTTTTCACTTACAAGCAAACAATAGAATAAAATTGTAACATTAGAGATAAAACTTCAAATTTTAAAATGATCAAAGAAAATATTGAAACAATATATCATACACAAATATAGGCTTTAATAAGGGTGTAATGTTGTAAGTGACTAAGCCATCTACATGCTATGTATTTTAATACTTAAGCAATGATCATTTGCTTAACTTATATATGATGAATGAGAGTTACATATTCCAAAGTCTCATCTAAAAGATTTATAAATGCTTGCAACCAACCCAATCGAATCTGCAGGTGTGGTCAAATAGAGGATTGATACTGCCTGTTTATAAACAAGACTGGCAATATCTGGTGCAAAAGCAACTAGACAACCCCCTGGGAGACTGCTGTGGTTGAACTCTTGGTGAGGATATCTTTAAGAACCCCAGACATGAGACTTATTCGAATAGATATGGTCAATGTTGGACACAAAGTGATGTGGACATGACCTGACTACCATCAAAATTTGCCATGGTAATCACAAACAAGATACAAAAACAAATGCTGCTCTACAAACCAAGTTTTACAGGCAGTGTTGGAACACTGAGGAGCATCTGGCCGAATGGATAAGAGTACAGACTCCCATTTCATATACCTGGGTTCGATCCCCGGTAAGGTCAAAGAGTTGGGGGCATAAAGAAAACATCTTAACCTGAACAGTTTCGCTGTGACTGCAACAGCGATGCGACCATTACATTCCTCCAGCTACACCGTTCGAAAAAGCGGTAACAGCAGTTTTTGTTGCTTGTTTGGACATGAATACCAAAAAAAGATATTTGTAAAAACATTACCCACTCTATCCACAAAAGAAGTAACATGTCAATCTGAACAAGCATAAATACTCTATCAATAGGACACATACTCATCATACAGTTAACAACTATGAGCAGACATTTTTCATGGAATGGAGCTGCCACTAGATTCATGAAGGCCACATTTCTCTAAGCTTCTGAACATGAGCATTTAATTGCAGAATATGTATGATATATGATGAATATGGCAAGAAGTTTAATATAATAAGTACATCCTTCAGATTAACAACATCTGATTAACATTATCAATATTAAGCAAATCGGCAAGTTTCTATTGTGTACCATATTCTTTCTTTTATACAGTTCTCAGTTATGTGGGTATTCTTTCATCTTCTTCAGAGGTTCACTAAACACACATCCTGTCACCTGTCTTAGAGCTATATTGTCGTCAACATAGTTATATGTGTCAACTACTTATAGAAAATCTGTAATGTCCAGGATATTCTACTCTGTAAAACCCTGATAAACATATACACATTATATGTGTGCTAGATGAAACGTAACATAACAAGTCTCAGGTATGTCTCCTAGAATTAAATTACTAATTATTATTAATGTATCCTTAACAGTGCAAAGGGATGTTCACCTTCAGTACTGAACTTCATCACAAAACAACAAATTAATTGGTTTGGTCACATAAACAGATTACCAACAGACAGTGCGCCCCAAAGAGCAATGTTACACAGATACGGTGGATACAAAGCAAAAGACAGTCCACGCAAAAGGTGAAAAATACTATTCATGAAGTGTACACAACAGTCTGTTTTAGAAATCTCTCTTCTTATCCTGACGATGTGAAGCAAACCAGGATTAGAGAAAAGTTAGTTTGTGTGTCAGATATTGGTATTGTTACCACCCAGAAAGAAACAATCCTGATCTTTCTGGGTCATCAACACAAGTCCTTAACCCTTTGAACCCTAGCCAACTATACCTTAAAAACCCTCGCCCCTGGGCTCCTGAGCAAAAACAGCACAATCAGAATTGTTTGAAAACAAGATAGATTGGCAGAATTAAGTGTCCTATAATTTTTATCGACTTACCCCATCATCTACAGTATTCATGCTTACTATGCCAGTCTTCCCAACATGTAGATCCTTCCTTTAGACACAGGGAATTTTGACAAAATGTGCACCAAAATTGTGTCTTCACTTTCTTGACTGGTCTGTCTTTGTAATCCATGTTTGGAAAGTCACTGACATGTTTGAACATCAGTCGGTTCAAATAATTCTTCTAAATGTTCATCCGACTCACTTTCGATTTCGTTATCAGAATAATCATATTCTAAGTCTAATTCATCTTCAGAATCGTTTAAAGAAGTTCAACAGCTTGCTCTGTTGTTATCCTTTCGAATGACCATTTCCGAAATTTTCAGCGTGTCGCTTAATCTTTTAAAAATAATAAACAATTATGAAATCACTAAGTATCAAAACACGATGCAATTCACCATTTAGATAAACCTTTAAGGAAGCATTTCCTGTGTTTGACGTCACACTAGTACACAAGTTATCGCTAAACACCGACAAATAACGAGGAGGGGTTCTCATCCCGATATGTAGGCACCCCTGGTATACGTGTACTAATGCTAATACCGTAATATCGGGAGGGCGGGTTTAAAGGGTTAAGATTGAAAAACAAGTGTCCTAACTATTCTGTCTCTCTATGTAACAGATGTTTATATCTTAGGTAGTCAACATTGCTTTTGTTAACTGTAGAAGTCCAAAACACTTAGCATGAAATGTCTGTATTTTAGTCTACAAGCACTGATTCGTTCAGTCTTAATTATTCTATGTCAAGTAGTTAATTTTGAGAAAAATCTAAAGTGTTAAACAATAAATTGAAGTATTTTTGGACATATAAAGAGAAATGAAGGGCTGGAGAAGACCACCATGGAAGGAGGCATCCCGGCAAAGAGGAAGATCCCATAGAAGATGTATTCAGGATGTAACTGATGATTTGAACATGACGGCTTCAGAGGTGGGACATCGGGCAAATATGAGAAAAATTTTGAAGGAATGTTAGAGTGGCAAAGTTCTGTTTAGGACAAGCTATTTGATGATGAAAACAATAAAAATGGTTGACCAGGCCATGAAAGAATACTTTTAAAATCAAAAGTATATGTGGTATTTTTATACCATGGAAACATTTAACAATTCTACTGATACGTATTATTAGTCTGATAATGGTGACCACTGTTAACCAGTTTTTGATAGTAATTTATTTTAATACTGGAACAAGCACAAATGGATTAATGATAAGTAATAAGCCAACACTTCTGATTGATTTGGTTAGTGTACTCTCTTCCTAGGAGTGATTTCAAATAAAATCCACAATAGGGGTGGATTTATTTCAAACTGTACTGGCTCTTAGGCCGACCCAGTCTTATTTGGGTAGAAGAGAAACACTTAAGTAAAGGTGGGCAGCGAGATATTGACAACATCACCTATCATCAAAGAGAAATCAAGGCGTAACAACATATTCCTGAATATACCTCATGGTATGAAAATGGGTCCCTTTACTTGAATGACTGACACATGCTATAGAACAAAGCACATTAACATACCATTTCAGCTGTCTGTATTTTGTTTTGTATGTGCAGGTAGTGAGCGTCTGTAGCTCAAGCGGTAGTGAGCTCAATCACACAACCCAAGCGTACCTGGTTCAAACCCCAAGGTAGGCAAGTTTGGAAGCAAATTCGTTTCCGTGGGATTTTTACAAAGGTAAAAATAGACCCCACCGTTCAGAAAGCAATGGCAAACTACTGAACGTATAAGTGGTGCCTAGAAAATCAACGACTGGTTTACTGTGGTTGATGGCTACGTCATTTAGGATATGCCACGATTTTCATGTGCAGATAATAGTGACATTCATTGAAATATAGTAAGTAAAAACATTGGTATTAAAATTAGCACAGTTTACTGTACAAAAAAACTCTTATTTTTAATATTATTCTTAGTGTGCACAATTAATTAATGTTTTAATCTCAGTTGTCAACAGAATTTTCTCTCAGACTGTAAGGGGTTAAGCAACTAGTAATTTTTATTTTCCATTCACATGCTAGAAATTCAGGTATAGTTATGGCATGTAATATTGTGACAAAAATGTTTGCATAAAGGCTTGTTTTTCTGTATCAAAAGTGTCACTCGCCATTCAGACTAGCCGTACTCAACTTCGGAGGTACATGCAATTTAGATCATCAACACCCATGAAGTCAGAAAATGTACACCTGTATGGCGGGGCACAATGATAAAAAGGAAAGCATGCCTGCATGAAAAAAATCAGTCAAGAGGCGAAATACCAGGCACTCTGACTACGCCTGAATGCAAGATCACCAAATAAAGAAAAATAACTAGTTTCTGATTTCTAACATTATTTTTAGTATTACACATGATTATAATTTCAAGATCTATTGGATTATTTCTTTTAATATAATAAGCAAGGCAAATATGTGTAAGGCTGCAATAACATAATTAACAACATCTGTGACAAAGCGTTATTCACATAATTACATCAGGAAATTTAGTGATAGGTGAATATATATGTATATTACTACTGTCGTCTTGTTCGCCTGGTAGGCACAGGTGAATTAGGTTGAACTGTAGCCTTCTTAGATTTAGTAGCTGCAGGTTTGCTCTTATTTTGTTTTATGCCAGAAACTGCTTTTGGAGATTTAGCTAAAACTTTGACGGGTTCTGTCGCTGTCTTCTTCGGCAGTCCCCGTCTGCCTTTCAATGGTGATGTCTTTACAGTTGCAGCCACCACAACTTTTTTAGGTCGACCACGTCCAATGGGAGAAGATACTTTGACTGGGGATGAGCCTTTCAGTAAAGAAACTTGAGCAGCTCTGCCTCTTTGAGTTGCTCTAGGTTTCACCACCAAATTCTTGATAGGAGAATCCACCTTGGTTTTCTTGTTAGAAGTAGTTGCAGCAGTCCCTCCTGCCTTGCGCTTTACACCACCTAAAATTAGATAAATAAATACTTAGTTAATCATTGTCAAACACTGTAACTAATAAGGGGTTCTACAAGCAATCTCCATGCTCCCATCTTTTGTAGTCTTCAAAGCAGAGTTTTATGTCAAAGATACTCTATGTTTTCTTTTTAATTGTGTGTTTTCATAAATTATTTTTGATTTTCCTTTCCATTCCATTCGGTGTCCAAGGTGTCTCTGTGGCTAAATTGTTACGCCTTTGCCCTGCGCTCAGAATCGGACCGCGCTGTTCAGTTCATGAGTGCGTTTTCCAGACCCTAGGGTTGTTGTCAGAGCAACGGAGTTCATGCAATACTCCCAGTAGATGGTGTGCCATTTCTGCGGAGATAGACCAAGCCATATGGGGTAAAACCTGATGCAATGAAGTCAATCCTTCTGCTTTAGATCGGTGTCCAGGTGATGGGTGTTCTTACAGCATGTCAGGGTTTAATCTAATAACATGCCATATTCATTTCCATTTGTTTTAAAGAATATTTTTCAATGCTTTCTAAACTGGTGTCTACTGACACTTTGGCTAGGAAAAAATTGTATATTCTATAGACATAAGTGATGAAAGGTCAGTGTACATCTTGCTTGGTCATTTTTCACACATTCTGATAGGTAAAGTAGAAATGTTTTGTTTCCGTGTTTACTATATTTTGGGCATTATGTCTAGTTATTATGCCCTCTCCCCCACACACAAGAAATTGTGGAACGACTGTACTATTATTACAACTACAACGTAAACATATCTTAACAAGTTATTTCAAGAAAACAAGTTCACAGAGCAAGATATTTTGGAAATCACGAAAAATTGGAGACAATAGTTCTTAAACAGAGAACAAATTCAACACTGAGACCGAAATAGAATTCATGCTTATGTCATACTCACCAATTTGTTTTTCTTGCTTGGGTACAGATGATACAATTGATTTTTCAACAGAAGTTTTGGAAGGTGATGCCTTTCTTCCACGCCTTGAACTTGATTTTTGTGGTGATGGTATAGACACAGATGTTTCTTTTTTCTTTGTTGACATAGACGTTTTTATGGCAGCAGTTTCAGTAACAACAGGCAGCAAGTTCTCAGAATCCACTTTACCTCTTTTTCTTGGAGGAGATATAAATGCAGGCGCAGGTTCAATAGAAAGTTTCTTACCTCTTGCCCTGCCCCCTTTAGCAGTATTTGCACCATGCAATTGCTTATTCAACGGAGAACTTGAAAACTTAGATATTGGAACAGTTGTAGATACATTAATCTGTACCTCACCCCCTCTACCTTGTATAGTTGTATTGGTAGCTGGTGGAACAATCTTATCTACATCAAGTGTAGATATTACTTCCCTTTGTGTGGACGCCATGAAATGAACTTTATGCTGACGACTACCTTTACCAGCAGATTCCGGTGCTGTCTTTTCATCTAAAGCAGCTACTTCTATCAATGATGCAGATTCTATGACCTGTGTTTTACCTCGTCTACCTCGACCAACAGTTTTCGCAGATGGCTCGACAGCAGCAGCTTCTATATGTGAAACAGATTCTATAAGACGTCGTTTACCACGGACAGCAGTTTTGGGAGGTGAAGGTGCCGCCTTTATCTCAGCAAGAATCTCTTCTGTAGGTGGAGTTATTTCTTTTTTCTGTACTGCACCGTGGCTACCTTTAATAGTAGTTTTTGAAGATGATGGAGCAGACCTTCCATCAATAGCAGCTACTTCTACTGAAACTGGTTCTATGACCTGTGGTTTACCTCGTCTACCTCGACCAGTAGTTTTGGGAGATGCTAGAACAGTCTTTAAATCAATAGCAGACTCTATGACTTGTGGTTGACCTCTTCTGCCTCGAACAACAGGTTTAGGAGGTGATAGAGCTGCCTTTCCATCATCATTAGCTTCTTCTATAAGTGGAACAGCTTCTATGACTTGTGGTTTACCTTGTCTGCCATGACTAACAGTAGCTACTTCTATAAGGGGGACAGCTTCTATGACTTGTGGTTTACCTCGACCAACAGGTTTGGGAGGTGATGGAGCTGTCTTTTCATCAACAGCAGACTCGATGACTTGTGGTTTACCTCGTCTGCCTCGACCAACAGTTTTGGAAGGTGATGGAGCTGTCTTTCCATCAACAGCAGACTCGATGACTTGTGGTTTACCTCGTCTGCCTCGACCAACAGGTTTGGGGGGTGATAGAGCTGTGTTTCCATCAACAGCCGACTCTATGACTTGTGGTTTACCTCGTCTGCCTCGACCAACAGGTTTGGGAGGTGATAGAGCTGTGTTTCCATCAACAGCCAACTCTATGACTTGTGGTTTACCTCGTCTGCCTCGACCAACAGGTTTGGGAGGTGATAGAGCTGTGTTTCCATCAACAGCAGACTCTATGACTTGAGATTTACCTTGCCTGCCTCGACCAACAGGTTTGGGAGGTGATAGAGCTGTGTTTCCATCAACAGCAGACTCTATGACTTGAGATTTACCTTGCCTGCCTCGACCAACAGGTTTGGGATGTGATGGAGCTGCGTTTCCATCAAAAGCCGACTTTACTACTTGAGGTTTACCTCGTCTGCCTCGACCAACAGGTTTGGGAGGTGATAGAGCTGTCTTTCCTCCAACAGTAGCTTCTTCTATAATTGGCACAGATTGTACAATCTTTGGTTTACCTTTTCTACCTCGACCAGTAATTTTGGGAGGTGACAGAACAGTTTTTTCACCAACAGCACCTACTTCTTCAAGTGGGGTTGTATCTTGACCATCAGGTTTAGGAGGCGATGCAACAGTATCCATGACTTGCGCTTTGACTTGCCTGCCTCGGCCAGCAGATTTAGGAAGTGATAGAACAGTCTTTTCACCAAAAATAGTTACATCATTATGTAGAACTGCTTCCACAGTATTCTTATCAGCAGCCAATGGACTTATTTCAACATTGAAATGTTGCTGAACATTTTTATCTCCAACTTTTCTACTCTGGTTAGGAGATTTAACAGATGACACTCCTCTAACTGGTGACAATTTTTTCTGAGGTGAAGATTTTCTAGAAAATGCATTAGGTAGCGCTTCTTGTTCAAAGACTTTAGATGAAACAGGTGTACCAGCAAACTTCTTATTTGGTGTAGGGCTGCTAATTGGGTTTTCTGCTTTACGCTTCTTGGAACTGGTATCTAAACAAAATGATTAATTTATTTAAAACATCAAACTATTGTGTATTTAGATCTTCAAAACAAAAACTAATAAATTAAAGGTATATGAGAACTAAATTCTAAAATAGGGCTTAAGCCGAAAGATCGATTTCATAGCGACGGGTTTTACCCCACATGGCTCAATCGCACTCTGAAGACGCCAGAGTGGTTACCGGGGCCAAAATTTGGGGTGTGAAGAATGGAACCACTGTTACCTGGAAATCGGATGCATGTGTGCTAAACGTGTAGAAGTCTATGCGTTTAGCACGGCATCATATTTGCATTGAGATACCGCTCTTTTAGTAATTTGCACTACTTTTTCAGTCCGCGCGTAATAAAATTTCACACAAGTCAGCCATTGTGTTTTTTTGATCGGATCGATGAAACAGCGTGTAAACAATTGCTTCATATGAAAAATATGTCACATAATATAGTAAAACCGATTGTTATACGTGTAACAGTAACATATTCTAAAGATCTGGAAAATTCTATGATTATATGTTAATTAGAAGCTATTTTGAACGAAATTTTTTCGATGGTCACTACCATTATTTTGGAACCTTGAAAATTTCGCTTGGGTACTACCCATAAACATCGTATTTACATGCAACGGGAGTATAAACTTCTCTTTACTTGTAAATTTTCATTACTAGAAACATTTTTCTCTCTTCTAAGGGCAACTTTACGCCTGCACTGCGTCAATAATCTACCAGACTTACCATTTCTCTGTGCTACTGGCCGGTTTGCTTTCGACGTCCATAGCAACCGCTGCAGTTTGTGATCTTCTCGTGAATTTTTTTCATCATATTACTTGTGTCAACAATCTCATATTATTGTATTGTGATCTCAGAATTAAAATAACTAGTTATCATATCAGTATTATGTTAATTGTCTTTCTTAATTATAGGCATTTCATGTTTAAAAGTTGTGCCATTTAAATTGCACTAATTGCTTAGCTGCAATGAAGCTCTGTGACAAAATAGTCTAGTAGTAATTTCAAATGTAACTATTGCAAGATCATCTGCATTTTCTTTTTTATGTAAACTTCTTCTGTGACTTTTAATTTGTTATCGGTTGAAGTAAATGTGATCATTTATATTTACTCCACATATATAAATGATTTACCAAATAAGTATCCAGCATGTTTGCATGTGAGATGTGCATACATAAGTAAATATATAAAACGCACACTATCCAAAGAGTCACTCAGAACAGCACAACATATTGCAGATAAATCAAGAAATATATGAGTCCAAAAAGTAACCTCTGATGCTAGAGTGAATAATTTACCAATATGCTTTTATTATTTTCTAAATTGTTTTGGTTGTGTGGAACATATAATGAGCACTAGATCAACAGTTTCAATAAATAATATTCAGTATGATCTCCCCATGCAACTGACTTCAACCTTGCAATAACATTAAATATATTTATTACTTTATTTTAAAAACTGGAGATAGAGGTTGTGTGAATAATTTACTCAGAAAGTGTTAAAACTTGACCTTCATTGCAAACCTAAGGTCAAATGCATGGGGAAATTAGAAAGGATATTATTCAATGAAATTGTTGATCTAGTAGTCAATACATTTTTAAAACAATCAAGAGTTTTTGACAATAATGAAAACACACTGATAAATCATTTACCTGTACTTCAAATATATATAAATTAGGATTTATACAAAGATCTGATTTGCTATAGTATTGTGTTTACTGTACCTTTGATTAATCAATTTTACTCAAAGCTCAGGTCCTACACAAAGCTTTCATATACATAAAATGTGCTTGTTCAATGTATGTTCATGTAGAAGACATGATGCAGTATTTAATCACTAATTACCACATTTACTTCAACCGATCGGGGACTGCCTAGAGTAGTTGATAGTAGCTCGGCCTGCTAGCTGTGAGACGCCTCATAGCTCGGGTTCGAACCTACTGTCCGGCATTTGTTCGAGTCCCTGGTCTTACTCAGGACGATAACGTGAGTACCTCTGAAGTAGGAGAAAATCTGCCTGTATGGCGAGGTAATACTAATTACGAGTACATTGAGCACACGGCTGCCAGTGTAAGTAATTTACAATGTGCACGCTGCTGCCATTGTAAGAAATTGGAAAAACAGATTTTCACGCAAAAATCAGTTTCAGAGATGGAACTTCGTCTGAGTTGAAAGCGGACGAAAAAAAAAAAAAAACTTCAACCGATAACAAATTAAAAGTCACAGAAGAAGTTTACATAAAAAGAAAATGTAGATGATCTTGCAATAGTTACATTTGAAATTACTACTAGACTATATTTTGTCACAGAGCTTCATTGCAGCTAAGCAATGAGTGAAATTTAAATGGCACAACTTTTAAACATGAAATGCCTATAATTAAGAAAGACAATTAACATAATACTGATATGATTCACTAGTTATTTTAATTCTGAAATTACAATACAATAATATGAGACTTATAATATAATATCAAGTAAATCTGAATAGTGTACGATAAAGATCGGTCCAGTCATTATTGCCGTCTATCGCTGACTAATGGTTCACTTTGGACAGCTAGATCTAGTGTGGGATATTTAATATTACGGTTGATACTCGATACAAAAGTCAACTGAAAGGCATAAATAATGTTTGAAATATAAAAAGAAAATTAAAAATGTATATTTAGCATTGCTGGATATTGTTGACACAAGTAAAATGATGAAAAAATTCACGAGAAGATCACAAACTGCAGCGGTTGCTATGGACGTCGAAAGCAAACCGGCCTGAGCACAGAGAAATGGTAAGTCTGGTAGATTATTGACGAGTTGCAGACGTAAAGTTGCCCTTAGAAGAGAGAAAATGTTTCTAGTAATGAAAATTTACGAGTAAAGAGAAGTTTATACTCCCGTTGCATGTAAATACGATGTTTACGGTAGTACCAAGCGAAATTTTCAAGGTTCCAAAATAATGGTAGTGACCATCGAAAAAATTTCGTTCAAATTAGTTTTTACTTAACATTTAATCATAGAATTTTCCAGATCTGTAGAATATGTTACAGTTACATGTAGAACAATCGGTTTTACTATATGAATGACACATATTTCATATGAAGCAATTGTTTACACGCTGTTTCATCGATTCTATAAAAAAAAACACAATGGCTGACTTGTGTGAAATTTTATTACCGTCAACGACTGCGCTGAAAAAGTAGTGCAAATTACTAAAAGAGCGGTGTTGGTACACCGTGTTAGGGGCCTACCAAACCAATGTGCAACGTATACACGCTCTTGGCAAAAATTAAACATATCACAAAGAGTGATTGAAATTGGTCGTAGATAAACGAACGCAAAGTAGTAGCTCTCTGAAGAAATGGCATGTCACTGCCGAGAGAATTGCAAAAATCCCAAGTTCTGTCAACAATCTTGGAGGTTTCTGGAAAGATGCACCCATGAACAGAACGGTGTTGTCCAGATTCAAGTGCATACTTTGGGTACTACATATGTATTGATGACAATTCCAGAAAATATATCAAAACTAGGCAGATATAGCAGCCATGTTTCTGCTGAATGTTATTTGGAGAAAGCAAAATCAGTTTTATGGTGTATATACATATATGGCACTAAAATAAACCAAGTGAAAGAATTCAAATACTTAGGAAGCATATTCACAGAAGACGGAAAACTGGATAGAGAGATAGAGGCTAGAGTACAAAAGCAAATGCTGTAACCTACCAGCTAGCCCCATTGTTAAGGCACTCAAAAATTTCACAGGCAGCTAAGCAACAGATGATCAACAGCATTTTTATACCTACTTTGTGTTACCAGAGCCAAACATGGACATTGAGCAAAGCGCAGTCACAAAAATAACTACATGTGAAATGTGTTGCCTGCGAAAAGTTACCAACAACACAAGAAAAGACAATCACCAACATCAGCATAAGAAAGAAAGTTGGCACAAAACCGTGCTTGAATTACATAAACAAAGAATGAAGTGGTTTGGCCACTTAATAAGAATGCATCCAAACTCCAAAGTATACAGAGTCTTCTACAACAGAACATCGGGAAAGAAGGCAAGAGGAAGACCACGGAAAAGATGGTTAGATGGCGTAGCAGAATCCTGTGAAAGAGCAAAGATAACAATCACACAAGCCACCAGAACAGCGCAAGACAAAAACAGAAAACCACGACACTGGGCAAAACAACCCGGTAGCAGTGTGACGACAAAAGAAGAAGAAACATATATGTTCATCAGCCGCTCATTTTATTTTGAATTTCCAGAAATTTTTCACGTCAAAACCACACTAAGTCAATTCAAACACATGGGGGCAGACATTTGGGATGGCCAACTATGAGGCGTGACCACGATTGGTTGGTTATTTTTAGTTTGTGACACATTTTTTCACGTACTAGGTAAAGTACCAAAACTTAGATAATGTGGTATAGTGTAGTTTTGGAAATTACCGAAAAATCGGTACAGCGGTCTGGTAGGGTTTTGGAAAGCAAGCCTTTGAGCAAAAAAAAAAAAAAATCAGAAGCGCCATACAAGGCTCTCTGACTATGCTTGAATTCAAAGCGAGCGAATGCAATAAGAATTCCAGACAAAAAAAAAATGGTATTTTGAATTACATTTTTAAAATTCACCTGCAAATTTTGTACACTTTCTTTTTCTCACACAATAAAACAAAATGTTCCATTAAGATTGCTATATTTGTGGCACAATTATTTTACTTCTTCAACATATCCAGCGGCACTTGGGCTCTGACACTTCGTCCAATGCTATGTGGTGGTATCTGTATATACTTGAAAATCTCCCTGACGTGTGCACAGTTGGCGCTCTGAAATATGTAACGCTTTCAACTATCTTTAAAACAGTATACTGGATATCTTGTGTTATACCTACTGCAAACACAAACCCTTGTGTTACAAAACGTTGCAGGTCAAATCCATGTAACATACATGGTATTGAATGAGTTAAGCAATCAAAGCATTTTCTTAATTTTGTACTGAAAGCAGTGAGAAAAAATGGTTAGTTATAAATGCATACAATGTATTTTGTTTTATAAACAAACCTGATCTGTGAGATGTTTCATGAGACTGAGGCGTCATGGACTCTTGTTTCCTGAGAAAGATAAGCATATGATAATTGTCAGATTTCATGTAATACATCAGCAATACAATGTTGTTTCTTGTATAAACTTCATTGCTGTTTGTAGTGTATACAGTGGTCTGTATAGTTTTCTCTCCAGTGTTGTGTCACTAGACCAGTGAGTTTGCTTTAGCATATCATATTTGAGTCAGTCTTGAAGTTTGTGCTCTGCTGTTTAGGGTACATGTATACATGATCGAGTTGTCAATCTTAAATTATCGTCCTTCCTTCTGTTTGCCTATTGTAGCTCACACAAAGGTCTGTGTAGTTTTCTGTCAACTGTTGTTTTATTAGGCCAGTGAGTTTCCCCTGTATATCATATTCAGGGCAGTCTTGAAGTATGTGCTCAGCAGTTTGATGTGCCTGTCCAGATAGCTGAATTGTCAATCTTAAATTTTGTATACATGTGCTGCGGAGTCAACTGTGTCCTGTTCTGAGGCGCAGGATGACAACTTTTCTAATCTTTTTATAATATAGTAGTCATCTTGTGTTGGTATTGGAATCTTAAATTTTATATAGATGTGGTTGTAGAGTTGATGGTGTCCTGTTCTGAGGCGCAGACTGTTCTAATCTGCTTATATTTTGGTACTGGTATTTTTCTTATTGATTTTATCGTCCTTTTTGTTGACAGTGCATACATATTGGCCAATACAACACACCTTTGCAAAGATGAGCTACTGGTAAGATTGTACAAACAGAAAACAGACACCATTGATAGTACCACATCTACCAAATTATACTGTAGCTTGGTGTAAGATGTAATTGGTCATTGGAGAGACCATTAAGTCTAATAAAATAGTGCAGACTAAATTCAGTTGGAAAACTTATTAAATATGTTAAACAGTTACAGTTAAAAAGTGAAGGTGCAAATTTTTAATTAAGCAAAATAATTATATTCAAATTATATATAATAAGAAATTAAATTATTATTATAAAATATCTGTGCTGCTTGCTGTATGGCTCAGAAACGTGGCGAGACATCAAGTTAAATACAAATAAGATTTATACCTTTGGCAACAGATGTCTTCGGCAGATTCTCAGACTGAGATGGTATGATAGAGTTACAAACACAAACCTGTGGATAAGAACCAGACCGGAGCGCATGAAGACCCATGTGAAGAGGAGAAAATGGTGATGCGATGGGCACACCCCATGGAGACAGTCAAGTGTCACTAGATAAGCACTTGAGTGGAATCCACAAGGACAACGAAAAAGAGGATGCCCTGAACATATCTGGAGACAGTCTTCTTGAGGAACTGAAGAGTGAACAACTGTCCTAGGAGACCATAAAGAGGACAGCCAGAGACTGAAAAGAGTGGTGAACAATTGTAGAAGCTCTATGATCCACAGAGAGTGGAGGAATAAGTGTTGTGTTTCATTTTTGAATTTCTTTACTTGTAAACTTTTTTGTGCATACAACTTAGATGGCATTAACAACATGTAGGTTCACAGAATAGTACCTCATGCATTTAACTGTAAATTGTACTTAAATCACAATACTCATCAATTGTATGGAATTCAGTAGAGACCTTTTTCTGAAGTGTTGCGGGTTAAATGATATTTTCAGTAAGTGATTAAGCCACTGGTACATTTACACATAAAAAGTAGCTGTCGTTCTGTGCTAGTCTCGGAAGTAGGTCTACAGCTGTAGTTTGCAAGTTTAGAAAGATTCCTCACCATCAACTGCATGTGTAGTTAGGGTAGTGGTTCCTCTTATGGATTTGTTTTAAACTAACAACCAATTTTTTAATGTAAAAGAATTGTGAAACTTAAAAATAAAATTTTTAGAGCACAAGACATACTTGTTGCTAGGTATTAATTACTTTAGTTATCCATGTATACCCTTGTTTTCCATATAAAAAATGTGAATTGTGCATGGTTACATGCAAATGTGGTTACATATTACAGTTGAGTGTTGTTGATAAATAATTTCTGAACAGATAAATTATACACCTTTTTCCCTTTACTTTAAAATTTAACAGCTGTGAAAGATATACAGAGAATGATACTTACCCTGAAGACCTTCCTTTACGAGTTGAGACAGTTTGTATGTTCTGCAAGAAAGAAAGGTAGTTCACAAATGAATGGCACATACTACACAAAAACATGGCATTTAAATTTTAACATTTCTGTACATTTAAGCATCTGTGGTAATTGCAAAGAGCAAAATACGTATAGATAAATAAAGATACAATCACCAATTAACAATGCTTTTTGAGTACCGTAACCCATCACTACTAAACCTTTTTTGACATCAGTGAAACAGAGGGTTGCAACTATCGCTCACCAAATTCTATTCTCAGCTGTCTCTTAAGATTTGCCAACAAGGCTCCGATCACCCTGATGTTCTCCTCTACAGATCACTTGCATTACTCTTTGCAATGTTCGTAAATCCATATTTGTTTTGTGACTAATGGCCATATGAAGTAAGGTATTCAACATCAGATGTCCATAAGTAGAAGAGAAATCTGCCTTTTGGGTGTAATATTCTTGCTCATGTGACATGTCTCAGAGTCAAAGAGAAGGACAGGTTTTACATTTATATTGAAAAAGTCTTAAATTCATTTCCCAAAGAGAAAGTTGTTAATCCCATATAGGCCGAAGACAATTTCAAACAAATATGGCTTTACAAATGTTAGCATTAACATTTTGGCGTGTCTCTCTTTAATTGCTAACACTGTACAAATACATAAATTGTGTATGTCTTCAATTATTTATTACTAATCCCATTGGGATTATTTTGTTTGTTGCTTAAGGGGATTCGGGTCTTGAAAATCAAGAATCTATTTTCGTTGTTTTCATATTAATATAAAATTTGTATAAGCATTTTGAAAGAGTATGACTTAGAATAGTAGAAAAAATTAGTAAAAAAAATGTCAAAGTGTTGCCATGGAAACAATACAAAATGGCCGCTAAAAACAAAATTTCAAATCCCTAAGGCTCTGAATCTAATGAATGTAAATGAATTCTGTTTTCACTCTAAAGTGCGCAATTGTAATATCTAAAATATTACACATGATTTTTAGGATATATTAAATATTTAATTTTTATAAATTTTTGGGTAAAAATTCCCTCAAAATGTGGTCAAAAAAGCTGTTTTTGGAGGGTGTGTTTACACAAAATTCATAAAAAATGTAATATTTAATATATCCTAAAAGGATCAGTAATTTTGTAGATATTACAATTGCGCACCTTAGAGTGAAAACAGAATTCATTTATATTCATTAACTTCAGAGCCTTAGGGATTTGAAATTTTGTGCTTAGCGGCCATTTTGTATTGTTTCCATGGCAATGCGTTGACTTTTTTTTTTTTTACGAATTTTTTTCTACTATTCTAAGTCATAATCTTTCAAAATTGTTATACAAATTCTACATTAATACCAAAGCAAAGAAAATAGTTTCCAGACCAGAGTCCCCCCTTAATCTTCTTCTTCAGCGATCTCTAGTGTTGCTTAATTTTATTTTTCTTTGTTTTGCTCACATTTATTTCTAGTTTGGTTTTAGATGCTTCTGCTGTTAGCCAAAGAGACTACCCTGTAAATTTCCTACTTGCCCTATTATTATCTACAGGGTGTTACTATCTACAAGATAAAAATAGGCTGTCAAGGGAGCCAATCCGGCATATATTTATAAAAATTAGAAGGTTCAGTCATGACATAGTATAGGTCAAGTAAGCGAGTCTTTGTAATGGTGTGTAATTATGATGCAAGAAGGGGCGATGAACCAATGTGATGTAGGACAAGCTAGTCAGAACTGAACTGGTTTAAATAGTAAATAGACAAAACGCAATGCGTAACTGACAACTTTTGATTTGTCAATTGGGCTACACCCTGTAGTCCATCTTTACTTCCCATTGTTTCACATCTGAGGTTCAGTTGACTTGGGAGCCGAACGATCTGACAAAATTAGTCTCACTGTGGAATATTTCTTGGCATCACATGCACTAACCACTACACTATGTCTAGAAACAAACAAAAGCATATTTTATTACACCTATTTCAAACTAATTTCTACTTACCACAGGCGTCTTGAACAAGATTTCCACACCAGTTGGACTGACAGGAAGACCGTTAGTCTTTGGTGTAGAAAAAAGACGGCTAACCCCTGTTGGACTGACATCACCTGCTAATTTTTTGGGCGTCTTCATTACTCTACGCATACCAAATGGGCTGACTCTACTGGATGAGCCGGAAGGCACAAAAAGCTCTTTCACTCCTGTAAAATCTGCCTCTTCTTGGCCTTTCTTAAGGAAGAGTTCTCTTACACCAATGAGACATACACTTTTTCTTACTCCAAGACTTCTTTTCTTATCCGACAGAGGAGATACAAACATTTCATTTGGACCATTTGGAGTATCTGGAATGTCTGCATACAAGGCACTCTCATTGAGAACTGATTTGTCTTGTTCTACGAACATTTCAGCAAGGCCTGTGAAGCTTGTATTTCCTACAGATTTTCGTGATGTCTTGCTCTGTAACAAGAATTTGTATAATTCAATTACAATCAACATACTCAATAACAAAAACAATTATGTTGATTATTCATTCAAAAAGCAAATGCTGTAACCTACCATCTAGCCCCATTGTTAGGGCACACTAAAATCTTGACTGCTAAACAACAGATGATCAACATAATTTTCATGCCTACTTTGTTACCAGAGGCAAGTATGGACAATGCGCAAAGCACAGTCACAAAAAATTACATGTGAAATGCGACGCCTACGAAAAGTTACAAACACCTAAAAAGACAATAGTCAACAACATCAGCATAATAAAGTTGGAAGAGAACCTTCCCTGAATTGCACAAAATGAAGTGGTTCTGCCACTTAACTCTTAGTGGACCAAGCGCCACGCTAAGTGGCGTTTGGTTATCAAAACGTGAAAGCGCTTGTAAAACGTGACTTTTGCCCTGGTCCACTAAGAGTTAATAAGAATGCAACCAAACTCCACAGTATAGAGTCCTCTCTCTCTCTCGTTCTTTTACGGCCATTTTAATAATTATAATTGTGATATATAAATAGCCTAACACCAAGAACGGGCATGATACGTTCACATCTTCAGTACCAATTGGAGCTCTATTACTTGTCCTTCGGCGACGTGCCCGATTTCAACCAGCGTTTACTGGGTTCGCTCTCCATCAGCCTTTGACTGTCCCCAGCAGACCTAAGACGACCTACCCACTCGGGCGGTTACCGACGCTCAAATTTGGGGTGTGAAGAATAGAACCACTATTACCTGCCACATGTCGTAAGAGGCGACTAAGGAGGTTTGGCTTAAATCGGATGCACATGTCCTAAACGTGTAGAAGTCTATGCATTTAGAGGTCTACCAAACCAATGTGCAACGTATACACGTTCTTGGCAAAGATCAACCATATCACAAAGAGTGAGTAAAATTGGTTGTAAAGAACGAACACGAAGAAGATGTAATTCCTTTTCAAATTAAGTTTGTGAAATTCTCAAACAGGAAATTACTGGACACTATTATGAAATAGTAATCAACTCTCGATTATCTGGGTAACTGCAGCAGACAGACCATGAATAGTCTGATAACACAACTGAAATTAAAATCGTGGCATATCCTTTACAGAACTTATCCATCACCACAGTAAGCGAGTCATCGATTTTCTAGGCACCACTTATATGTTCAGTCGTTTACCATTGCTTTCTGAAAGGGGAGGTCTATTTTTATTGTCCGTAAAAATCCAAGGGAACTAATTTGCTTCCAAACTTGCCAGCGGTGGAGTTTGTACCAGGCACGCTTGGGTTATGATCGAACTCACTACCACTTAAGCTACAGACACTCCTGCTAACACAAATACTATAACAAAACTGAGGTTGACAATGTGATTTCAAATATTTTATGGTAAAACTAAGATGATTCTAATGCAGAGATACTAACAAGAACAGCAGCATTGACTCTCTTCTTCTTCTTTGCGTTCATTCTTTACGACCAATTTTAATCACTCTTTGTGATATGTTTGATCTTTGCCAAGAACGTGTATACGTTGCACATTGGTTTGTAGGCCCCTAAACGCTTAGACTTCTACACGTTTAGGACATGTGCATTCGATTTCAGCCAAACATCCTTAGTCGCCTCTTACGACATGCATGGCAGATAACAGTGGTTGTATTATTTACACCCCAAATTTGGGCCCCGGCAACCACTCGGGCGGCAGCATTGACTAAATCAAAACCAAATGAGAACATCATTCTGAAAAATCAAGCTAATGTTAAGTGAATGTACTTGTGAGATAACAAACTCTTAATACAGCTAACTATCTGTCTGATGCATAATTATAAAATGTATATGAAAATGCATTTTATATTAAAGGTAAAATCACATACCATAGATACTTTTCTCCCTTTACGTGGCAGAACCTTTGGAGTTTTTGGCCGTCCCAACACTTTTTTACCCACAATAATAGTAACTGGTGAATCTGCATGACCAGTTGTTGGTGCTAGGGCTCTAGCTAAAGCTCTTGGAGTTTTTGGTGTCTTTTGACCCCTCTTTAGAAAAAAAAATAATTCAGATATCACAGTTATAGAATCATTGTTTTCAGATGTACATTAGAGTTGGTACAATAATCAAGAACCCAATACCCTTCGCAGGAAACTATCAAACTCATGGTATACGATTTGTCTAACTTAATGTTTACGGATTGGGCATCAGCATCACGTTACAGTCATGCCAGAGATCACCAGGGTTAAATCCGCTTGCCGCCCACGTGGTGACAGGGCCCACAAGGGAAGCACAGAATAGCACCACTGCGACCTACAAGGCGACTGGTGTAGGACCTGGGAAAGCTACCCAAGTAAATAAAAACATAGCAGAAATCGGATGTGCTGGCCTACTTGTAGATACATAACTGGCACAGCGTACAATCGCTCTTAGGTTCAAATCGCATACAAATCACAGAGTGGTTAACAAGGGGTTGATATGGAGTGTTCAAAGAAGAAATCCGCTGGCACACTAGATGAATATATCTGAGCTACTGATAGCTAACTGGCTGGTCTTTCCAGTGTGGTTGATCCTAGCAAATCTTGTTAGTGACTGTTGCATCCATGTTCATGGCATATCTCTGGAATGAGAGAATTCATACCAGACAACATCCCTGAGCAACAGCTGTCAAAGTATCCTACCTCTGACGGATACTGTCAGCCTGGTTGATCCTGCAAATTGTCAGTGTCTGTCATTTCTGTATTCTCCACAAGAAAACAAAACAGACAACTCTTGGTGGAAAAAAAATTGTCTGTGTACACATAAATAACGGAGCAGATTGTTCTTTATCCAGAAGTCTGATAAACAGCTCAAAGCAACGATAGGGGGAGACTCACAATTTACAAAAGAATGCATACAACAAGTATTCCAGTAGTCTGTGATTCCTTATCTAGAGCACATGCTCACAAAGAATGACTCAGTGCTGGGGCTTGCAATATAGCCTGCTTCTATCAAGATACTGTGGCTACTCTGTACACAGGATATGATAGAGACTTCAAACTAGCAAATCTGAACAAATGCATGCTGAAACAGGATGGATGCTAGACCAAAAGGTGCAAATATCAGCTTGACTGCAAACAGCAGCACAACACTCAAATAACAAAGAAATGTACTTCAAATTGTTGGCCACATATTTGATGGGTTCATTTTGCTAGTATCATTTCATTGTTTTCAATAATTTTATAAAAGTCTCTGGTCATAAAACTGACTACTATGATGTGTTTTGCAGTGATACATTGTGTCTATTTTGTACTCCACCATTAAGTTTTGTTGTAGTCTATTCGATTCAAGACAGAAACACTGATATTAACAAAAAACAAGCCCTATGTGATATAAGGTAAATTCTTTATTCTTATGCTCCATATTGACCACTTGTTAACCACTCTGAGTGATTGCTCCTTGTGCCAGTTATGCGCCTACAAGTAAGCCAACACATCCAATTTCTATGATGCTTTTTATTTACTAGGTAGCTTCCTAGGTGCTACATCAGTCGCCTCTTACGACATACCTTTTAGGTTGCAGTGGTACTATTCTTTGCTTCTCTTCGGGTCCCGCACCACACTGGCGATAATATAAACGGCAAATAAAAGAATACATCAACTTTAAGCCTGCAGAAAGCAGTGTGCATGTGTGGCACTTGCTTGAGTACCCCATTGAACTAGTGATATTTGCAGATGGGATCATTGTTCCTAATGATCAGCAAAACTAGAGTGTCTCTAGGAGGGGACAGACAAAAGAATGACCATCCAGTTCTCAAACCTGGGGGGCAGTGCAAACAGATCTTTATAAGATGAAATTAAATTTTTACAGACACTTAAAAGGTAAATAAACAAGTGCTCTTTGTGTCCAGCGTTTCTTACAACAGAATTCCACTATTGGAATGAGCAGTGTGGGCCATAGTCAAAAGAAAGCTCATGTTGGAAGATAAGTCTGCTGGACATCAGTACCAAAATATGCACACTTGAAGACAAAATTCATGGAATAGTGTGCTGAAGACTGTAAAAGAGAGAGGAGCATAGAGAGTCATTGTACAAGTTCAGTATGCCATCGTAAATGACGAAATTTAACTTCTCTTCCACCATTTACTTCTTGGAGAGGGGGTCTCTGATAGGTTTAGTGATCTTGTGTGTGCTTGTTCTAATGCACTTTGTAAGCTGTTATTCTGAGATTTAACTAATCTAATATAAATGCGCAACTAATTACAGTACACATTCAAATGAAAAAGCATACCTTAATCTGAAATGGTGATTGTTTTTTTGTAACTGCTCCTGCTCCTCTGGTAGGAAGTCCAATTTTTTTAGCAGCAGCTGTCTTCTGAGCTCCAAACTTGACAATATCTGACCATGTTTTCTTGTATGGTGTCTTTCTAGCAGAGTTTACTGCAGGCTTTGTTATAGATTTTGGCACTCCTGCTTTAACAGCTGAAAACTTAGGGGTGATGCCATGAATAGCTCTGAGAGCTACTACTTTATTGAAATCTTGTGGTGGAGATATAATCTTTTCAGCAGGGCTACTCATCTGCCTAGCTAGAGTAGTTTTTGCTGATGGAGGTCTTCCTACAGGACGTTTTGTCTTTGGAGAATTCAGAGTGCCACTTGCTGGTGAACTGAATGAACGTGGAGTTTTAGGAATCACTGCTTTTATTGAGTGTGCTTCATCAAAGAATATCTTAGGACTACGGCTGCGTTTTCCAGAGAAGATTGGTCTCGGAGTATGAACAGGTTTAGCAAGTTTTTGAGGCACAGGTGTAGCATTATTATTGTTATAGTTTGCAGATGATGAACTTTGCTTAGAAGTTGATGGTGTATTGAACAATAGTGAAACATCTGAAAGGCAGATATCGTCCGATGACTTTGTTTTTGGAGTTTTCCAAAGTCGCTTCAAGCCTGTTGGGCTGCTGACAGGATGATCAGTAATCTTAATTTGTGATGGCTTAACACTTTTAATTGCAGTCGGACTAGCAGTAATTATCTGGGAATTGCTATGTTCAGAAATTGTAATTTTTCCTCGAGTTGCAGATGTGAGGACTCCTGGAGATCTAGCATATGTCTGCTTGGGTGTCCTGAACATTCTTTTTATACCAGTAGGTGATGTAATCTTTGCGCTATGCGTTTTGGGTGATCTTCCCTTAAAAACATTAGCTGAATTCTGCTCTTCCATATGTTTTCCTTTAACGATTGATCTTGGGGTGACTTGAGAAAACAAGTCTTGAGACTGTGCCTGCGGAGTGGTTGAAAGAGATAAATCATCAATTCCTGCCACTTTGCCAGAATGTGAGACCGTGGAAAGTGAAGTGATCATTCTAAATGGTGTTCTCTCATTCGTTTCCAAAAATGGTGTTGAAAGAATCACATTTTCTGAGACTGATAAGTTTACTGCTGATCTAAAGACTTTCTGAGGTGATAAACTTGCACTTGATCTAGATGGTGTTGTTTTTTTAGGAGAGGAATGCAATCTTCTCGATGTTGACAATTTTTTAGAAGAGGAACTTGATCTTCTGGGCGTAGATTTCTTAGACAAGGAACTCGATCTGTCTTTTGCAGACTTTTGAGGAGAGGAACTTTTGGGTGTTTCAGACTTTTGAGGCGAGAGACTTGATCTTCGGGGTGTTGAAGTATTTTTAGGGGATGAAACTGATCTTCTAGGTGTTGAAGACTTTTCAGGAGATGAGCTTGATCTTCTGGGTGTACTAGATTTTTTAGAAGAGCTTGATCTTCTGGGTGTTGCAGACTTTTGAGAAGATGAACTTGATCTTCTGAGTGTTGTAGACTTTTCAGGAAAAGAGCTTGATTTTCTAGGTGTTGTAGACTTTTGAGGAGATGAGCTTGATCTTCTGGGTGTAGTAGTTTTTTCAGGAGATGAGCTGGATTTTCTTGGTTTAGTAGATTTTTCAGGAGAAGAGCTTAAACTTCTGGGTGTTGTAGACTTTTCAGGTGAAGAGCTTGATCTTCTGGGGGTTGACTTTTTAGTAGAGAGGCTTAATCTTTTAGGTGTAGCAGATTTTTTAAGAGAAGAACGTGACCTTCTGGGTGTTGCATACTTTTGAGGAGAAGTACTTGATCTTCTAGGTGTTGCAGACTTTTTAGGAGAGGTACTTGATCTTCTGAGTGTTGCAATAATGTTGGGTGAAATTGATCTGGGTGTGGCAGGTTTTTGAGGAGAGGAGACTCTTCTGGGTGTTGCAGACTTTTGAGGAGAGGGAATTAATGTTTCAGGTGTTACAGAAATTTTAGATGGTGAAATTGAATTTGGTGTGGTAGATTGTTTAGGGGAAATTGATTTTCTTGGAGTGGGAGTTTTTTTAGGTGAAATTGATTTTCTTGAAGTGGGAGATTTTTTAGGAGAGGAACTTGATCTCATAGGTGTTGAAGATTTTTTAGCAGAAATAATAAATCTGCTTGGCGTTGAAGATTCTTGAGGAAAGGAACTTGATCTTCTAGGCGTTGAAGACTTTTGAGGAGATGGAATTGATTTTTTGGGTGTTGGGGACTTTTTAGAAGGTGAAAGTGATCTTCTGGGTGTTGAAGATGTTTTAGGGGATGAGTTTCTTGGTGTTGAAGACTTTTTAAGAGGTGAAATTGATCTTCTTGGCGAGTTATAATTTTGAGACACTAATGTCTGAAGTGAAGGGCTGGATGATGTGTTATTTGATGATGAAGAAATTTCTAGCTCGGGCACTGAAGATTTCATCTTGGAAAATGAAACTTCTGGAATTTCATCAGAACCACCACTGACGTAAGCTAGCTTCTCATCTGAAATTATTAGAGTTGTACTAACAGTGGGTGTTTCAGTCATCGTGCTATACTTGTTAGATGGTGAAGATTTTACTACAGCTTTCTCAGGTGTGATTTTCTTTTCTGCAGTGGCCTTAGGGGTTGATCTCAGAGATAAAGATAGGATCTGAAGTCTAGATCTAGGAGACAGTACTTTTGTTGATGCAGCAATCTCCGTTATAGGTGAAGATGTAGAAGTGCTTATACATGTTTCTTCAGCGAAAGATGCTGCTTTCACAGGGGTATTTAATGGTGAATTTATTTTGGCAGGTGATGTACCAGTTGGAGTTGCATTCTTAATCCTCTGAGATTTACTTTTCAGCAATGATCTTCTTTCTTGACGATGCATTCTGCCAGGAGTTGCACCCTTTTTAATTGGAGTCTTTGGAGGTAAGGACTGATCAAAGTGCTCTGGGCTAAGATTTGGCCCAAAAGACACTCTCTTCCGTTTTGCATCTAGCATTGCGAAGCTGGTTGATTTTCTTTTCGTACCAGTATGGGCAGTTGTAGTTGTCACATCTTCATTGATTAGAAAAAAACAACAACACATAATTAATGTAATGTAAACACAATCCTTTTTAGTTATTAAAAGGACATTTTCAATCTAATCAGACTGTGTAGATATGAAGTTTTATCATCCATACCAGAACTTCACTTACAGTGGATTCCATTTCAAAGTGGCATTGCAGGCAATGATAGTGCTGATGTATTGGCTAAGGATGGCGGTGCCAAAGAGCAATTTTACCAACCCATGTCTTTTCAGGTCAAAACCCTCATAAATAGAAAATCTGCAGTAGACTGGTAGACAAAATCTGGATATGATTATGGAATAGACTTCCTCAAAGACCTAAGCAGAACAGGCCATTATATTTCAACTACATGCCGGACACTGCAGACTCAACACTTACATAGACTAGGAATAATTCAACAGCTCTCTGCCAGTGTCAACAGGCGGAACAGACACCGGAGCATGACCTGCAAGACTGTCCACTCCTGTGTGAGCTGAGAAACAGCAAGTGGCCTCATCCAGTTGACCTAAAAACTAAGCTTTTGGGAAACCTGACTGCCCGTTTGTGGTCCACAGTAAACTAAGCGCATGACCAGAGATCACTGAAGAAGATCACCCATACATCTGGGAAAAGTAGATATTCAATTAATCATCTCCAAACTTTTATATCAATAGATAGTTTTTATCACTATGCAATATTACTGTGCTACCCGCCGAGTGGTTACAGGGGCCCAAATTTGGGGTGTAAAGAATAGAACCACTGTTACCTGCCATGCATGTCGTAAGAGGCAATTAAGGAGGTTTGGCTGAAATCGGATGTGCATGTCCTAAACGTGTAGAAGTCTATGTGTTTAGGGGCCTACCAAACCAATGTATACATGTTCTTGTCAAAGATCAAACATATCACAAAGAGTGATTAAAATTGGTCGTAAGGAATGAACACGAAAAAGAAGAAGATTGTACTATCAACTGATAAAAGATTTTACCTTGTCGTTGCTCTGTGTTAGGTATCGCTTTAGAGTCCTCTTCTGTTTCAAACACTGGCAATGTACGTCGTCTTAGGTCAGTTATGCTCTTCCGAAGATTGGATGGGGTCTTAGAGTAAGGACTACTTGAATTTCTCTGCAATACATATCACATGATTACTTACATATATCTTTGATTGATTGACTGGACTATCATCATTGCACTTTGGTCAATAACTATGTGTGCTACGATATCTTTCTTACACAGGTAGATCTCAGCAGCAGTCCACAAACTCTATTTCATCAGCAAGGGTTCCAAATATAATCTTAGAAGATGATGGAAATTGAGGTCGAATTTTA
The DNA here is from genome assembly GCA_020796225.1 of Arion vulgaris. Taxonomy (NCBI): domain Eukaryota; kingdom Metazoa; phylum Mollusca; class Gastropoda; order Stylommatophora; family Arionidae; genus Arion; species Arion vulgaris. The sequence goes on along the minus strand of CM036756.1, from coordinate 41,528,857 downwards.
ATAAATAAATTTTTCAATGAATTTTGCCAGGACAGTGACTGCAGCGTACTCTTAACAATGTTCAACTGTCACTGGTTCTTTTATTTGCTCAACTTGAAACAATGCACCTCCATTTTATCATCCTCCTCCGATAGGACTAGAAATGTCATCCCACCTACATTGAGATCAGGGATTGCAAATGTTCCACATGGGAAATGAACCAAGAACCTTTGGAATGAGAAGGTCACCTTAATGCCACAGAGACCCCACGCATATTTCTTCTGTGCCAGGTTTTTTTAAATAGTATTCTTGGCTAACTTCCTGTCCTTATATCTCCTTATCCACAGATCTATAATTATTTCAACACCAGTCCTTGTCAGTTTCTATAATTTCTCCTGCGTGCTAGTAATTGATTGTGATAGATAAGTGGTTTTCCAACAAGTGGGTCACAAAGTGTTTTTTTAGGTGACTTGGGAGGGATGTGTGTGGTCGCTGTTATTTTTATAGAAAAATTCACAAACGTTTTCAACACTCTGTAGCTACACTGCAATATTCGACTAATGTTTACAACACTGCGAGATCTGGTCAATGAAAGAAGGAGAAATAAGGTTCACAGTAGCCACATTAGCTTTAAAGTCATGCTATCAGAAAAAGCTATAGAACATGCTTCTTTCCAATGACTTCAAATCCAGACTTGCACAGAACATGAATTTCTTTTACTAACACTTATTTAAGATACCTACCAACAATAGAATGTTCTGGGTGCACTTTCACTCAATGCAGAGACACCTAATTGACTATAGTATCATCATCATCATCATTATTATCAAATAGCTTGTCCCGATCAGAAATTTACCACCTTCCTTCTGAATTTCTCTGGTGGTCTTCCTCTTCTCTTTACCGGGATGCCTTCTTCCATGATGGTTTTCTTCAGCCCCTCGTTTCTCTTTATATGTCCAAAATACTTAGATTTTCTCTTTTTTTTTTGTAGCACCAGCTAGGTTTCTTTGATTTTGAGTTATTTCTGGATAGATCTATTTGTTCTCTTCTCTCTCCATGATATAGAGGACTCTTCTGTAACTTAAATTCAAAAGCAGATACATGCTTGCCAGATGTCCATGTTTCACACCCATACATTGCCACTGGGAATATGTATGCTCTTAGTATTCTTAGCTTTGTTTTCACGTTAGTCCATGTTTATAGTTGTTCATTTTTTTTGTAATGCCATGTTTGTACTTTTAATTTCCATCATCCCATTTCCATCTGTTGTTAGCAAATTGACTATATAAGTGTTAGAAACAGAGACTGGCAAGTTGTATGGATGACATGATTAAGTCCAATTGCGATATTGAATGCTGGACCGATTGTCTCATTGCATCTAACTTTTAAGTCATATCTACAACAACACATCAACAGACTCCAGTTAGCATGTAACGAATACAACATGAGAATAAACACCGACAAAACAGAAGTAATGACATTCGCCAGAGAAGAAAGCACTATCAATATCTCCATCGATAATCGCCTATTAAATCAAGTAAAAGATTTCACATACCTGGGGAGCATTTTTCAGCAAATGGAAGAATAACTAATGAAATTCAACACAGATGCAACAAAGCAAATCAAATGATAGGGCAAATGGCGCCAATTTTAAGATGCAAACACGTCACCATGAACACAAAAAGAGCAATGTTCAACACAATATTTCTCACATTATGTTACCAGTGCCAAACCTGGACGCTGATAACAAACGATAGAAGAAAACTAGTCACAACAGAGATGAAGTGTCTACGCAGAATGCTGGGTGTAACAAGAAGAGACCGGTTGAGAAATGAAGACATCAGGAAAAAAGTGGGTACAACATCAGTACTAGACTTCATCAAGAAATAACAAATTAAATGGTTCGGCCACGTAAGCAGATTACCACCAGACAGTGCACCCCAAAGAGCAATGCTGCTCCGATACAATGGGTACAAAGCAAAAGGCCTGCCACGCAAAGATGGACCTCAGAGATAACAGAGGCGACGAAAGAGACTATCTACGAAGCGCATACTAGGGCCCGTTTTTGAAATCTCTTCCTGACCTGACGCTGTGAGGCATACAGGATTCGAGAAAGAAGAAGAATCTAAACAGTCAAAAGTAAAATTGGGAAGAAAACTTACAAACTGGAGAATATTACCAGACTACCCAAAAAAAACCACAATGGCTTATGCCGATACCGTTAAAGATTTGTCTTCAATATATCTTGTTAGGAAGTGCACAGTGTGGAAACAGTGTGGATAACACTTAGGGAGCATAACTATAGCACTGCTAGAGATCTTGGGTCCCACCACAAAGTAAACAAAATGACTGGTTTGATGAGCACATACAAAAATGACTTGACATAAATCTTAACAATGTCTGCCTGAATGATCCAAAGCCTATATCAAAGAATCGTTTAACAACATGCACAGAACTGTCCTATTGAAACTGTGCCAGAATTCATGACTGAGTAAAATAGCAGATGAGATTCATGGTAAAGCGCAGTCACAGCACTGAAAACTTTCACAATGCACTTAAGGTTGTTTAAGGTCCCCAGCATCAGGTTCATTTCTCTCCTCTCCAGTCCAGAAAATTGGCAGGTCTACAGACCCTACTGTCTAAACTGTCCAAGCAGCGCAGGATTGTCGTGCAGTGGATACCCTCTCACTGTGGAATACCAGGAAATGAAACAGCAGACAGACTGGCCAAGGAAGGTGCTGCAGGAGAGCAGCCAAATGTGCCAGTTACCTACCACCAAAAGAAAAGGAGGATTAAATCAATCAGAAAGCCACAAATACCAACACAAGACGATATATCTGGAACAAGTTCTCATTCTGCGCCTTAGAACAGGACACACTCGACTCGACAGCAAAATGTATACAAAATTCAAGATTGGCAATTCAGCCATGTGTACATGCCCACCAGACCACATACTTCAAGACTGCCTCGAATATACAGAGGCAAACTCGCTGGCCTAACACAACAACACTCGAGAGAAAACTACTTTGACCTCTGTGTGAGCTACAAAAGACAGTGAGTTTATACAAGAGACAACATTGAATATATAGACAACATCTCAAGTGAACAAAAGGAAGGATTTCCCTCCTCAGTGAAAATTGGAACACACGCCTGTGAGTTGCCGAGGCTCACAAGGGGAGCAAAGAATAGTAACACTGATACATACAAAGCACCTTGTAAGAGGCGACTTAGGTAGGGGCCTAGGGAAGCTAATCTATTAAATAAAAAGCGTAGCAGAAATCAGATGAGCTGGCCTACTTGTAAGTGCATAACTGGAACAACACACAATCGCTCTTAGTTTCGGATCACATACAGACCACAAAGAGCGATTTAACAAATGGTTGATATGGAGCGTTCAAAGAATAACGGAACACACTCAAAATTGAAACACACTGCATTTTCTCAGATGATTATGTGACAAAGTTGATATACTCTTTATGTACTGAAATTTAAAGTTTCATATTTACGTTTGCTTCTATATTTGATCACTACACATTTGAAAGTCTAACCAAGTCACAGCTTTAATAAATGTTTTATTAGAACTAGACTGAGTTGAGAAAGAAGGAAAATAATAATATTGTTCTATTATAAAGTGTCTGGCGGAAAGGAAAATAACGCTCACCAGCTAATATTTCAGAACCTTGTTATTTTAAAACAAGACAGTATAACAGGGATTACCTGTCTATTGGTCGGTGACTTTGAGGAAGCATCCCCAGTTGATCCTTTAGATACAACTCTGGAAGGAGTTACCAGAGCTGGACAAGCATTTTTTTTCTGAGAATTAGGAATATTTAAAACACTTGGTGTAAAAGATGCTCGGTAGAATGCAGCCGGAGACAAGCCAAACAGGAAATCAGGTGAGGCACCTTTGTTAGATGACACATCTGAGCTACGTAATGGAGTTTTGTGTCTATCACTTGCCTCTGTAGCAGCTACTTGTTCGCCTGCAATATTCTTCTTGCCAGAATTAGCTGCAGATGCACTTTGTGGTACATTGTCTGTCCTTGGGCTGAGAGGTGACACCGGAGATAAATGACCTGATGCTTTGGGATCTTTCTCTTCATTATCAGACGGACTAGCCTGTAATACAAAAAAGTACACCTTTTAACCCTAGCCATCAGTACCTTAAAAATCCATTCATCTGGGCTCCTGAACAAAAAACAGCACAAATCACATGGACATTAAAAATGAGATAATTTTATCTCCAATTTGAAGCGAAGTCCAAAAATGTTTTCGCTCCCGGTACTGTGACTTTATAAGTTATTACTTGATTTCTTGTTATTAACATACAGAACATGTCCGCTCACACAAAGTGACAGAATTTATTGTTGAGGAAAAGTTGAAATACTTCTAAAAGAAAAGGATGATTAAATCAATCAGAAAGCCACTAATACCAACACAAGATGACTAATATACTATGATACTGTTAGGTGAGGCAAACACAATTTTGAGTGGAAATTTGGGCGTACCTGTCCTTAGAGGCTTAACAAATCGCTATGTGCTCCCGTTCTCGGTGCAAACGACAAAGAGTGGTTAACTTGGTTGAAAAGAATTAACGTAAACAAACATGTAGGCCACACCTATGTGCATTTCCAGATATTGTTCAACAGCTTGCTCGGTTATTCTTTTAGAGTGACAATTTCAGGAATCTTCAGCCGTCTTTAAAATTATAAAAACACTAAACTTACAACCAATATTCATAATCATGTGTCCGCCTTCTTGCTAAACCAACTAGTAACACATGGGTTGAATTTGATATCACATTTGTGCACAATTTATCAACAGTCAAGAAATTTAATGAGGAGTTAGTTTCAGACATATAAAGCAGGAGGTCGGGAATGAAAAGTATACAATTCAGACCCATGTATCAGGATCTTGTGTTAAAACACACAAACTATCGTTACTGAGTGTAATACCACTTTTTAGGCGGTGTAGGACAGGAGTGGAATTTAATAGCCGCATGGTCAGTGCAGTTGCAGCGAAACTGTTCAGGTTAGGATGTTTTCTTTAACTCTTACAATACGCATACCAAAACTGCCATTTTACGCACTGTTTTTGAGGAACAAATTTTAAGGTGAAGGTGTCCTTACAGAATGTGTTAAAACTTTCTTACATTCAACAGCAGAGACAAACTGCATTCACCAAAATGTGCGCAACTGAAAGATCTATTACAAACACCCACTTGCTGTATTTGAATTTTTTAAATACACTTAAAAGCATTAAATGTATTTAAGAAATTAAAAAATTTTGAGGAAAGATGTGATCTAACTGGCGTGTTAAGCTTTCTAATGGTCCAAAGCTAAGAAACTACATCAATTCCTTAGAATATCCATTTCTACACAACATATTCAAGTTTCATCGATTTCTGTTCAAAGAATCTGATTATATGACTGTTTGACACGCCCCTTCTTCATTAGCAATACTTCTAATTTTATTTAAATTGCCAAAATATCTAATATAAAATCTGATTCCGAATGGTCACTACTACTGTTTGTTATTATCCTCACTAGAATCACCATTATTATCATTGTTAATCCATGAATAAATAAGTAGTGAGCCTTGAACTGCAGCAGTCGCTGTTGGCGATCATTACTAGCCATTATTGCAAACAGTTTTCTTGTTTACACTTACAATATGATTAAAATTTTTTTTAAATATCACTTCTAATATGAGGAAACAATGTTTTGGAGCGAACGGAAATCGAATGGAACAGGAAATGACTTTTGCACAGTGTATATACAAAAATAACACTCTATCGATATATTAACAACCGGTTAGAACCATATCGTACGTGAAGTGGGCTTTCCGTAAATTGGGAACTAACAATATGGTTTGCCAGGTGGCGTTTCGTATTCTAAGAGTTAAGCCGTCGACATAAAAAAACTGTGGCCTTACCGGGGATTGAACCCGGGTCTACCGCATAGGAGACATGCTCTAATCCATTCGACCAGACCCTCCAGTCTTGTGCTCATACGGTTAAATTATGTCCAAACATTTCATTAGGAAAACATACATTATAAAAATGTATCAATACAAATGGACAAATGTAAACATACAAAACCATCACAGGCTATTGCTGTGTTTGAGTCTCATAACACTCTCAATTCATCGCCCAAGTTCATTTTCCTTTATGTGGTACAACAAAATTACTTCTCAGCACTTTTTTTCCTCTTTGACAAACGAGACATTTGGTTTTCTAGTCACTGATGCTACATTAAGTCATTGAGGTCTTCAGTGACTATACTATGCTCATTGAGAATGTGCAGATATGTTTTTTTTAAACATTACTATTCATGATTATAAACATTTGGTGTGTGTCTAAGTCTGCTAAAGACCTATTGATTGATGTTTTGATTGCTTTGTGTGTCTGTTGCATTAAAACTATATTCTAACTATCTCCATATTCATATCAGTTTTTGCCATTCCATGGGCTTTAAGAAAATTTGAGATGTTCACTTTCATTTAATAGCTAGTCTGATCATATGAGCCATATCCACGACTACCGATAGCAAAGTCGATAACTCGCTTTGCTAGTAACCATGTGTCAGGTTAGATTCGTGGTTCAAGACCTCCGTCAGCCAAAAAACCTTTCACTGTGCACACATGGCAGGACTACAGGTTTCCTGATACTCTACTTGGGGATCTAAAGTACAAGTATCTCAGAAGTCGAAGTAAGGATAGCCTGAATGGCGAGGGGCACTAATGAAAGAAAAGCAAGCATTCAAGCAAAAATCAACCAGAGGTGTCATGCCCTCACTACGTCTGAATTCATAGTAGACGAACGAAGAAAACAAAATCCACAATGGTCTGAATATTTTTGCAAAGACAATCACTCTTACCTTGGATGGAGTTTTAGGGCTCTTTGTCTTTGGTGACTTATGTGGGTAGAATATTGAGTCTACTGGAAATTCAAATCGGAACTTGCGGTCAACAATAGTGATGATGTCACCATGAGACAAGGGTGTCAGTGTATCAGGCAGTACTTTGTCATTGACATGGGTCAAGCTTGTTGTGCTCATATTCTTAATAAACACCTGAAAGAAAATATAATTAAGTTTTATATGTTTTCTGCAAACAAACCTTGTTTCTAACATTCTGAGTCAACATATTTGAATTGTATATTAGTGTTTTCATTCACTTCTAGGCAACATGTTATAGACACCTAATCTTCTATGAACATATTATATTCGGTCTTTCTCTAGGCATTCTTTGATCTTACTTTAGTTACACAAAACATTCATGTCTTCCAAAACACTAGCAGGCACTTGGGCCACTTTTACAACTCACGATATCATACAAAAACAAATGGTCATGTACACCCAGACCTCTAAACATATACTTCAGGACTGTCAAGCTTACATACCCACGACAGGTCTGACCAGAGGATGCAGAGTTAAAGTAGGCTCTATGGTATAGGACTGCCACCATGATCTAAAATACTGTTCTTCTTCTCCGAACGCTCCATATCGACCACTTGTCAACCACTCTGTGTGATTTGTTTTTGATCGATGGTAGGTGTTGTACGTTGTGCCAGTTATGCGCCCACAAGTAGGCCAGTACATCAAATTTCTGCGCCGTTTTTTATTTACTAGGGTAGCATCCCTAGGGCCTACATCGGTCGCCTCTTATGACATGCATTGTAGGTTGCAGTGGTTTTATTATTTGCTTCCCTTGCGGGCCCCGGCACCACACGGACGTAAAATACTGTTGACTGTGCCATCCCTAGAAACAAAGCTGAGAATCTAGCATACAGATCTAAATGCAAAGACCCATGGTTTCATGCAGGACTTCCCAAACTGTATTTAAAATTGTCTCCCAATATCTATTTTGTGCACAATTTGATCATTTGCTTAACTGTCTTGGTTTTTCACCCCATCATCTTCATTCACAAGTCACAGTTACCACTCGAGTATTTAAATGAATATATAAATTGTGAACAAAGATTCTATCAAAGTGTGTACTTCACTTCTTTTAAACAGATCATAATAACATGGCTAATGTTAACATTCTTTATGCAGTAGGACCGTTGAATAACATCATCACAACTTGTCTGAATAAACTGTTATCTAGCCTCCTCCATAATTTAATTAAAGATTTTCTTAATGTTGTATTGCCAGTTGTCTTGTTCATTGCCCAAATAACCATCCAGGAATCCACATTTGTTAAAAAAAAGTCTTTACTGCCTGTGTTACCAGTGTTTAGGACGGTGTAGGACAGGAGGGACATTAGCCTGAGAAATGTAAGTCGCATGGCTATTGAAATCACTGCGAAACAGTTTAGACTACGATTTTTGTCTTTATGCCCCGGGGTCATAAAAACTCCTCGACCGTCACGTGAATCGAACTCGGGTCTCCTGCTTCATTCCGCCAGATGCTCCTCCAATCAACATTTACAAGATAATAATGCTGAAAGACAAATACTCAGTACAATATAGGTTTGATAGAGACTCATAATCTGCTTGCTATTACTTACATTTCCTTTGTCGTCAACTTCTATCTGACACTGTGTAGTATCAACAGTGGGCAACTGTATCCTAATGTCACTGCTCTGACCTCTGCAATCAGAATTTATCACAATATTCAATGACAGGTAAGTGGTTCACCAATTATGTAAATAAAAGTATACTATGTATTAGATGGCAGGGTCCCAGGACGCAGAGGTACAGGCAGACCAAGAAGAAGATGGCTACAAGATATTAAAGTAACCATGAAAGTAACCATAGACGAAGTGGGTGAACTGGCTAGAGACAGAGTGAATTTCAGATGCGCTGCAAAGAGAGCAACGTCATATAAAGGATACGCACCTTGATGATCATACTGTGTGTGGTTGTATGTTTTGTATTTTACTTACATTCAAAGATATTTGTTTTGGTCAAAATATATCCAACATATTTATAATTAGGAGTACTGTTAAGAAAGATCATAAATAACACACTCATAGTAAAAGAACAAAACTAAATAAATACGGGACAAACTGTATATGTGGAATTATGTTTAAACTCATCATCAAATAGCTTGTCCTGAGCATAACTTTGCCACCCCAAGTCATTCTGAATTTTTCGTCCTCAGAGGACAGATGTCATGCCTCTGCAGCCGTCATGTCCAAACCATCAGTTACATCCTGGATTTATCTCCGCAGTCTTCCTCTTCTCTTTGCCAGTATACCTCCTTTCATGGTGGTCTTCTCCAGTCCATCTTTTTATATCCAAAATATCTCAATTTTCTCTTTCTTATTTGTAGCATCAGCCAGTTTTCTCTGATTTTGAGTTCTTTCTGGATAGATCTATTAGTGTTTAAACTAGTATTATCTAATATGATATCACATATATAGCTAAATGTTTGATATCACAAAAATCAAACTTACTAATATTTGTGTGCTGCATGCACTGAATAAATCTGATTACAAACTGAACTATCCTGTCAATAACATTTACCTCTTACTGTTTTCAAACCAGTTTCACATATAATTTCTTTGTTTGAAAATGGCAAAAATAGTTCAGGGGAAGTAATCTGTAAATCCAAACTTACAAGTGTATAGGAATAACCAACACCAGATGCAGATTGCAAACATTTGAAAAATGCACAGCATACTAGACAACAGAATAGATTTTCAGAGATCCCTGATCTCAGTGTAGGTGAGATTGAATTCCTAGCCCTATTGGAGACGGATGATAAAATGCAGGTCCCGTGTTCAAGTTGAGCATGTAACAGAACCCTTGGCATTTCAAAATCCAGAAGATCAAGCTGGAAAGTCACTGCCCGCACAAAATTCACTAGAAAAGATTAAAAATAAAATTCCTACAAAAATATCGCCAGTCTTCAAAATTAATTCTGGGACCCTCATGGTGCTACGGAGTTTGTGCACTGCAAATGAGATCTTCCTGTGTAAGAAAGAGATCGGAGCACACATGGTTACTCACCCATGTGCAACGACCAATCAATCAGATAGATTAAACTCAGTCAGCTCACCTCAATTTAAAGAGCTTCTACAATACACCAATGCCAGGAAGAAACAAATGTTAACTGATTCTATATCCACTTCATGATGGAGTTGGCCCATATGGTATTCACAAGCGATCACCACTGCTGCCTTCATACCCATGTCGGCTCATTCCCTTTTCTGCCTTCTTTCTTCCTGTATCCTTTGATCTGCTTCATTTCCCCTTTCCCTGATGTCCACCAGAGAGTTGTCTTTGTCAAAGTGCCAGTGGAATTCTACAAACATGTCCAAGTCATCTTATTCCTCTGGTTGTGGTTGTCAGTGGTATACAATTAGTTTTCTTCCGCAGTTCATCATTTGTGATCTTCTCTGGTTAAATACTCCCAGGATTCTTATGACATTTATTTTGAAACCTGCTGTACTTTTCCAGCAATTATTTATTAAGTGTGGCCAAGTTGACAGCTTTCAGCGAAAACTTCAGTTTCTACTTACTGTTCATGGTGCAGCACAATCTATATAAGTACTCAAAAATCTATGTGCATACTTTATTGGCTAATAATTAATTGTGCTCTCCAACACAATAAGGCACAGAACTATCATATTTTAAATGATTGATCCATCAACATTGCACTTCGGTGAGTAACAGTGTGTGCTCGATCTCTTTCTACACAGGAAGATATATTAGTAACACCAACTAGGAACCCAATACAAAATGTTGAATTGTCAAGCTTACCTTCCAAATAAACAACATGTCGCTATCAAGGGAAAATGGGCTCCTTCCGTTCCATTCCGCTTAATAACTATTATTTTACCGTGAAGATGCATGATCTGGCAGAGAAAAACGAATGCAGTAAGATTTGTGATACAAAAAAACAACACAATATACAAAAGTAAAAAAAAAATAAAAGAAATGTTCCATACCATGTAGTATATTATAGTTCTTTATATTTTCACCAATATTTTTTTTTGACCAAGACTGGTTGGGTGATGCGTTAGCATAGCATCTGCAGCTTTTACATAATGTCCTTTGAGAGCTATTTTAATTTCTAACATGTAGTTCTGATACAAGTAAAAGTTTATTACACTAGCTAGTGAGAAGTACAGAATGAACTTACATCCTATGTATGTATTTACAACCATAAACAAAATTAAATCCCCTAAACAGTGTGGAACAGAACTGATTAGAAAACTGATTAGAATACTATGAGCATGCATGTTCCCGGTGTCAACATATTGACATGATCCATGGACATTTAACAAGACAGTGGAAAAATATGTGCTTTTGTCCTCATACCATGGACAGAGAAATAACAAAAGATATATTAAAAATACTCCCAAAAAAATTGACTGATGCTACAAATAAGAACGATTAAATTGTATTTTGGACTTACAAAAAGTCATAAAGGGATGGAGGAGCCTATTATGGTAGGTAACATTTTGGCAAAGAAAGAGGAGGTTCACGTAGAAGATGTAACTGATGATTTGAGCATGGCTGCTGCAGAGAAGGAAAGCAAAATTTCAAAGGAGTGTGAAGGTGGCAAAGTTCTGTCCAGGACAAGCTATTTGACAATGATGACTTACAACTATAAATATTTTGGTCTGGATGTACATAAACTCATGCATGGTTACTTTGATATGGACAAACATTTTTTGAAAAAAAAATATTCTGATAAGTATCTTCAAAACAATGTAAATATTGTGATAATTACGATAGAGTAGACAAACTTGAAGAACATTTTTTTCAAATTGGATTACCTTCATCAGAAAGCCACTTTGATAAAAATCAACAATTATAGGAAACAAAATGACGAAAAATACTTCTTTAATCATACTTTTATAAAATTGTATGTCAAAATAACTTCAGTTTTAAACAAATTCATCTCTGAATATTAAATATACTTTGTTTATTGTATTTCGAATTCATTTCTGAATACTATAGAATTTATTTTCAAGCACCAGTTATTCCGGATTGAATTAAGGTGTATTCCTGATGTGTTTGGCAATTTTATTTGTGCTTTTCTTAACTGTGTTCCTCGCAATTCAGATAGGTCTTACAATGACTTAAGAGCTTGTTTAAGATATCTTCTTCTTCTGCATTCTCACTAGATTGGGATATCGGGTTCTCTAATAAAGGCAGTTGTCTGCCTCAGATTATCAGCCACGCCATACAGTTTGTCTTGCTCGCTGGTGTAAGTAGGCCACCTCTTTCTTCTCAAGTCTGTATACTGGGGGGCAGTTCTGTATGATATAATTCCTACTTCCCGTTTGTGCCAACCTCTTCCCGCAGTAAGTTTTAGCCACCCTCATGATGGTAGGTCTGACATTCTTACTGCGTGGCTAAATCTCCTAGGCAGATTGGCAACCGTAGAATCCGTTATACCATTCCTCATTGTGAGGGTCGTTGCACCATGTTATGCACCTTACGGCCTGGTGCATCCGTTTTCTGCAAGCATTTGTTTCAGGTTAGCATTCCCTAGCAGACACGCGCATCCGATTTCAGCCAAACCTCCTTAGTCGCAGGTAACAGTGGTTCTGTTCTTTACACCCCAATTTGGGCCCCGGTAACTACTCGGGTGGTTTAGGATATACATGATATTTAAATGAAATTCGCCTGTGTGGTGCCGGGCCCAGGGAAACATAGAATAGTACCACTGCAACATACAATGCATGTCGTAAGAGGCGACTGATGTAGGCCCTAGGGATGCTACCCTAGGAAATAAAAAGAAGCGCAGAAATCGAATGTGCTGGCCTACTAGTAGGTGCATTACTGGCACAATGTACAATGAGTGGCTGACAAGTGGTCGATATAGAGTGTTGGAAGATGAAATGAAATTAAACTGAAGATAGGTAGGTCAAATGTACTTAACTCTTACAATACGCGTACTAAAAGCGCCTTTTTACGCACTGTTTTTGAGGAACAAATTTTAAGGTGAAGATGTTCTTACAAAATTTGTTATAACTTTCTTACATTCAACATCAGAGACAAACTGCATACACCAAAATGTGCGCAATTGAAAGATCTATTACAAACACCCACTTGCTGTATTTGAATTTTTAAAATACACTTAAAGCATTAAAGTCCTCTACGATATATTAACAACTGGTTAGAACCATACGGTCCGTGAAGTGGCTTGTCGTAAAATGGGAACTAACTTTATGGTCTGTCAGGTGACGTTTCGTATTCTAAGAGTTAATGTGTTACGACGTATATGTGAAGCTTCAGTGTTAAAATGATCAGAGGTCTAAAATTCTCAGAAATGGAAAGAGTTAAATATTTATGGCAAGTCTCTATAAGTACATTTTCTATGAAGATTGAAAATACTTTTTGTCATAAATGAGATGACTGAAAGAGCAGGTGGACATAATATAAATGACTTGAGATATGCTGATCTTCTTCTTTACGACCAATTTTAATCACTCTTTGTGATATGTTTGATCGTTGCCAAGAACGTGTATACATTGCACATTGGTTTGGTAGGCCCCTAAACGTACAGACTTCTACACGTTTAGGACGTGCATCTGATTTCAGCCAAAGATATGCTGATATCTTGATGAGAACCGTGATAGTTAAATGATAGTAATGATAGCAAAGTGGTTAACTGCATTTGCTTTGTGGAAACAAGTTCTCAGGATCAAATTTCACAACATCGGTGGAATTTGTTTCAATCGTAGCCTCTACAATTGACCCAGCCTCAGATGAGTACTAGAAAGAAACTAGAAAGTAAAGAAAAATATTACCCAATATGGTAAGAAAACAACCGTTAATGTTATTATTTTTTTACTGTCTTTATAGTAGGAAATGAAAAAGTTCTCCAGATGTTAGTTATTATTTGGTAGTAACAAACACTTGAAACACAGCCCAAAGTATAAGCATATCTCAAAAAATTAAATCGCATCACTTATATGAGTTATTACATTCACTTATGTAATATCCTATTATGTACTAAGTAAATAAATTAAAATAGTACTAAAAATGAGTTGTTGCTAAGACAAGTTAATCAATCTAAACTCAAACCCGATAAAAAATAATGAATCATAAATGCCTAACTAATGGCACAGTTGAGTAGAGTAGACTAGTAGTTATGACCTGCTGAAAGAGGTAAACATTAAGTTAACCCAGTGAAAGTCCATTCATTATCTTGAATATCAACAAAACAGTCAAATAAGACCACCGTTTTTCAGTTATTTCATATGTTTAGAACACATTGAATGATTGATCATTGTTTTACTGTAACTACCAATCCAAAGTAAAAGTTACATTAATTATAATTATGCAATTATCCCTAATTTAATTACTTAACTTGAATTCATTCAACTTGTGAACATGATGATGATCATTGAATTGATGACGATCAACATGACAGAGAATACATTTAATAATGAATAACTAAAATAACTGTCAAATTGTGTAATTACACACACACTGTGATAATATCACATTATGATTATCACCGACCAATCAACTAATTAATGTGGCAATACAATGTACACTCACACTGTACTGTAACTCAAGGAACTTTCATTCAATTAATTTTTACTTGGAGTTAATTGACTGCACATTGAATTGTAACGGTCCTGTTAAGTTTAATATCCACTGATTGCGCCTTTTCACGAGTCTTCATTCAGAACCTTTCTTCCTCATTCCTCGGCTAATGAGCCACTAGCCAGCATTGTCACTGAAACTCATTGTCAGTACATACTTATTACTATTATATACTATTATTATCTATACTTCTTACTTTAAACATTCAAAGAAAATGAGTTTAGTACCAAAGTATATTCCCTGTCCCGAGCATCTCAATTCACTCATACATTCGTTCAATTATATCTACACTCTAGTGGGTTCGTCTAAACTAGATAGATGATTACCAAATATGATTCAGATTCATTAGTATCCTATTGGCGCCTATATTGGCAGTGGCTATCCTTGCCGTGAACAAAAAAAACTACACATCATTAAAACAGACATCAATCATTTAACGAAATTCACATAGCAATCTCCTCAATATTTTCAGCTGAGAACAACCATCTCCTAACTATCAACGCTAGCATTAGTAAACTTATCTAATTTCTACTTACTGTGCCATAAAATTCGATAATATAAACACGAACCGCAAAATAAAATATCTTAAAACGCGCCGCCGTGAATGACCTATTTACTGTTTGAATCGACCGAACTTATTAAACATATAAATGAGTTCCATGCTTTCGTGTAATTGTACTTTTAAAACAAAGTTACTCTTATAAACTTTACGATAATTTATAAGTATTTATACTTTTAAAACTAAAATCAACTAGATATTATAAAGACGAGCAACTACTAAGTAGTTTATAAACGCACATTTTTATTTTGGTGATGCGGATTGATATTTACTGTTTCAAAATAGCGCGGCAAGATTCGGTCACATCGTTATCAACGCAGCGACTTTGTCGCTAATCTGGAGTGAAGTGATTGTTTCTTCCAATTGTCCAACAGCTGCTAGCTTACTTTCGTAGTATATCTTCTGTTTCAAAAGAAATCAAAATGGGACGTCCCATCCATCGGGATTCGTTATTCTCTGTTTTGTAGGGTGCCACCTATGGTCAACTGGTCGATCGTTCTTTCAGCGTGTACCATCCATCCACAACATTCTTGTGTCCTTTATTTAATGTCATTAGCATTGTTTTAGTATTCCATTGATCGATATGACAATCATCATTGAACTCGCCGAGTGGTTACTGAGGTCCAAATTTGGGGTGTAAAAATAGAGCCACTGTTACCTGCCACGCATGTCGTAAGAGGCGTCTAAGGAGGTTTGGCTGAAATCGGATGCACGTGTTCTAAACGTATAGAAGTCTATGCATTTAGGGGCCTACCAAACCAATGTGCAACGTATACACGTTCTTGGCAAAGATCAAACATATCACAAAGATTTAATAAAATTGGTCGTAAAGAACGAACGCGAAGAAGAAGATCATTGCACTTCGGTGAACAGATATGTGTGCTCAAATCTATTTCTTACATTGGGCGATCTCAGCAGCAGTACACAAACTCCCTAGCACTGGCGAGAGTCCCCGATGTCTCCTCTTCTTCTTTGCGTTCGTTCTTTACGACCAATTTTAATCACTCTTTGTGATATCTTTGCCTTTTTGGTACCTGTGGCTTTTCTGCCAGCCCGCGGAATTGAACCGCACTCACATTGAGCTTGTCACCCGTCGTCCAACTCACTACGAACACGCTGGGCAGGCGGGTGCAACAACCTGGTAACAATGTGCAGAAGAAGAATTAGTTTTTCCTGGGTAGCTGCTTTGCAGCCTGCTCTTATGGATTTTTAACTATCAATAGTTCTTTTACGTTATACTGAACCCAGGACCTATGTTTTATCGTCCGTCTCAGAAAAGACTATGAAGTTGATTTCCCCTACACTGAAATTAGGAATCTCTTGAAAAATATCCCGATAGCTCAACACGGGTTACGAACTAAATATCTTTGGTGCGAGAAGAGAGCACCTTAACTCCACGCCCCAGAGACCCACTCACTCTGGATGTCTTTGGCCCATAGTAGCACACGTCCACATATATAGACTTGGGTTTCTTCTTCGAACGCTCCATATCGACACGTGTTAACCACTCTTTGTGATTTGTATGTGATCCTTGCCTAAGAGCGATTGTACGTTGTGCCAATTATGCGCCTACAAGTAGGCCAGCACATCAGAATTATGCGCTGCTGTTTATTTACTAGGGTAGCTTCCCTAGACCCCTACCTCAGTCGTCTCTTACGACATGTCTTGTAATTCGCAGTGTTACTATTGTTTGCTCCCCTTTCTATCCCCGGCAACACACGGGCGGGCTTCGGTTTGAACAGCAACATGACGGGAACGTAGGAACAAGAAGTCAAGAACATATCTCCTATCTCTCTCTCTCTCTCTTTGCCTTTTTACCCCGGGTTGGGGCATAGGTCCTCAACCAACTCGTGCCAAGTCTTCCTATCTCTAGCTATCTCCTGCAGCTCCCTCCAGCTCTTCTTTATATTGTTGATCTCCGCCTCCAAATCTCGTCTCCATGTATTTCTTGGCCTCCCCTTCTTTCGCTGTCCCTGCGGATTCCAGGCAAAGACCCTTCTTGTTATATTCCTCTCCGGTTTTCGCAAAGTGTGTCCTATCCAGCGCCAGTATATCTCCTATACACAATGGAAATGTTAGTAACCTAGTCGCCCGTGCGTTGTCGGGGCTAACAAAGGGAGCCAAGAATAGTAACACTGCGACCTACAAGGCATGTCGTAAGAGGTGACTGAGGTAGTAGCCCATGGAAGCTACCCTAGTAAATCAAAATCGGCGCAGAAATCGGATGAGCTGGCCGCACACTTTCACAAAAATAACATTTCTAATGAGCATTTAGTAAATACGTCGTAGTTAGGTATTTAGTAAGTAATGCCGACATAAATTTATTTCTTGCATAATAACTGAGTTATATATAATGTATAATAATAATAATAATAACAATTTTTCTCGTATCATTATATGTTACATAGCACGCAATTTCTCCATACTGCTCTATCCTGGGCAACTACTCAATCTCTTCCATGGAACTGAGACCGATATTTCTTGCCTCTCTCAGCAAAGTTCGTTTCAGGGTCTCATTAGGTCATCCTCTCTTTCTTGAATCCTCTCTATTCCACTTCAATGCCTGCTTTGATATTCTTTGATCATTTCTCATCAAGGTGTGTTCAACATATCTCCATCTTATCCTTCTTATAACAGTTGTTATTAGTGGTTGACATTTTCTCTTATTTCATCACTTCTCCTGAATTTGTTCCATTTTATGTTCATTATTTTTCGCAGACATCTATTTTCAAATACATTCAACTTGCTTTCTATATTTTTAGTCAATTTCCAACTCTCGCTGGCATATGTTAGGATTGATACAACATTTGAATTGAAAATTCGTAATTTAGTTTTAATACTATATAACTTGCAGTTCCATATTTTATTTAGACTTTTAAAAGCTGATGGATGTTGTTTTGCCAATTCGTATCATAATTTCTTTTTTTAACATTTCACGTGCAATCAAAATTGATACATAAATAGGTGAACTGCTCTGTTATTTTTATAATTTTAGATTTAAGGGTGATGTCTACATGACTTGCTATAAGTATCTTCATTATACATCCAATCGATGCCAGTTTCGCCCCTGCAGCATTTTCGCATCACCCAGTCAATGTCCACTCCAAACAATAGCTGTGATAGAATATAGCTTTGCTTCACTCAGGTTTCAACCATAAACCAGTCGTTGTGTCCATCATCAGTGCATCAACTGTGAACCATCAAAGAGGCTCTTAATAATGTTTATTATTTTGTCTGGTATTCCATAGCATCTCAGAATAGTCCACAATGAGATTCTGTGTAGACTATCAACGGCTTTTTAAAATTCGATGAAATTTAATGTAAGTGGTTGTTGCTTCTCAATGGTAACCAGCCATTTGCACATTTGATATTAGCACATTGACGGTTGCGTTTTTAACAATAGAAGTTATTGTCACAGAATCCACTACGATCAATAAATAACAAACAACAATGTTAGTTTCAGTTTCACACTAAGTCTAGTGGCGAAAACGTAAATTCCTGTAAATGAGACAATGTTTGCGGATAGTTTGCTACATTTTACATCTCCGCTTCAGATTGACTGACCGTGCTTCATCTCATATTAAACGAATAAAACAACATTATATTTGTCTATGTTTAGTTCTCTATGTTCTGTAAAATGTTCAATTGTCTACGTGTACAACTGTCTATATGTGCATCGGTCAAGTGTGCTAATGTAAGGTACGCAACCGTCATTGTGCTAATATCAAATGTGCAAATGTCTGGGAACCCTTCTCAATATGTTCCTCCAAGATTAGTCTAAGTGTAATTATTTGGTCTAAGCAGCTTTTCCCTGGTCTAAATCAAGATTGTTCTTCTCTCATTGTTGTATCCACTGCATCTTTGACTCTATTGAGAATGATTTTGCAAAAAGTCTTGGTCATTACTGATAATAGGGTGATCACTCTCCAGTTGTTGCAATCTTTGAGGTCATCTTTTTTTAGGGAATCTAAACGATAATTCCCTTTTTCCATTGATCTAGGGCAGTTTGTTCTTCCCATATTTTATTAAATATTTCCTGCTCCTTGCAAATAGTTGTTTCATCTGCCGCTTTGATCATTTCTGCAGTAATGTTGTCATCAGCCGCTGCCTTATTGTTTATCAAGGAACGGATTGCATCCTTGACCTCAGCTACATTTATCAATTCTTTGCTAATTGGTAGAGAGTTGTCTCCTTCCTCTTCGTCAAACTTAAATAGTATTGGTGGGTCAGGTCTATTTAGGATTTCTTTAAAATGTTCTGCTTATCTTTTCTTCTGCTCGATCTCTCTCTCTCTCGATCGTTCTTTTTCGGCCATTTTGATAATTCTAAATTTGATATGTAAACAGCCATTACCAAGAACGTTTGTTTTACGTCACAGTCTTCAGTACCATTTGGAGCGCTGGTGCTTGTCCTTCGGCGACGTGTTAGATTTCAAGCAGCGTTTACTGTGTTCGCTCTCCGTTAGCTTTTTGTTGTCCCCAACCAGAACCAACTATAAACTTATCTAGTTATTTAGAGTTGGCTGTGCTCCAGCCGGCCTGCAAGGTGGCAGGTTGCTATTTTCTTTTAGGGTAGCGACCCTTATGCGACCTGCCCTCCCGGGTTGATGAGCGTCATCTGCCCAGGTAACACGTCTTTTTTTTGACTACTCAGTTTCCCTAACGTCCAGTTTTGTGTACGGTTTGCTCGTTGATTGTTCCCAATCTAGCTACAAGGCAGTAGTAGTTCTCTGCGAGCGGAAACGAACACTGGAATCAAGCCTCTGCTGGGCTTTCCAGTTTTTCTGCACATTTGGGTAGTCCGTTCACCCCAACGCCTGCCACGCCCCTCGTCGCTCCACCATCAGCGCCGCGCCCGTCTGCCCTACCGGTGGGCCCACCCGTGCATTGTCTGCATGCGTGCTGGCTATGCCTTGATGCCTGCCCCACCATTGCCATCTGTTCTCACCGTGCTCACATTTACCATGCCTCTAGACTGTCCGAACACTGAGCTCAACTCGGACCCACACCTCAGGGCTCCAAGTTTCGCCCCATGTGGGCCTACGTGCAACTCATCTCGGGACTAAGTTTTGCTCCATGTGGGCCCACGTCTCTTCTCTGGATGCAACCTTAATCCTTTTATGGTTATCCGTTCAGCTTTTCCCATCGACCGGAAGAGATGTGCATTAATAGTCACTCTGGGATTCCGCTCGTCTGTGTTGCGAGCGGATCTCATCGAACGTGACTACGTCTGCACTACTACCACTACCTGTAGCTCTCCCTCGATCCCTATCCGCTTAGCCAGACAAGATCGGTTGTCTGCTACCAGGGTCACCACGTGGAGGTGGGGTAGGATCTTGATTAGTGCCAGCTCACTAATCCTGGCGCGGCGTTGTCCCTATGCGCTATCGACCCCGCTTGATATCTGATGTGAGCACTTTACCATCTTTACTCTTGATTGGACCACCTTTTGAAACAAAAGTTCCAGTAAGTTGTTTAAGTGTATTGTATAGCATTTTACTGTTTCCAGTCTTAGCAGCCTTTTCCCAATCCTCAGCCAGCCGATTGACATATGCTATGATTTTTTGTCTCTTCTAGCCGCTCTTTTCACTCCCTTACCTTTAAGTCTATATTCTTCTATAGCTTGAATTACATCTGTTGCATTCTTAGTTTTGACTATCGCTAGTTTCATCTTCCTTCTTTCTTGAATACATTTCCAGGTATCATCACTTATCCAAGGTTTCCTTCTTTGGTCTTTAATTCTGCGCGACTACTTGCCGCCCACAAGAGTGTGTCCTTTATCTTAGTCCATTTGTCCTCAATGTTCTGTTTATTTTCACCATCAAGTAACTCGAATCTATTCTTAAGTTCGAGCTGATATTCCTCTTTTACTTCTTTATTTTGTAGCCTTCGACTGTCAATAATGCATCAACTACAAAAATATTGCCATTTTAAGTCATGCCAGCAAAATCCTACTAAGAATCATCATGAAGAGAATGGAACACAAATTAGAAGACGAAATACACGAAACACAAGCAGGTTTCAGAAAAGGTAGAGGCACTAGAGACCATATTTGCAGCATGAGACTCATTGTCGAGAAATGCAGAGAATACAACGTAGACCTTTACTCTAGTTTCATAGACTATAATAGCCGTCCATCGCAAGCGATGATGACAACAATATCAGACGTGTACTGTTGCACCTCTCTGGTGTGTGCGGAGGTGACTGTAGAGTCAATCCTAGAACAGAATCCCCGACCACAGGTGGGGCATACATGATCAAGGTTAGACATGTGCGTGTTGTGTGCTCTGTCTTTTCGCGCTGCTCGTTTTCTCTGTGACTCAACAATACGATGATTCTCAGCTATTCGGGTTCCTCTTTTGTTGTTACAGCGCCACATTTGGCGATCTTGCGCAAGGATTCCCAGCACGTATTGTCTATATCGAAGCATTTCAGAGACACCTTAAGAGTGTCTTTAAAGCGTTTTTCTGTCCACCAGCTAAACGTCTGCCCCCTTCAAGCTCGCCATACATCAACTGTTTTGGGATGCGTTTATTAGGCATTCGAGCAACGTGACCGACCCATCTCAGTTGGGCCTTCTGCAACAGGGTGTTGACGCTTGGGATCGTTGCTCTTGTGAGGACTTCGCTGTCTGGAATTTTGTCCTGCCAGTTTATTTTTAGTATTCTGCGTAGACAGCTTGTGTGGAAATGGTTTAATTTTCTTGCGTGTCTGCTATATACTGTCCATGTCTCGCTTGCGTACAGCAGCGTGGTTAGCACTATGGCCTGGTAAACTTTCAGCTTTGTGACTATGCTTATCCCCTTCCGTTCCCACACAGTGACACGTAACCTTCCGAACGCAGCACTGGCTTTGGATATCCTATTGTGGACCTCAGAATCTATGTTTGCCGATCTGGATAGGAGGCTGCCAAGATAAGCAAAGTTGTCCGTTGACTGGAGACTCTGGTGTTTAATGTTGATGACTGGATCGTAATACTGTTCTCTAGGGGCGGCTGGAACATGACCTCTGTTTTTGGTGTTAATGGTGAGGCCAAACCTATCACAGGCCATTGAGAACTTGTCCATGTAAATCTGCATTTCTTCCGCAGAGTTGGTAGCGAGGGCACAGTCATCAGCAAACAACAGGTTTGAGATAGTTGATTCTTTTACCTTGGTGGAGGATTTTAACCTCCGAAGATTGAATAGGTTACCGTCTGTCCTGTATCTAATCTTTACCCCATGTTCGTCGCCTTCCCAAAAGACATCCGTGAGCATGGCAGCAAACATCATGCTGAAGAGTGTTGGGGCCAGTACACAGCCCTGTTTGACGCCGTTGGTGATATGGAAGGCTTCCGACAGCTCCCTTCGTCAAGTACACGTGCCATCATGCCCTCGTGAAACTGTTGGACGATCTTGATGAATTTCCTTGGGCATCCAAATTTTCCATGATCTTCCATAGACCCTCCCTGTTAACCGTGTCGAAAGCCTTTGTCAGATCGACAAAGACCATATAGAGGTTACGGTGCTGCTCTTGGCATTTCTCCTGTAGTTGGCGAGCAGCAAATATCATGTCTGCTGTTCCACGACCTGCTCTGAAGCCACATTGGGTCTCAGGGAGTAAGTCATGTTCAGGTGATCGATTAATCGATTGAGGAGGACTCTGGCCAGTATTTTGCCAGCGATTGACAGGAGGGAGATCCCCTGTGGTTATCGCAGGCCTGGCGGTTTCCTTTCCGCTTGTACAGGTGGACAATAGTGGCATCCTTTAATTCCTGTGGCACACGTTCGTTGCACCAAATGGATGTAAATAACTCTGTCAATTTTAGCATCAACGTGGGACCTCCTTCTTTGTAGACTTCGGTTGGTATTGAGTCCGCACCCGGTGCCTTCCGCTGGACATCTGGCTTGTTGCCTTCTTGACCTCTGCTAAGGTAGGTGGAATATCAAGCTTGGCATTGATTGGGACCTGGGGCATGCGCTCTATGGCTTCATAACATATAGTGGATGGATGGTTGAGGACAGAACGGAAGTGTTCTGCCCAGCGATTTAGTATCTGAGGCTTGTCAATTAGTAGCCTTGCTCCATCTGCATCGAGTATGGGAGTAGGGTGAGATTGTTGAGGTCCGTAAACAGTTTTTAGGGCATCGTAGAAGCGTTTGAAATCATGTCTGTCTGCATATATCTGGATTTCATCAGATTTTTTGCTTAGCCAGGCGTCTTGTAATTTCCCGATTCTCTCTTGAGCCCTTCTACGAGCATTCAGGAAAGCTGTTTTTTTGGATGATGATGATGGGTCATTTTGATAGGCTCTGTATGTCTCATGTTTCGTGAGAAGAATAGACTTGATTTCTTCGTCATTTTCGTCAAACCAGTCGTGGCTCTTGCGTACAGAGTGTCCTATGAGCTCAGAGGTAGATAGGTACACGGTGTCTCTGAGGACAGTCCAGTCATCGTCCACGCTGGTTTTGCCAAACTGGAGGTCCTTCAATTTGTCGTCCAGGTCACTTAGTAAACTTTCGGTGACAGCGGAGCTTTTCAATTTGGAGACTGCCAGCTTTTTGTTGGTTTGCGACCCTGGTGAAGTTTTCTAGGCTTGATGCGGAGGTTGAGCTTTGACACGATCAATCTATGATCGGTCCAACATTCTGCTCCGCACATAGCCTTTGTGACTCTGACGTCACGTCTGTCATTTTCCTTACGATGACGTAGTCAATGAGGTGCCATTGTTTGGAACGGGGATGCATCCATGACGTTTTGTTTCCGGTTGGTAAACGAAACAAGGTTTCATAGACTATAGCAAGGCTTTCGGCCATATACAACACCAGAAAATGTGGAACATGATGAAGGACATGCATTTTCCAACACACATAATACAACTCATAGAATCTCTATATCACGAACAAAGGCAATCATAAAAATAGGAGGTGAAATAGCTGAATGGTTCGAGATTAAAAAAGGGGGTAAGACAGTGATGTATTCTGTCCCCATACTTATTCAACATATATGAGAACATCATTAGGAATGTAAAAGACGATGCCAACTATGTGAATTACGACCCTTTCACTATAGGCGGCAAATCCATACCAGAGAGTAGATACGCAGACGATACAGTATTATTATCCACCAGCAAAGAGGGTTTAACCTAATTATGACTACCAAGAAACATATCGAAGACCAACATCTATATTTGAATACACAAACAACAAAAATGCCAACTGACAAAGCAAAAAGCTCACCTAACATCCAAATAAACAATTAAGAACTCCAACGTGTAGAGAGCTACCAATATCTGGGCTCAATGGTCAACAATAACGGCGACTGCTCCAAAGAGATATCAAGAAGATTGGCAATAGCAATCAGGAAGTTAATCACTGCAAATAATTACAATTAAAAATACTGAGAACATGTATTTTTTCAGTGGCTACTTATGGTTGTGAATCATGGACAATTACACAAACAACAAGAAGGAAAATCCAATCCTTCGAAACGAAATTCTACAGAAAGATCCTACGAATATTATGGACAGAAAAAAGGAAGAACACTGATGTCATGAAAGAACTAAATGTAAAGACAATTGGCTGATAAACAATATACTATATACTTTGGTCACATCAAGCGTCACTATGGCCTGGAGAGAACAATGTTAGAGGGCAGGGTCTCAGGACGCAGACCAAGAAGATGGCTACAAGATATTAAAGAAACCATGAATATGACTAGGGCCGTGCAGTATATTTTCTCAGTATGATGCAAGTTTTCGAAATGCTGCCCCTTAAATGTGTTTTTCTTTAAAACAACCTTCAATTGTGATTTTAATTTCGCTGCTTATGCCGCCCCTTACGGTCTCGCCTGATGCGGCCGCCTCTCTGCATCATAGCACGGCACTGAATATGACCATAGGCGAAGTGGTTGAACTGGCTAGAGACGAGTGAATTTCAGATGCGGCGCAAAGAGAGCAACTTCCTACGCACATTGATGATGATGACTGTCTCTTCGTAGTTGTGCTTTTTTAGTAGAATAAATTTTCATTTTCAGTTTGAATTTACCTGTGCATAAATTATGATCACTTCCTACATCTATCCCTCTGTAAGCACGGACATCCAGCAATGATGTTCTAAATTGTGTATTTATGCTCATATGGTCAATCTGATTCCTGGTCACTCCATCCGGTGCGTGCCAAGTAAGTTTATGAATCTACTTGTGGGCAAAGATGGTATCTCCAATTACTAAGTTTTACAGCATACATAACTCATCCAGTCTTTCTCTTTTTCGATATATAATGTATAGCACTTCGAAAATGTAAAAAAAGCTGGTATGTTTATTTAGTCCTGACCTACATTCTGTAGATGGGTGGAGTCGAAGTTTACAGTGGGATGTATCAACCTGTCGGAAAATTTGTTTCATTTTGGGCTGTTATTTAAATTGGTACATCAGTAGTAAGTTGCTTTATATTATATTTTGGGAAATATAGATACAGATTGGATAAACTTTCGTGCTGTTGCCCTGTCTTTAATCAACAACACTATTTTGCAAATAAAATTGTCAATCGTCTCTGACAAATCAAATGTTATTACGTCATATGTCAGGAAATCGAGCACTGAAGAGCAACAATCTTAGTGTGCCGTGTCGACGCACGATAGTAGGCTCTACTCTTCTTTATATCTTAGAATTCGTTCTTATCACAGCCAACTCTAAATCTTAGCACTGGTGACGGTTCTTATCAACCGAGTTAACCGTTCTTTGTGATCTGTGTAGTTTACTCTGAGAACATAAATACGCGGCAGATCGGTTCATAGGCTCATACCGGTTCATCTGCTGAGTAGGACAGACGCATCCGAAAAAAACGGCTAGAGTTTGACTGACCTGTCTGGTATATCTTTCGTTCTTTCGTAGTTTCTAGCACTGAACGCCCGACGTTTTTTAATGTTCACTTTTAAGTCACTCAATGCAGATTGTGTATAATCTGAACTGACGAGCATAGGTATTCATACTTTGCCACTTTTTCTGACTCGCTGAGGTCGTTCCGGTTAAAAAGGAACACTTTCAGCCCTTTTGCAGCATGTTGCTTTTGTCTTTCTCAAGCTAAGGTGTTTTCTGTGCCCGGTTTTGCATCCAGCAGAGTTGGGATCGGCTAGTCTTTCTTAGAAAGGGCGAAAAGTTAAAATTAATAACTTGCTGATGACATGTAGAACACACATCGCATAGGGTGATGGACTTTCCTAGGTCAGTTATTTATTATACAAACTTTATTTATTTTTATGTCCTGCAAAAAGAAGCAATCCCAAGTAAAAAACATGCATAAACTGGATGTGCTAGCCTACAGGTGTGTAGATACCTAACTGGCACAATGAACTTGCGCTCTAAGGTACAAATCACATACCAACCACAAAGAGTGGTAGTTGGTTTAGAACGAATGAAGAATATGAAAATTTCCATAACTCTTTCCAGGCCAATCACCGCATGTTGCGCCACAGTGTTATTCCGCTGAACGCCATTCGCAGTACACTGCGCTATTTGAGTTGTTTCCTAGTATACAAGTCTTTCTAGTTTTACTTCTATATTTTTACTTCTACTACTTTTTAACCTTGTTATTCTAATAGGATGTCTAGTTTTCTTCAAATTAGTATATAATAAGATATATATATATGTTTATTTATTAAAGAGTAGTTAAGATTTTTAATAAAAAAGCTTTTTATGAATCAAGGGACCGTAAACGTTACCATTCACTCTCTCTCAACCTCTACCACTACAACATGTATCTTTTATTGATCTCTAGATGCAGATCAGGAGAACCTTGTATGTGCAGCCACTCTGAGATATTTGTCTGTTGTGCAGAAAAATTTCATACCATTCACAGCTGTTCTTACACTTCTAGCTAATTGGATGATAGCTCTTCTTTGATCTCTACCTGCTTTGCCAGATTACATTGCAGCAATCTGCTGCCAGGGTCACCACATGGAGGTGGAGTAGGGTCTTGGTCAGTGTGAGCTTACTGATCCTGGCGCCGCCTTGTCACCTTATTTCATTGCACCTGTGGCCCCATGCTCTTTACCACTACTTCCTACCTTTTAAAGAGTGCTATTATTCAGTTCTGTATCATCATAATTAACTGTTTCATATCCCCTCCTTTTGTTGTCCTTTTTTTCAAGCAATTGTTCATGTACTGATTTCTTCTTCGAACGCTCCATGAGACATCGAACTGGCGTGTTAGGCCACTGGACACTGCTGGATTTGTTGAGGTGGAGATCAGAGCACCTATGGACATGTCTGAAGTGCTATGATGATAGTCCTCTGATAGCTGATAACGCTCCATATTGACCACTTGTTAATCACTCTTTGTGATCTGTATGTGGTCTGAGCCTAAGAGCGATTTACGTTGTGCCAGTTATGCACCTACAAGTAAGCCAGCACATCTGATTTCTGCGACACTTTTATTTACTAGGGTAGCTTCCCTAGGCCCTACCTCAGTCACATCTTACGACATGCCTTGTAGGTTGCAGTGGTACTATTCATAGCTTCCCTTGTGAGCCCTGGCATCACACAGGCAGTTCATGTACTGATTTGATTCATAACCATTCAGTCATTATCATATAAATAAAAAAAAGTTACTTGAGTTGAATCAGTCTATGAATGTGTGGATGACTGATGAACTTGATGCTGGCCCTGATGGCTCTCGGACAGTGTGGCAGGGAACATTTGCAATTTTTCAATGTTGTGTTGCTTTTTAGCCTAGTCGCCGCTGTTCTGCAGCTGCTGTTTTGGGTACCTCACAAACCACTGCACCATGGTGAAGTAATGTATGCCAAGTCATCCGGTTTTGTACAGCAGCTTATCATTTGTCAGTATTTTTACTAAAAGTTTTTAGTGAGGTTGTGAGTTTGTCTTTGAAATGTTTCTTTTGGCCATCTTGGAAGTTTACTGCTCTGCAGTTCACCAAATAGAAGTCTTTTATGGCAACCAATGGCTTGAGTTACAAACTACATGTTATGCCCAGGAGATTTGTGTGACTGCATTATGTTCATATATGTACTAGGATAATCTGCTGAAAATAGTGAACTGCTAGTCACTGCTAGTGATCTAGTGACTGATTTGTACAGTAATGCCTGTGCAGACTTGCGTTTTGTCATGACAACTGTTGCTTTCAACCCAAGTTGAAATTTGAAGTGGCGTAGTTTTTTTGGTACTGTGGCAGCTGCCTTATGCAGTTAATGTATGTGGAGGCTGCTGGTTTGTGTTAGGACTACTGTTTGCTTCAAGCATTTACATGAGACAATGAAAATCATTGTGAGTGGTATTTTATGGTTCAGGAACAAAGAAATTATGCTCCAACCTGTTTCCATGAG
Source organism: Arion vulgaris (assembly GCA_020796225.1). NCBI lineage: Eukaryota > Metazoa > Mollusca > Gastropoda > Stylommatophora > Arionidae > Arion > Arion vulgaris. The sequence goes on along the minus strand of CM036756.1, from coordinate 41,500,478 downwards.
GTTAAAACCGTGACTACTACTAACCTTTAACATTTTGTTGTATATATTGGTAGATTATAACTTGTTCATCTTTCATTAGTTTGTTTAAAAATACAAATATTAATTTAAAGCTGATATCACTTCCTTCAATTAGTTTTTTAAATCTTTACAAATAATTAGTCATCTTCAATTTGTTCGCAGCTTAGGAATGATATCAGACACAGAAGATAAGTTACAGAATATGAAAACTTGATGGCTGACTGAAACTAAATTGTAAGAATTTTATTTATTACTCTTTATTGATAGCTTTTAAGAGTTTCAATATACAGCTATGAAGTAAGGGTTGCTATAGGAATTATCTTAAAAATGAGAAATTCCTGCTGCTATGTCAACCATTTCTTCTTGGGAGATCCTATTATCGGATCTGGTGCTTTGTTTTTTATAAGGTGGCTCTGAAAAAGGAAGGGCATCTGGTGCAGAATAGCTACTCTTCAAGTCAGCTGGGGTTAAACTCTAGATTATGGGAGAGGTAAACCTACATAAACCCATGGCAGAGCAAATGCTGCAATAGACTGACAGATATTGAACCCAACATGTTAACAGTGTTTGAACTGGTTCTTATTTCCACCAATACTTGCCCAGGAAGCAAACCGCGACTATACAAACAAAGAGAAGGTTACTTTTCAAACAATTGATGTCTCTTGGGCAGTTGACAAGCAAGAACAGGAACAGGAAGACTCCATAACTCCCACCACTGAAGACAGAATATTTCAGCACTAACAGACATGAATATCCAGCCGCCAGTATGTTGCAGGGGCCGTAGGAGAAGCAAATAATAGTACCACTGTGGCCTATGAGGCATGTTGTAAGAGGCGACTATTGTAGGACCTAGGGAAGCTACCCTAGTTCTTCTTCTTATTCTTTGCGTTCGTTCTTTACGATCAATTTTAATCACTCTTTGTGGTATGTTTGATCTTTGCCAAGAACGTGTATACGTTGCACATTGGTTTGGTAGGCCCCTAAACACATAGACTTCTACACGTTTAGGACACATGCAGTCGATTTCAACCAAACATCCTTAGTCGCCTCTTACGACATGCATGGCAGGTAACAGTGGTTCTATTCTTTACACCCCAAATTTGGACCCAGCTAACCACTTGGGCAGCTACCCTAGTAAAAAAAAAGCATCGCAGAAATCAGATATGCTGGCCTACTTGTAGGTGCATAACTGGCACAACATACAATCGCTCTTAGGCTCAGATCACATGCAGATCACAAAGAGGGGTTTAACAAATGGTCAATATGGAAGAAGAAGAAGTTAGTTTTGAGAGCCATGATAGCACAGTGGTTAGTTAGTGGCACAGTAGTTCTTGGTGAAATGGTAGTTACAGTTCTAATGTAATTTTAGAGTACATATCTTCTTCTTTTTTGCTTTATGAAAACAGTTCTTGGTTGCTGATTTGATACAGCCAAAGTACTTTGAGAATTTTTCTTAGTTAGATTAAGTAGAAGATCATAGTTTTGACTTGTTTTTTTTTGGTTTCTCTTCAGCCATTTATATTTCTGGAAACAACGGATGGTTGGAACTCAGACTTAAGATACTGTTCAAGTTAGCAGTGATCTGCATAAAGCATCAAGTTCCTCACCTGGCATGAAAGGGTAACAGGAAATAATCATGTATATTTCTTCTGTCCAATCAAGAAATGTACTTAAGAACAAGCGTGGACCAGTAAAGAAGGTGATTGGAGTGAAAAGGGCTAGTAACAGTATACAAAATAACCGAGAACATACACAATTAACTCCATTATCAATTTTGTTGACCGACATAGCATTCAATAGCAGTACACTAAATATAGCTAAGAAAAAGAATATCAGAGGGAGATCTGTAAGAAAATTAGTAAAACAGAAAACTGTATCTAACAGAACAATGTTGTCCACAAATAGAATAGATCTGAACTCTTCAATAAGAGTTACCAGAAGTAAGTCTTCTTCTTCAGTTGGTGGTTTTGAACATGTTGGTACCAGTGGTAAAAGAAAACAAATATTGTCAGTTAGAAAGATTTCTATTGCAACCAAGGGTACAAAGAACAATGAGTTGAAACGTAGTTTGCTCTATGGAAACACCCCTGCTAATTTATCTCCTGTTGCAGGTTTGAGAAATAGAGACACTCAAAAAACAAAAGCTCTGGTAGAAGACTTAGGCAGTGTTAAGACTAGTAATACTAGTGCCAAATTAAAAAAAACTGAGAGGAGAACTAAGAAAAAAAGTAAAATAACAAAACAAATTAAATCAAGACTCGCACCTAAAAGTCATGTGACACACAAAAGTGCTACACAGTTTATTGATACATTTTTATCAAGTACAACATTAAGACATGGTATGACAGAAGATAAAATTGGTAAAGATACTTCCACTATGAGTCTACGTGTTGATGGATTAGATATAGTAAATGAAAAAGGTGAAACAGCACGGCTGAGAAAATCTAAAACAGGAAGTTGTGTTACTAGGTATGTGAAACAACAAAGTTATATCAAGAAAGTAAGTAAAGAACCAAGACAGACAAAGACTGCAGCAAAAAGTAAGACTAGAAATTTGAAAACTCCTAGAACTAGTTTTAGGAAGTTAAGTAAAATGCAGTCATCGCTACAGACAACACCAACAGTTGAACCTGACTCAAGGAAATCAGGTTTACATGTGAACAAGTTTTTGAACGATTCCACTGCTTGTGTTGAGGACATTTTAGACTTCATTGGGTTGGATAAGTTTGAAAAAAATAAGAAGTCGGCATCCAAAGGAAGAAATAAAACAAAAAGAGGCGCAGCATTGGTAACATATCCAAAGCAAAGAAAAAGCGACAGTAATTTGTCATCATATCCTTTGTTGCCTTCACAGACAAAATCTGCTGCAGTGGTAAAAACTCCACAGAATTTGCAGTGTCTGAATGACTCTTCTAATGTTCTGAGCACTACCAAAGTAACGAACACAAACTCTAATAATATTGAAAGACCAACTAGGAGAGGGAGAAAGGTAAGAAGAGAGACTAGACTATTACATAAAAAGAAGCAAAAGAAGACTTCAGACTTGGTAAGAAAGGGAAATAAGAGGTCATTGCATAGAAGAAAGTTCTCAACTCCTGCAAAGAAGAATACTCTTGCATCATCAGCAACAAGGAGAAAAAAAAAAGAGTGTTGCATATTCTAAAAAATTGACAGTTGTTGACATCCCTGTTATAGCACATAAAAGACCACATAGTGGTATTTCTGATTGTCCTCCAAGTAAGAAACCAAGAATTTCACACTCACCTTTGTTGGTAGCAGAATTGAAACCATCCATAGCCAGAAAAAAGCGATCACCTTCCCATCTTGAGAAAAGAACACACAAATCTCTTGTTAGAATGAAAGAAAATATTCCCTCAGAATCTCAGTTAAACAGAAGATCTAAAAGAAAAATAAGGTTAGAAAAAGAGAACTCTTCATTAGTCGTTACAAGAATTTCTACCAGGAAATCTGTTACCAAGAAATCTAAAAAACCAATTATACACTCACCAAGAATGGTACATAAGAACTTGCCAGACAGAAAACAAAATGAGTTGTCACAGACAGAGAAAGATGTCAAGAAAAAGAGTATCATTAGGCGGAGAAAATCATCCAGTTTGCTATCACCAGTTGGAAAGAAGGTGTCTAGCGAGTCCTCTGTCAGTATCCATAAAAGATCTCTTGAAGCTCAATCTTCATTACAAGAAACAGCACCATGGTCAGTACTGGTGGCAAAGAAAGTCTCTTCATCTGCAAGGAAAGAAGTTAATAAAGTTCAAAGACGGAACAAATCTGGAACTTCTCCAGAAAAACAGAAAACCAGGCCATCTGTTTCTGTAAAAAGAAAAACACTTCCTGCAAAATCGGTTAATAAATTATCACCTCTCGGTGATACACAGATTAAAAATGCTTCAGTAATACATGGCAGTATTAATAATCCTTCCAAAAAGAAAAGCAGTATATTGATATCTCCAGTAAAGATAGAGAAATCACTACCAAGTAAATATATTGTTAAAAAGAACTCTGCTATGCCATCTAAAAAATTAAAGGTAAACAAATTTCCTCCAGCTGTATCAAGTAAAAAAGGAGAGAATAAATCTAGATTAGCACTTAAAAAACTACAAATTGATGCTGTTCTACTTTTGCCTAGTAAGAGACGAAGAGTGTTGAGCTCTGCATCTGTGACAAAAGAAGATAAATCACCACCAGCAGCAAAGAAGATGTCTTCTCATATTATGAAAGCAACTACTAAAAATTCTACAAGAAATAAAATAAATAAAAAGAGACAACATTCTACATCAGAATCTCCATTACACAGGATATCAAGCATATCTTTACAGTCAGAAAAGCTAATGTCACCTTCAGTTGTTTCCAAGAAGGCTGTTGCCAAAATAACTCAGAAACCAATTATACCCTCACCAAAAAGAGTACGCAGGAACATGCCAGATGTAAAACAAGATGAGTTGACTCAGACAAAGAAAGATCTCAAGAAAATAAGTATCATTATGCGGAAGCCATATTCCAATATTTTATCACCAGCTGGAACAAATATTTATAGCCAGTCCTCTATCCATAGAACATCTCTTGAAGCTGAATCTCCATTGCAAAGAACAGCACATGTGCCAATACTGGTTAGGAAGAAAATTTCTTCTTCATCAGCTAGAAAAGGAGTTAATAAACTTTCAGCAGTCTCAAAACAGAAGACAGAATCTGTAACTTCTCTATCATCGAAGAAAGAATCAAAATCTTCATCAAAAAGAAAGCAGAAATCAACTTTCAAGTTGATGAAAGTGACTCCCAAACAGCTTGCTACCAGAAAGAAAAGTAAATCTACATTGAACAAAATATCTAACACATCATTACAGCTAGAAAATAATTTGCTGTCACCTACTAAAAGAAGGACTTCAAAACAACCTGCATCAAAACTTTCACCAAAATCAGTCAGACGTTCTCAGAAAAGTATACTGGCTGGAAAGCAGACTGAGCCATCTCAGCTGAAGAAAGACATTACCAGATTGAGTGGACTTAGGCAGCTAGAGTATCCTAGTTGTGCTTCTCCAACTACAAAGAAGACCTATAACCATTCAGGTATACGTAGATTTGTTGTGATTAAACTGTCTTCAAAGGTGACAGGACCCAAGTCAGTGGCAGTTGAAAAAAGAATATCCTCATCACCTGTCAGAAAAGGAATTCATGCTGCTTCAATAGTTGCAAAACAAAAGAAATTAACAATATCTTCTCCTAAGAAGAAAACCCCCAAGCCATCTGTTAACTCTCTAAAGATGAAAAAGTATGTGTCTCCTATCACAAATAAAGTAACTGAATCAAGTAGTCTGGATGAGCATTTTGAACGAGAACAAAATGGTAGCTTGCAAACGAAATCTACAGAAAAACATATTTCATTGGTCATTAAGAAGGGAAGACCTCAGAAATCTTTCAGGAAAAAGAACAGTTTGTTATCCCCAAGTAAGATAAAGACCTTATCACCAAGTAAAATTCTTCTGAAAAAGATCTCTTCTAAAACATCTCGAGTCAAGATAGGAAAATATGTACAAGCTATGAATAAGGAGAATACATTTATCAAGGATACAAAATTAGAAAATGTATCTTCTCCACAGAAGAAATGGGCCGCTAAGCAGACATCTGGTAAAATGGTTTCCAACAAGAAAAACCCAAAATTACCAGAAAAAATACAATTTACAAAATTGTTGCCACCTACAACAAAACAAACTAGAATGTCTAGATCTTCAAAGATTGTGAAAACCAGTCTAGTCTATCCAGAACAGAAGAATCTGACAATGGCAGTACTTTGTAAAAAACAGTTGCAAGCAACATCCTCTGCATCACCAACAAAAGTGATGTCTCAAATAAAGAAGAAAGTCACTAAACAAACACCAAATAAAATGTTTTCACAAAGTAAAAGTTTGAATTTGTCAACAAATATAGAGGCAAGAAGATCTTTATCACTAACACCAAGAAGGACTAAACTCAGCAATGCTTCTGAGTTAAAAAAGATAAATGTAGTCTCTCCAAGACAAAGAAAAGCAGCAAAACCATTGCTTGATAAAGAATTAATATTGGAGACTACATCATTTGCATCTCTTAAAACAGCAGGTAGAAAACCAGTTTCCAAATCATCTGACCAAAGTAATGAAGTTGAATCAGCAGCAAAGGCCCACAATGTTTCTTTTCAGAAAACAAGAAAAGATAATAGATTATTTGAGAAAGATCTGTCTTCATGGCAAAATATTACCTCAGTATCCCCAGTGCATTTGACAACCAAATTTGGAAATCATGAAAGAGAATCGTCATCAATAAGAAAAGGAGCAATAGAGACATCTTCAAGGATTATTGACACAATTTATACTAGACAGACAAAATATCCCCCTTCAACTTCATGGGAAACTAAAGAAGTATCACCTGCAAAAACAGTTTGCATTGAACTTGGTAGGAAAACTCTATCGTCATCAACACAAATTCTGGATGCAACACCATCATCTGAAGAAAGGTCTGAAAGTCGTTACACAAGACAAGATAAAATTAGCCCAAGGGACATGAGTACAGTGTCACACACTACTAGCATTAGTTGCATAAAGAAAGAGCAAGTAGTTCCATCATTGGTAGAGAACACCACAGACTCATTACCAGTGTATACTATGAATATAAGTAGTGTGCCACAGAAAAAGAATGTTTTAGCTTCAGAGGAAGCAACTTCTTTGCCTGTAATGATGGCTGAAGACTATACAAGATATACATTACATAGTCCATATTCAGTTCAGACAAAATCAACAGCATCAAGTACTTTACTAGATCATACTGAACATTATGGTCAAGATATTACAGATATCAGCAGTAAGCAGCCACCATTTCTAGGCAGGCAGCACTTAACTGCCGACACCAGAAGCTGTAAGCCAAAAAGAAGACCTAATATCACATCTACCTTTGACAGTGAAGACTTCAATATTGCAGATTATCACACAATGAAAAGAAATGGAATTCAGCTAGAGTACGATAAGGAGTCAGATATAAACCAAGAAGATGAGGAAAGCGAAGGGTTAGAGGAAAGTATATACGAAGATATGAATTTAGAACAAAATGGCAGATATGATAGTAACGCAGCTACAGTCCATAGTGTACATTCACAGCGATGTTCAATTTCATAGACCAATAAAAATTTAAAACGTGCTGGAAAGATAATTTAGCACTATACTACGTCATTTCAAGAAGAAAATATATACAATTTAATATATCTCTGATTAGATACGTAGAACTTTGTACAAAATATACCAATAACTTTATGGAAAGTACACTATATAGACAGTGTAAATTCAAGTTTTAGACAACTGTAATATACATTTAGAAAGCATGAATCAAGCACTGTACCAACAGTAGAAGTAACAAATAATGTAGTAAATAAACAATATTGAGGTTACAACGTTCATTAATATTTTTATATTAACCAGTGGAGTTTAACGTTTGAAATTTTAATAACATCATTTAATAGATTTATTGTGTAATTTATAAACAGGATATCATACTCATAAAAGTAGTAGTAATAAAGGATTCATTTTCATATCATCTGGCATATTGGGTATTATGGTATTATGCCATTATTTTTCTTTGACCAGTGGCACAAGATTATGTGATGTTGTGAAGATCACAACGGCCTCCATTACTTTCCAGCATGTCTCTGGCACCCAGTTAAGAGTTTCTCAAATCATAAAAGAGTTGTAATAATTTTATTATCATTATGATATTACGTTTCATCCCTTTACGCAAAAATCAGTTCTGATTGCACATGAATTCATAGCGGGCGACCGCAAGAAGAAGAATAATATGTAATGTGATATTATGCTGACGATTTAGTATAAATATTTTTCTTCGTGTTGTGAATTTTATAAGGACAAAGGTAGTTTGCAGGATTGCTGGTAATTTTGAATGTACTTTTATGTAATAAAAAAAAGTTTAATTATTTTTTTTTGGCCTTACATTGTTGCTCTATTTATGTGCAAAAATGCAATAACTAAAGAGATTTTATTTTGTTTGTCCTCAAAGATCATAAATCAGTTGTTATTTTGTTAATTGATAGTAAAATTAAATATGTTTTTATATTTAGTTTGTGAGTATAGCACAAAGATAATATTGAAGCTTTTTTTAATATAAAGTAAAGAGTCTGTGTTCATAACATGTGCTATATTTGGAGATACAGTCATAGGAGCATATTTTTTATTTGACAAGAATCACATGTTGGGTGATCAACATCACACCATCCGTCTTTACTTCTAAGTGTCCTAAACGTGTAGAAATCTATGCGTTTAGGAGCCTACCAAACCAATGTGCAACGATACACGTTCTTGGCAAAGATCAAACATATCACAAAGAGTGATTAAAATTGGCGTAAAGAACGAATGCAAGGAAGAAGAAGATCAAATGGAAAAAAGAAAACTGTCTAGTGACTGAGGTACATAAAAAAAGTCATTGAGCTAATACAAGCCACCTGATAAAAGCCTAAAATTGTGTTTAATTTAATTATTTCATAATGCAAACTATTGAAATAACCTATAGCAGTGTTTATATTGAAAATATCTATGATTCTTGCATGCAACTTAGTTTTTAAATTACACGAATGATATATTTTGAAAGTAGTCACAAAGATTAATTTTATATTCACTGCAATATTGTTATAAATTTTATCTATTTCATTGAAGTAGATTCACAATATTTTTTTGTTCAAATGCACATCTGCCTGTGTTGTGTGTTGCACTTAATTAGGTAAGCAAACAATAATTAGGTAGGCAAACATGGATTTTGGCTTTCTAAATTCTTCTCATTGTTGGCAAAAACCTGTAATAAATAAATAAATATACATTTGCCAGGTACTGTTGCTGTTTACTGCAAAAAATTCCAGTCATAATTTTGGACCCAAAGTGCAGTTCAACTTGATATTTAAACAATTCACTGTTTACGTACATCCTTTGAGTGCTGACTGGAATGTACATACTTCAAACATACCCTTTTCAAATATTTTAATTATTCAGGAAGTATTGTCTGCTGTGTAAGCTGATTAAAATAAATTTCTAACAGAGTAATCTATAGTTAGTCATCAGAACCAAGATTAATATATACAGCAGTTGTATGCTATCAACTTTACTGTATGGATCAGAATTCCGAAGAATGACAGGAAAAGATATGTCCAAGCTTTCCACCTTCCATATAACTTGTCCGCAAAAGATCTTAGGTGTGTTCTGGCACAATAGCTATCTCTAACCAAGAACTGCTTAAACAGTGTAAACAGAACAATATGAACACTATCATTCAAAATAAATGCTGGAAATGTATTAGACATGTGCTACGCATGGAGACTAACTCTGTCATGAAAACTGCGCTGAGATGGAAACCAGAGGGCAAAACTAAAGTGAGGAAGACCCCAAACCACCTGGACGAGAACAGTAGAATAGGAACTGAAAGAAATGCATTGCTGCTGGAACACACTAAGAGGATGTCCAAGAACAGAGAAGAATGGTAAACTTTTTAAGCGCCAAATTCATCACAGGCTAGGGAGAGAGTAGTTAGTCCTGAATTCATCTGTTCTGTAACTTGATACAGTTAAATCATTATCAATTAGGCTAGTCTAATCATTTATAATAACATAGCTATCAACAAATATATCTAAACACAATCGCTATAGAAATAGATCAAATAATTTGTAATGTGTAAACACGAAGCAAGTTAATCATGTATACACCGTACAATAGATTATGAAGCAGTAAACTCTCCACAGTGTTCATTTTGTTGTACAATATCAGTTGTTTACTAACCTTCAAGGAAGTCCTTTAAGTGCATTGCTGAATATCTCTATTCATTGTACTCAGGCAGTATAACCCGAATGCATATTTACTAATGTACCTTGTAATATAATATTAGTTTTAGTATAATATAGCCCTAATATTTTAACTATCATCATCATGTTACTATGTATGTATTCGATATGCAATATAAATCAAGTGTTCATCATCAATAATTGCTGAGCACATTATACAGATGTATACTATGCTTGGATTCTTTTAGAATAGGTGGAATCGAGTTCCTAATTTTGTTGGAGATGGACGATAAAGTGTAGGTTCTGTGTTCAAGTTGAGAAAGTAAGAGAGCGCTTGGTAGTTGAGAAATCAATAAGAGTAGGTTGGAAAATTGCTGCCCAGGCAAACTTCAATAAACAATAAAATAAAATTTTAACCATCCTCAAATTTACATTGAGGACTCTTGTTGGTGTTTTAGAGTTCATGTACTGTTGCTGACATTTTCCTCTGTAATAATAGGGAGCACATATGGTTATTTATACCTAAGCGCAATGATGATGGTCCTATCAATCAATCAATTGCCGTCATGTTTCATGCCTTATGGTTGGGAGATAATTCTTGTTTCCAATAATCTGGCTTTTGAGTGTTCAATTTTCTCAGAAGCTCATTGTTGTCCTAATTGCCTGAAATATATACCCTTTTCTCTGCTTTTTGCATATATAACAACGTTCATACAGTCCAAAAGTTGTTATAAATGTTAGTTAGTCTGAAAGTTACGCAATCTGTTTTGCTTATCTCAACAAAGTTTGAATGTTCCTAGGAGTCAGATCATAAGAAGTTGATTAGGATCTTTTAATTGTTCCCAGATTTTTTACTCATAATTATGCTTTCTGTTTTTTTAAAATTTCTTCTAGAAACTTTTCATATTAATTTCTGAAGAATATTATTATGGTGATAAAGTGTAAAATTGTATGTTTTGCAGATTGCATATAAATTACTCTATTTTGTGACTTTGAAATCTTGTCCTTTTTTGGCACATGTTTTTTTTTTTATTTCTGTTAATACTCAAGGTTCTTTCATTTCTATAAATCTTGGAGTTCTGAATCTCAGTCCTTATTATACTTTTTACATTTATATTTGTACATGTTTGTTTCATTCCTGTCAATCTTCTGGTATATAAATAAAACCCGTACAACTGAAAACCATACAAGGTATGAAAAAAGTACACAATTTGTTATTTATACATCACAGGATCAAGACATTAGAAATAGTAAATATGAAAAGATATAGACATTATAATACTAAAAATTAACATTATTAATTTAATTATTTAATTACGAGGGGCACTGGTGATAATGAAAACAAGCCTTCATGCAAATATCAGTCAGACGCGTCATATCAGGCGCCATGACTATGCATGAGTTCATAGCGGAAACTAGAGAAAATAATTTCATAAACCTATAATGTATATCTGCTTTATATCTGTTTATGTAGACACAGATAACGACTTTTAAAAATATGCAATGTAAACACTGGACACCTAAGAAAGTACTATTTTTATGTTTCTGTACAAGAGATACATTCAAATTGATCAATTTTCTATTATGCTTGTCAGCAATTACTTTTCATTTTTGTCAAATTAAAATTAATTTAAAAATGAGTATTTATGTAATTGATGAGTTTTAATTAAACAAATTAATTGTGAGGTGATGCTATTGTACTGTTATAATAAGGATGGATGGTAAATTCAAGCTTTGATAATCATTGTCCAAACAAAACATGGGATTCAAAACATACTAAAATAAATTAGTTCATTGACAGAAATCACATTTTTCTTATTCCAAAATAAGACAATTTAATTTTGTCTGATTAGTGCAGTAGGACAGGAAAGGAGAATTTAAACTGAATCTTCTGGGCATCAGATCAATTATAAGTTGAGTATGGTTAATTTGATTTATTATTCCTGATAGATCAATCTAGTCGACTTATTTTACTTGATAAAGAAAATATGTTGAAACTCCAAGCATTTTGCTAAAAAATAGAACCAGTCATTAAAAAAAATTTGTATGAAAACTGTTTAAAACATGTGTGTTATCATAAACTGCAGCCTCCGATAACATAAGGTCAGCAAGCTAAGATAAAAATTATAGGAAATAAGACCACAACCGTCACATGACCTTGATTTCCAGTATTGTTAGATAAACACAAATTAATTTTAAAAATAACAAAACATGCTAAATAAAGGTTATATTATGTTACAAATTAAGTTCAACTCTAAGAAATATCAGTATTATTAACATTTTCCATCAATAAATAACCATGGACTGGTAGAATTGTGTAAAATTGCAGAAAACCTTACAGTGGTCTATCAAACACTTATAAAAACCAGCCTCCATTAAATAGGAATTTTGATTTTCCTGTCAGAGCTAGTCGACCGTATGTTGCCTGGGCCACACCATACATTAACAGTAATGCAATTTAAAAAAAATTAATCATTGGTAACCAGTACAGTTCGACAGGTGTGATATTTAATTATTTGTTGATTTTGAATACATTTTGTAGCTTCTCTTTTTATACGAGATGTCATGTTATATATAATTTGCATAAAATGTATGGCAGCAACCACTTTTTTAAGATCTTTGCCTTTTTTACACGTATTTTAGAAATCTTTACACACCTGTTACATCGTATTTGTATGAATTTTTCTACTCATTTTGATAGATGCCTATGCATATTTATAGATTCCACATGTTTATATTGTGAAACCTCTATTTCTCAAAGGAGTTAGTGATATAATTGAACTATTGCTATTAATTCCTTGTTATTACACCTGGTGTTCAAGTCATTGGGCTGTGTCAATTTTCAGTCAATTTTCTATATATTCGTGTCGTTATCATTTTTGCGGCTTTCTCTATTTATAAGGAAGCATTGTGTTTGTTTTTAGTGGCCATGCTCTAAAATCCTTATTTACGCCCACTGTGGGAATTTAACTCAGCCCACTAGCCTAAGAAGTGAATTCACAAACAACAACGCTACTGCTTCTCTTATTTTTTTTCAGACTGTAAGCAATATCTTGTTTGCGACTGAAAATATACACAATTTGATATGCTTTAAACTCTTGATTAATCCAGAATGGAATAGATGATTTGTGATTTAAATGTAGCACACTTTTCATTCCATTATTTTTATAACTAAGCTTTACAAGCAGTGAAATCTCTTTACTGCCAAACATATATTTTGCCATATTATACATATATATTTCACTTATATTTACACATAAATGTCTGGTCAACCACTAGTAACAACTGTTTTAAGAGGTAGAAGATGGAGATATGTTGGACATACCTGGGGTAGAAATGATCAAAGATTACCAAAGCAGGTATTGAAGTCAGATGCAAAGGGTTCAAGAAAGAGAGGATGCCCTAGGGAGACCCAATGATAAAATCAACCACCTAACAAGGAGAGATCAGAGCACAATTTTGTTTACTCAGAATCTAACATATACTACTTAATAATCACTTGAACAGAATGCAACCACAACACACTCTAGAGTGCCAACTGTGTGAATATCATGAAACTGTCCACACCACCTCTTCAGGTGTCAAGTGCTGGATGATGTCGGAAAGCTCTTTCCTCCTCCAAGGCAGAGAAATGTAACACATTATACGGAATGAACCAACAACTTGCGAACACATGCAAATACTACTAGATATCACTAGTTCGAAGGCAAGATCCCAAGTGTTGCTGGATTATGAAAGAAGAAGTAAAATCAAACACAGAAACAACTATTTGTAGAAACAGACCCTAGAACCAGCTGAATATCGATAGAAGTGACCCCAGAAACAACACCAGATATTTGTAGAATTGACTCAAGAAACAGAGATTTGTGAAAGTGATAGAAGCAGAATTTTGTAAAATTGTAAACGAAGAAAAGCAAGCATAGAGAAACCTAGTAATCGATGAAGAGAAACATCAAGAGTTCGTTAGAATACAGGAAGAAGAGCAGTGTTGCAGTCACTTTGATGACCTGCTCCTGTACATCTAATTAGTCTGTATTGATATGTATTCTACAAGTTCAGATGGTATTCAGTGTAACCACATTTTGGATGATTGAACAAGTGTTAGATCAGTGGCTCTCAACCTTTTTCAGCTGGCGCCCCCAAGATGAGGCAAGAGCGCACCACCTTTTTTTTTAATATTCCTATTTTCAGCCATCGAATTATTTCTAATTTCCAGACCAAACTAATTTTTTTCTCTTATTCTGAACTTTATAATAGCATTGTCCCGTAAACACAATAACATTGACAGTGAGAAATGTAAACATTAAAAAACCAACTTTTGGCAAGAAATTTGAGAAAAATGACATCATGACATCATTAAAAACAATGTATTTTAACTGGAAAAACAAGTTAGTTGGAAAACGTATTAAAACACAAAATCCACTTAATTTTAATAACGTTATCAGGGAAGACGTTACCTTTGAAGTCAGAGAACGTATGCCTGTATGGCGGGGAACACTGATAAAAAAAATAAAGCAGGTCTTCACGCAAAAATCAGTCAGAAGCACCATACCAGGAGTCCTGGCTACTCCTGAATTCATAGCAGGCAAATGCAGACGTGTTTGTAGCGCGCTGGACTACGGGTGACTATCCCTCTGTGTGTACGGGTTCAATTCCGCGGGATGGCAGAAAAGCCACAGATTCCCAGATTTACGGTGTTCGTGGCACCGAACCGAAGGGTTACGATGTCCATGGCACCGAGCCAAGAGCTGAAAAGCTCAAGTGCTTCTGGATTGGAAAAAAAACAAAAACCTTCCCTGATACTTCCTCACGCCTACCAGGTTGAGGACCACTGTTTTAGATGATCTGTTGCCATCATTGTCCTGGGATAATCATAAGTTGGCAATGCTTGATTTATAGTCATGGGATGTGTAATTATTCTTATGTATATCTTATATTGTTTTGTTATTACTTAATCCTAGTGCCTTGTGACTTATATACTCTTGTTTAGCAGAGTAGCAATTTTACCTCTTATATTACAGTAATAAAACAGAGTGTACCACTGTTGTTGTTTGTTCAGTTGGTGTATTCACTTGGTACATAACAGCAGCTAATGAGCGGAAAATCATAACGATGGACATGAGATGCATTAGAAGAGCTGATCTGCCTGTGTGGTGTCGGGACCCAAGGGAAGCAAAGAATAGTACTACTGCGACCTACAAGGCGTATCGTAAGAGGCGACTGAGGTAGGACTTTGGGAAGCTACCCTAGTAAATAAAAAGCATCACAGAAATCAGATATGCTGGCCTACTTTTAGGCGCATAATTGGCACAACGTGAAATCACTCTTAGGCTCAGATCACATATAAATCACACATGTCAAATCAAGTGGTCGATATGGAGTGTTTTTCGAAGAAGAAGAAGAGCTGCCAGGTGTGACAATTAGAAACAAAATTAGAAATGAAAAAATCAGAAGAAAACTGGATGTGAAACCAGTCATGCAATTCATAAAAGAGCAATAGATTAAATGGTTTGAACTCCTGACAAGAATGCCCTGGTATCGCCTACCACAGAGAGCCACACTGAAAAAGTATAAAGAGTACAGAGCAATAGGAAGACCACGCAAAAGATGGAGCGACGGCATCAAGAACAGCCTTAAGAAAATGAATAACAGCTTACAAATTGCATTAGAACAAGCATACAGAAGATCACCCCCTGCCCCCGCAAACTTCTATAAATAAGTAAATGGTGGAGGTGAAGAAGAACATCATCAAATTATGCATTACATCGACAAGATAAACAGTTGATGGAGGAAAGCCAACAATAAAATATCTTTCTTCGCTTATATTCTTCTTTAGTATCATTCTATAATTGCCTCTTCAGTTTTCCGAGCCTTTGAGGTTCATTGCTGTAGATAACACCCGCCTCCATTCACCTTTGTTCTCTATTCCTAATTGTTAACTCTTGGTATTTCTATAAAATAATAACATTTCCGTAGCCTTTGGGGCCTTAGGTAGGAAGCGCGTGTCACTTCATATTTCTAGGGCCTAGTGTGCAGGAGGGCCAATTCTATTTCTCACATGTGGAGCGTCGACTGTGGGATTGAACCCACACATAACGCTAATCTGTCCCTAGTATTTCTAGGTCTACTTCAATGTTATATTTCCATATTTTTCTATCACTGCTTACTACTTGCTAAACCGTCTGGTTCACAGTGGAAAATAGAGCTGCAAAAATTGCTGTCTGACGATTTCTGTTCAGGATTGTCTTTCCCAAGATCGTGTAAAAAGAAAGTAAAGGAACCCTTTCATACCTCGTGGTATATAGGTCAATACAGTGTTATGCCTGTATTTTTCATTGACCGTCGGCACACGATGGGTGATGTGGTCAGCATCACGCCGGCCGCCTTTACTTTCCCAGAGCATGTCTGGTACACAGTTGAGGCTGGGTCGACCTGAGAGCCGTCGTGGTCGGGAAAATTCCACGCGCATTGCGGGAGCTGAACTCAGACCACCAGCCTTGCGAATCGAGTTCACTAACAACTACGCTACAGCGGCTCTCCAAGATCGTGCGTGAGGCCTTAATCTCCTCCTTCACTGTCAATCGTCAGGAATTTTTTGGCCGGTTTCACTCTGCTCTGTTTCGCTATTGAATCAAGTTGAATGCATGTCTGGTTATGTTACGCGGCTGCCCCTGAGGGCATGTTTAACAGTATTAGCTATTGTTGCTGAGAACTAGAGCTACAGATCTAGTAACTTTGTGATCTCTGTGGCGTAGACATAACAATGCGGTTAAGTGTGGCGTAGACAAAACAATGCGGTTAAGTGTGGCGTAGACATAACAATGCGGTTAAGTGTGGCGTAGACATAACAATGCGGTTAAGTGTGGCGTAGACATAACAATGCGGTTAAGTGTGGCGTAGACATAACAATGCGGTTAAGTGTGGCGTAGACATAACAATGCGGTTAAGTGTGGCGTAGACATAACAATGCGGTTAAGTGTGGCGTAGACATAACAATGCGGTTAAGTGTGGCGTAGACATAACAATGCGGTTAAGTGTGGCGTAGACAAAACAATGCGGTTAAGTGCTCAGCTCTCGTTCCAAAGGTAGTCGGTTCGCTCCCTCGTTGAGCTATCGAGATATTTTTCCACAGATCCCTGATGTAGGTGAGATCGAGTTCCTAGTCCTATCGGAGACGGACGATAAAACGTAGATCCCGTGTTTATTTTGAATACGTAAAAGAACCCTCGGCAGTTCAAAATCGAGATGAGGAGGCTGGAAAGCTGATGCCCAAACAAAATTTCTTAAAAGATTTTTTTAAATTCCTACAAAATGTTTTCACCATTTTCAAAGATACACCGGGTATCTTCGCCGGTAATACAGAGTTCATGCACTGTTGCTGAGATCTTCCTGTGCAGGAAAGAGATCGTAGCACACATGGTTACTCACCGAAGTGCAAAAATAACGGTCCTATTAATCAATGAGTCTGGCAGCTATTTATGCAACCAAAGCCGACTCTACTTGTTATCATATAGATAATATATGAGATTTTATGATAGTTTAGTGTGTAGCTTTTCTTGACATTCTGTTACATACTGATATGGAGTAATGAGTTTCAGACTCTGTCCATAGTATATAGTCTTGACGCTGTGTGCATCCATAGGATCTTCACCTCCAGTTCTCTGTTAGACCGGATGAAGAGGCATGAGATACTTTGCATTCACCGCTATCCTTTTGTGCGTATGGAGGAGGTTCTCTAAACGTGTAAAGTTAACATTTTCCCTCCTTTTTTTAAAACCATCGGACGCACTTTTTTTGCAGTGTTTACTGAATTAGCCAGCAGACTGGCTTTACATAATTTCTAAAAACACAGCGAGCCAGTATATCGGCTCGGAAGAGCAAGCGGTTAAAATATATTTTTACTCTGACTTTTCTATTGCGATCGTCATTTATTTTAGACTTGGATTCCAGATTCTCTGATACAATCTGCTGTCTGTTTCATGCTTTCAGCTTTTCTATGACGGCGGTTAGTATCAGGATAAATCCTTGTTATACTCAAGGGCACATAATGTAGACCAAAAAAATGTCCACTCATTTCGATTTTGTGCTATTCTGCTACCTCAAAACTAGTGTTTTGAGTTTTTCAGGGCTGGTGTCATGGGAGCCACGTTCTAAAAGGGACAAGCTACTTGATGATGATCAGTGGCGGCTCGCAATTAGGGCCAGTGGGGCCGTGCCCACCAAAAATAAGGTGTAACGTGTATTTATTATTTTATACATTAAAATATAACCTAAACGAAACCATGATTTTTCGAAAATTTCTGTCTGGCCCCACCAACAAAAATAATCACGAGCCGCCACTGATGATGATGGTACTAAATTAGTCTGTATACTGGCTTTGGGTCATTTTCAAAAATACCTCGAGAAGCATGGCTTTGATCTCTGTTTCTAAAGTTCACATCCATGTGCCCATAGGCCTCCATGTGCCCCTAGACCTCCATGTGCCCCTAGACCTCCATGTACCCCTAGACCTCCATGTGCCCCTAGACCTCTATTTTTTCCGACTGTCTCTGCGGTGTCCTCTGCATTGCATGTCTTGGCCGCTTTTTATTCCTTATTCCGAGGACATGTTCAGTCCATCGTTATTATCTCTTTCGTATCTCTTTATTACTATTATTTGTCCGATCGAACAAGGAATAGTCCAGTACAGCCTCTGAAGTAAGTCACAAGAGTGGTTAAAAAGTGGTTGTCATAGTGATTTCAGAAGAAGCTTTTTGGACTAAAATCACATAAGGATTGCAAAGTGTGGTCAACAAGTAGTATTTCTAGAGCGCATACTATACGCTTGAACAGAGGGGGGTACTACAGTGACGCCCAATAGACCACATTTAGCTTTAAAAAAAACCCAAAATCTCCAATACATGTGCTTGAATCGGTTTACATATCGCGAGAGAGAATCAGTTTACATTATATTCAGTGGCGGCTCGTCATTAAGGGCCAGAGGGGCCGGGACCCACCAAAAATAATGTGTAACATATTTATTATTTAATAAATTAAAATATAACCTAACCCAAATCCATGATTTCCCCAAAAATGTGTGTCTGGCCCCACCAACAAAAACGATCCCCTGCCGCCACTGATTATATTAATATATCTATTCGCCGCTTGAAATCTGCGTAATAAACTATCCGCACATTTCACTGAAAGGTTTACAATATTGTATTGTAATGTTATTGGGATAAAAGCTGAAAGAATTATTACAACTTTTACCATATTTTCCTGCCAAGTTTCAAATCTTTGATAATTGCGAACGTTTGTAAATGGCATCCAAACGATCTATATCATAAGTATACTGGCGTATTTAAAAACGCATAATGTTTTGAGGAGGAGGAGAAGTAAACGGTTATTGATGTTTGTGAAGGCTGAGACTTATATGTTGTAAGCATGGTATTGATTTTCTATGTATTCGCAGTTTGTGAACAATTTCATGAATTGGAGTCGTAGTTAGCAGCTGATAAACATCATTGGTGGATTGTTGTGTCAATTGAAACGTGTTTACGTGTCTGTTACGATATAGTAAGGTCTACACCGTGGCTGAGCATACTTACTGCACCATGGTCGCGCATACTTACACTATAGGTCTGCACCATGGTCGCGGATACTTACATTAGAGTGCTACACCATGGTTGCATATATTTATTATAGTGCTACACCATGGTTGCGCATACATAAACTAGAGTGCTGTACCATGGCTGAGCAAACTTACATTAGAGTGCTACACCATGGTTGCATACATTCATTAGAGTGCTACACCATGGTTGCGCATACATAAACTAGAGTGCTGTACCATGGCTGAGCATATTTACATCAGAGTGCTATACCATGGTTGCATACATTCATTAGAGTGCTACATCATGGTCGCGGATACTTACATCAGAGTGCTACACCATGGTTGCATATATTCATTATAGTGCGACACCATGGTTGCGCATACATAAACTAGAGTGCTGTACCATGGCTGAGCATATTTACATTAGAGTACTACACCATGGTCGCGCATACATAAACTAGAGTGCTGTACCATGGCTGAGCAAACTTACATTAGAGTGCTATACCATGGTTGCATACATTCATTAGAGTACTACATCATGGTCGCGGATACTTACATCAGAGTGCTACACCATGGTTGCATATATTCATTAGAGTGCTACACCATGGTCGCGCATACATAAACTAGAGTGCTGTACCATGGCTGAGCATATTTACATTAGAGTGCTACACCATGGTTGCATACATTCATTAGAGTACTACATCATGGTCGCGCATACATAAACTAGAGTTCTGTACCATGGCTGAGCATATTTACATTAGAGTGCTACACCATGGTTGCATATATTCATTAGAGTACTACACCATGGTCGCGCATACATCAACTAGAGTGCTGCACCATGGTCGCGCATACATAAACTAGAGTGCTACACCATGGTCGCGCATACATAAACTAGAGTGCTGTACCATGGCTGAGCAAACTTACATTAGAGTGCTACACCATAGTCGAGCATACTTACATTAGAAATCTATATCGTGGTCGCACATAGTTACATTAGAGCGCTACACCATGGTCGAGCATACTTACATTAGAAATCTATATCGTGGTCGCACATAGTTACATTAGAGTGCTACACCATGATCACGCATACTTACATTAGAGTGCTGCACCATGGTTGCTCATACCTTAGATTAGAGTGCTATGCTTCAGAACTATCAACAAAGTGACACATTTGCAGTTTATTCGACTAAATCGTTACTATGTAGTATTCAACTGTTGTTGAGAAATGTCGCTCAAATCATCTGCTCAGTCTACACGCTGAAGTCATCGATTTCTGCTGGGAATTGTTAATCAAATACAAACTTACTATTGTTGACGTGATTGCTCAATCTGTACACTATGGAATATATGAGAGTTGTTGAGAAATATCAATGAAACAGTTAGGGTGGTTGGAACATTCAACTTTTGTCTTCACCATTTTATACGACCATGTTTTTAAAATTTATCAAATACGTTTTTTTGTTTTGTTACTTTTGTCTGCTTATTCATGTGTAGTCTAATATGGCGCCACTGATTGATTTTTGTGTGAAAGCTTGTCTTTCAGGCTAGTCTGACTCCGACTGTAGAGTACTTGTAAATTAGATTCTTGTGTAAAGAATCAGTCTCATAAATCTAACCAAGCACCGTGTGCTCACCAATTTTATTTGTGTGATGGGCCAAGTTCGCATCGAAGCCAGGAATTTCCCTGACACTAACGCAGTGTTATCAACTTCGATATAGGCGACCCCTTAGCAATTAAATATACCAGATAGTTGAAAGTGGAACAAAAACAACCAATATAACCGATTCTAGATACATTTTAATTAACGTTCAAAAGAAACAGGTTCGTTAATGTTTTAACAGTTACCTTTAATTCGAAACCCAAAATTGATGATTGAACTAATATTAAATAATGCTAAAACAAAAACATTTCTCCTAATGTGTTCGCGGACGAAGACAGTGTAAAACCGGGGTCATCGTAAATTATAGAGAAGGCCGTGGTAAAACCCAGCTGGTCTTATTACCGTACAATATGAATTACTGGTCTTCTTCTTCTTCGCTTCCACCATTTACTTCTTTATAGAAGTGTTGAGGGGTGAAACGTAGTGATCTTGTGTGTGCTTGTTTTAAGGCACTTTGTAAGCTGATATTCATTTTCGTAAGGCTGTTCTTTATGCCGTCGCTCCATCTTCCTCTTGCATTGTACTCATTATATTTTTATGTGTGGCTCTCTGTGGTAGGCGATACCAGGGCATTCTTGTCAGATGTCCAAACCATTTAATCTGTTGTTCTTTTATGAATTGCATTACTGGTTTCACATCCAGTCTCCTTCTGATTTCTTCATTTCTAATGTTATCTCTTATTGTCACACCTGCAGCTCTTCTTCTTCTTCTTCTTCGATCGTTCTAGGCCTGTTTTACTCATTCTATTTGTGATATATAAACAGCCAAACATCAGAACGTAATGTACGTGCACCAACCTTCAGCACCTATTTGAGCTCAGTTGCTTATCCTTCGGTGGGGTGTTCGATTTCAGCCAGCTATTGTGTGCGGATTCGCTTCTTCCGCTAGCTTTTGACTGTCCCCAGCCAGACCCACAAGGCAGTGGGCTGCTATTTCTTACAAGGCAGCGACCCTTAGACGGCCTGCCCTCCCGGGCTTATGAGCGCCATCTTCCCAGCAAACCGGTCGTTTTAATGAACACCTTGGTTTGCCGCCCGTTCAGGTTTGTTTACCGTTTGCTCCGCTAGACTTTGATTGTCCCCAATCAATCTACAAGGCAGCAGTAGTTCCCTGCGAGCGGGAACGCGCACTGGGCTTACCTCTGCTGGGTATTCCAGTTGTTTTGCACATTTGGGTGGGACACACACCCGCTGCAACGCTGCCGCTGCCGCGCTTGCACTGGTTAGCCTCTGCTGGGCTTCCCAGTTCTGCTCATATGGGTGAGACGCACACACTCTTGCCTGCAATGCTCGCTGCTGCATTGCTTGCCTTGCCGGTCCGCCCCTCGATGGGGCTCACTATCGTGCTCTTTCTGCACTGGTGCCTACCTCACCATTTCCGTCAATTCCAACTGGGCTTTTCTGCTTCGACGTGCAAAGACGAGTTTGCCCCTTGGTGACCTTGTGCAACTCGATTCGACTCCCAGCATACTCATCGGCCATTGAGCAGTGCCTCCGTGGGAACGCAAGAGAGAGAGAGAGTAGTGACTCAAGAGAGAGCATGCGTGGGTTTCGAATTTCGATGGTTTTGATTCGTCCGGGAGAGTTGAGCATTGATAGTCACTCTGGGAGTTCGCTCGTCTAAGTGCGAGCTGATCCCATCAGGCATGACTACCTTTGCATCTCTACTTGCACCAGAGTAGCTCTCCCCGATCCCTGTCCCCCTTGACCAGACCGGAAAGTAAGTCTGTTTCCAGGGTCACCACGAGGAGGTCGGGGGCAGGGTCTTGGTTAACGCGCCCCCTCGCTAACCTTGGCTCATGTTACCACCATGACCTCATGAGCCTTTGACCCCGCAGCTCTTCTAAGACACCTCATCTTTGTCGTTATGATTTCCCGCTCATTAGCTGCTGTTATTGGCCATGTTTGACACTGGTAACATAGTTTTGGCCAGAAAATCGTTCTTATGAATTACTGATACATACGCCCGAGTGGTTACCGGGGCCCAAATTTGGGTGTAAAGAATAGAACCACTGTTACCTGCCATGCATGTCGTAAGAGGCGACTAAGGAGGTTTGGCTGAAATCGGATGCATGTGTCCTAAGCGTGTAGAAGTCTATGTGTTTAGGGGCCTATCAAACCAATATGCAACGTATACACGTTCTTGGCAAAGATCAAACATATCACAAAGAGTGATTAACATTGGTCATAAAGAACGAACGCAAAGAAGAAGAAGAAGAAGACTGATACACATATTTAAATATATATAGAGGGTGTCTATATGGCGTGGAGGTAAGGTATTCGCATCTCGCTCCAAACGTTCTCGGTTCGTTTCGCGGAGCTATCAAGATATTTTTCTTAGTCAAGCTGGAGTTCCTAGTCCTGTCAAAAACTTACGATAAAATGTAGTACCGTGTTCAAGTTGTTTGTTCTTGGCAAAGATCAAACATATCACAAAGAGTGATTAACATTGGTCATAAAGAACGAACGCAAAGAAGAAGAAGAAGAATGATACACATATTTAAATATATATAGAGGGTGTCTATATGGCGTGGAGGTAAGGTATTCGCATCTTGCTCCAAACGTTCTCGGTTCGTTTCCCGCGGGGAGCTATCAAGATATTTTTCTTAGTCAAGCTGGAGTTCCTAGTCCTGTCAAAAACTTACGATAAAATGTAGTACCGTGTTCAAGTTGTTTGTTCTTGGCAAAGATCAAACATATCACAAAGAGTGATTAACATTGGTCATAAAGAACGAACGCAAAGAAGAAGAAGAAGAAGACTGATACACATATTTAAATATATATAGAGGGTGTCTATATGGCGTGGAGGTAAGGTATTCGCATCTCGCTCCAAACGTTCTCGGTTCGTTTCGCGGGAGCTATCAAGATATTTTTCTTAGTCAAGCTGGAGTTCCTAGTCCTGTCAAAAACTTACGATAAAATGTAGTACCGTGTTCAAGTTGTTTGTTCTTGGCAAAGATCAAACATATCACAAAGAGTGATTAACATTGGTCATAAAGAACGAACGCAAAGAAGAAGAAGAAGAATGATACACATATTTAAATATATATAGAGGGTGTCTATATGGCGTGGAGGTAAGGTATTCGCATCTTGCTCCAAACGTTCTCGGTTCGTTTCCCGCGGGGAGCTATCAAGATATTTTTCTTAGTCAAGCTGGAGTTCCTAGTCCTGTCAAAAACTTACGATAAAATGTAGTACCGTGTTCAAGTTGTTTGTTCTTGGCAAAGATCAAACATATCACAAAGAGTGATTAACATTGGTCATAAAGAACGAACGCAAAGAAGAAGAAGAAGAAGACTGATACACATATTTAAATATATATAGAGGGTGTCTATATGGCGTGGAGGTAAGGTATTCGCATCTTGCTCCAAACGTTCTCGGTTCGTTTCGCGAGGAGCTATCAAGATATTTTTCTTAGTCAAGCTGGAGTTCCTAGTCCTGTCAAAAACTTACGATAAAATGTAGTACCGTGTTCAAGTTGTTTGTTCTTGGCAAAGATCAAACATATCACAAAGAGTGATTAACATTGGTCATAAAGAACGAACGCAAAGAAGAAGAAGAAGAAGACTGATACACATATTTAAATATATATAGAGGGTGTCTATATGGCGTGGAGGTAAGGTATTCGCATCTTGCTCCAAACGTTCTCGGTTCGTTTCCGCGGGAGCTATCAAGATATTTTTCTTAGTCAAGCTGGAGTTCCTAGTCCTGTCAAAAACTTACGATAAAATGTAGTACCGTGTTCAAGTTGCTCCCATAAAGAAATCATTTGCAGAGGGAAAGAAATAGATACGAGTAGACAGCAAAGCAGCTGGCACCATTACTACAACACCCAAAGATCAAGATGGAAGGGAAAAGACAGATGATGAAAAGTATTTTCCTACCAACACTTTGTTACCAGTGCCAAACTTGGTCTCTTACAGCAACACACCACAGAAAACTCACCACGTGTGAAATGAAATGCTTGAGGAAGGCAGTGGGAGTCATCAGGAAAGTCAGACTATGAAATGAGGAAATCAGAAGCAGAGTGCGCATAATTTCATGCACCGAATGCATCGAAAGACAACAAATGCAGTAGTTTGGATATTTAATGAGAATGAAATACAACCAACCACCAATAACAGCATACAATAAAAAGAGATCGGGTACTAGAGCTTAGGGATGACCAAGAAAAGATGGATAGACAATATCAAGACCACACTACATAAACACGGATACAACACAACAAGGGCGACTCATCTAGCCATCGAACGCAAATTAAAGCTCCCATCCCTACGCTTAACGGCACATAGTTACATTAATGGACAGCCAACTACATTTTCCACCTGGGAATAGAAAATAGACAATAGCAAACCATGTGTACATTCTTTAAGAAAAAAATAAAAATAAAATCCTTACAAAAATGTTCACCGTCTTCATAATTATATCAGGAACCATCGCCGGTGCTACGGAGTTGGTGCACTATTACTGATATCTTTTTGTGCAAGAATGCGATCGGAACACATGGTTTATTCACTGAAGTGCGACGATGACGGTCCTATCAATCA
This sequence comes from Arion vulgaris, assembly GCA_020796225.1. NCBI lineage: Eukaryota > Metazoa > Mollusca > Gastropoda > Stylommatophora > Arionidae > Arion > Arion vulgaris. Next base: position 41,474,847 of record CM036756.1, on the reverse strand, counting down.
ATATATTGGGTACCAGATAAAAAGCCGGAAAGTACAGGCGGGCGGAGTGATGATGACCACATCGCTCATCGAATGATCGTCAAATAAAAAAATACGGCCCTAATCATACCGCATGCTAGTGTAAATCTTCAGCAATGATACATCACGCTAACCGAAGTGTACAACCATGCTACAACACGCTAACCTAAGTGTACAACCAAGCTACAGTACGCTAATCTACGTGTACAACCAAGCTACAACACGCAAACCTACGTGAACAACCGTGCAACAACATGCTAACCTAAGTATACAACCATGCTACAGTACGCTAATCTACGTGTACAACGAAGCTACAGTACGCAAATCTGCGTGAACAACCGTGCTACAACACGCTAGCCTAAGTGTACAACCATGCTACCCCATAGTTTGTTCTGAAGCCTTCTTGTTGATGGCATGATTTCCATTCTCACGATGCTCAGAATGGAAGAGTCTTACAGGATGTGCTCTGGGGACTGTTTTGAAGCTCCACAGGTGCAGACAAGCGGGTCCATGAGGCCAATTCTATAGAGGTGTGCTCTGAGACCGCAGTGTCCCGTTCTAAGACTGAAGACTGGGGTCTGTGGTTTTCTGTTTAATGTATTTATATTGTCGTGCTCTGGGTAGAATCCTCCGTTTGTTTTTCTCCCCATCATTTTGCTTCTTCTTTTTCGAACGCTCAATATCAACCACTTGTTAACCACTCTGTGTGATTTGTATGTGATCTGAGCCTAAAAGCGATTGTACGTTGTGCCAGTTATGCGCCTACAAGTATGCACATCCGATTTCTGCGCTGCTTTTTATTTACTAGGGTAGCTTCCCTTAATGTATGGCTCGGAAACATGGACAATGAACAAGCAGTTAGAAGACAATTGATGCATTTGAGATGTGGATATATAGAAGAATAGGCAGAGTTTCATGGACAGAAAAACAGACAAATAAACAAGTTTTAGGAAAATTAGGCATGAAGAAACAATTATTAAGAGAAATAAAATTCAGACAGGTAAAGTATTTTGGGCACATAAAAAGACATGACACCATGATAAAACATTTACTAGAGGGGAAAGTTGAGGGGAAGAGCAAGAGGAAGACCGAGAGATAAGTGGGATGGAAACTTTAAGAAATGGACAGGTTACAGTCTGGCAGTGTGTAACACCAAGGCGAAAGACAGAGGATGCTGGAGATTCATTGCAGCCAACCTCCGATATGGAGACGGCACCTGATGATGATGAGCTTCCTAGGCCACTACCTCAGTCGCCTCTTACGACATGCCTTGTAGGTCGCAGTGGTACTATTCTTTGCTTCCCTTGCAGGCCCCGGCACCACACGGGCGATCATTTTTCTAAATCATATGTGAAGTTAGATTGTGTTCCTCTCTATATTTTGAGGATACGCCTTTGAATCAACGTGACACAACATTGATGCGATGTACTGT